>OX104063.1:179377598-179440828 GCA_944474145.2 Dicrocoelium dendriticum
CGCTAACCGGTCGAAACCCCCACGAAGTCCCTGAACCAAACCGTAGTTGGGTTTGCACAGTAACCTATGCGGCAACCCTGCTATAAATAATACTTTCGCGCCGGGTTAACTCGCCTTGTTTCCTGCGAAATATTCTGTTGCTTCCAAATGGCTTAGATAGAGCGGTCAGTAATCAATGAATTTGTGAATGAGTAATGAACAGTACGTTTCGGTGGTATAATGAACTATGATTAAAATTTCCTGTTACTAGAAAAGTATTCACTTCTTCTCTGTAGACTTAGGTCCGTTTGCAGACTTCGTCCCAGCTTCCACAGTAGACTAGTCATGACGGCAGTAAAGCATGCTGGTCGCCTTCGTTTTCTTTGTACGTCCATACCATCAACTACCTTCCTCATCTAGTTTTTGGATCCGACTAAGTGCCGTTTTAAAGATTACTTAGTCTGCAAATGTACTTAACTCACTCAATGTAACATCCAGTTTTAACATTCACCATATTCAATTGAAAAACGCCATGAATCCTCGTAAACTGCGGTAGAGGTAAATAGCAAAAAGTTTCGCGATGAATATCAGAGGCAGAACCCAATGGTTCAACTAAACGGAGAGCAGCATAGAGACGCACGAAACCATGAACGACTCCAATAACTTGACATTCAGACTTTTCTACATAAATTAAAAGCACGGAACTAATTTTAGCGCCATACCAAGCAACAATAACGCGTCCTCACAACGTAAGTTCGGCGTAACAAAACTTTCCGTGACAGGGGGATCCAATAAACACACTGTTCCAGGAATTATGGGTACTGGTTTGCAGAGACTATACCCATGCCTTAGCCGGGAACTTGCAATTACACCAGATGACGATAATGATCTTCCAGCTGAACGAAAAATAAAATTTAGCAAAATACAAATCCTAAAGAAATGTGTTTAAGTGCTTTAGCTACCTGGCATTGCGACTCTGGGTTAACCTCTCCAAGTATGAACTCACATGCGTACGACCGTGGTAACTTTAGGAAATCTTTGAAAGAACGACTTCTAACTAGAGCACCTAAGCAGGCAGAAGGAAATGGCAATCAAAAAGCGCTAACAAAAGAATTAGAATCAGCGTGCCTAGCTATATGTCATTCTGATGCCTATCGTAATTTGATTAGTTACATGTTTATTCTGCAACGGTGTTCGTTTACATCGAGCTTAGCTGCTGTGACACAGACTGCAAATACTGAGTAATTAGAATGTTCGGCGAGCACACGACGGGTCAAATTCCCGTTATAACACACGTGTGTACGATATTCACTAAATAGGTACAGTATTTGGTAGAGGTATAAGTAGACACTAAGCTTACGTACGGCATATTCATATGACAGCCACAGAAAGCGAGTGCAGCTTAGCTGAAGTTAAAGCTGACCTGGTATTGCCAGATGTAAACGCGAGGGCAGCAACATAAAAGCATCTTTTCCAAGAGCAAGGTAATTTGCAATGACTCGGTAAGAAGTAGAGGCCTTGTGACAGAACTGAAAGAAAGTAGATAACTAATTATGACGCTGAAGCCTATAATTCCTTACCTGAAAACTTCAGAATCGAGAAACTGGCAAAAAGGGACTAAAATGGTACAGTGTTTGTGGCCTTTATCCGGAAACGTCAGTGGCTGGGTGGAAGTAAGCGGAAACCAGACAACATTTAATATAAGTACAATCAACAGAAAAGGAAAAGCAGGTTGCATAGAAAGAGTGCAAGTAAGCGTCGGAATGAAACACTCAGCCTCCGAACGACTTGACAGCATTGTACCCGTGATGCCGGAGAGAACAGCTACTTCGAGAACCGTTTGATAGCACCAAAGCTGAATAGACGCAGCGCCTATGAGAGTATACGGTCACAAAGTTGCGGGAAAATTAAACGGAGCAGCCCTAACAGTGAGGTCCCTCATTTGGAAGGAAAAATCATTACGGATTAAAGGTAAATAACGACAAGGATCTCAATGGAGCAGCCAAGCTAGCAGCAGTAAACGCTAGATCGCAAAAGGCTAGGTCTGGGAGTGGAGCAATAGTCAAGACGATAGTTCAAGCAAGACCAGGTTTAGTCGTCAGAAAGTGGTTAGGGTTAAATTAGGGAATTGTCTACATTGATATAAAGAAGAGGTGAGACCGGCAAGGCTCGCGAAGTGAAGGAAATATTGCTTTGATTATGCACGGCGTATTCGTTTACGCACACAATAGTTTTCAGACATATAGAAAGCAGCAGACAGGTAGATGAGGCTAACCAGTTCTGTGCACGACAGTTAGATTGGCAATCCCGCTGAAGAAGGAATGAAATACAGAGCAAGAGAAGGGAAGGGAATGGTCATGGAGGAAAGGCTTATATGCTAAGGACTGGAAAGCTGACGAGTCTCAGGTTTAAGGGCGAAGAGCGTTCAGTCAACCCAAGACTTGGCCGGTAAACGTCACAGTAGTTCTAAAGTGGAAGTTAGAGAGCAGGCGACCGATCGAGTAGAGACTGGAGAGCAGTCGGCGCATTGAATGGAGATCGGAGAGTTAGGGTGGGAAGAAGAGAAGGAAGGGTTAGCAGAAATGAACACAGGT
Organism: Dicrocoelium dendriticum; assembly: GCA_944474145.2. Classification (NCBI taxonomy): domain Eukaryota; kingdom Metazoa; phylum Platyhelminthes; class Trematoda; order Plagiorchiida; family Dicrocoeliidae; genus Dicrocoelium; species Dicrocoelium dendriticum. Next base: position 179,380,172 of record OX104063.1, read on the forward strand.
AAGAATGGGAGAAGTTATTCTACTAATTGCAATGTTCAGCAGGCTTGGAAGGTGTGAGGGAAATACTGGGAGTTGGTTTTGCGGAGCCCGCACTATTTACCAATCGGAATCTGGAGGTAGTCAGCAAGCAGGAGGCTTGTTAGAGGACATAGTTCATTGCTGGGCGCCTGAGAATGGCAATCCGCCGGCAAAAGGAATGAAAACAGAGAGCGCGGTAACGTAATGGCATGGCGGATGAAAAGGCTTGATTGGGAAAGGTAAAAGAAGCCAACAAGGTTCTCGCGGTAGTGCGGACAGCGCCGTCGGCCCTAACGAACGTATTGACGGCATCATGCATGCACTGCGCTCCGTAGGCTCATATTTTAGGCCACAGAATGTATATATGCCCAGTCCCTCTCTTTCTAGTTGGTGAATTAGTATACCTCTGTACCCCATGTCGTGTAAACACAAAGATGACCTAATATGCAGGCAATGAGTGAGTGAATGGAATGAGGATATGTGAAAGAGTAAGAACTGAAGCCGACCTATAGTGTTGCCAGCGAAATGACACTAAACGTTTTCCTATTAATCCGGCAACACAAGTTACTAAAGTAATTTACAGATGTCCCCGTTGTGTGTCATGAATATGAAGCAAAAAGTACATAAACACCATTGTCACAAGGAATCGCGGTGGGCTGCATGTTCTTAAGCAATTACTGATTTCTGTAATCGTATGTGGTTATACGGTAGCGTAATGTATATCTAAAAATCAACGCTTGTTCACACATGGTTTTCCGTCAGCGTGGGATCGCACTTTGCGTAAATATTTACGCACGTTTTGGAGGACCAGAATAGGAGTAACACCAACGTTCGCAAACAGTTTAAGCAGCACAGCTGTTAAACTGGCCACAAACATATTACGCGTATTCACGGCTCATGTCCAAAAAGCGCGCCTCGCTTTGTTGAGAACAAATTATTTATTTATTTAAATATATGCGCGGTAGTCAGAAAGCCAGGTTGTGTTGGTGTGTATGGCATAAAGATTTTCAATAGCAACATCCACTGTGTCAGCTATATAACGTTTAAACTAAGTGCATAAATACCTATGTCTGAATCGGTTGCGGTGCAATCCAGCAATGTCGCAGCGAAGGACGTCATGGTACTATGTATGTCGCTAATTTGCTACGACAAATGCCATGACGATGGTAATACGAACGCGTTTGAGTTCAACGTTGCATATTTACACAGCATACAATATTCCTATGCACTTTGTGCTCATAAGTACAAGATTCAGCATTAACAGCACTTAAGTTACCAACACTTGCGCAAATAAAGCGTTAAGACTGCGTAATAAGTACTATTCCTTCGGTCAAGCGTTCCAATTTCTCCCGTGTCCGAAAGTATGACGAACCATAATAGACCCTTAGACCAGCAACACAAAATAACTACCTGATAGACGGCAGGACGCTCAACCGTTTGGTAAGAGACAGGGGTAAGGGAGACAGCTAAGGAAGCAGGGAAGTGGGAAGGAAAAGTGCCGGAGAGGAACAAGAGGGGAAGGACAATAGGAAGCAAAACCGCTCTATTTCCCATGGGTTGACTTGTTAAATGGCGCCCAGGGTGCGGTTAAATACCCCTCTTAACAGTCCCTCACCTCAGTTTTTATAAGGGTCCATACAGGCAGCAACATATGTACCTGCAAGAAGTGTTGCGCGCGGTATAGTAGGCAAGGGAGATGCAACCACAAGCAGTACGGTGGCAGAAAATTTAACTATGGCCTCAACGGCTACAATCAAGCTTCTTGGACTGCTGTCGCGAACTAGCATTGTCGTCAGATATGTAACATTCTTCCGTTGCGGTGTTCGATGTTCTTCTGTGTCCAAAGTATGACGGGCCATAGTAGACACGTAGACCTTCAAAACATAGAAATAGGTCGTGGACGGCAGAGTGCCAAAACTTTTAGTATGCGGCAGATCTAAGGGAGGCAGCTAAGAAAGCACGGAAGAGGGAAGGGTAAGTGCCGGGGAGGAATAAGAGGAGAAGGACAATAGGAGGCAAAACGACCGACCTCTTGCCGGTTATCGTTTTATCTTGACGCTCGCCGACCGGCACCAAAGCTACCAGGCTAGCGTCAGAAGATAGCATGCTGCCGTACAGCAAAATTGCAATGGAGTTTGAAATCCAATACCAAATTTAAATAAACTGACACAATAAAGTAGTGCACCATATAAAGCACTACAATAATTCACACGTAAACAAAATATGACACGCCTTTATTGTTAAGAATAAAATATTTCGACAATGCAGACTTGCACAGCATCTTTAAGTGCCGGAAGTAAACTACTCACACTGTTTGCGAGAGTCGTTGTGTTACCTTACTCTCTTGAAGCCATATATTTTAGTTATTGTAAAAGGATACAATGTCCTCCAAATGCTTGGATGGTTGTGAAGCTGTCCCTTCACGGTCGAAGGCTGTTTAACATTCCTTCTGTGAAGGATGGCTGCACGTTGCATTTTGGAACAGCAATCCAGGGCTGCAAGGTCCACTGCAGAGGACCAATTACTCATTCCTGTCTTTAGCTGTGACCCACGTCGGGCGAAACTAAACGTCAGGCGCGTTTCGGATGGCCTACCTCCAAGCAGCACATGGCCCTCATGGGTGCATTCTGTGCAAAGTAAATGGTTGCTTCACTGCCCCAACGACAATTCTATCCTGGCCACTCAGACTTCAGAATAGAAGGCGGATACCAACACTGCACCGCTTGATGGCCTGTCTGCACCCAGCCCACTTTTCTCTTTGCTCAAACCATAGCAAACATCGCTACTGCCTCCTCGACATTCCATACTTCGCATCATATACTCCTGGCCCCGGTACTCAACTGTTAAGCGCGGCCGGGCGCAACGCTCCACACTTCTTGTGACGCCGACAGCTGTTGAGCACTGTAAAGCCCCAACTAGCAAAACGTATGCAATTGTGACGTAGGATGTGCGTCACTGTCCCCGCAAAAACGAGCGACTGGAACTAAGGGTTAGACAAGGTTCAAAGTGAAAGCCGAACCATCGTCTTCACCATCGTAGTTAACGCCGGTGCTGGAAAGAGAGAGTCCGGCTGCCCACAAACCGTACCTTCCGTCTAACAAAGAACCACACTCTCGTGACGCTTACCTAGGCATCATGTATGTGCCTGAGCCGTTTACAACCATTGCATTTGAAAGCGTGATCGATTCTCAAGAGTTGCTAAACCAAATGATTTTACTACTCGAAGACCTTGAGGCCGGAAGCAACAAACCCCTCGATTTCCCCCATTGCTGGAAAAAGGAGGACTACGCTAATGTCCGTTCCTTGAAGATTGTAGGTCAAAGCGAGGAATACGTCTGTCGCATTCTCGGCTCAGCTCCGCGTCTTAAGGGTGAAGAATTTCGTTCTGTGTAACTTCTCTCCGGAGGACCGAGAAAAATGAAGAAAGCGGAAAATGAAAACAGATCCTGTTGCGATAACGGTGAGACTGACCCGCATATCGTGGGTTGTACTTACTTGGAACACGCCAAGTACCCGCTGGAGGCCACTCCTCGTCATGCCGGCGCATTAGTTAAATAACGAACTGCGTCTAATTACTTCCAATTCTAATTCTTCTTCCAATTCCAATTCTTCCAATGTGCGGGCTCATAAACAAACGAGACGGTTCAGATTATTGCCTCCGAGCACCGGCCAGATCTTATAGCATTCCCGAGACGTTGTGGTCCACGGATATCATGTACTCGTTGCTGCAGATCCATGGATAACACCCCCGCCGGGCCGACCGCTATGAAGACCTGGAGTCGGGGTGACATTCTATTAGAAGACAGGCTTTAAGGCTTATCTGCCTGAAGCCAGCCGTGGCAACGATGGCGAATGCAAGGCTCTGGTGCCGCGTTCATAACGAACGCAGAGCCCTCATGGTCAGTGTTGTCTACTGAGCCCCATTGGATTCTGGAGCTTGCCTGCTGCATGCGATCAAAATACATGGCGGGCAAGGTCTGCTTATTACAGTTGCCTTAATGCCTCGAGTATCGACTGGGACGTTCTGCGTTGTGTTCTGTCATGAACCGCATTTAAGGATGATCTTTTGGAGTCAGTTCTCGAATGTAACTTGTCCCAATATGACTCAAGGCCTACTCGTATACTTGCAAGACAAACGCCCCATATTCTTGACCAGGTACTCTCCCCGGCAAGACCAGACGTCCCCAAAATAGACGCTCTTCAGCTCATTGGTAAAAGTGAACACTATGTTTTTCATTTCTCTGCATTATACGCCGTACGCTCTACAGTAAAAGTCAATGCTGCACAAATTGCTGGCGCGCTGCACCTCAATGCCTGCAAAGGGTCGCCAATGCCGCGGGCTTGAGTATAGATGAATCCCTGGACTGTATGATGGGTGGAAGACCTTGTACTCCAAAAGGATTTCGCTTGCTGAGCAGGTCGTTATTGGCTGCAAAGGACCTTTTGCCAGAGGTCCTATAGGCATGGAGCGTTTACTGAGGGGCCTAGTGCCAAAAGGATGGAAATCGTGGTACCGATGCAAATGCACGCACTCCGAGTCTGACTATTCGGACTATAAAGTAGCCAGGAATACCGGCGACTGGGAAATGAGGTAAAAGGCATGAGTACGAACGCTGTTTGGCCGTGCAGTCCAAGACGACTATTAAGACACTCTCTTCCTACTTGAAGGAATGCAGCAGAGCAGGCAGTGGCATTTCTACCCTGGATTCCTTGGCGCATGCCGGTTTGCTTGACTATGAGGCTGCGAAATTAAGTCCCTGGCCACCCATAACTCATCGGTTTTTTCGATGGAGACGCTGTTACCCGGTGACGTGGCGCCAATACACTCTTCTCCGTTGAAGCACGCAGGGATGAGAGCTGATATTGTTGCAAAAGACATTCTTGAACTAGAGCCGAGTTCCTAGCAGGGTCCTGATAGGTTGCATTCGCTGTTCATCGACTGCGGCCGGTTACATTGCCACCCCTGTTTGCCGGGTATTTTGCCCTTCCCTTGAGTAAGGACGGCCCACGATTGCTTGGAAAGTAAGGCTTGTTAAGCCCACACACAAAGCAGGTGATCGTCAAAATCCTGCCAATTATTGACCAAACTGCTAAAAGTCAATATTGTGAAAACTAATGGAGAGTATTCGCAAGCAAGCAACGCATCCCTGCCTCGAGAACCTAAACGTGTTCTGCTGTGCGCTGCATGGTTTTAGGCGGGCAGGCTCACGTGCTTCCAATCTGCTTGTTGCCCGGAAATAATGGACGCACTCATTAGACGCTGGGAAATGCTTTGATGTTGTTTTCATCGATTAAAGCAAGGTGTTTGACAAGATTCCTCATTAAAGGCCCCTTTAAAACCCATGAGCAAATGGTGTTTGTGGGAACGTTTGCTCTTGAATCGACGAGCTTTTGTATGATCAGACAATGCAAAGCAAAATGAACTAGACTTACGTCGCTTCTGTGCTCATGACTGGCGATGTCCCGCAAGGATCCGTTTTCGGGCCAGAAACTTTCAAGATTGTCCTCAATGACATCCCGTCGAAACAGTAGTCCGATTGCTTGGTTTATGCTGACGACTTAAATCTGTGGATGGAGGTATCCTTTCTTGATAATGCAGACAGTTTGCATACTGCACTTGATACGTTACAAGCGTGGTCAGTTAAATGGCGAATGTCCTTAATTAGCGATAAGTGCTCGGTCCTCTCCGTTGGTGCTCCTCAGCCTTTCGGGACGTACAACACCGGTGGGGTGGTGCGAAGGACTTCAATCCTCGAGAAGTGCTTAGCTTGTTTGCGTTAGTTGATCTAATTTCTACGCAGGACACATCACTTAGGCTTGCTGCTGCCACACAAAGAGCCTTCTCACGTTTGACTCCGGATTCCTTCAAACGCTTGTCTACTTTCCATGTGCGCCCCCTTTTCGAAATAGGATTACCTGACGTCTTTAAACTCACCAAGGTCGAAGGTGGCTACTTTGAAAAGGTCCAACGGCAAGTATCGATATACGCCCTGGAGTTACGAGCATCGCATTTAACACTGAGACTTCAGCGGGTAAACCTGTTCGTCCTGGATTATCGTGGACGTCGTGGTAACCTGATTTTCACGAGGCGCATTCTGAGCGGAGAGATGGGAAGGACCTACAGGCGCACTTTCAATTCAACGCAAGCAGTTCTACTCGAGGCCACAACTAGAAAGTGTTTAAACCAGCAGTCTCAGGGTTCGTCCTGCTTTCGCCCTAGCAACTCGCAAAGTCAACCATGGGTAACACTTACCGAAGCCTGCTGTCGGTTCCCAGACCGAGGAATGCTTCAAGCAAACCTTGGATTCTTACCTCTTGCGCACGACGAGCTCTTGCAGCATCCACTGTAGCTGTCACAGTCCCAAGTGGATTACCGCTACGCAATGAATCCCGACTACCATACAATAATCGGAAAGCGATGGAGTTGACAAAGTATTTTTCCTTCTGCTCTCTACGATGCTATGATTTTATGACTTCTGCGCCGTATTTTGCAGCTGTGTATTGGGTTGGTCAACCTACAAATACAGCGTGTACTCGACTTGATTTTAGGGATCCACCGTCTCAAAATGACGAAAATTTAATTGTAGCTGATACATAGCACTTAAACCGAAATCCTGCGCGCCAAACGTTGGCAAACATTAATAGATAAAAACAACCGAAGAGTAAAATGATAACGAAGCACAGTAAAAATAATTAATTAAGTGGAACATGATCCAATCTGTTCAAATAACACATGGCAATTGGAGCGCATCACTGCGCTGCTGCAAGTCAACAAGTTGTCGTAGAGTCTATCTTACATTGTGTGTGCCATTTACTCTTCTCCACGCGTTTCAATTGCGTCCTCGACGTCGTTGTATTGGTCAAGCGTTGTACACTTTCTCCCATATATCTAGTCGCCCCGCGCTCGGTCCACTATCGGCAGCTGTGATAGTAGCGCCCAGCCATGCACGAGATGCGGCATAAGCCCATCATTATCCATCACCGGCATACTTATTAGGTGGTTCTCCAGCCGTCTACGAAGTACCTAGTTTGCTTTTCAGCAACCCTCGGTCTAATAAGACCCACGTACACCTCGGACAGAGAAGCCTGCGGAACACTCCACCGGACGCATATTAAGGCGTATTAAGGTTGAAGCGATGGGTCTGTTTGTAGATATGCGTCACCCCCATAAACCCGGATTGCTTAAAACTCGGCTCTCTCAGGACACCAAGGATGGAGAATTGCGTCCATCTAGCTACGCACTATTTATATGTGCTCGCTCCGCTGGCCGGCAGGGAGGAGGCGCCGCTATTTAAGTGAACTGTGAACTTCACCTTTTGAAGCTTGGCTAATGTCAGTCGGTTGACAAAACGGTTAAAGCTTTGTCGGCTGTGATTAGCATATGCTCGACTCAGGTTACAGTTGTTGTAACGTCGTTATCTACTCATGAAATGCTTCTACTCTTCGTTTCTTGGTCTAGTCAACACACCTTGGTCGATCGTTGATGGATATCGACCAGCTTTCACGTGCGCCTCCTTACATTCCCATTGTTAGCGTTGTAAGTATGTCTGTGTGTGCATGCTAATCTCCGGCCCTGGTTCCGTGCGTGGGTGACTACCGACAACCTTGGATCTCCAACCCTACTCTTCGCCGAGCATGACACATCCAGCCCGGAGCATTGTCGCACCCCCTTCCCCGTTCACTGGTCGCTCGTCCAAACACCATGTTTATGCGTGCCATTAAACTCTCACCCTGTGATTGGACCATCCATTGATTGGTCAACGTCATTATGCTTAATACTCCTAGCACTCAGGTGTGGTGACTGGTTCCTTTGGTTGTCCGGCGTAGATAACGCTTCCCTCCTATTGTTTACTGACATCTTGTTGTCAACTTGCATACACCAGGATACTGAACAATTGAAGTATGTCCCAATTATCAACTGAATATATTTTAATAGTACCGTAGTATTTGTGCTACGACTTCTCTTGATTTCGGTCTCCTTGGCTATGCGTTATACAACGATCACGGTGGACGTTACAGTATTCAATTTCGTTCTCGCTTCGACGGATAGCTTAATTGGATCCCTCGGTTTGGTGATACTCGTAACCGGAAGTGACAAATTGGTTCCTCTTCGCAATGCCAGTCACCCGCGCATCCACCCGGACATAGGACTCATCGAAGTCAGGGCAAGTCCCTCTTGTTGCTGTCACTCCCTCTGGATCTCGGGTTAGCCATAGAAATTCAGTTAGCAGTACGCGCTCACAGCTTCTGCATGCTGAGTTGAAAGAAAAGCAGCTCAAGGAGGAGCAAGATCTAGAGACTAGGGAGCAGGAACATAGCAAACAGCGTAGACGGTAGAAGGCTAGACAGGAGGTCGAATTCGCCCCGCGTAGAGCTTTGCTGAAAGACGAACAAGGCAATGTAGACCTGCCCGCACTCCCTATTTATTGTAAAACAGAGTTGACGAGTTTGTCACGGAATGTGCTGCGGTGGCACCGCTATTTAGGTGAGCTGTGAACTTCACCTTTTGAAGCTTGGCTTATGTCAGTCGGCAGACAAAACTGCTGAAGCTCTGTCGGCTGTGATTAGCACATGCTCGACTCAGGTTACAGTTGTCATTAGTTATAGAAGCCCTGGGAGCGTATCCAAAGAGGTATTTAACTTTATTCGCTCCCAGTCCGCAAACAGGTGTTTGGTGATGGGCGATCTCAACCTCCCAGAGGTTTGCTGGGCAGACCTTTCTTGCGACTCAGCAACAGGCACATTCGGCGCTGATTTACTTGAGCTTACGCTCCAAGTACCGTTGCATAAGTTCATTGACCTCCCCACTAGGTACATGGACGCCCAAGTACCGTCTATCTTAGACCTTGTATTTGCTAAGTCACTCGATTTTGTTGGTGACATAACTTATGGACCTCCACTTGGTTCCAGTACTCGGTCTAGACGCTACCAGAGTACTGTTGAGTTTCTCCCGAACATATGGCACACAGACTATCAATCAATGAAAGCCAAGGCTTCGGGTTTCCATTGTGAGATCTCAGGCGATGATACTGTCCAGGTTGCCTGGGATAAATTTAAGTCCTATCTCACATAGGTCTCTGCTCCCTTCATCCCAATCACAAGGAGACAAGAGCACAGCTGCCCTGGATAGATTCAGCTGACAGGCATCTGCTCACAAAGAAGTCTAAATGTTGGAGGACTTACCGAAATCCTCCGTCCACCGAGAATCATGACAGGTACCGTAAGGACAGAAATAAGTGTAAGCAATACCTAAGGCATGCTCGGCTCAAATTTGAGAAAGGGTTAGCAGACGAAGGTTTAGAGAATCCAAAAGATTCTTCGCATATGTCAAAAGGCGCCGCAGTTCGAACATGTCAATTCCAGTATTGATGCGTGGTGAAAGTACTCATGCCCATAGGGACTATGACAAGCCCTGCGTGCTTGGTGGGCAATATGCATCAGCGTTTGTAAGGGAAACCACTTTGACAGGCGTTAAGCTGGTTTGCATGACCCCAGACGCTTCAGGACTATCTGAATTTATTGTAGTGGAGAGGGAAGTTCGTAGGCTGTTACAAGTGCTGAACCCTTCTAAGACCTCTGAGCCTGATTTAATTCACCCGAAACTGTTGCATGAGTTGGCTGCGAAACTAAGTGGACCACTTGCTATGGTGTTTCAGAAATTGCTTGACAGCTATGCAATACCTTCCGAATAGAAGGAAGTTGTCATCGGTCCCATCATCAAAAATGGGGACAGGAGTCTGCCTGCAAATTACAGGCCAGTCAGTCTGAATAGTGTAGTAGTCAAACTAATGGAGAAACTGACCAGAGAGTCATTGGAGAGTCATCAAAGTAGATTTAACCTACTGAGCCCTGTACCACACGGATTCCGGAAGGGATTTCCGTATCTCACAAATTTAATTTTGGCTCGCAAAAGTTGGGCGGAGGCAGTGGATAACGGCCACACACTGGACGTGCTTTTCGTCGACTTCTCGTAGGCATCTGAGAAGGTACGACATTTTAGGCTCGCGCAAAAGCTGACCTCCTACGGGGTATCTGGCCGTGTCCTTCATTGGGCGGTTGCCTTCTTAGATGGGAGCGAATGGTGTGTACGGGTAGGCCGTGGCTTATAGTTTAGGCTGTCTGTCTTCAGTGGCGTGCCGCAGGGCTCGGTCCTTGGACTGCTGCCGCTCTCTGTATGTGAATAATCTACCCGCGGAGTTTGAGGTACCATCGCTGTTATTTGCTGACGACATGAAGCGGTGGAATATTGTTGATGTTCCTGGGGGTTCTGAAGCTATTCAGCGAGCATTGGATAAGCTTTGGGACTGGTCTACTTTATGGTTTTTGCCCATAACTCTGGCAAAGTGCTCCGTGCTGCGAATCGGAGGAGGTTGTCCTCCTGCGAAGTACTTGGTCGGTGGGGTCAAACTCCCCGTGTATCCAACCAGGTTGATCTAGGCGTCTATACTCTTCGGCTTTACACTCCGGCGACAACTGGAAGAAGGGCTCAAGCACAGGTTTCCGCATGTTGTGATTAATAAGACATCCTTTCGGTCATGGCGGGCGGCATCTTTATGAGACTGTACGCCGGTTTCGTGCAGCCTCATCTGGAATACTGCGTCCGGGTTTGTCCACCCTGCCTCGTCCGGGACAAAATGGAGCTAGAGTGGGTTTTCGGCTGGATACGTAGTTAGTTGGGGGATTACGGGGACGGACGCACCCCAAGCGTCTACTTAGTTTTGGAATGCATGCAATGCACTACCGAAGGCTTAGAAGAGACCTAATCCTAAACTAACCTATCTTAACTGGGAAGGTTAGTCCAGATGTATCTTGGCTATTAGTTCCCGCTGGATTGTCTGTTCTATACGGTCATTCCTTGAAGCTGGACAAACCGCGGCCCGATCGGATTAGAGCGGAAATCCGGCTGTCACGCCGAGTTATCGAGCGCTGGAACATGCTTCCGAAAAGGGTTATCAGGGAATCTACGGTTAAGGGGTTTGAGCAGCACCATGAAAATTTTCCCTTTTCCTCACTTACTTGCATCTTTATACCACCATTTGCGTTTGGCTACATCTATTCCCACTTTGGTATTATTTGCTTATGTCAACCGTACTTATTGTTCTGTTCCTTCGATTTCTCTTCCTATCCGTCTCTTTCCTCAAGTGATTGCTGCACTAGGGACTTCCAGGGCAGGAGTCTTGTGCATTAACTCTGGTAGCAAAGTCGTAGCAGGAAATGTAGCTAACTGGACAGAACTCAGGTAGAAGTCCAGTTCGGTAATAACTTATTAAAAGAAAAGATAAATAAATATTAGTTTCTCGACTATGCGAGGCACGCCCATGTAGGCATGCTCAGTTAAGTGCAGTTAGTATGCATTTAGTGTGACACCTTTTGTTAATAAATGATTGCTATGCATTTTAAGTGATATAATTTGACCACAACACGTGTGGTCTAAATGCATGGGTAGGTCATTTTGCTTTCACAGTCTCGTTTTTGCAATGATAGTTGCTGCTGTCGCTTCGTTTCGCGCTATCTATTAGCTCCCTGGATACTGCGTTTCTTCAGATACACAGACCAGCTTTTCCAGCCACAGTTTATTTGATACATACGGATTCCTTTCAGCGTGCGATGTCGAAAGTTATCAATTAACTGTAAAGTTTCCATCTCGTAGTACTATTTACCGTGCAGGAAAAGGCCTGACTTCGGGATGCAGCTACGAAGATGTCCTCTGTTTTCAGCTGCTAAGTGGCAAATGGGTAAGAGGGTTTGTACCATATATTACTTATGATTGCTCACACAGTGCGGTCAGCTGAGAACGCTAACAGCTGCTGTGAAGATGACATGGATCCGGATGAAGTGGTCCATAACTTGAGGAAGCTTATCGCAGAACCTCAGGTACCCGCGTTTTTTGTTCGTCTACTGTTGACTTGCGTGCAACCGTGGATGCCATTCTTGCCAACGGATTACTGCACGCTGATTCGAACTCCACGGAATTCCCGCATACGAATTATTTATCTGGGAACGTACGGTCACGTAGGTCTACTGAGGGGCCTACAGTATGCAGGCTCTGCTTTTTCGATCGCGGCTGATGACGCTGTGGGCTATTGATTGCATATTGACGGATTTAAGCATTTCCTTACATCCAAACTGCATATATGGCCGAGCTCGTGTCATGTGACAAACCAGTGGTCACAACTCCATACATTGTTCCTCTTTATGGTAAAACGGCATACAGAAAGACGTGGCCGATTATTTATATATGACACAAGTTGATATCCGTTCCTTGCAGAGCGGCGGATTATTCCACCTAAAAGCCATTATCTGTGATAGCCCTGTGCGCGCTTGTGTGAAACGCAAAAAAGGACACTCGGGTTATTACAGCTGTGCCTAATACACCTAGCCTGGTGAGTAAATGAGCCGCAAGGTGACATACCCACTTACGATAGCACGCCGCGGACTAATGCATCCGTGCAAAAGAATGCCAGCAAACTGCCGCCTTTCGCTGCTTTGAATGTGGCTTTGGTTGCAGGCTTTCCAATTGACTATATGCATTCAGTAGGTTTGGGTGTAATACGCAGATTGATCACAAACTGGCTTAATTCGCCTGTGGACAGTGGAGTTCGACTGCGCAGTGCGCGAGTGACTTTAGCGAACGAACGCTTGTGTGACATGGGACCTGCTTGGGCATCTGACTTTCCACGTAAGATTCGACTACTGTATGCATTTCGCTCTTGGTAGGCAACTGTGACGCGTCAGTTTTTGCTATCCGCCGGACCAGCGTGTTTAATCTGGGTATTGCCGGAGGCTTTATAGCTTAAAATACTAGATCTCACATTTGCTATTTATATTAGGTGCCACCCTCACCTTCACACTGCTTTATTTGATTTCCTTATTCCTTCAATTCATGTTTTTTAGATAAGCATTTTGAGCTTTACGGTCCCAGTGGAATGACGTGGAACGTAGACTCATTGGTTCATCTGCCATCTGACGTACGGAAGGTAGGGATTTTAGACAGCTTCTCAGCGTTTCCCATTAAGTCTCACTTGGTTTCCATCAAGCGTATGATTCACAATTCCACGTGTCCGGTTGCGCAAATCAAGCGCCGTACATCGGAAGAGGAACAGCTTGCTCTCATTTTCAGCAACGCAAAGGCGGGAGGGAATGTGGAGATGTGTAAATATAAGGGTCACATAGCCGTTCGTTTGCGTGGTGCTTTTTCCCAGTAAAGCCGGATAACGTCGTCAGCATCGAAACAAAACCCAGAGTGCTCACAGATGTGTCTGTGAATGTATCTGGGAACATCGTCGTGCAATTCCGGGAATTTACGAATCTTCGTAGTCTGTTCACGCACAGCACGCAGTCCTCAACCACATACATCTTCCGTGCATCGCAATTGTCAGAAGACGTATATAGCATTCCTGCCTGGCATATTCGCTTAAAGTGCATCGCTTTTCCAGTGAACCATTTCCATGTAATTCACCCTATGCCACATACGCCCTAAATATTGACGTCTTTTTTCAACGCGTTGTCAAATTACTTGACTTGCAAGATTTAATTACTATTGTGCGTTATACCTTTCTTAGAGAGTAAGGTGCGTACGCCCAAATAAATTTCGTGCGCGGTAGACAATATTGTGCGGCTGTGAATAAGCCCAATGGATCCGATGCCGATGAGGCGAGCGCTGTTGTGTCCATCATCGTTAGCACGAGTAAGTCATTTTTATCTTAACTTTCCGCGTTAGTTAGCTTCCGGCATGCCCCAGAAAATAGAACGTCCGTCGGCGCGGGGTATGCTGCCCTCCACGGACGACCAAATTCCGATGGGTCTAACAGTCAAGCGTCCTATGTAAGCATGGCTTTCTCCTTCCCCGGAGTCGCCGGCCGGTCCGTTCCCGCTCCGATGACGAGGAGGCAGCGAGTCCCACCAAAACCCAAAGGCTGCTGCAGCAACATGCACGGGCTCCCACTTCTCGCATCAGTGACATTAGTCATGCACGTCCAGGGCCAGCAACAAGCAACCGTAATTATCGCCTTCGTACTGCCCCTATCAAACAGTAATCTCGCCGGCTGTTATTGTTGACATTGTATCATCCAATGTCGATGTACTGCAGGAACTGAAGGCCATTAAACGCAAGAAGGCACAGGCGCATTGCATTGTACTTAGCTTTATTTTTAGATAAATTATGCCTCATTCGGCCAAAACAGTTCGGCCACAGCTGTATCTCCGAAGCCATGTTGCAGATGCTGCAACCACAGTCCTAAAGCCTTACACCGTGAGCGTCTGCCATTTATATCTCTCCGTGAGCTGACGAGGCGCGATGAACGCCCGAAGGACCCAGATTTCAAAATTAGTCGTGTGTTCGTCTTAGCATTGAAAGCTTTTCAAGTCAACCATTATCTGCTGTGCACGAAGATAACTGTAACGGCGTCCGGGGTGCTATGGAGCGACTAATAATAAGAGCAGTTGTCGCGGAGATCACGTGCTCAGGCGCGGGAGGTTCGTTTGCATTCAGGCGGACAACTGTGATCGACATTGTACAATGGAGTTTGACATACAGTAAGCCATTAAAAATACAATGGCATCACTCGGAAATACCTGGGTGATGCATCCTCAAATGCGGGCATTACAAGCCACCTCAAATCGTGGTTGCATTCTGCACGGCATAAGAGACCGTCTGTTTAGCAAAGTGGAGCATGCAGTGCCACCGAGTTAAGTCTACTGCTTACTTTTAAACATCTAAACCCTTTGCGTTGTCAACGGCCGAATTTTAACTATAAAAGCGAATTTTGTGCTACACACCAGGTACATAAACCAGTCTTATACTCTGGTTGTCATTTTTTTCGTCTTGTGTTGTTCTCAGGTGCGCAGCAAGCCCCATTTCGCTTTCGGACAAGCAGCACGGTGCGACATTTAGGTATGTTTCCACGTCTAACAACTAGGGCAGCACGTACTGCGAGAACCTTAGGTGCGAATCGTCAAGGCATTCATTAGGTGCCAAGTGCGCGCTAGTGTGATGTCCGTATTCGGATCGCAGTGGTAGGCATTCAGGGTCTGGAGCTACAGGTTTGCCGCGCAAAATGATGAATTTCAATTAAGCAACACTAGGATTATGACCATTGGTCCGCCGTAGACTCCGGCTGCCCTGAGTGTATGGGTGTCACGCCTGCGCCCCAGCCTGTTCTAACTTGCTCCGGTCTCACCCTTACTGTCGTCTTATATATTTTCATGTGATTGTGTTGGCACGAAGAGACAATACGAAATGTTAATATCTGCCAGTTTTCGTCTTCTTACGGCTTTATTCAAATTACTAAAGGGATCTAATTCTTCAAAAATCCGTTGCTAACAGTCTCACGGTACACGATACTATCCAGTTTAGTTTAATGCCCTCACAGGAACGTTTAGAAGGCTAATCTGGACAGGATCGTGACATGTGTTATCAGGGAACGGGTTGGTCAGGTTTGTGCCACGAGTGTTCCGGTTTAGGTCCAGCAATACCTTTAAGCATTTCAACAAGTCCTGGCCCAGCGATCCACTCAAGATGGAACACACACTGGATTCTCCTATCACCGGTTTATTGGTTCATTGGGTAGTAGAGAGCAGGAAAATGTAGTCACTGACAACTAAACTGGGTGCCGTTGGTCCGTCTCGCCTTCCGGGTTGGAGTCCACGTGACTCACCTTGTGCTTGGCTCGAGACTTTATAGGACATGACTCGCAACCGACACCAGTGGCGCGTCTGCTGCCGTCTCCTAATCGGATTGTCTGTTTAAAGTGTGTTTGGTGCTGAGTTATCTGCGGGGTAATGGCTGATTATGACGCGTGGCAGTGAAAGCCGCAAGGAAGCTGTCTCGCCGATGCCGCCTTATCTTTGCACGATAGCCAGCTGTTTGTGACGGTATGTTGTCTACACAAGGTGTAGGCGCTTTGACCCTGAATGTTTGCTTAGGGCATTAATGTTTTTAGGTAAGCCCCTCTTTCTCTTCTTTATTTCATATGTCCTCGTGGCTGTATGGCAACGAAGCATCAGTTCAAATGGCTGATGTACTGCTGTTGATGATGATGATGAGAGAGCAGGATGGAAATCCCTTGGCAGCTTCAACGCTTCCCGATCATTGCTGGGATGTTCGTCACTGCGCAACGGAGGCTCCGGAGAGGCCGTCGCATTCGTAGCTGAAGCAACAGGATCCGGGAATATGCAACAGGTGTGAATCATGTAGTCGTTTGAAGCAATCATCCGTCAGTGCAGCAGCGACGGGCAGCGGTAACCGGTACCGATAGTTCACAACGCGAGTAGATAGAGCAAGAATGGACCGTAATTTGAGCCTCCGAGGGTTGAATATTTTCCATCGGTGGCCTCTTGTCGAACTCTCGAGGTTGATGTGGAGGAATTCCCGCCACTCTCTAGTCCATTCCTGAGGATACGACGGGTAAAAATCAAGTCCCAGCGCCGGCGACGGTAATCAATAGAAAACGTCTTCAAATGTCGAAGCCGATGGTGATACGGCAGGTCACCTCACACAGATAAACTTCGATCCACGCTGTTGGACATTTTCGATCACGTCGCGCTCGAACTTGGGAAGCGGGTAGTCAACAGCGAAGCAGTAGTCCAGAAAAGGGCGCACTTGCGAGGTGAACAGGAGCATAAGTTTTTCCCCGTGTCGGAAAACAGAAAGCTCTTCGGATGGGGTAAAAAATCCTGTAGGCAGCGGCAACCCACTTCATAGTAAATAAATAAATAAATAAATAAATATTTATTCTCGACTATGCGAGGCACGCCAATTGAGGCATGATCAGGTATGTACAGCTGTACAGACATTTTATGGGAACTGTAGTGTCAGTAGAAAATTGTTCATATGTCCACGCTTGGGACTGTGCGATGGTGAACATGCGATAGAACGATTGGGTTGTAGTGGGATCGGGATCCATTTGTTTGGACATAATCGCTCTGCCACGTATCGCAGTCATACCTCGAGTAATTATAGATAAATCCTGAGGGATCCATTGGAAGATAATTGAAGAGTAAGCTATCCCGGGTGGACATTAAGATTGGGGAAATAATCACGCCGAGATCTCTCGCTGTAGTGACATTGTGAGTAAGAAACACTGTAAGTTTTCAAGGGTCGAATGGATCAGGATCTCTGATAGACAGGAGGAAATATTGGCTTGCCTAATGGGGAAACGCAACTGAAGGAATCAATTGTGCAGGAGGTCGAGGGTCTCTTGTATTCCAGCAGCATCCTCTGGAGAGCATACCTCCTTCCATATCTTTAGATCACCCGCATAAATCAATTAATCCGATCGAAGTTCCGACGGTACATCGTTGATGAAAATGTTGAAGAGTTCGGGGCTGAGGACGGAACCCTATGGGACACCGCTGGTCACATGTACAGGATCGGAATAGGTTTCGTTCAACCTCACCATTATGAAATGACTGTGCGGGAGATCGGAAAGCCACGAGTGAAAGCTTCCAGTGACACCGCTTCCTTTGAGTTTGAAGAGGAGCTGTTCATTTGGAGCCCATGTCAAAAACCTGACGGAAATCCGCGAACACAACATCTAGGCGGTTTCCAAAAGCCGAGGAACTTGCCCATTTTTCTCCAGCCATAATCAACTTGGTTGAACAGGAGCGGGCTTCGCGAAAACCGTGTCGAGCACCGGATATCAGACAAACCACACGAGATGAAGCCAAAGCGCCCGTATTAGGACACGTCCCATGCTTCTGCACACTATCGATGTAAAGCAAATAGGACGGTAGCTAGCTGGGTCTTGACAGTTCCTTCCTTTGTACATGGGCTTGATGTTGCCCATCTTCCAAGCGGTCGGGAGAAGTCCGGGCTGAAACGAGCAACGGAAGACCTGCGAGATAGGTGAAACAATGTACTGGGCCACAGTCTTGAGGAACATGGGATGCAAGTCGTCAGGACCAGGTGATGAATAAGGGGCCAACTCACAGAGAAGTTTCAACGCGACGTCAGTGTTAATGTCTACGGGCTCTACAAGAGAAGGGGAGTGCACATTAGTCTGTCAGAGAACGACACTGACGTTGCGTACACTGAGGAGTATGGCCGTGCCAGGAGGCTGGCCTTGTCGGTATCTTCGTGAACTAGATCCTTATGCTCCAAGAACACAGGGCAGGGATACCACTGCACAATCTAGCGCTCCATTTGTGGTAAGGGAAAAGCGTCGTAGGAGTCTTTCTAGAAACTGTGGCTAAGGAGAGTTCATCTTGTTGACGTCTCCCACATAGTTCCAGGGTACAGGTATTCCTAACCGTTTTGTAACCGAGGTAACCATGCTCTGATCGTGTGTTCCTGAGGCGGTCCCACAACTTACTTCTGCTGTTCATCAGGGCTCGCAATGCATAATCGATACACGGTGGGCCTCTAGAGCGCCATCGCCTTTTGGAGATGGCGACAACTTGTACAATGCGTGCTGTCAGCTTGGCTTACAAAAGATTCTAGACACGATCTGCATTGAAATGTGCGGAAAAACACAAATCCCTAATACCTGCAAGCGTTTTAAGCCGAAGGGCATCAGCACGCCAGAAATTTCGGCGGACGGCAAATGGGTTGTGAACGGTAAAGCGAAGCGTCCATTTTGGAGTAAGACAGTACAATCATCGCCTTTACCAATAGATTGAGAGACTGTTAGGTCCAAGGCGTCTGACCACGCGGGGGAGTGCACATGGTCCAGGATATGAGGCGGTTGGCCGGCGAGGATATGAGTTGGCATGGAGCCATGTTGATACAAGCTGCAGTCAAGAATTGTACTGAGGAAGACGGCATCAAAGGAATCAGGTGGAAGCTCGAAAAGAATAAGGTCCCAGTCGATATTAGAAGATTGAAAGCTCCCAGAAAAATGCAATCCTTTAAAGCAACGTGCGTCCTGCTGAGGTAAAACAGGCGAGCTCCAGCTCCCAACCACCAATCAACGAAGATTTGCACCCGTCATGAATGCGGCACCAAAGGGCATGGAAAGTGATGGCATTGTCATATGCCACACCAACTAGATGGGAGTTCAGACCCGCCGTCCAGTAGAGTACTACTCCACCTCCCGTCTTCCTCAATTGATGATCGGCCCAAAGAGTGGTATCCACGGATAGCCGCTTCAGTGTCAACGATGTCTGGGAATAACCATGTTTCGGGACAAATATTTCAGGACAAATATTTGCGGCAAGCGTCTGGATCTCATCACGTTTACTTAGTAGACTAAGAGCATTGGCGAACACACAGTCCGTTCTTTTACGTTACTGTCCTGGGGTGACAAAATTCGGCCTCCAAGGCGTTCTCGGAATTTTCAGGAGTACGCGATAATCCACGATAAGTAGGTCCATTTCAGCCCTCGCCCGACGGGTCCTCAGCTCATCAAGAGCTTTTTCATTTTGATCCGACCTTCCGGGGAGAGATCTCTCAACACATAAAACTGCTCGCCTTTGAGACGTGAGGTCGGTAGGAGAATGCGTCGACATTCTTCCTCGTCGTGGAACCCAACCTCAAGGGGGCGAACCTTGAGAGAATCTTCATGTTTCCTACCTAAGCGGAAAGCCGAATTAATGTTGATTCCTGTTCGCCTTCGTCGAACAACACAGAGGCCATTCGCTCTAGAAACACTTTGTCGTCTAACATCCTTCCGGATGGGGCATCGCATTTTGATACAGGAGCATACATGATGATGAGACATCGGTCATTGGAGGGTAGTAATGAACGCCTAGTGGTCTGTAATTGGGAAGGACCTGCGCTGTTTTGATCAGCGATTCCAAGTGGTTACTCTTGTCAAGAACAAATTTGAACTGGGACTGAGGAGAGGAAGGTTTAGATTTAGACTCTGACAGCGTTGTGCATAGTCGCGATATGTACACCAGAGGCGGTGGTACTTTCCCTTACAACCGCTGCGTATGACTTCGTCTTGGGCTCACTGAGATGTACGTTCGCCACTAGATCGGAGAAAGCATCAGACGGTCCACGACTTCGCTTACTTGTGGCGGAGGTTGGTGCGGAAGCACAAGGGCGAAAATGTGGAGTAACCAAGGGGCAATGGTTGTCGGGCGCTTTGGGTTTCGTTGGAATGGGGTGAGGGTAGACAGGGGGCAACACGCTCATAAGACGTCAGTGGTTTAACGAAATACGGCAGGCATCACAAAAGAAAATAAAAGCTGATGAAGTCCTTAGCGGTAGTGCTTCGTGCTGATCAGGAGAGCGGCCACAACAAGCGATATGCATACAGCCACCACATCCAAAACACTGTACCGCTTTTGAAAGAGAAGTAACACCTTTAGCGCAAGGCACGCGCTTGAAAGCCATAGAAAATCTAGTTCAAATACTTAACGAGTGATTCTCCAGAAAACATTCTGGAATCGCTTTTGCACACTAAAAAGACTTCAGCGGAACAGAACGTTTGGCGGGACACGCTATTCGCAGGCGGAACAAAGCTCACGTCGTTCCAGTCCCACCGGAACCTGAACATGAAAGCAAGTATTAAAATAATGAAATGTACAACATATAAACACTAACATATAATTAAGTTTTAATATATGTACATCTGCTATCTGAGTAAAAGACTGTACCATATTGTTAGAGATGATTTGATAGAGGATTTGATAGAGACGTTTAGGATCATTAAGGGACTTCGTGGTATTAGTTTCACTCATCTGTTTGAGTTGGCTATGTCAGAATATCTGCGCGGGCATCGCCTGAAGCTCAAACATCAGAGCTCGTTTGGACATCAGAGCAAAGTTTTTTACGAACCGAGTAGTTAACTTCTGGAATAAACTTCTGATTTAGCGGAGTCTGAGACCGTAGAAGCCTTCAAAAGGGGCTTAAACCATTGTTGGTCCATCGTTTTTCCAGAGGTATTGTAGTTGTACTAAGATATGTAGTGTATTTTATTGATGGCATATGAAAGTGCGAAGATTGCTGTTGTTCTTGCTTCATTCCATTGCAGAAGCAAGAAGAGACAATCCAACTTCAAAGTGCCGGGGGTCGCTTCACTTACCAGCACAAGAACTGGACGCCCGTTATGCGGAAGCCTCTATCGTCCGTTTGACCTGACCTGACCTAGTCGGGTTTGGACAAGGTGTACTCAGCAACCTGCACAATTTTACTCCAGTTGGCGTATCGTGAGGATATTCATGAATATATTCATGTTGCCTGATCTATTTAGTGAGGAAACTAAAAGAAGGTGCATAGAACGTTGGTCCAATATTAAGGGCTATAAGAATTTTCGGAGTGCTATCACAAATGCTGCGGTTCTAATTCCACTCTGCCTTGTTCACAACATCCCTTCCATCCTATTCCTCAGGCGCCCTCTTCACCTACGATCCCATCCCGGAGAGATAGGGTGAGTTTCGTCGGCAGACTAATTACATCGAACGTAATTTTGTCAATGTCTTCCAAGTCTTGCCAAAGTTTATGTAGTGCCGACTACCCCATCCGCATGATTACTAGTTCGGAGCGTGACCGTGCAGTGATCCCTAAAGTAAGGGGATCGTTGCACCTCGGATATACGGGCATTGATTCTTCTTCTCTTTACACTTTCTTTTTACTTTGGTCGCTTACTATGTGGTTCGGTTGGAACTGGTGAGCAAGGCCTTCGTCTTGTGGGTTTTCAGGTGGTCAGCCGGGAGTCAAATTCTGCCCTACCAGAACCTCTTCTGGTAGCGTACGACCCAGGGCTGGTCGTGCCGAGTTCCTTCGGGTAGTGCTTAGTAATGTGCGTAGCCTAAGGAACAAGGTACACGAGGTGGGTCTACTTGTAGACAAATCTCGTCCCGACATACTTGCTATCACCGAAACGTGGCTGTCCCCGGATATCACAGACGGTGAAGTATGTTTGCCTGGCTACGCACTGCTTAGATGCGATCGCTCCATTGGCCGCCAAGGTGAAGGCGTCGCTCTTTATGTGAGTTGTAAACTCGATGTGTTGAGGACTTGGGTGTTCCAGTCGCCGGATCAAACTGTTGAAGCCCTCTCGGCTATTGTGTGCACTTCCTCCGCTCAGTTTACAGTTGTAGTGGTATATCGAAGTCCTGGTAGTATCTCCGGGGAGGTTATTGAATTTATTCGTACTCAGGCTGCCAATAGGTGTCTAATACTGGGTGACTTCAACCTCCCTGAAGTCTGCTGGGCTGATCTATCTTGCAGTTCGGCGGTGGGCACTTTCGGTTCGGATCTCCTTGAGCTAACATTGCAACTGCCTTTGCATCAGTTCGTGGACCTCCCGACTAGATATATGCGCAGTCGCAGATTGCCCAAAAGTCAATTGTATGTTTGGGTCACCTCGTGGGCAATGGTCAAGTCCATCCACTTCCGGAGAAACGCGAGACGATCAAGTGCTTCGCAAAACCAAAATCCAAGCGTCAGCTCCGTTCGTTCTTGGGAGTGGTGGCATATGATTCAAAGTTTGTGCCCAAGTTCGCAGAGAAGGTCAGCCCGTAGTTAAAGCTGCTTTTCAAGGACGTGCCGTTCGTGTGGACAGCTGAAGCGGATCAAGCCTTTGACTATCTAAAGGCATGCATATCAGAAGCCCCGACATGTCTACGGCTACCCAATCCTGGTGAGAGCTTCACTGTGGCTGTCGACGCAAGCAACGTGGCAATCGGTGCGGTTTTGTCTCAACCGGCTGGGGTGGTGGAGTACGCGAGCAGAGTGCTGACGGGGGCGGAACAGAAGTATGCAACAACGGAGAAAGAAAGTTTTAGCCATCATGTGGGCGTTAGAGAAGTGGAGAAATTACTTACTGGCGAATGAATTCCGGCTCGTCACTGACCACAAACCGCTCTCGTGGTTGATGACGGCGAAAGACCCGCGGGGACGGATTGCGCGATGGGCCTACCGATTGCAGGAATTCAACTTCACCATTGAGCACGTGGATGGAACGCAGAATGTATTGCCAGATATGTTGTCACGCCCATGTTTGGACGACATCATGCCAGACAATGCCATACCGGTGCGTGCGATCGCGATGGGGGAGAGGAACCTGCTGGGAGATCAAAGGACAGATGAATTCGTGAATGTGTTGTGCTCTCACTTACGGGCTGGCACCAAACCGGAGGCTACATCGGAGGAGGTGGAGGAACTCCTCAAAATCTGGGACAAGTTGAAGGTCGAAAACGATAACGTGGTGGTGGCGATAGACGGACGGAAAGTGCCTTTTGTCCCACCAAATCAGCGAGAACGTTTGATGGGTATAACTCATGATGGCGCCCATATGGGATTCGAGCGGGTCTTTGAATTGCTGCGGAGGCGAGTGTTTTGGCCAACCATGAGGAAGGACGTCGCGGCATACATTCGGGGGTGCCCAAACTGCCAAACGAGTCGGGAGATGGAGTCCCCGAGACCGCCGATGCGATCGATGGAGGTTGGTGAGCCACTTCAGTGTTGGGGACTGGACGTCTTTGGGCCCTTACCAGTGAGTCGAACAGGAAACAGATACATTCTAGTGATGATTGACCACTTCACTCGATGGGTGGAAGCCATACCAATCAAGGACCAAACAGGCGAGACAGTGTCGCAAGTATTCGAATTCAATGTGTCTGCAAGGCGTGGGATCCCACAGTGTATCATAACGGATCAAGGGCCCTGCTTCGAGTCAAGAGCGTTTAAGGCAGTGTTGGACAAGTGGAGCATTCAGAGACGGCGAACTTCACCGTACCACCCACAAACCAACGGCATGACCGAGCGGTTCAATCGGACATTGAAGACGTGGATAAATTGCACGAAGTTGGCATGGGAAGATGCTTTGCCTCAGGTTCTGATCGCGTATCGGACCAGCATGCAATCAACCACCAAGGTCTCGCCATTCGAATGACTGTTCGGCAGAGAACCACTGATTGCGCTCGATACTTGCCTACCGAACCAGGGTGAGCGGAAACATCCAGCTGGGCATCAAGAGCGACTGCGACGGAAGGCTAGAAGCGAAACCAAAGCTCGACAAGCGCGGAATAAGCGAAATTACGACGCCAGGCATGAGGCTCACAAGTGGAGGCCATTCAGGATTAAAGAACGAGTCAAGTTACGAAACAACCATCGGCCGGATCATGACGGGCCGGGCGCAAGCAAGTTCAGAGAACGCTGGAAAGGCCCCTACACCATTATCGACCAGAAAGCGGGCAACTTCTTAATCGACTGCGGAGGAATGACACGTTGGGTGAATTCTGCTCTCCTGCGACCATGGTACCAGAGGAAGAAAGGTCCTGGAGGAGGGGCGGGTGTAGAGGGGCCGCTTCCAATAATGGCTCTGGGGAGCTCTTCGGAGCTAGCTGAGAGCGGATCGAGAAGGACGGCTAGCGACGTGCCTGGGCCCGGAACTACGGAGCGGGAATATGTGGACAGCGCAATAAATCAGACATATACGCCGCTAGCGCAGCCCACAGGACCGACACCGAGCCGATTGATGCAGCCCAGAACAAGCAAGTCGAGAGCTCTCGAACGACTCCTGTCCGATCCAAATCGGGTACAGAGAAGTGGAGAACGAGGCGGAAACAGGAAGGCGGGTCTTCCAAGTTAGAGCTCCCGAGGCGAAAGGACTGGCTCTTCGCTAACATCCGTACCTGTGTTGCGTTGTGGGACGGAAATCTAGTCGATATTCGATGGCGCGCGTGAGACCTGGGTGTGCCCATTTTCGGTGTGCAATAAAAGTCTACCCCCCTGTCTTGTCGTTGTCCTTCTTGCTACACTGGTGCCGTGACCAATCGCGATGGAGTTGACCCAGTTCGAGCAATTTGCGGCCGGTAACGTGGAGGAGTGGCTCGATGAGTTCGACGGAATTGCGGCTTGCGCGGGTGTGAGGGGGTTCAAATTTGCTAATTGCTTTGGGCACACGGTTGAGTGGAGGAGCCAAGGCGGTGTATCTGCTCACTCGAAAGGCCAAACCCGGCTGTTCGTTCGCTGAGATGAGGGCTGCCTTGTGTGCAGAATTTGGGAAGGATCTGGAGAGAGAACGAGCACTGCAACGATTTCACGCAGCCAGATGGGACGAACAGGAGGATTTGATGGTGTTTTTCCAGCAGCTGGACAGACATCTAACGATTGGGCTCCCCGAGTTAGAGGGTAACGCAAAAGAGCGCCTACTGAAACAACAGTTTATCCGAAGTCTGCCCGGTCCACTCCGTGACCAGGTGAAATTGGCGTCGATGGTAGGAGACAGCAAAGTGTTGGATCTGGTGACGGTCGCCCAGAATTTGTCGGAACGAGTGACAGTGAGAAGCATCCAGCATGCTGAGTTGGAACAGCAAGTAAATCGCCTATCCGTAATGGTGGAGCAGCTGTTGTCGATAGAGTCTTCAAGCACCACTTCACAACTCAATGTACGGGTAGTCCGGAACGGTCGCCGCTGTTTCCGATGCAACCAGAGTGGTCATGTGGCGAGATTCTGCACCAACGTCAATGTGCCCCATTGTTTCTCTTTATCCATGCCGAGTCGGTGGCGAGTACCAGTCCTACAGGTAACTATAGAAGGTGTGTCTGTCCGAGCCATAGTAGACACAGGAGCGGCAGTGGCAATTACGAAGAGGTTCAATGAGGTTCCAGTAAACCCATCTTCAATCACGATGCAGACGGTCGGCGGGCATTCTTTGAAAGTGACGGGCACGCAGCGGTTACGAATCAGGATAGGAGAAACGCTCATCCGCCATGACATGTTCATCGTGGAGGAGACGACCGAAACCATCATCGGAACCGACATCCTGAAACGGCTCGGTGTCACAATTGACCTGAAAGACGAGGTGGTGATCGTGGCTAACGAAACGATCGAGATGGACAAGGGGAGAACCGACCGGGTTGGTGCCCTCAAAGCCGTGCCTGATTGTCAGAACCGTGCAATACCCAACGTACTGAGCAGGTATGCCCACTTATTCACAGACGCGGAAGATGATTACGGATTTTGCAATTGGGTTGAACACCGAATCCCGTTTATCCTAGGAGGACAATGCAAGCCAATCTTCAGACGGATTCCACAGAACACCCTGGTGGAGATACAGAAGCAGGTGACCGAAATGGAATCGAAAGGAATCATCAGACGAACGCACAGCCCGTATTCATCACCCGTGCTATTGACGAAGAAGGCCGACGGAACCTATCGATTTTGCATCGATTTCAGAGAACTAAACAGGGTGACTGTCAAGGATGCATTCCCGATGCCTCAGATGGAAGAAATTTTCTCAAGCCTTCACAGTGCCAAGCAGATATCTCTGATTGATCTCCGCTCGGGATATTGGCAACTGCCGATCGCAGAAGAAGATCGCCACAAGACGGCGTTCAGTGTCAATGGCCAGCAGTATGAGTTTTTGAGAATGCCGTTTGGATTGGGCAACGCCCCAGCTACATTCAGGCGTTTGTTGCTGATGGTCCTGGCGAACCTGCAAGGCATGGTTGTTTATGGTGATGACATCATCGGCTTCTCTGAGACGGAACAGGAACATGTGACCAGACTTGGAGCAGTACTGTAGAGACTGGACGAAGCTGGTCTGAAACTCAGTCGTAAAAAGTCGCAGATTGCCCAAAAGTCAATTGTATGTTTGGGTCACCTCGTGGGCAATGGTCAAGTCCATCCACTTCCGGAGAAACGCGAGACGATCAAGTGCTTCGCAAAACCAAAATCCAAGCGTCAGCTCCGTTCGTTCTTGGGAGTGGTGGCATATGATTCAAAGTTTGTGCCCAAGTTCGCAGAGAAGGTCAGCCCGTAGTTAAAGCTGCTTTTCAAGGACGTGCTGTTCGTGTGGACAGCTGAAGCGGATCAAGCCTTTGACTATCTAAAGGCATGCATATCAGAAGCCCCGACATGTCTACGGCTACCCAATCCTGGTGAGAGGTTCACTGTGGCTGTCGACGCAAGCAACGTGGCAATCGGTGCGGTTTTGTCTCAACCGGCTGGGGTGGTGGAGTACGCGAGCAGAGTGCTGACGGGGGCGGAACAGAAGTATGCAACAACGGAGAAAGAAAGTTTTAGCCATCATGTGGGCGTTAGAGAAGTGGAGAAATTACTTACTGGCGAATGAATTCCTGGTCGTCACTGACCACAAACCGCTCTCGTGGTTGATGACGGCGAAAGACCTGCGGGGACGGATTGCGCGATGGGCCTACCGATTGCAGGAATTCAACTTCACCATTGAGCACGTGGATGGAACGCAGAATGTATTGCCAGATATGTTGTCACGCCCATGTTTGGACGACATCATGCCAGACAATGCCATACCGGTGCGTGCGATCGCGATGGGGGAGAGGAACCTGCTGGGAGATCAAAGGACAGATGAATTCGTGAATGTGTTGTGCTCTCACTTACGGGCTGGCACCAAACCGGAGGCTACATCGGAGGAGGTGGAGGAACTCCTCAAAATCTGGGACAAGTTGAAGGTCGAAAACGATAACGTGGTGGTGGCGATAGACGGACGGAAAGTGCCTTTTGTCCCACCAAATCAGCGAGAACGTTTGATGGGTATAACTCATGATGGCGCCCATATGGGATTCGAGCGGGTCTTTGAATTGCTGCGGAGGCGAGTGTTTTGGCCAACCATGAGGAAGGACGTCGCGGCATACATTCGGGGGTGCCCAAACTGCCAAACGAGTCGGGAGATGGAGTCCCCGAGACCGCCGATGCGATCGATGGAGGTTGGTGAGCCACTTCAGTGTTGGGGACTGGACGTCTTTGGGCCCTTTACCAGTGAGTCGAACAGGAAACAGATACATTCTAGTGATGATTGACCACTTCACTCGATGGGTGGAAGCCATACCAATCAAGGACCAAACAGGCGAGACAGTGTCGCAAGTATTCGAATTCAATGTGTCTGCAAGGCGTGGGATCCCACAGTGTATCATAACGGATCAAGGGCCCTGCTTCGAGTCAAGAGCGTTTAAGGCAGTGTTGGACAAGTGGAGCATTCAGAGACGGCGAACTTCACCGTACCACCCACAAACCAACGGCATGACCGAGCGGTTCAATCGGACATTGAAGACGTGGATAAATTGCACGAAGTTGGCATGGGAAGATGCTTTGCCTCAGGTTCTGATCGCGTATCGGACCAGCATGCAATCAACCACCAAGGTCTCGCCATTCGAATGACTGTTCGGCAGAGAACCACTGATTGCGCTCGATACTTGCCTACCGAACCAGGGTGAGCGGAAACATCCAGCTGGGCATCAAGAGCGACTGCGACGGAAGGCTAGAAGCGAAACCAAAGCTCGACAAGCGCGGAATAAGCGAAATTACGACGCCAGGCATGAGGCTCACAAGTGGAGGCCATTCAGGATTAAAGAACGAGTCAAGTTACGAAACAACCATCGGCCGGATCATGACGGGCCGGGCGCAAGCAAGTTCAGAGAACGCTGGAAAGGCCCCTACACCATTATCGACCAGAAAGCGGGCAACTTCTTAATCGACTGCGGAGGAATGACACGTTGGGTGAATTCTGCTCTCCTGCGACCATGGTACCAGAGGAAGAAAGGTCCTGGAGGAGGGGCGGGTGTAGAGGGGCCGCTTCCAATAATGGCTCTGGGGAGCTCTTCGGAGCTAGCTGAGAGCGGATCGAGAAGGACGGCTAGCGACGTGCCTGGGCCCGGAACTACGGAGCGGGAATATGTGGACAGCGCAATAAATCAGACATATACGCCGCTAGCGCAGCCCACAGGACCGACACCGAGCCGATTGATGCAGCCCAGAACAAGCAAGTCGAGAGCTCTCGAACGACTCCTGTCCGATCCAAATCGGGTACAGAGAAGTGGAGAACGAGGCGGAAACAGGAAGGCGGGTCTTCCAAGTTAGAGCTCCCGAGGCGAAAGGACTGGCTCTTCGCTAACATCCGTACCTGTGTTGCGTTGTGGGACGGAAATCTAGTCGATATTCGATGGCGCGCGTGAGACCTGGGTGTGCCCATTTTCGGTGTGCAATAAACGTCAACCCCCCTGTCGTTGTCGTTTTCGCTACAATTATTCCTATGCAAAAGAAGGAACATTCACGGGATTAACCTATCGTTCCGGTCCCAACTGAACTTGAACTTGACTCTTCCATCTTGAGTGGATCGTTGGCTAGAAATTAATGAAGTGCTCAGTTATTGATGGATCTAAAACGGATCACCCGTATCGCTCCCTGGCCAACCAGTTGATGCCCACATTCCTGCCCTAGAGTTCGCAACGAGACTGGACCTTAACGTGGTGCGACTAAAGCGGGAAGCGGGATCGGTACGCTTTAAAACCAATACGCGAAAATAAGGCCAACCTCCGATGAGTGGAGAACACCAAAAGTAACGCTAGGAAAAATTTATTAATGGGGCTAAACGCTATCTAGTGCTAAAAATAAGGCACCGGAAGATAGCTAGCTAGGGAAATGTGTGGTCGCGTGCGCGGAGAGCAAAGATAGCCGCGGAGCCGATGAGCGTCGCGCCGTTCGAAGGCGGATGCTATGTTGACTCAAACAAACGCGAGCAACGTTCAAACAGGCGAGCGGCTATTTTGCTATGTACATCGAGAAAATATAATTTTGTGATTTTGTAATATTTTACGCAGCATGCGGCAGCCAAATAGGGGAATCTCCAGGTCACTACATGACGGTTTGCGTACCTCATTGACCCATTGAACTGTACTGGGTGATGCCTCCGAGTATCTTGAGAGCTACTCCTACCAGGTTGGTCAATGGTGAGAGGTCAGACAAACTCAGTCTCCTGGTCCTGCAGGTTGGGGGTTTGAAATGGGATGGCGTCCATTTCTGTAAAACTAAATCACTGCCACCTCCCCGCTGCCTTGCGGACAGGCTTTTGAGCCAAAAGCTTTGGATGAGGACCCTAAATGTTCTCCTGTCTAGGTCTGGGCGCCCTGGCAGTATCTCAGCCCACATACAAGCATGACATTTTCTTCAAACATAAACTTCATCCTGCATCGGCCGTCGCGCAGATTATCAAGGGTCGCCTTATCTGCTGCATACAGCAGGGCGGATAAGCGAAAGCATGCTACTGCTGGCGCCTCCCTTCTTTCTTTTCCACCTTTTCCTCTTACTCCCATCCCGACCCCGTTATTAACCTTCCTTCTGTAATTCCCAGTTTAATTGACAGCAACTGAAGTGCCACTGGAGTAGAACCATCTGCAGCCACCATTCCACCGAACCTATCGGACGCCTATCGGCAAAAGTTCCTTTTAAGGCCACGCCGTCCCGTTTCCATGGTGACATTCAACGTTTGCACTCTAAGACAAACAGGTCAGCAGGCTGCACTCGCACGCACCTTGGACACACTGGGTATTGATGTGTTTTGTGTGTCCGAAACTAGGATCAATGACCCTAACGGAGTTATTGAATTGACTACACCCGGCTTATCCTCTCGTTATTGGTTGCACGCATCCAGAGACGCCGATGCGGCACTCACGGGTCAAGCTGGTGTAGGTATCATTCTCAGCTCCAAGGCTGTCATCGTTGGTTGATTGGACTCCGGTGAACAGCCGTTTATGTGCATCCCGTTTGATGACATCAGCTAAGGTTGATTCACGAAATAGTGCAAAACGCTGTTTGTTTGTGATTTCCGCTTATGCTCCCACCGACTGCAGTTCTAATGCAGTGAAGGACACTTTCTATCACGAACTGAACACGCTGCTACGCAGTGCTACTAGTTCAGATATTATAGTACTTGCAGGGGATTTGAACACACAAGTAGGGCGTCTGAGCTCTTCCGAAGCTCAGTTGGGTGGTAAGTATGGACTTAACGCCGAACGGACTGACAACGGCGAGCGTCTGCTGCAACTGTGTGCGGAGCACCAGTTGTTTCTTACTAGCACTGCTTTTAGACAGTGTGCGTCGAAGTGCCACTCGGCGTCCACCTGTAGCTGGCCAGCGATAGACCCAAATTGACCACATAGCCATGAGTTACAGATGGCGCGGTTCCATACTGGATTGCCGCTCGTACTGGAGTATCTGTGTCGACTCTGACCATGCCTTGGTGCGCTGTCGTTTCTCCATGAACTTTACCGGAAGGCGCACAAAGCGTCTCCCCCGATTGGCAACGGAGAAATTGTCCCAGCCCTTTGTCATGCAAGCCTATCAAGACGCACTGCATAGCGAACTCTCGCTGTCTTGTCCTAATGACACTGAACTTCAGTGGAATAGGATCTCGGCCGCTATGCACGACGCAGGAGCATCTGTTTGTGGCACTATCAGTCGTCATCGCACCAGTCACTGGATATCCGAGAGGTCCGTGAACCTTTTGGAAGCTAGAAGGCACCTCCCGGCTGGTTCTGAACACAATGTGACCAGACGGGCTATGAGGCGTGAACTAAAGCAGAGCCTACGTACCGACAAGGGAGCCTGGTGGACCAGTCGGGCTCAAAAAATGGAACAGGCAGGAGCAGTAGGCAATTACCGGAAGCTCTTCCAGCTAATCCGCACCACTGGTCCCAGAAAACCAGGCGTCAGTGAATCAGAGACAGCGCGGGTGCACTGATACACAATAAGGAGCGGCGTATGGCTCGTTGGGCTGAACACTTTGAAGATCAGTTCAGCTGGCCCCCTGCTCCCGGACCTCTTCCTACTCAGGTGATGCAGGACTAGCCATGGACGGTTAGTTTAGAGCCTTCGTCGGAGGCCGAGGTCCGAAACGCGATCACAGCCCTCAATCGTTTTCGTGCCGCTGGCCCGGATTCCCTCCCACCTGCACTATTTAAGGATGGAGGTGAGGTCCTCTGCAAAGCACTGACGTCCCTATTCGAACGTATCTGGAACGAAGAGATTGTGCCGGCTAATTGGAGCGAATCGATTATAGTGGCAATATACAAGAAGGGCAGTCGCACAGACTGTGCGAACCACAGGGGTATTAGCCTAACGCCAGTTGTGACAAAATTATTGGCATCGATTATCGTTCGTCGCTTCACTGCAGAACGGGAATCTCGGATTAGGGAAGAGCAGGCCGGTTTTCGCCCAGGACGTGGCTGTATAGACCATATATTTACTTTGCGGCAGGTGCTAGAGCAGCGCCACGCATACCGCAGACCGATAATAGCTGTGTTCCTCGATTTCAAGAGTGCGTTCGATTCAGTCGATCGATCGATTCTGTTCGAATTACTTGCGCTGAAAGGTGTTCCCACGAAGTATGTGAACATCCTTCGTCCTCTATACTCGAACGCTAGAGGCCGCGTCAGGGTCTATGGTGCCCTATCGGATAGCTTTTCGACTACAAGTGGCGTTCGACAGGGTTGCCCGATTTCCCCATTTTTGTTCAATTTCGTCGTGGATTTTATCATGGAGTGTTTCCTTGCGGAATCTAACGATGTAGGCGTTGAAGTGCTGCCTGGTGAACGGTTAGTTGATCTAGATTATCGTCTTGCTTTTCGACAATGTTGAGGCGGCACAGTCAACCCTGAATAGCCTATCCAGAGTGGTCGCATTATTTGGTATGCACTTCGCACCTTCAAAGTGCTGCAGGACCACCAGCCACTTGATGACCCCTTGACGCATGCTAACGAGGAACTCGAGGTGGTAGATCAATTCACTTATCTTGGCAGCTGCATCAGCAATGATGGGCACATAGAAACTGACGTGAGCTCACGCATTGCAAAGGCCAGAGCTGCCTTCTTGAACCTGCGTCATCTTTGGCGACAGAAGGGAGTTTCCCTCCGTCTGAAAGGCCGTGTATACAAGGCCACATTGAGGGCCGTTCTGCTGTATGGTAGTGAAACTTGGCCCCTTCGGTCTGAAGCTATGAGGCGCCTTCAAGTCTTTGATCATCGTTGTTTGCGAAGCATTGCTGGTGTCGGATGGCACCAGCGTGTCCGCAACGATGATGTGCGTAGGCGAGTACTAGGTGGTGATAATCATGCTAGCTCCCTAGAACAACAGATAGCACTGAATAAGTTGCGTTGGCTTGGGCACGTGCTACGTATGCCTGGTCACTGCTTACCTAGGAGGGCCTTGTTCAGTCTACCAGGTGTAGGATGGCGCAAGGCTCGAGGTGGACAGAAGTTGACTTGGCAGCAGGAAATGAAGTCACTGACGACCAAACTGGGTGCCGTTGGTCCGTCTCGCCTTCCGGGTTGGAGTCCACGTGACTCAGCTTGTGCTTGGCTCGAGACTTTACAGGACATGGCTCGCAACCGACACCAGTGGCGCGTCTGCTGCTGTCTCCTAATCGGATTGTCTGTTTAAAGTGTGTTTGGTGCTGAGTTATCTGCGGGGTAATGGCTGGTTATGACGCGTGGCAGTGAAAGCCGCAAGGAAGCTGTCTCGCCGATGCCGCCTTATCTTTGCACGATAGCCAGCTGTTTGTGACGGTATGTTGTTAACACAAGGTGTAGGCGCCTTGACTCTGAATGTTTGCTTAGGGCATTAAGATTTTCAGGTAAGTCCCCCTTCTCTCCCTCTTCTTACTCTTTATTTCATAGGTCCTCATGGTTGTATGGCAGCGAAGCATCAGTTCAAATGGCTGATGTACTGCTGTTGATGACGATGATGATGATGATGCCCTAGAAGTCCCTGCTGTGGCAGTCACGTGAAGTAAAGCATAGGAAGAGAAATGGACGCTACAGTATAAGAAGTGGTTTAAATAAGAAAATAATACCAATGCGTGAAGAAAATTAGAGAAAAGCAAATCGAGGTATGAAGATGCCAGTAGTCAGGAAAGGGAAAGGTTTCGTGTTGCCACCCAAAGGCATCATGTTGCCGCTCAAACCCCTTAACCGTAGATTCCCTGATAACCCTTTTCGGAAGCATGTTCCAGCGCTCGATAACTCGGCGTGACAGCCGGATTTCCGCTCTAATCCGATCGGGCCGCGGTTTGTCCAGCTTCAAGGAATGACCGCATAGAACAGACGATCCAGCGGGAACTAATAGCCAAGATACATCTGGACTAACCTTCCCAGTTAAGATAGGTTAGTTTAGGATTAGGTCTCTTCTAAGCCTTCGGTAGTGCATTGCATGCATTCCAAAACTAAGTAGACGCTTGGGGTGCGTCCGTCCCCGTAATCCCCCAACTAACTACGTATCCAGCCGAAAACCCACTCTAGCTCCATTTTGTCCCGGACGAGGCAGGGTGGACAAACCCGGACGCAGTATTCCAGATGAGGCTGCACGAAACCGGCGTACAGTCTCGTAAAGATGCCGCCCGCCATGACCGAAAGGATGTCTTATTAATCACAACATGCGGAAACCTGTGCTTGAGCCCTTCTTCCAGTTGTCGCCGGAGTGTAAAGCCGAAGAGTATAGACGCCTAGATCAACCTGGTTGGATACACGGGGAGTTTGACCCCACCGACCAAGTACTTCGCAGGAGGACAACCTCCTCCGATTCGCAGCACGGAGCACTTTGCCAGAGTTATGGGCAAAAACCATAAAGTAGACCAGTCCCAAAGCTTATCCAATGCTCGCTGAATAGCTTCAGAACCCCCAGGAACATCAACAATATTCCACCGCTTCATGTCGTCAGCAAATAACAGCGATGGTACCTCAAACTCCGCGGGTAGATTATTCACATACAGAGAGCGGCAGCAGTCCAAGGACCGAGCCCTGCGGCACGCCACTGAAGACAGACAGCCTAAACTATAGGCCACGGCCTACCCGTACGCACCATTCGCTACTATCTAAGAAGGCAACCGCCCAATGAAGGACACGGCCAGATACCCCGTAGGAGGTCAGCTTTTGCGCGAGCCTAAAATGTCGTACCTTCTCAGATGCCTACGAGAAGTCGACGAAAAGCACGTCCAGTGTGTGGCCGTTATCCACTGCCTCCGCTCAACTTTTTTCCGTCGCAACCAGACGACCTGAACGTGGTGCGACGGTTTGCGTACCCCATTGACCCATTGAACTGTACTGGGTGATGCCTCCGGGCACCATGAGAGCTACTCCTACCAGGTTGGTCAATGATGAGAGGTCAGACAAACTCAGTCTCCTGGTCCTGCAGGTTGGGGGTTTGAAATGGGATGGCGTCCATTTCTGTAAAACTAAATCACTGCCACCTCCCCGCTGCCTTGCGGACAGGCTTTTGAGCCAAAGCTTTGGATGAGGACCCTAATTGTTCTCCTGTCTAGGTCTGGGCGCCCTGGCAGTATCTCAGCCCACATACAAGCATGACATTTTCTTCAAACATAAACTTCATCCTGCATCGGCCGTCGCGCAGATTATCAAGGGTCGCCTTATCTGCTGCATACAGCAGGGCGGATAAGCGAAAGCATGCTACTGCTGGCGCCTCGCTCCTTTCTTTTCAACCTGTTTCTCTTACTCCCATCCCGACCCCGTTATTAACCTTCCTTCTGTAATTCCCAGTTTAATTGACAGCAACTGAAGTGCCACTGGAGTAGAACCATCTGCAGCCACCATTCCACCGAACCTATCGGACGCCTATCGGCAAAAGTTCCTTTTAAGGCCACGCCGTCCCGTTTCCATGGCGACATTCAACGTTTGCACTCTAAGACAAACAGGTCAGCAGGCTGCACTCGCACGCACCTTGGACACACTGGGTATTGATGTGTTTTGTGTGTCCGAAACTAGGATCAATGACCCTAACGGAGTTATTGAATTGACTACACCCGGCTTATCCTCTCGTTATTGGTTGCACGCATCCAGAGACGCCGATGCGGCACTCACGGGTCAAGCTGGTGTAGGTATCATTCTCAGCTCCAAGGCTGAGTCATTGTTGGTTGATTGGACTCCGGTGAACAGCCGTTTATGTGCATCCCGTTTGATGACATCAGCTAAGGTTGATTCACGAAATAGTGCAAAACGCTGTTTGTTTGTGATTTCCGCTTATTCTCCCACCGACTTCAGTTCAGATGTTGTCAAGGACACATTCTATGACGAACTGAACGCGCTACTACGCATTGCTACTAGTTCAGGTATTGTAGCACTTGCAGGGGATATGAACGGACAAGTAGGGCGTCTGAGCTCTTCCGAAGCTCAGCTAGGTGGTAAATGTGGACTTAACTCCGAACGGACTGACAACGGCGAGCGTCTGCTGCAACTGTGTGCGGAGCACCAGTTGTTTCTTAGTAGCACCGCTTTTAGACACAGTGGGCGTCGAAGTGCCACTCGGCGTCCACCTGTAGCTGGCCAGCGATGTATCCAAATTGACCACATAGCCATGAGTTACAGATGGCGTGGTTCCATCCTGGATTGCCGCTCATACTGGAGTACCTGCTTTGACTCTGATCATGCCTTGGTACACTGTCGTTTCTCCATGGACTTTACCGGGAGGCGCACTAAATCTCTCCTGCAATTGGCAACTGAGAAGTTGTCTCAGTCGTCGGTCAGGCAAACCTATCAAAACGCACTGCATACCGAACTTCCGCTGTCTTGTCCTAATGACACTGAGCTTCAGTGGAATAGGATCTCGACCGCCGTGCACGACGCAGGAGCATCTACTTGTGGCACTATCCATCGTCACCGCACCAGCCACTGGATATCCGAGAGGTCCGTGAACCTGTTGGAATCTAGAAGACACCTCCCGGCTGGTTCTGAACACAATGTGACCAGACGGGCTATTAGGCGTGAGCTAAAGCAGAGCCTGCGTGCTGACAAGGAAGCCTGGTGGACCAGTAGAGCTCAGGAAATGGAACAGACAGGAGCAGTAGGCAATTACCGCAAGCTGACCTGCACCACTGGTCCCAGAAAACCATGCGTCAGTGAGACACTCAGAGACAACGCGAGTGCACTGATACACAATAAGGAGCGGCGTATAGCTCGATGGGCGGAACACTTTGAAGATCAGTTCAGCTGGTCCCCTGCTCCCGGACCTCTTCCTACTCAGATGAAGCAGGACAAGTCATGGAATTTTAGTTTAGAGCCTCCGTCGGAGGCGGAGGTCCAAAACGCGATCACAGCCCTCAATCATTTTCGTGCCGCTGGCCCGGATTCCCTCCCACCTGCACTATTTATGGATGGAGGTGAGGTCCTCTGCAAAGCACTGATCTCCCTATTCGAACGTATCTGGAAGGAAGTGTCCCGGCTAATTGGAGCGAATCGAGTATATTGGAAATGTACAAGAAGCGCAGTCGCACAGACTGTTCTAACCACAGGGGTATTAGCCTAACGCCAGTTGTGACAAGATTAGTGGCCTCGATTCTGGTTCGTCGCCTTACTGTGGGACGATACTCTCGGGTTAGAGAAGAGCAAACCGGGTTCCGCCCAGGACGTGGCTGTAGAGACCATATATTCTCTTTGCGGTAGGTGCTAGAGCAGCGCCACGCATACCGCAGACCGACAATAGCTGTGTTCCTCGATTTCAAGAGTGCGTTCGATTCAGTCGATCGATGGGTTCTGTTCGAAATACTTGTGCGGAAAGGTGTTCCCACGAAATATGTGAACATCCTTCGTGCTCTGTATTCGAGCACTGCAGGCCGCGTCAGAATCCACAGTGGCCTATCGGATAGCTTTCCGACCACAAGTGGCCTTCGTCAGGGTTGTCCGATTTCCCCATTTTTGTTCAATTTCGTCGTGGATTTTATCATGGAGTGTTTCCTTGCGGAATCTCACGATGTAGGCGTTGAAGTACTGCCTAGTGAACGGTTAGTTGATCTAGATTATGCGGACAATATCGTCTTGCTTTTCGACAATGTTGCGGCGGCCCAATCGACCCTGAATAATCTCTCTGTAGTGGTCCCATTATTTGGTATGCACTTCGCACCTTCAAAGTACAAAGTGTTGCTGCAGGACCACCAGCCACTCGATGACCCCTTGACGCATGCTAACGAGGAACTCGAGGTGGTTGATCAATTCACTTATCTTGGCAGCTGCATCAGCAATGATGGGCACATAGAAACTGACGTGAGCTCACGCATTGCAAAGGCCAGAGCTGCCTTCTTGAACCTGCGTCATCTTTGGCGACAGAAGGGAGTTTCCCTCCGTCTGAAAGGCCGTGTATACAAGGCCACATTGAGGGCCGTTCTGCTGTATGGTAGTGAAACTTGGCCCCTTCGGTCTGAAGCTCTGAGGCGCCTTCAAGTCTTTGATCATCGTTGTTTGCGAAGCATTGCTGGTGTCGGATGGCACCAGCGTGTCCGCAACGATGATGTGCGTAGGCGAGTACTAGGTGGTGATAATCATGCTAGCTCCCTAGAACAACAGATAGCACTGAATAAGTTGCGTTGGCTCGGGCACGTGCTACGTATGCCTGGTCACTGCTTACCTAGGAGGACCTTGTTCAGTCTACCAGGTGTTGGGTGGCGCAAGGCTCGAGGTGGACAGAAGTTGACTTGGCAGCAGGAAATGAAGTCACTGACGACCAAACTGGGTGCCGTTGGTCCGTCTCGCCTTCCGGGTTGGAGTCCACGTGACTCAGCTTGTGCTTGGCTCGAGACTTTACAGGACATGGCTCGCAACCGACACCAGTGGCGCGTCTGCTGCTGTCTCCTAATCGGATTGTCTGTAAAGTGTGTTTGGTGCTGAGTTAACTGCGGGGTAATGGCTGATTATGACGCGTGGCAGTGAAAGCCGCAAGGAAGCTGTCTCGCCGATGCCGCCTTATCTTTGTACGATAGCCAGCTGTTTGTGACGGTATGTTGTTAACACAAGGTGTAGGCGCCTTGACCCTGAATGTTTGCTTAGGGCATTAAGATTTTCAGGTAAGTCCCCCTTCTCCCCCTCTTCTTACTCTTTATATCATAGGTCCTCATGGTTGTATGGCAGCGAAGCATCAGTTCAAATGGCTGATGTACTGCTGTTGTTGGTCTCTGATCTCCGCCCAACTTTCGCGAGCTACGAGTAGATTCGTCAGTCACGAAAATCCCTTCCGGAATCCGTGTTCTACATTGCTTAGTTATTTAAATCTTTTTAGATGACTCTCCAGTGACTCTCATCAGTTTCTCAATTAGTTTGACTACTACACTAGTCAGACTAACTGGCCTGTAATTTGCAGGCAGACTCCTGTCCCCATTTTTGATGATGGGACAGATGACAACTTCCTTCTATTCGGAAGGTAATGCATAGCTGTCAAGCAATTTCTGAAACACCATAGCGAGTGGTCCACTTAGTTTCGCAGCCAACTCATGCAACAGTTTCGGGTGAATTAAATCAGGCTCAGAGGTCTTAGAAGGGTTCAGCCCTTGTAACAGCCTACGAACTTCCCTCTCCACTACAATAAATTCAGATAGTCGTGAAGCGTCTGGGGTCATGCAAACCAGCTTAACGCCTGTCAAAGTGGTTTCCCTTACAAACGCTGATGCATATTGCCCACCAAGTACGCAGGGCTTGTCATAGTCCCTATGGGCATGAGTACTTTCACCACGCATCAATACTGGAATTGACATGTTCGAACTGCGGCGCCTTTTGACATATGCGAAGAATCTTTTTGGATTCTCTAAACCTTCGTCTGCTAACCCTTTCTCAAATCTGAGCCGAGCATGCCTTAGGTATTGCTTACACTTATTTCTGTCCTTACGGTACCTGTCATGATTCTCGGTGGACGGAGGATTTCGGTAAGTCCTCCAACATTTAGACTTCTTTGTGAGCAGATGCCTGTCAGCTGAATCTATCCAGGGCAGCTGTGCTCTTGTCTCCTTGTGATTGGGATGAAGGGAGCAGAGACCTATGTGAGATAGGACTTAAATTTATCCCAGGCAACCTGGACAGTATCATCGCCTGAGATCTCACAATGGAAACCCGAAGCCTTGGCTTTCATTGATTGATAGTCTGTGTGCCATATGTTCGGGAGAAACTCAACAGTACTCTGGTAGCGTCTAGACCGAGTACTGGAACCAAGTGGAGGTCCGTAAGTTATGTCACCAACAAAATCGAGTGACTTAGCAAATACAAGGTCTAAGATAGACGGTACTTGGGCGTCCATGTACCTAGTGGGGAGGTCAATGAACTTATGCAACGGTACTTGGAGCGTAAGCTCAAGTAAATCAGCGCCGAATGTGCCTGTTGCTGAGTCGCAAGAAAGGTCTGCCCAGCAAACCTCTGGGAGGTTGAGATCGCCCATCACCAAACACCTGTTTGCGGACTGGGAGCGAATAAAGTTAAATACCTCTTTGGATACGCTCCCAGGGCTTCTATAACTAATGACAACTGTAACCTGAGTCGAGCATGTGCTAATCACAGCCGACAGAGCTTCAGCAGTTTTGTCTGCCGACTGACATAAGCCAAGCTTCAAAAGGTGAAGTTCACAGCTCACCTAAATAGCGGTGCCTCCTCCCTTCCTGCCAGCGGAGCGATCGCATCTAAATAGTGCGTAGCCAGGTAGGTATACTTTAGTATCCGTGATGTCCTGAGACAGCAATGTTTCAGAGAATTCGAGGATATCAGGGTGACACGCATTATATGAGTATCCAGCCACCTCAATCACTCAAATACAGCGGTACATCAGCCATTTGAACTGATGCTTCGCTGCCATACAACCATGATGCTCTACGAGGTCTTTGCTGCTTATTGTAGTTTCCCAGGGCCATTACGACCTACGTACACGCGGGATACGGTAGCCCTCAGAATCCACGACCTTAGAACGACGCAAGACACGTTGAAGAAGGTGCCCACTGGAAGGAGACTGGTGGGTGCCTTAAGATCATCCGCTCGAATGACTCCTGAGATTTTTCGACCTATGTTGACTTCGTACATCCGTCCAGTCTTAGAATATGACGTATCGGCTATGCATCCGCTTTCAGTTTGGATGAGTTCTGCTGAAAAAGGTTCAGAGACATGCATCAAAAGCTGTTCTGGAGCTTCGTGATCTCCCGTACCCCATTCGACTCCAGCAGCTAAACCTGTTCTCCCTCGAGCTCCGCCGTCGCCGGGGTGATCTCATATACACTAGGCGCCTCCTCCGAGGGGAACTTGGAAGTGAGTTACAACGATTCTTCTGGCCCAACACTGACTGTTCCGCACGAGGTCACACATGGAGATTATTTAAACAGAGAAGACAGAATTCGCATAGTTGTCACCATATCCACTAGATTCGTTAATGATTGGAACGGTCTACTGGAATAAATCGCAGTCGCACCATCCGAGGAAAGTTTCAAGCGGCTGCTAGACAAAATTCGCTGAGAATGCTGGAATCCTGTGGCTGTCACTGTAATTGCGTCGGATATTCGAAGAACGTCGTAACGCGACGCGCATCAAACCTAGTATGATACGGAATCGATGGGGCTAACAAGGGATTTCGCTCCTGCTCTCCACAACATAATGAACTTATTTGGCGACCTTGCCAGTTCCCGACAGCGGTCCCTGACGCTGGATCGTTGCTCTTTGAGGCGATCAATATCTTTCCTGTGACCATATTGCTTGTCGCGAAATCCCTCGGGCCAAGCACACCGGCTCATCACTTGTTTCGTACATCAACAGATCGTCAATCAGACGTATATTACATATTGGGCGATTCCGCCGGCATCTGACAGCACTCTGAAGCTTGATCGTTGCTCTTGAGGCATTCATTAATTTTCTTGTGACCACACTGCTTGTCGCGCAATCTCTCAAACCGAGCACACCTGGTCCTCATTTGTTGTATACATCAGCAAATCGTCAACCAGACGCATACTGCTCATTTAGCGACCCTGCCGATTC
The DNA here is from genome assembly GCA_944474145.2 of Dicrocoelium dendriticum. Taxonomy (NCBI): domain Eukaryota; kingdom Metazoa; phylum Platyhelminthes; class Trematoda; order Plagiorchiida; family Dicrocoeliidae; genus Dicrocoelium; species Dicrocoelium dendriticum. Next base: position 179,421,612 of record OX104063.1, read on the forward strand.
CCGACAATGATCTCCGAAGCTTGATCGTTGCTCTCGAGACGATCATTAACTTTCTTGTGACCACACTGCTTGTCTCGGGATTCCTCGAACCCAGCATACTGAACCCATCAACTGTTACTCACATCAGCAAGTCGAGACCAACTACGGCTACTGTAGGCGCTGAGGACAGCGCCTGTCAACAGGGAGATAACGTAGCATGTCCAAGCGTGACCTTGCAGTGGTCCCTAAGGTAAGGGGATCGTTGCACCTCGGATATACGGACATTGATTCTTCTTCTCTTTACCTTCACGTTCGGTTTACTTTCGTCTCTTACTAGGTGGTCGTGATCTGAGTATCCAGCCACCTACGAGGTGTTTGCTTTTTATTGCAGCTTTCCCAGTCTATTACGACCTACGTGCACTCAGGATACGGAAGCCATCGGGATCCACGACCTGTCGCATACTATATATTTGGCGACCATGCTAGTTCCCGACAGCAATCCCTGAAGCTGTATTGTTGCTCTTGAGGCGTTCATTAAGTTTCCTGGGACCACACTGCTTGTCTTGGAACCTCGAACTTACCACACTGTGCTTCTCGGTTGTACATCAGCTCGTAGAGCAGATGCGTGTTACTCTGACCAAAAAGAGTCCGATGGAGGGATCCTTGAAGCTCCCTAAATGACCAAGTTCTGTGTCCCAGGCCGTCCCAGTTGGACACTATGTTCAATCAGAATCTTTTTTTCTGATACACCCTTAGCATATACCGCGAACGCATTTTTTCTGCTGGCAAATACTATCAACATTGAGCTGAAAACGATTCGGAAATTGTACTTACCCCATACTATAGCCTTTAGACTAAACCGGAAATGTTTTCGTGTGACCAAAATTCGTCCATACAGTATCCAGTTGTGATGGCCAGGGGCACCAAATATGCTCCCTCAGGTCGCTCGAAGTCACCCTGTCCGCACAGATGGACGGCCAGCCGTCCTATTTGGGTGTTTTTGGTCACTTGCAGAGGCAGTTAATATGAGAACAAATGGTGTGATCTATCCAGATACGCATCTTCGTTCTCTTTTTGAGAAAATCCCAAGTTCAGTCAGCGGGCGTGACCACTGGAGTTCTCTGAGTGACCAATTTTTGTGTCCCCAACAGTCCAAATTAAACACTTTTTGGATGACTTTCGGTCACTCGAGGGCATTTTCGGTTTTGTTTAACGGCCATAGTATTATGTAATTACAACTTGGCAAATGATTTCGTCTTAATATTGACGGTATTTGCAAAACGAAAATGCATTTGCGGTATTTTGTTAGGGTGCGTTAGAAAAACATCCTGAGTAGTGAAAGTGATCACTCTGTGGTTTCACTCCTCTGAATTCGACATCTCACTTTTTACAACCAAGTTAGTTTCCGCAGAACTTTCTGGTGTGCCGATCCAATCCGCCTGCAAACGGCGGCTAGCGCTGTAGACTGGAATACCCCTCAACCGTCGGACCCATGAGAACAGTGGAACCTTTTATACTGCAAGATGATTTCGCTTTCTGAGCAGATCGTTCTTATCTGTAAAAGCGAACGTTTACCAGAGACCCTCCTTGGATAGACCGAGAATTGAGGTGCTTAATGACAAAAAGACGTAAATTATGGAACCGATTGAAGCTCACTAACTGTGCGCTTGACTATTCGGAGTACCAAATGATCAGAAATGCATGTATCTTGAAAAACCGTCAGAAACGGCATCAGCGTGATCTCAGTTTGGCTGTGCAATCCAGGACGAAACCGAAGACATTGTACTCTTACCTGAAAAGAAGTACCAAAGCTGGGAGTGGCATTCATGCCCTGTTTTCCTCAGAGCAGGTTACTCTACTTGACGAAGATGCGGCGAAAGCCAGTCTACTGGCCGTCTACTCGATAGAGACGCGGTTACTAGGTGGCATGGCGCCAATCCACCCCTCCCCGTTGCAGCACGTAGAAATAGGTGTTGATGTCGTTGTCGGAGGCCGTGAATTAGATCCGATATATTGGTTGGCGACATCCGGTTTCGGATTTGCCTATTACTATCGTCAGCCACAGGCCGCTTGCGTCTACATAGCGACCATGGGTTGCTTGCGCTGCACCACCCACAGCTCCAACCGCACAATCCATACCCAGTGTAAATACGAAGGAATCAAACCGGGAGGCATGCGGATGGGAGCCACGTTCCACACACACTCCTACACAGGCAAACACAAGCACGCTGTATTTGTGAATCAATCGCACAAAAGGCGGTGGCTGAACCGTAGTGCATGGAACCACTCTTCGAGCCTAGCACGGACATAGGGTCCGTGCACCCCTTGTCCCCTCTAGTAACGACCAGCTGTCTCCTGGAGCAAGTATGGACGAGATAGTGGGTAATAGACAGGTAGGCACCTTATCAACATGCTCATCAAGCGCAGCCACACCGGGGATATCAAGCAACAGCCAATCACTTGAAACGACAAAATGAACTAAAATAAATTGTATAATGCATATAGATACGGTGACATAACTCTTCACTAAATGAGCGTATAAAATAAGTTGGTTAGGAACAAATCCGCGATCAGTTCAAGACGTCAGAAAATGTATTTTAAAAGAATAACACAAGCGCAAAAATGTTATCGAAGTTAACTACAATTAGCTTAAGTGAAGTGTGCAAGTTCAGGTAGGCAATAATGAGACAATATGACAAACCTACCACCTGAAATAAAGAAACAGCATGCAAGGAAGCGGTTAGTAAACCGAATGCAGCGTACTTACAAACGCTGCGCCAGTTCTGTCTACGTTCTCTGTATGACCCGGCTTCGATTCACACGACCTGCAATCAAGATTAGAACGTGAGAGGCTCACTTTGATCATGTCCTGGTAACGTATCTTCGGTTTCCCCACATGCCGCTTCCCAACACTCGGCTGACCATGTACCAGTTGCTTCGGTATCCGTGTCGAATCCATGCGGCCCACATGACCGAGCCACCTCAGGTGTCTCAGCAAAAGTATGCAGTTCACTGCATACCTTCTATTTCGACTCAACGCTTCCCTATCTGCTACTGTCTCACCAACCAATGCGCAAAATCCGTCGCAAACACTGTTGTTGCAACCGCTCGAGATATCGCACACCCCGCCGGTACATCGTCCACGTTTCACTGCCGTATAGAAGAACGGACAGCACCATCATCAGCTTCGTGCTAACTGTAAGCTGATGATTGTTCCACACGCGGATACGAAGCTCACTGTGTATCTGCTGATCAGTCGACATCACACTCCCAAGGTAGCAGAAGCGGGAGGTGGTTTCCAATACTTCAGCACCAATGCTGATTCGCGGCAATATTGGAGATTGCACCTACGGCGAAGGCTGAAAGAGACAGACAGTTTTGCTTGTGTTGGTGGTGAGCCCGAGTTTGGCCGCTGTCGAAGCCAGAGCACTAGTCATGTGCTGCAACGCCCAGTCGTCAGCAAAATACGGATAGTTGTCTCACAGACTAGAGCTCTCGCAACGAAACGACGGATGTTCAGCAACCCACCATCAATACGGTGCTCCGCACGAACACCGTAAGCACAAGCGGCATCAGAATCACAAAACAACGTTGCGTGAATATATATATATATATATATATATATATATATATATATATATATATATATATATATATATATATATATATATATATATATATATATCACAGGGCAGGAGCTAAGACACAGCCTTGCTTCACACCAGAGACAACTGCAAAGTCATCCGAGGCCTCTCCACTCAGCTGCACCCTCGCTCGCATACCACTGTGCAGACATTCAATTGAACTTACAAACTTACGCGGGCAACCAAACTTACCCAACACCAGCCACAATACCTCGCGGTTCACCATATCAAATGCCTTGGTGAAATCAACAAAAAGCGAGTACAACGGCTGGTGTCGTTCTCTGCACTTCTCCTGCAACTGACGAGCCGCAAACACCATATCTAGTGTTGCGACCCGAACAAAATCCTCACTGCTCTTCCGCCACGTTAGGTTCCACAACATGACTGACGAGGCGGTTGAGCAGGATCCGGGAAACCTTGCCTACACAACTCAGCAAGTTGCTACCACGATACTTCGTGGCACATTGCTTGCCCCCTTTCGCCCTTGTACAACAGTGGTAGCACAAGGGCATCCTTCAGCTCAGGAGGCACCTCCTGTTCAGTCCATACACGTTGTACCAAGTGGTGCAGCGCAGTCAACAATGCAGGTCCGCCGTGTTTCAATACTTCAGGCGGGATCCCATGGGCACCGGCACACTTGAGGTTTCGCAGCTGAGCAATTGCTCTCTGCGTCTCATCCAGTGTCGGCGTGTCCGCCAGACTCGTTTTCACATCTTGCTGCTTCACGCTGTTCAAAGTAGGCCAGTCGATCTCTGAACGGTTGTTCAAGAGACAGTCAAAGTGTTTTTCCCAGCTCTGCATTATATCTGCAGTCTGCGTGCAGGTAGCGCCTGAACTACTATCGAACAGCGCCCTCAGCTGCTCTAATCTCGGTCCATACACCGCCTTCAAGAAGTCAAAGGATTCACTAGGTTGGCGATGTTCAGCGTAGCATTCCATCTGATTCGCCTTCGCCGTCCACTATACATTTTTTATGCGACGGAGCTCTCGAGTCAGTCGCCGTCGAAGTTTGCGAAACTGACTGCTCTTCCCCAAGTCACTGGGGTCTGCCACATTTGCAGCAAATGCTGCATTCTTCTCACACACCAATGCGCCAATCGTCGCATTGTTGTCATCAAACCAATCAGGACGCCTACAGTTTGCGCGCCCGATGGTCTCCTCGGCAGCAGCTGTCACCTGGTCGCGAATGTGGTGCCACAGGTCGCCCAAGGTGGCTATGAATTGCACATCACACAGTTGGGCAGTTATCGCCTTCTCCAGCTCAGTACGGCTGGCTTGCCGAACTACCTCCTCGTGGTGCCAGCTGGGTGGTTCGGATGTACCCCGTTCCAGCAAAGTGTTCGGCGACAATGTTCCACCTCCGTGGGGCATTGTATTCCAGCAATTGTGCTGACTTCATGGGAAGTATTGGGCCCCTGTTTGGTAATCTACCAAACAAAGACGCATGAGCTGATCATTCAGTCAACGCCTCCCAATGGGCGCGATTCCCTAAATTCGCCCCGCTGTCTTGCGGGTAGGTTATTTAGCCAAAGGCTCCGGGTGGAGTCCCCTAAGTCAACTCCCTACTTCGGCTTGGGCAATCGGGTAGTATCACGCCCTCACAAAATCATGGACTTCACTACAACGCGCTCATCAGCTACTGTTCCTGCTACTCACTTTCACGCTACTCCATCACACACCAATTGTTTGTTTGCTAACAATCGTCACTTTCGGTTACCCGATTCATCTGTTCAACAATCTGGTTGCTTCGCAGACCAAGAAGTTCAACCTATGGCTCTCCTTCGTCCCCGATCCTCGTTCCGTCTGGCATGCTTCAACGTCCGGACACTCATGCACATTGGACAGAAAGCCGGTCTAGCGCGCACCCTAGATTCCCTAGACATTGATGTCTGCTGCCTTTCAGAAACCCGATTGCAAGATCCCAGCACTGTGCTTACATTGACATCCCCCACTGACCACGAAGCCAGATATCACCTGTGTCTTTCTGGAGATCCAGAAGCAAACTCAGCGGGTTTGGCTGGTGTAGGTATAGCACTGAGTGGCAAGGCCGAGGCGGCACTACTGGACTGGTTCCCGATTAACAGCCGACTATGTGCAGTTCGGCTTCGGGGTTCATGTAGAATGAACAGGCACCGCGAAGAGAGACGCAACTTGTTTGTGGTCTCTGTGTACGCTCCAACTGACTACAGTGGCGACTCGGTGAAAGATGATTTCTACCGAGATATACAACAGCTCTTGACTAATGCTAAAAAGTTGGATATCGTTATCCTTGCTGGGGATTTAAATGCACGGGTTGGCCGCCTGTTACCATACCAACGCCACATTGGTGGTCATCACGCGCTCGATGAGAACCGCTCTGATAACGGAGAGAGACTTCTCACATTGTGCGAAGACAACCGTCTGTTTTTTTCGAGCACTAGCTTCAGGCGTACGAAGAAGCGTTCCGCAACGTGGCGTCCCCCTTCGCCGACACAACCTTGGTCTCAAATTGATCACATTGCGATTAGCTTCAGATGGCACGGCAGCGTACTGAACTGCAGGTCCTCTTGGTCTACTTTCGTTGATTCAGATCATGCTCTGGTCTGCGCGAAAATCTGTATGTGTTTTGGAGGATCCCGAAACACGAAGCACCGCAAGACTGATGTAAACAGATTAACTGATTCCTCTGTCCAGGAGAGCTATCAGTCTTCACTGGCATATGCACTTAGTTGCAATCCACCGCGAGAAGTGGAACAACACTAGACTTGTATACGGAAAGCGCTGACCATTTCCGGACAGTCATGCTGCGGTCTAACTCGACACCCTTTGAAGTCTTGGATCTCTGCTCGTTCTCTGGAGCTCTTCGAACGCCGCAAAGATATCTCCGCGGAATCAGATTGCAACGAGCGGCGCCGTTCTACCAACCGGCTGCTTAAGCAAAGCCTACGCAAGGATCGCGAGACATGGTGGTCTGAGCGTGCTTTAGAGATGGAGACTGCTGCCCTCTCTGGTAACACTCGCAGGCTTTTCCAACTCATTCGGTCCACTGGCCTCAGGAAGCCTGGTGTCAGTGAGGTCATTTGTGAGGTGGATGAGTCTCCGATCACCAACCAACAGAGGCGTATGGACCGCTGGGCCGAGCACTTTCATTCGCAGTTCAATTGGCCTCCACCATCCATCAGTACATGCAGTACACCTTGCTGTCCACCCTGGCTCGTCCCATTGAATCCACCCAGCGAAGCAGAAGTCTGCCTCGAGATTCGACGCTTGAAGCGCTTCAAGGCTGCCGGCTTAGACGGACTTCCTCCGTAGTTATTCAATTATGGCGGTTTGGCAGTCATTAACCAGCTAACCGCGCTGTTCGCAAAAATTTGGCATGAAGAGAAAGTGCCTTCCTCTTGGGGCGAATCAGTTATTGTCCCAATTTTCAAGAAAGGCGCTCGCACTTCATGTGCAAATCATCGCGGGATTAGTCTTATTTCGGTTGCCTCTAAGCTGTTGGCATCCATTCTACTTCGTAGACTATCCCCAGTACGTGAATCATACTACCGTGAAGAACAAGCTGGTTTCTGTCCTGGCCGCGGATGCGTGGATCAAATCTTCACGCTCCGCCAGCTACTCGAACATCGCCACATTTATCGCAGACCCACTATCGTTGCATTCCTAGACATACGTGCCGCTTTTGACTCCGTTGATCGACCTGCTTTATGGCGTTGCTTACTAAAGAACGGGGTGCCAGAGAAATATACAGCCATCTTACGAGCACTTTACCTTCATACATGCGGCAGAGTGAGGGTCTATGACAAGCTTTCCTCGCAATTCGCTGTCAATAGCGGTGTGCGACAGGGCTGCCCTATGTCCCCATTCCTCTTCAACTTCGCAATCGAAGACGTTCTGTCGAATGCCCTAGAAAGTTTCCAACATTTTGGCCTAGAGCTTCTACCGGGTGAGCGCGCGACCGACTTAGATTATGCTGATGATATCGCCTTACTTGGTGACGATCCTCAGGGTATGCAACTCATTCTGGATCGTTTGGCAGTTGAAGCATCTAAGTATGGCATGAGCTTCGCCCCATCGAAGTGTAATGTACTGCTCAAGGATTGGCTTTCACCTGCACCCGTGCTCACTCTCGAAGGTGCACAACTTGAACAGGTAGATAGTTTCGTCTACCTTGGGAGCTGCGTTTCCGCTGACGGCACTATCAACAAGGAAGTTTCGCTTCGTATCGCTAAAGCTCGATCAGCATTTGTCAATCTGAGGCACTTGTGGCGTCGTCGCGACGTCTCATTCTCACTAAAGGGCCGAGTTTACCGCGCGTCAGTTCGCTCAGTATTGTTGTATGGGAGCGAGTCCTGGCCGATTCGCGTGGAAGACGCGTCGTCTTTCTGCGTTCGAGAACGGTTGCTTAAAGAGGATCGCTCGTGTTCGGTGGCAACATCGAGTTACCAGTAATGACGTTCGACGTCGCGTCTTGGGGAATGCAAGTATTTCCTTCAACAAACTGATTTTGTTGCGGCAGTTAAGATGGCTCGGTCATGTCCTACGCATGGCACCTGAGCGTGTACCGCGTCGCGCTCTATTCGCTTGTCAAGGACCTGGCTGGAAGCGACCGCGTGGTGGTCAGCCTTCCACTTGGCGGCAGCACATGAAATCGCTGACGTCGCGTCTAGCCGCTGTTGGACCCGTACGTCTTCCAGGATGGGGACCCAAAGATGAGGAGTGCCAATGGCTTAGGACTCTTGAAGACATGGCCCGCAACCGGAATCGGTGGAAGAATTGTGTACAGTATTGTACTGATTCACATGTTTAATACTTCGAATATTGAAAATGACAAAAAAAGAGAAAAATCGGCGTGTGACAAACAAACTAAAAATGTTTTGTTCTGTATTTTTTGTCAAAATATTCTATTTTCTTGCGGCATATTAGCTGAAGTGTGTTGCACACCTTCAATTACTATGCCACGACGATTGTGACGCAATGACTGTCTCTTATCCACTGATTTCCATGGCTTTGTTGGCTCTTTGTCTAGTTACTAGACTGTTGAGATTACATACATACGTACAGCTCAGCACGTTTCGCCACAGTACCGAGGGAGAGAATATTACATTTAGGCCGATTCACGGCAGGTGTGCAATATATAGATTTAAGAAAATATATGTACAGTTCGGTCCGCAGTAATTTGTGTTCAGTGCCACACGCAGCTTCACGCAGTGCACGTGTCATGCGCACTTCACGCATATCACGCTGACGTACGATGACATAGTCGAGCAGGTGAGCGTGACCACTCCGTGGGTACGTCTAAGTTGCTATATCACTCGCGCTGAGTGCAAACCGAGCGTTTGTGATCGTCAGGCCGAGTGGTACACAATGAGGGCAGCTTGTCACCGTTTGTATTCCCTGTACCAATGCTGTGCGGACTGATAACATCTGTCCACACCGATTCATGACGCCCAACGCGCGCGTTGAAATCACACAGTATAAATAATCGGTCGCTCCTCGGCACAGACCGTATCACGGTGGGTAACAGATTGTAGAATTGATCACGCGTGTCAACAGGATAACACATGGTCGGACCGTAAGTGCTTATAAAAGTGGCAAACTTACCTCTTCCGAGTCGCAGGCGAACAGTCATCAGTCGCGCGCTGATGCCTGTTGGTCCACCCACTAGCTGGTCATTTGGGCGATCGGATATTGCAAATCCGACCCCCATGTTCACGTGGTGCTGCAGCGGCGTTGCCCACCCAGTAGAATGTGTAGCCAGCACCGGCTTCATGCAACTTACCTTGCTCAGCGAGCCGAGTTTCACTGAGCGCCGCAATATCGATGTGATAGCGCGCCAGTTCCATCGCGACCAGTGCAGTGCATCGCTAGGTGCGTTCACTGGAGTTCCGGTCCAGTAGTGTGCACACGTTCCAGCACCCGATGCTGAGTGCTTTGCGCGCAGGCATACGATTGCATTAGTGGGCAATCGCACTCGAGGTGGCGGTTGTGCTTCGGAGGTTTGCTTGGGGGACTCCAACCGGAGCATTTGGCTCAATAGCCTGACCCACAAGGCAGTGAGGAGCAGATCCAGCTCGGGAATGTGATCACAGAGGCAGATTGGGATCTGCTTGACGGCCGTCACGTGCAACGCTTGAGGTCCTGGTATGAGTCATATGTGTTTTTCGACCGTAGTAGGATACGCACCTGCGACCACGGCCAGACGCAGGTGTGTTTTGGTGTTTTTCACCAATTTGACCAGGGGCTGCCTGGTTTGAGGCGGGCAGTAGTAAACCATTGAACACCCGGAGGTGCCCTCCCACCGTCAGAGACAATGTGTGGCGCTCGTGCTCTACGCCAGTCGAGCTATGAGCTTATAACCCGTAGACCTGTTGACTCCCATGGCTAGGTTTTACGGGAAGAGGGCCATCGACCACTTCCTAACTTCCGAAGAGGATGGACTAGGATACTGGCAGGGAGCCCACTCTTGACAGGTGAACGACTCGGGTCCTTAGCCAAAGCCTACGACTAAATGAACACCCGAAAGGCAGCGGGTCTAGCACATGCTCAGTTCACTGATTCATGCGGATTGGTGTCCTGGATCTTTGCAGGGAGAATAGCGTAACCCAACGCCCACGCAGCGGTCGCCCCGTGGAGGTATTCAGGGCATCCCACTCTGCTCTCTGACCACCCTAACCAATTATTTTGAATGAATCACGGTTCGGTCAGTGTCCAAAGAGGAAAATAACCTAAATAACTGTATCTCAACTGTACCAGGCTTCTTTGGAACGGACTTATCTTGGACACGCCTTACTGTGAGGCAGGATTATTGCAGTAAACTGCGGTACACGAAGTACAAAATCTGGTAGATAAGCATAACTTCATAAAGAATACTTAGTAATTTTGAAGAGAGTTCTTTTTACTTTAAGATATTTGTCCTTTCTGGCCGATCTTTATTTTCCCTGAGTGATAATACGCTTTTACTTCGCACAGATAGTCATTATCACGCGCTTGTTGACCTCAAGTGGATCGGCTTCATATTCGGTTTCTTAGTCTTCGTTTTTTGAATCTTCGTAACTATCCCACATTGTTGTTTCATTCAACTCACCCATATCCTGTTTGTTATATTGAAAGTTAGCTACAATTACCGTTATCACACTCATTGCCCATAGAACAGACAGCCCAGTAGTTTTGTTTTTCCCCTTTGTTCTTTCAGTTTTCCTGGGGGAATTTGTGATCCAAGTGACGAAGGGGATGTAGTCCGCACAGCACTGCGCGAAGCTCATGAAGAAGTCGGCCTTCCGCCAGAATCAGTTGACGTTTGGACCACACTGCCTAGTCTGGATGCAGGTGTAAGTTGGCGTGTTCGGCAGCTACATCGATTCCTTTGTTGTGCACGCAATGTTGAAGTCTAAAACAAAACCTACTTCACCCTTTACCATTGACGGAACAAGCAGACTACAGGTAGCTAGTGCAATCATCTATCAACAAAACTCCCCATACAATCTACTGGTGTGCCTTTTACAGGAAAATGGCGTGCGTTGTCTAGGAGTAGGTTCTTGCAAGATAGTCGGCGTAATAAATGAGGATTCACTCTCAGGTGGTATAGTCGTTGTAAAGGGATCAACTGTACATCGTATGGAAAATAAAGGACTCAGTGGTAGTAGAGGGGATGTCGATCTACACTTTCCACCTGCTTGCATGTGGTCTAGAGCATTGCATCACGCATTCGACAACTCCAAACCGACCCTTCTGTTCACGCAACCGTTGACTTTTGAGATTTTCACCTCGAATGCTGGAATGCGGCTCGTAATCCCTTCTTAGTGATTTCAACGTTGTCTAGTACGATTTCTTGACCTGCGTTTAGCACACTCTTTGCTACCACCGTATTTCTCAGCACGATGTCCCTCGGTAGCAGCGAAGAACGCCTCGTTTTACAATCTCCATTATTAGGGCAGCAATAATCTTAACCCTGGCCCAGAATACTGAGAAAATGCAGCGAGTAGAGATGACTCTGTGTAGCTACATCTAATATCTTTTAAGCAAGTCTACCTGGTATGGTGGTGATTATCCTCGAAATCTCAAGTCGGCAAAATGCGAGTCCAGGAGTTTCTTAAACTCCGACACCGACTTTGCTTCGACTGTCTGCAGGCAAGTTGTTCCAAGTATTCACCACCCTTCGCTCAAAGCAAAGTTGATGAGAGACCCGCTTCAAATCCGGTACAACAAGCTTGTACCGGTGTCCTCCTGTGCTGCTTGGTATGCGCAGATGAAGCGACGGCCTCAACATGGGGTAATCACCCAGATGTAATATCCGGTGCGTGATGATGAGGTCAACCCGCATTCGATGATATGGTAAGGTGCACAACTCTAGTCCCTTGCACCGGTGTTCATATGGTACACCTGGTAAACCGGGGGTAAGGCTTGTGGCTACACGCTATACCTGTTCAATCCTTTGCATCTCGCCCCCGGTGAGCGGGTAGAAGATGGGTGGACTGTACTCTGGCATTGGTCTGATGATAGAAGAAAAGAGGCGAGCGGCAACCTCTTCGTACCAAGTCCAGAAGTTGCGTTTGAGCGCCCAGCGCATGCGCAGTCCGTTTTGGTAAAGCCTGTTCGTGTTTTCAACGAATTTCAAATTCCAGCGTGAGAATACTCCGAGATCTTTCACGGATGGCGATGGGTGTAACTGTTGGCCGGCCAGTTTGTAAGTCCGGTCATTACCACCCTTGCCCAGGCCCATGAATACCGACTTGACCGGTTTGATCGAAAGGTTGACTTTTGCTGACAACATAGAGAGGCGGTCAAGGTCACGCTGAAGCAGGTCGTAGTCGTCGGGCGCTTCAATTGCCTACCATATCTAAAGGTCGTCTGCAAACAACGCGCAAGGCAAACTGATAAGCTGAGCCAAATTTTTGAGGTGGATCAGGAACAAAATGGCCCTAGGGCTGTGCCCTGCGGGACGCCACTTGTCGAGGGACACCACTCGGTCAAGTGATTGCCCACCTTCACCCTCCACATCCGGTCAGTAAGGAAGTCACTGACCCACTAGTGCAGTGAGCCACCAACACCACGCATCTTCAGCTTCTGAAGAAGGATATCATGATTCACCTTGTCAAACGCTTTACTGAAGTTGATGTAAATGACGCCAACCGATTTCCCCTAGGTTCGGCGCTTGTATCCATTCGTGCATCGAGAGCAGCAGGTTTGTGATGCATTAGCGGCCTTTTATGAAACGTGCTGCTCGGGCGTCAAATGCTTTTCGACTAGAGATGCCGCAGAGGACCACGCTTCACGACCCCGAGTGTTTAAGCTGAAACAGATGTCAGGCATATCGGCCGCTAGTTGTCCACTTTGCTCGGATCGCCTCCTTTCGGAATCGGTTTTACCTCTGTCGTTCGGCAGTAAACCGGCGGACAGCGATCTGATGAATAGCACAGTCAGTGAACGCGAGATGATGGCCGATAGCGATTTGAGGATCAGTGGATGGAGCCCATCAGGCTTGGTACCGTCAAGACTGGCGAGCAATTTGCTGCAATCCAAGCTTCAGCTCGGTAGGGGCGATATGCGTCGAACTCCGTACAGACGCCTGGTTTTCTGCAAAAACGGAAGCGAAGTGCGCCGCAAGTGCAGAAGCACGCTCAGTGCTGGAAACTAAGGGCTTCCCATCCGAGCTCTCCAACACAGGCAAATCACCTGTCGGATTCAGGCGTCGCTTCATGTATACAAAGATCCTCTTGGGAGCTGTTTTCCTGCGGTTGCAAGCTGTTCTTCAAAGCTTCGGAGTTTGCCCATTTTCGCGCTGTTGCAGGCATTTCGTCGCCTCTTGTACGCCTCGTAATCTTCGACAGAGCCAGCTTGTACGAATTTATTCCATAGCCGGCGTCGCTGTCGGGCCCGTATGCCATTCTCCCTGCCAAACCAGTTTCGCTTGATTGGTCCAGCTTTCCGACATTTGAGGGGCAAAAATCGGGCGCATAATAATTTTACTCCTCTTTTATGATTGACCAACAGGCTTCAATTGATGATTTCTGTGGTAGCAACCAGTACATCAGTCTCGCGACTCGAGTGAGGCCATTAAAGTCCCCCTTCCAGTAGTTAAATGCCAGCTCCAGCGGAGGAGCAAACGGCAGTGGCAGGTCTTAAGCTCGCCGTGACCATCGAGTGGTCGCTAGCTGCCAGGGACACTAGGACCTAAACATCACGCACACGTTGATCGCAGCTGGTCAGCAACAGGTTCAGGCATGATGGAGTTAAGCGCGTGGTAATGCGCGTCGACTGATTGATGTGCTGTATGGCCCCAGTTTCAAACCTCATCTCCTCAGACTTCGTCTCGACTTCGCATTGGCCGTGGGAGAAGCTCGACCTCGGGCCGTCGTATTCGCGGAAGGTCGAAATCGCCCATGAGCAGGAATTCCGGACGATTCATATGCTTGCGCACATGAGGCAACCAGTCCAAGCTGCGGTTCAGTGGACTGCGATGCACAACACCCACGGGGAGCTCGCCGCGTCTTAGGTTTGCCAAATATCATCATCGCAGGTCATCACCACATCCATCTTTCACACAAGGAAGACCGTATGTAAAGCAGCACGCCACCGCGATCATTCGATGGCTTATCACAGCGGAAGCATGAATACCCACTGATTTCGACTTCTTGGGCGCTTATCTCTGTATTTAACCAAGTTTCAGCTAGGCCCAATACGTCTTTTTGCCGAGAGGCAACGTAGGGGCAGATCGAGTGATCGGTCAACTACGATCAAATGAATCTGAACGCTGTTCAGGCCAAAGTACATAGTTGATAAACCGAATGTGTCTGACCTCTGCTCTAGCCAATAATGGTTTTAACTTAGTACATTCGGTGGTATGGAACATTGCTTTTGTTTTCAGATTGTACTGTATCGTCAACGCAAACATCGACCTGCTAGACCGTCTCCCAAGTAATGACCACAAAATATTACAGTTTATTTTCAGTATCAGATCAGATGTCATTCTGAACCCGCTCCCACAGTATTCCGTCCAGAGAATTAATTAAACACACCTCCAACATTTCGTCCGAACTTCCGACTGGGATACATTTTTCCTATCCACTTATGTTTATCTAAGAGTAGCACAGTTCTATACTAACATTTACTATGCCGTAACCCATCTTACTACACAAAGTAGACACGTCCCCTACAGCTTTAAGAATGCAACAAACGTGCTAACTCAGAACACACGAAAATTGCTTCAATCTTTCGCAGAGCCGGAGACTTTTAAACAGTATTGCAGATACATTAATGTCCCACTAGAATCAAACATATACAAGCGATACCACTCAAAAACGAGGAGGAAATTGCTATACGAACGGGCTCCCGGAGCGGATCATGGTCTATTTAGATAGGTAGTATAACTGCTGAAAATGAAACCACTAGGATTCATAAAGCGTATTTTGACTTGAATCGTAAACACAAGCGCTTTTGACACCAAGTTATAACACTAACACCCAGTTATCTCACCACGAGTTCCCCTCGGATAAACCGATCGAAGATGGTTCTATTGCTTTTTTCATCACTGAAGACCACTGGTTTCTCGATTTGTAACTCTAGGGATTTCGGACAGCATAAGTTCTTTTGGATTGAACCCTATCGCGGGTTGCCCAGGACATGCTCTGCATGTTGGTGGTGCCTTTACCGTAGCTCAGGACGAGGTGTGTTCCCTCGAAGTGCAAGATATTTCTTCGGGACTGGCTAGAAGCCAATCATAAGCCCCTTTGGATCTCTTTTGTAAATAGTCGACAGTTTCATTTACCTTGGGATCTGCATTCGCATTGATGGATTAGCAGATATGATCCCTGCGAATCTCTCAAGTCAGAGTAGCATTGCAGACCTAGCATATTTCTGGCCTTGGCGTGACCTAGGTCTCGTTGTACGAACAGTGCATCTTTACGACTGAGAGACCTGACCCATTTCCGTGAGCGATATTCAGACTGGCTGTATTTGATCACCACTGTCTTCGGAGAATCGGGCATGCTCGGGCGCATCCAGATTGCCTGGCTGGGGTCCTAAGGATGGTGAACACGTTTGGTTGGACACACTCGCTGATATGGCTTGGAGCCGACCCCAATGGCGTTTGTGTTGTGAGTTCCTTTGTCCATCCCCCTCCTGCTTAGCATCCCCCCTCCAATCATGATCTCACTTAATAGGTATAATATGACTCTTTTACGGCAGCCAGCTGTTAGCTCTCCGGAATGATGTCCATCCGTTACTGGGGACTCAGCGGGCGTGCCACCGTTTGTTTTCCTTTTCTTATCTTTTGTATTGCGGCACAATAGCTGAGGTGTTTTCCACCTCCAGATGATGATGATGATGATGATGCTCGGGCATCTGCTTCGTATGCCTGCTCAGCGGCTGGCCCTTCGCGCCCTCTTTGCGTCCACCAGCGTTGATTGGAGACGACGGCGAAGCAGTCACTGCGAAACTTGGGTTCAGAATATCACGTTGTTGACATCAAACTTGACTGCGGTACGGCATCCCTAACTCCCGAGTTGGGGATCCAAGGTCCGCGAGTACACTGTCGTATACGGTCAAAAACCGCACCCACTGACAAACATGTGAGTGCCGCTCCCCCGACTCCTTTTCCCTCTCCTTTATCGTTTTACCCATGTATTGTGACACCCTGACAGTCATACGTTGCCAAAATGATGTATATACAGGGTGTTTTGTTAATCATGTCCGAAACTAGGAGCGGCTAAACTCAGGTGCTGACGTACCCTGGTACGCTGGATTGTTAACTGTCCAGTGGCGCAAATTGTTTTGCCGGCAGGCGTGAGAATGGGGCACAGAGGCGCGACATGTGTCTATGATCGAACGGCTCACCGAGCCGTTCGGCTGTGAGAACTAGACGCTAGCCAGACACCACAACCGCACTGAACGTGTCATGCTTCCATCGATCGGTAGCCGGCCTTCACGCAGGTGAAAAAGCCAGCAAAAGGGTTCCCTGCGAAGTGGTTAGTGGGTCGCTGTGCTAGCAATTGAGAAAACAGCCTGACCGTATGTGATGACCGGTCGATGGGCGCCGTATTTCTCTCGCCACAAAAGCTGTTATCGCCTCATGACTGGCTTCCAACAAACCCGTAAGCTTTTATTCGGCTGCTTTCGCTGCTGAAGGGAATCATACTGCCGGGAGCACATTATAAGCTTACAGTGTTGTTCGCTTTACCGTTTCGATCGCATGTGTGTTACAGTTGAAAATTCACCCTTCATGGGTGCATAAAAACGCATTCTTGACTTGTGACGTGACAATGCTCTTAGATTTCAGTCTGCCCCGACGCACTGATAACGCCATTAGACAGCACACCAATTCACTCATGAATGCAACTATTGCCCTCACAGTCAGACCATTACTAGTTATACAACTTAATCGGGCCTTCAATGGTGTTTCTCGTGCACAATGGAGAATATACATTTATTCATTTCTCTACTGATATTTACATGAAATGTGTGGAATGCCTGTAAATATCAACGGATTAGTTGTTCGAAATGCCCTCCGTCGTTTTGGCTACAGAGGAGCATTCGCCGAATGGTGTTAGAGTGCACTTTGTGCAATGTCTCCAACAAAATCTGCTTAGGTTCGTTCACAATGTTCTTTTTCAGTTCATCCAGGTTTTTGGGGTTTCGTTCTACTAACTGCGCTTCAAGTATCCCTATAGGAAGAAATTTATGGGATTCAGATCCGGTGATCGCACAGGCCATTCTATCGGTCCTTCGCGACGGATCGAACGTCCACCGGATGTCTCGTTCAGGTAGGCACGAACAGATTGCACCGAATGTGCAGGTGCGCCTTCCTGCTGCTGCCAAACGTTATTCATTAACCCTTCGACTTGCTATATGGCATTTTGCTCGACACTGTTCATTTAAGAATCACATTTGCAACCGATGCGGCAAAGAGGTCATAAAGAGTCGTGTTATTTGGCACGTGCTCCTACTCTGTCCAGAAAGTAGTGCAATAATGCCACACCTTTCAGACGGCCCGATGGGAACAGAACGATCACTGCGACTTTCAAAATTGATGGCGTCAACAGGCGTAAGTATACCATGGTAAAAATCAGCAGGCAAGTCAAGTTACAACTTGTTACGGCTTCAGCTATCACTTTGATCTCTAGCGACACGTGACGCAGGCTCTGGCGGCCGACACTCGTACAAACGGCCAATACGGCAAGGAATGCTTTAGGTGATACGTTCAAACTGCTTGGTGAATCGAACTGTCAAGTCAATTTCCGAGGCCAACTAGTCCACACAACGTACTTTGTGACAGACCAACCGGGGTTAGATTTGCTGGGACTCGATATGATGGACGAGTTGAACTTGTTCGACCTGTCGGTACACAGCATATGCCTGCAGTTGCAAGTCAAGCAAGCTACGCAGATGCCAACGATGAGCCTTGAATTGCGCAACCAAATTGCAGATCTGAAGCGACACCGTGAAACGTTCAAACTCGGTCTCGGATGCTGTCTCGTAGTCAGGGTGGAGTTGAACCTCAAATCAGATACCGGACCAGTCTTCAGACCAAGGCGCCCGGTGCTGTGCGCAACTCAATCTCTAACGGAAGCCGAGCTACATCGTTTGCAACCTGAAGGTATAATCGAACAGGTCCACTATTCAGAAATGAGCGAAACCGATTGTGATGGCAAAGAAAACAAACGGTAAGGTCCGTACCTTTGCTGACTTTTCAACAGGACTGAATTCTGCGCTGGAGACGCATCAGTATCCATTACCTGTACCAGAAGACTTGTTCTCGAAACTCAAGGGTGGCAGATGCTTTGCAAAACTTGAGCTAACTGACACTTACTTGCAATTTCCATGTCCCGATGAGTACAAAACATTACTAACGGTTAATACGTACCTCGGTTTTTTCTAGTACAACCGGCTGCTATTTGTGGTGAAAACCGCACCGGCCATTTTCCAGCAAATTATGGATACTCTTGGTGAACGATATTCCCAATACCGTGGTAAACCTGGATGGTGCATTTATTGTGGGCGCAGACTTGCGAGACTTGGTGCACACACTGGAGAGAGTGATTTCACGTTTGGAAGAAACTGGATTCCGATTACTGCTTGATAAATGTGAGTTCATGTTAAATAGTTGTAACCTCGGGTTTATCACAGACCAACATAGCTGGCGCCCAGATCCCGCCAATATCGAAGCTATCAGACAGATGGAGCCTCCGAAAGACGTCGCAGAGCTCCGCTCATTCCTCGGTCTCGTGAGTCATTACAGTGTTTTCCTACCAAGCCTGCATCAAACCAGAGGTCCACTGAACCAGTTGCTGACGAAAGATAACGTATGGCGATGGAAAGAGAATGGCAGCAGTCCTTTGACGCAGTTAAAACACCACTCATTTCTGATCTACTATCGACTCATTTCAATCCGAACTCGGAAATCATTGTTGCCTCGGATGCTTCCAATTACGGTAACTGCGCTGTTATTTCCCACCTTTTTCCGAACAGAGGAGAGAAGGCTATTGTACACGCAGCATAGTCCCTAACGTCAGCTGAGAAGAACTATAGTCAGATTGAAAAGGAAGCACTCGGAATCGTTTTCGCCATGAAGCGGTTCCACAAGATGCTCTATGGCAGGCATTTCACCCTCCTGACTGA
>OX104063.1:179441326-179495425 GCA_944474145.2 Dicrocoelium dendriticum
TAAAGAGATTCGCCTACCCCGTGCGGTCGATCAGGCAATCGATCGAGCGGACGAATGCGTTTTCAAAACACCCGGCTAATTGGACTTTGCCTCAGAGTTGAGAGGACAGTGTTTTCGGCGGCATTTATCTGGCCACGTTGGCAGAGTTTTTGTTAACACGTTTTCCGTGGTCAAGGCTGTTGGAATTTTGATTTTTCTTCGGCTGGGCAAGAACTGCTCCGGAGAAATTCCTGGTTGGTTAATTCGGAATAGCGAAAAAAGGAAGATCTAACACCAGACCGTCCCAGTTGGACACTGCGTTCAATCCGAACCTTTTTTTTGATACACCCTTAGCATATACCGCGAACGCATTTTTTCTGGTGGCAGATACTATCAACATTGAGCTGAAAACGCTTCGAAAATTGTACTTACCCCATACTATAGCCTTTAGACTAAACCGGAAATGTTTTCGAGTGACCAAAATTCGTCCAAAAAGTGTCTAATTGGGATGGCCAGTGGCACCAAATTTGCTCCCTCAGGTCGCTCGAAGTCACCCTGTCCGCACAGATGGATGGCCAGCCGTCCTATTTGGGTGTTTTTGGTCACTTGCAGAGGCAGAGTTAATATGAGAAAAAGTGGTGTGATCTATCCAGATACGCATCTTCGTTCTCTTTTTGAGAAAATCCTAAGTTCAGTCAGCGGGAGTGACCATTGGAGTTCTCTGAGTGACCAATTTTTGTGTCCCCAACAGTCCAAATTAAACACTTTTTGGATGACTTTCGGTCACTCGAGGGCATTTTCGGTTTTGTTTAACGGCCATAGTCTTATGTAATTACAACTTGGCAAATGATTTCGTCTTAATATTGGCGGTATTTGCAAACAGGAAAATGCATTTGCGGTATTTGGTTAGGGTGCGTTGGAAAAACATCCTGAGTAGTGGAAGTGATCACTCTGTGGTTTCATTCCTCTGAATTCGACATCTCACTTTTTACAACCAAGTTAGTTTCCGCAGAACTTTCTGGTGTGCCGATCCAATCCGCCTGCAAACGGCGGCTAGCGCTGTAGACTGGAATATCCCTCAACCGTCGGACCAAGGAGAGGAGTGGAACCTTTTATACTGCAAGATGATTTCACTTTCTGAGCAGGTCGTTCCTATCTGCAAAAGGAAACGTTTACCAGAGACCCTCCTTGGATAGACCGAGAATTGAGGTGCTTAATGACAAAAAGACGTAAATTATGGGACCGATTGAAGCTCACTAACTGTACACTTGACTATTCGGAGTGCCAAATGATCAGAAATGCATGTATCTTGAAAAACCGTCAGAAATGGCAACAGTATGACCTCAGTTTGGCTGTGCAATTCAGAACGAAACCGAAGACATTGTACTCTTATCTGAAAAGAAGTACCAAAGCTGGGAGTGGCGTTCATGCCCTGTTTTTCTCAGAGCAGGTTAATCTACTTAACTAAGATGCGGCGAAAGCCAGTCTACTGGCCCTGCGGTATTCATCCGTCTACTCGATAGAGACGCGGTTACTAGGTGGCATGGCGCCAATCCACCCCTCCCCGTTGCAGCACGTAGAAATGAGTGTTGATGTCGTTGTCAGAGGCCGTGAATTAGATCCGATATATTGGTTGGCGACATCCGGTTTCGGATTTGTCTGTTACTATCGTCAGCCACAGGCCGCTTGCGTCTACATAGCGACCATGGGTTGCTTGCGCTGCACCACCCACAGCTCCAACCGCGCAATCCATATCCAGTGTAAACTCGAAGGAATCAAACCGGGAGGCATGCGGATGGGAGCCACGTTCCACACACACTCCTACACAGGCAAACACAAGCACGCTGTATTTGTGAATCAGTCGCACAAAAGGCAGTGGCTGGACCGTAGTGAATGGAACCACTCTTCGAGCCTAGCACGGTCATAAGGTCCGTGCACCCTTTGTCCCCTCTAGTAATGACCAGCTGTCTCCTGGAACCAGTATGGACGAGATAGTGAGTAATAGACAGGTAGGCACCTTGTCAACATGCTCATCAAGTGCAGCCACACCGGGAATATCAAGCAACAGCCAATCACTTGAAACTACAAAATGAAATGAAATAAATTGTATAATTCGTACAGATACGGTGACATAACTCTTCACTAAATGGGTGTATAAAATAAGTTGGTTAGGAACAAATCCGCGATCAGTTCAAGGCGTCAGAAAATGTATTTTAAAAGAATAACACAAACGCAAAAATGTTATCGAAGTTAACTACAATTAGGTTAAGCGAAGTGTGCAAGTTCAGGTAGGCAATAATGAGACAATATGGCAAACCCACCACCTGAAATAAAGAAAGAGCATGCAAGGCAGCGGTTAGTAAACCGAATGCAGCTACTTACAAACGCTGCGCCAGTTCTGCCTCCGTTCTCTGCATGACCCGGCTTCGGTTCACACCACCTACAATCAAAATTAGAACGTGGGAGGCTCACTTTGATCATGTCCTGGTAACGTATTTTCGGTTTCCCCACATGCCGCTTCCCAACACTCAGCTGACCATGTAACAGCTGCTTCGGTATCCGCGTCGAATCCATACGGCCCACATGACCGAGCCACCTCAGGTGTCTCAGCAAAAGTATGCAGTTCACTGCATACCTTCTACTTCGACTCAACGCTTCCCTTTCTGCAACTGTCTCACCAGCCAATGCGCAGAACCCGTCGCAAACACTGTTGTTGCAACCGCTTGAGATATCGCACATCCCGCCGGTACATCGTCCACGTTTCACTGCCGTATAGAAGAACGGACAGCACCATCATCAGCTTCGTGCTAACGGTAAGCTGATGGTTGTTCCACACTTTGTACTCAAGCTTCCCGAATGCCGCCGCTGCCTTCGACACGCGGATACAAAGCTCACTTTGTATCTGCTGATCTGTCGACATCACACTCCCAAGGTAGCAGAAGCAGGAGGCGGTTTCCAATCCTTCAACCCCATTGCTGATTCGCGGCAATATTGGAGATTGCACCTCCGGCGAAGGCTGAAAGAGACAGACAGTTTTGCTTGTGTTGATGGTGACCCCGAATTTTGCCGCTGTCGAAGACAGAGCACTAGTCATGTGCTGCAACGCCCAGTCGTCAGCAAACAGCAAAATACGGATAGTTGTCTCACAGACTAGAGCTCTCGCAACGAAACGACGGATGTTCAGCAACCCATTATCAATACGGTGCTCCACACGAACACCGAAAACACAAGCGGCATCAAAATCACAAAACAACTTTGCATGAAGATATATATATATCACATAGCAGGAGCTAAGACACAGCCTTGCTTCACACCAGAGACAACTGCAAAGTCATCCGAGGTCTCTCCACTCAGCTGCACCCTCGCTCGCATACCACTGTGCAGACATTCAATTAAACTTACAAACTTACGCGGGCAACCAAACTTACCCAACACCAGCCACAATACCTCGCGGTTCACCGTATCAAATGCCTTGGTGAAATCAACAAAAGCGAGTACAATGACTGGTGTCGTTCTCTGCACTTCTCTTGCAACTGACGAGCCGCAAACACCATATCTATAGTGCTGCGACCCGAACGGAATCCGCATTGCTCTTCCACCACGTTAGGTTCCACAACCTGACTGACGAGGCCGTTGAGCAGGATTCGGGCAATCATCTTGCCCACCAACTCAGCAAGTTGATGCCACGATAATTAATGCAACATTGCTTGCTACCTTTGCCCTTGTACAGTGGTAGCACAAGGGCATCCTTCAGCTCAGGAGGCACTTCCTCCTCAATCCATGCACGTTGCACCAAGTGGTGCAGCGCAGTCAACAATGCAAGTCCGCCGTGTTTCAATACTTCAGGCGGGATCCCGTCGGCACTGGCACACTTGAGGTTTCGCAGCTGAGCAATTGCTCTCTGCGTCTTATCGATTGTCGGCGTGTCCGCCAGACTCGTCTTCACATCTTGCTGCTTCACGCTGTTCAAGGTAGGCCAGTCGATCTCTGAACGGTTGTTCAAGAGACACTCGAAGTGTTTTCGCCAGATCTGCATTATGTCTACAGTCTGTGCAGGTAGCGCCTGAACTACCATCGAACAGCGCCCTCAGCGGCTCTAATCTCGGTCCATACACCGCCTTCAAGAAGTCAAAGGATTCATTATGTTGGCGATGTTCAGCATAGCATTCCATCTGCTTCGCCTTCGCAGCTCACCATGCATTTTTTATGCGACGGAGCACTCGGGTCAGTCGTTGTCCAAGTTTGCGAAACTGACTACTCTTCTCCAAGTCACTGAGGTCTGCCACATGTGCAGAAAATGCTGCATTCTTCTCACACACCAATGCGCCAATCGTCGCATTGTTGTCATCAAACCAATCAGGACGCCTACAATTTGCGCGCCCGATGGTCTCCTCGGCAGCAGCTGTCACCTGGTCGCGATCGTGGTGCCACAGGTCGCCCAATGTGGCTATGCATTGCACATCACACAGGCGTGCAGCCATCGCCTTCTCCAGCTCAGTACGTTTCGCCACAGTACCGAGGGAGGGAATGTTAAATTTAGACCGATTCACGGCAGGTGTGCAATATATAGATTTAAGAAAATATATCTACAGTTCGGTCCGCAGTAATTTGTGTTCGGTGCCACACTCAGCTCCACGCAGTGCACGTGTCATGCGCACTTCACGCATATCACGCTGACGTACGATGACATAGTCGAGCAGGTGAGCGTGACCACTCCGTGGGTGCGTCTAAGTTGCTATATCACGCGGGCTCAGTGCAAACCGAGTGTTCGTGATCGTCAGGCCGTGGTACACAATGAGGGCAGCTTGTCACCGTTCGTATTCTCTGAACCAATGCTGTGCGGACTGATAACATCTGTCCACACCGATTCATCACGCCCAACGCGCGCGTTGAAATCGCACAGTATAAATAATCGGTCGCTCCTCGGCACAGACCGTATCACGGAGGATAGCAGATTGTAGAATTGATCACGCGTGTCAACAGGATAACACATGGTCGGACCGTACGTGCTTATAAAAGTGGCAAACTTACCTCTTCCGAGTCGTAGGCGAACAGTCATCAGTCGCGCGCTGATGCCTGTTGGTTCACCTACTAGCTGGCCACTTGGGCGATCGGATATTGCAAATCCGACCCCCATGTTCATGTGGTGCTGCAGCGGTGTTGCCCACCCAGTAGAATGTGTAGCCAGCACCGGCTTCATGCAACTTACGTTGCTCAGCGAGCCGAGTTTCATTGAGCGGCGCAATATCGATGTGGTAGCGCGCCAGTTCCGTCGCGACCAGCGCAGTGCGTCGCTAGGGGCGTTCACTGGAGTTCCGGTACGTTAGTGTGCGCACGTTCCAGCACCCGATGTTGAGTGCTTTGCGCGCAGGCATACGATTGCGTTAGTGGGCAATCGCACTCGAGGTGGCGGTTGTGCTTCGGAGGTTTGCTTGGGGGACTCCACCCGGAGCATTTGGCTCAATAGCCTGACCCACACTGCAGTGGGAGCAGATCCAACTCGGGAATGTGATTAGAGGCAGATTGGGATCTGCTTGACGGCCGTCACGTGCAACGCTTGAGGTCCTGGTATGAGTCATATGTGTTTTTCGACCGTAGTAGGATACGCCCCTGCGACCACGGCCAGACGCAGGTGGGTTTTGGTGTTTTTCACCAATTTGACCAGGGCTGCTGGCTTGAGGCGGGCAGTAGTAAACCATTGAACACCCGGAGGTGCCCTCCCACCGTCAGAGACAATGCGTGGTGCTCGTGCTCTACGCTAATCGAGCTATGAGCTTATAACCCGTAGACCTGTTGACTCCCATGGCTAGGTTTTACCGGAAGAGGGCCATCGACCACTTCCTAACCTCCGAAGAGGATGGACTAGGATACTGGAGGGGCGCCCACTCTTGACAGGAGAAGGACTCGGGTCCTCAGCCAAGGCCTTCGATTAAATGAACACCCGAAAGGCAGCGGGTCTAGCATATGGTCAGTTCACTGATTCATGCGGATTGGTGTCCTGGATCCTAGCAGAGAGAATAGCGTAACCCAACGCCCACCCAGCGGTCGCCACGTGGAGGTATTCAAGGCATCCCACACTGCTCTCTGACCGACCTAACCAGTTATTTCGAATGAATCACGGTTCGGTCAGTGTCCAAAGAGGAAAATAACCTAAATATTCGTATCTCAACTGTACAGGCTTCATTGGAACGGACTCATCTTGGACACACCTTATTGTGAGGTAGGATTATCGCAGTAAACTGCGGTACACGAAGTACAAAATCTGGTAGATAAGCATAACTTCATAGTCATAAATTCGTAGTCTGTTCATGCAAAGCACGCCGTCCTCAACCGCATACATATTCCGTGCATCGTAATTGTCGAAAGACGTATATAGCGTTCCTGCCTGGCATATTCCATTAAAGTGCATCGCTTTTCCCGTGAACCATTTCCATGTAATTCACCCTATGCCACATACGCCCTAAATATTGACATCATTTTTCAACGCGTTGTCAAATTACTTGACTTGCAAGGTTTAATTACTATTGTGCGTTATAACTTGCTTAGAGAGTAAGGTGTGTACGCCCAAATAAATTCCTTGCGCGGTAGGCATTATTATGCGGCTGTGAATAAGCCCAATGCATCCGATGCCGATGAGGCGAGCACTGCTGTGTCCATCATCGTTAGCAGGAGTAAGTCATTTTTATCTTAACCCTCCTCGTTAGTTAGCTTCCGGCATGCCCCATAAAATAGAACGTCCTTCGGAGCGGGGTATGCTGCCCTCCACGGACGACAAAATTCCGATGGGTCTAACAATCAAGCATCCTATGTAAGTATGGCTTTTCCCTTCCCCATAGACGCCGGCCGGCCCGTTTCCGCTCCGATGACGAAGAGACGGCAAGTTCCACTTAACCCCAAAGGCCTGCTGATGCAACATGCACGTGCTCCCACTTCTCGCATCAGTGACATTAATCATGCACGTCCAGGGCCAGCAACAAGCAACCGTAATTTTTGCATCCTTACTGCCCCTATCAAACAGTAATCTCGCCAGCTGTTATTGCTGACGTTGCATCATCCAATGTCAATGTACTGCAGGAACTGAAGGCGAATAAACCTAAGAAGGCACAAGCGCATTGCATTGTACTTAGCTTTATTTTTAGATCAATTATGCCTCATTCGGTCGGAACAGATCGGCCACAGCTGTATGTCCGAGGCCATGTTGCAGATGCTGCAACCACAGTCCCAACGACTTGCACCGGGAGTGTCTGCCATTTATATCTCTCTGTGAGCTTAAGAAGCATGATGAACGGTTGAAGGGCCCAGATTTCAAAAACTGGTAAGTTTGTTTTAGGCTGGCTAGCCGAACAACCTCCTCGTGGTGCAAGCTGGGTGGTTCGAGATTTTCCCGTTCCAGCAAATCGTTCGGCGGCAGTGTTCCAGGAGGTGGTGGGATTTCGTCTGGCAAGCGTTCTCCCTATAAAAATACAGATATCCGTTTAACAACACTGTGATATGGCGGAAGTGACTCGCCACTAAATAAAGTCACAGCCTTTTTCTTTTCCGGAGGATCATTCACACATCACGAACGACATCTGCTTCAAAGCTTTCCATTGACACCCCCTTTGATGACGAACACAACGAACAAAAAGCACCCAGTCACATTTACCTATTCACACTACATGACCCCTCCAAGTACACAGTTAAACATACTTTTACATGTCAACACGCATTTTCGTGAATAAAAGTTTATTTATTTATTTATGCCATTTGTCAAAATGCACTAATTTGTGCAATTGCCGAGCATACATGTCTGTATTACCATGATCATGCCCTTGATGGTGTGCCTCGCAATGACGAGAACAAACTATATATTTATTAATTTATTTACCTGGCAGGTCAACCATTTATCTGCTGTGCACGGTGATAACGTGCAACTTGGCGTCCGGGGTACGATGGAGCGGCTAATGATAAGAGCAGTTGTCGCGGAGATCAAATGCTCAGGCGCGGGATGTTCGTTTGCATTCAGGCGGACAACTGTGAACGGCATTGTACAATGGAGTTTGACATACAGTAAGCCGTTAAAAGTACAATCGCATCACTCGGCAACGCGTGGGTGATGCGGCCTCGGATGCGGGCATTACACGCCACCTCGGAACGTGGTTGCATACTGCACGGCACAAGAGACCGTCTGTTGAGCAAAGTGGAGCATGCAGTGCCACCGAGTTAAGCCTACTGCTTAGTTTTAAACATCTAAACCCTTTGCCTTGTCAATGGCCGAATTTTAACTATAAAACCGAATTTTGTACTACACATCAGGTACACAAACCAGTCTTATACTCCGGTTGTCATTTTCTTTCGTCATGTGTTGTTCTCAGGTGCGCAGCAAGCTCCATTTCGCTTTCGGACCAGCAGCACGGTGCGACATATAGGTGTGTTCCCACGTCCAACAACTACGGCAGCACGTACTGCGTGATCCTTAGGTCGGAAACGTCAAGGCATTCATTAGGTGTTAAGTGCGCGGTAGTGTGATGTCCGTATTTGGATCGCGGTGGTAGGCATTCAGGGTCTGGAGCTACAGGGTTGCCGCGCAGGATGGTGAATTTCAATTAAGCAACACTAGGATTATTAGCATTGGTCCGCCTTAAACTCCGGCTGCCCTGGGTTTATGGGTGTCAAGCCTGCACCCTAGCCTCTTCTAACTTGTTCCGGTCTCACTCTAACTGTCGTCTTATATATTTTCATGCGATTGTATTAGCACGGAAGAGGCAATACGAAATGTTGACCTCTGTCAATGTTCGTCTTCTTACGGCTTTATTCATATAACTAAAGGTATCTAATATTTCAAAAATCCGTTGCCAGCTGTCTGACGGTACACGATACTATCCAGTTTAGTCTAATGCTCTAATAGGATCGTTTAGGAGGTTAATATGAACAGGATCGTGACATGTGCTATCAGGGAACGGGTTGCTCAGGTTTGTGCTACGCGTATTCCGTTTTAGGTCCAGCAATACCTTTGAGCATTTCAACAATTCCTGGCTCAGCGATCCACTCAAGATGGAACACTCACTGAATTCTTTTATCATTGGTTTATTGGTTCATTGGGTAGTAGAGAGCAGGTGGGAAATCCATTGGCAGCTACCATGCTTCCCAAACATTGCTGTGATGCTCGTCATTGCGAAACGGAAGCTCCGGAGAGGCCATCGCAATCGTAACTGAAGCAACACGATCACGGAATATGCAACAGGTGTGAATCAAGTAGTCGTTTGAAGCAATCATCCGTCAGTGCAGCAGCGACGGGCAGCGGTAATCGGTTCCGATGGTTCACAACACGGGTGGATAGAGCAAGAATGGGCCATACTTTGAGCCTCCGTGGGTTGAATAGTTTGCATCGGTGGCCTCTAGTCGAACTCTCGAGTTTGAGGTGGAAGAATTCCCGCAACTCTCGCACTAGTCCACTCCTGAGGATACGACGGGTAAAAATCAAGTCCGCGCGCCGGCGACGGTAATCAACAGAAAACGTACTCAAATGTCAAAGCCGAAGGTGATACAGCAGCTCACGTCACACAGATAAGTTCGATCCACCTTGTTGGAAATTTTCGATCACGTCGCGCTCGAACTTGGGAAGCGGGTAATCCGCAGCAAGGCAGTATTCCAGAATAAGGCGCACTTGCGAGGTGAACAGGAGCCTAACTTGTTCCCGTGTTAGGAAACAGAAAGCTCTTCGGATGGCGTGAATTATCCTGTTGGCGGCGGCAACCCGCTTTATTGTCTCTTGGGTGGATCCTAAGACTGGGGAAATACTCACGCCTAGATCTCTCTCTGAAATGACATTTTGAGTAAGAAACTGTCTAGGTGGCAAGTGCCGAATGGTTCAGGATCGCTGATGGGCAGAGGGGGGAATATTTGGATTGCTTAATGGATGAACGCAACTGAAGGAATCAATTGTGCAGGAGATCGAGGGTCTCTTGTAGTCCATCAGCATCCTCTGGAGATTGTACCTCCTTCCATATCTTTAGATCACCCGCATAAATCAATCAATCCGATCGAAGCTCAGACGGTACATCGTTGATGAGAAGGTTGAAGAGTTCTGGGCCGAGGACGGAGCCCTATGGGACACCGCTGGTCACATGTACAGGATCGGAATAGGTTTCGTTCAACCTCACCAGTATGGAATGACTGTGCAGGAAATCGGAAATCCACGATTGAACGCTTTCAGTGACACCGCTTCCTTTGAGCCTGAAGAGGAGCTGTTCATTTGGAGGCCATACCAAAAACCTGACTGAAATCCGCGAACACAACATCCAGGCGTTTTCCGAAATCCGAGGAATTCGCCCATTTTTCTCCAGCCATAAGCAACTTAGTAGAACAGGAGCGGGCTTCGCGAAAACCGTGTCGGGCACTGGATATCAGATCCAACCACACGAGCTGAAGCCAACGTGCCCGTTTCCGGACACGTCCCATGCTTCTGCACACTATCGATTTAAGGCAAATAGGCCGGTAGCTAGCTGGGTCTTGACAGTTTCCTCCTTTGTACATGGGCTTGATGTTGCCCATCTTCCCAGCGATTGGGAGAAGTCCGGGCTGAAACGATCAACGGAAGACCTACGAGATAGGTGAAGCAATGTACTGGGCCACAGTCTTGAGGAACATGGGTCGCAAGTCGTCAGGACCAGGCGATGAGTAAGGATCAAACTCACAGAGACGTTTCAACACGACGTCAGTGTTGATGTCTACGTGCTCTACCGGAGAAGGGAGTGCACACTAGTCTGTCAGAGAACGACACTTACGTTGAGTACACTGAGGAGTATTGCCGTGCCAGGAGGCTGGCTTTGTCGGTATCTTCGTGAACTGGATCCTTATGCTCGAAGTACACAGGGCAGGGATACCACTGCCCACTCTAGTGCTCCGTTTGTGGTAAGGGAAAAACGTCGTAGGAGTCTTTCTAGCAACTGTGGCTAAGGAGAGTTCATATGGTTGACGTTTCTCACGTATTTGCAAGGTACAGGTATTCCTAACCGTTTTGTAACCGAGGTAGTCATGCTCTGATTGTGTGTTTCTAAGGCTGTCCCACAACCTACTTCTGCTGTTCATTAGGACTCGCAATTCAAAATCGATCCACGGTTGGCCTCTAGAGCGCGATCGCTTTTTGGAGATGGCGCTAACTTGTACAGCACGCGCTGTTCGCTTGGTGTACAAAGGATTCCAGGCACCATCTGCATTGCAATGTGCGGGAATACACCAATCCATAATACCTGCAAGCGTTTTAAGATGAAGGGCATCAGCACGCCAGAAATGTCGGCTGACGGCAAAAGGGTTGTGAATGGTAAAGCGAAGAGTCCATTGGAATAAGACAGTACAATGATCGCTTTTACCAATGGGTTGAGAGACTGTTAGGTCCAAGGCGTCTGACCATGCTGGGGAGTGCGCAAGTTCCAGGATATGAGGCGAGGATAAGAGTCGGCATGGAGCCATGTTGATACAAGCTTCAGTAAAGACCGGTACCGAGGAAGGCGGCATCAAAGGAATCAGGTGGAAGCTTGAAAGGAATAAGGTCCTAGTCGATATTAGAATCTTTGTAATCTCCCAGAATAACGCAATCCTTTAAAGCACCGTGCGTCCTGCTGAGGTACAACAGGCGAGCTCCAACGCCCAACCACCAATCAACATCAACACCAATCAGCGAAGATTTGCACCCGTAATGAATGCGGCACCAAAGCACATCGAAAGCGATGGCAGTGTCATATGAGACCTCAACTAGATGGGAGTTCAGACCCGTCCTCCAGTAGAGTATTACTCCGCCTCCCGTCTTCCCCCCATGATGATCGGCCCGTAAAGGTGGTATCCACGGATAGCCGCTTCAGAGTCAATGATGTCTGGGCCATTAAATCAGGACAAACATTTGCCACAAGCGTCTGGATCTCATCAAGTTTATTTCGTAGACTAAGAGCATTGGCGAACACACAGTCCGTTCTTTTACGTTACTCTCCTGGGGTGACAAACTTCGGATTCCAACGCGTTCTCGGATTTTTCCGGACTACGCGAAAATCCACGACATGAAGGTCCATTTCAGCACTCGCCCGACGGGTCCTCAGCTCATCAAGAGCTTTTACATTTTGATCCCACCTTCCGAGGAGAGATTTCTCAACACATAAAACGGCTCGCCTTTGAGACGTGAGGTCAGTAGGAGAATGCGTCGACATTGTTCCTCGTCTTGGAACCCAACCTCAAGGGGGCGAACCTTGAGAGAATCTTATTGTTCCCTACCTAAGCGGAAAGCCGAGATAATGTTGATTCCCTGTTCGCCTTCGTCGAACAACACAGAGACCATTTGTTCTAGGAACACTTGCTCATCTAACATCCTTTCGGATGGGGCATCATTGGTTGATTCAGGAGCATACATGATGCTGAGACATCGGTCACTGGAGGGTAGTAGGGAACGCCTAGTGGTCTGTGGTTGGGAAGGACCTGCGCTGTCTTTGATCAGCGATTCCAAGTGCTTAATCTTGTCAAGAACAGACTTGAACTGGGGCTGAGGTGAGGAAGACTTGGATTTACACTTGGACTAAGCGTTGTGCCTAGTCGAGATATGTACACCAGAGGCGGTGGTGCTTTCCCTTAAAACCGCTGCGTATGTCTTTGCCTTGGGCTCACTGAGATGGACGTATGCCAATGGATCGGCGAAAGCATCAGACGGCCCGCGACTTCACTTACCTGTGGAGGAGGTTGGTGCGGAAGCACAAGGGGGAAAATGTGGAGTAACCTAGGGGCAATGGTTGTCGGGTACTTTGGGTTTCGTTGGAATGGGGTGAGGGCTGATCGAGGGCAACACGCTCATAAGACGTCTGTTGTTTGACGAACTACGGCATGCATCACAAACGAAAACAAAAGCTGGAGAAGTCTTCAGCTGTAGTGCTTCGTGCTGATCAGGACAGAGGCCACAACAAGCGAGATGCATACAGCCTTCACATCCAAATCACTGTACGGCTTTTGAATACGAAGTAACACCTTTAGCGCGAGGCAAGCGTTTGGAAGTCATAGAAAATGTAGTCCAAATATTTAGCGAGCGATTCTTTAGAAAACGTTCCGGAATAGCTTTTCCACACGAAAAAGGCTTCAGCGGAGCAGAATGTTTGGCGTGACACGCTAATCGCAGGCGGAATCTAGCTCATATCGTTCCAGTCCCACCCGAACCTGAACATGAAGACAAGTATTAAAATAATAGACTGTACAACATTTAAGCATTATAAATATACTTAAGTTTTAGTAAATGTACATCTGCTATCTGAGTAAAAGGCTGTAGCATATTTTAAGAGGATTTGATAGAGGATTTGATAGAGACGTTTAAGATCATTAAGGGACTTCGTGGTATTAGTTCCACTCATCTGTTTGAGTTGGCTATGCCAGGCCATCTGCGCGGGCATCGCCTGAAGCTGAAACATCATAGAGCTCGTTTGCACATCAGGGCAAAGTTTTGTACGAACCGAGTAGTTTACTTCTGGAATAGACTTCTGATTTATTGGACCCAAAAGTGCTAAGACGATTGTTGGTCTATCGATTTTCCAGTGGTACTGTACTATGTAGCGTATTTTGTTGCGGGCATATGAAAGTGCAAAGAATGCTCTTGTTCTTGCTTCATTCCATTGCAAAAGCAAGAAGAGACAAACCAACGTCGAAGTGCCGGGGGCCGCTTCACTTACCGGCACAAGAACTGGACGCTCGTTAGGCGGAAGCCACTATCGTCCGTTTTAAAGCAAGAAGCAGGATCGATACGCTTTAGAACCAATACGCGAATATAAGGCCAACCTCCGATGAGTGGAGAACACCAAAAGTATCGCTAGGAAAAATTTATTAAGTGGGGCGAAACGCTATCTAGTGCTAAAAAGAAGGCACCGGAAGATAGCTAGCTAGGGGAAGGTGTGGTCGCGTGCGCGGAGAGCAAATATGGCCGCGGAGCCGATGAGCGTCGCGACGTTCGAAGGCGGATGCTATGTTGACTCAAACAAACGCGAGCAACGTTCAAACAGGCGAGTGGCTAATTTGCTATGTACATCGAGAAAATATAATTTTGTGATTTTGTAATATTATACGCAGCATGCGACAGCCAAACAGGGGAATCTCCAGGTCACTGCACAGCCCCCTCTTAGACGGGAACGGTTAGTGACCCTTCGATCTACGTGAGGAGTGTCAGTCGCCGGCCTGCCTTCTGCGAGACCAGGCGGTGAAACCTGATGAAGCTGCTGGGGGAGAATCAATGCGATCGGACGCTAGGGGCTTCCACCCGTGTCCGCCCTACAGGTGCCAAAAACACAAAATCGGGGAAATGTTCGTAGCGGTCGAGTGCGTAGTGTCACAACACATGATGTTTGAGCACGTAGTGTCCGAAAACGTAACGTTCTATTGTCGTTGAACGTCCGCGTGTCGGGGATATGAAAATGAAGCGGAAACGCGAAGTGTCAAACAGGTGCGAGCGACAGGGCTAACCAAAGGCGATAGCACTTACCGAGTGCGATAAGTGAATAAAGCGAGAACCATTTTGTGTTTTCAAAACGAGTTTCTCCTTTTTTAGGTTTTTAAAACGATTTGGCGATTTTTGGGGTTTTCAAAACGTTTGCGGTTTTTTGGGTTTTCAAAACGTTTTTGTTGGGCGGGTTAGGCCAGAAGCAAAAAGAAGCGGGAAAGGAAAAATGAAAAGAAGACTAATCTTTTAATCGCGCTGGCTAATTAACCCGCCTACCTGACCTAGTCTATTTCGGACGCTCGGTCTGACGCGTTGTCGTTCCAGTAGTTTTGTCATACGAGGAAGCTTTCGGCTCGATAGAATCCGAAGGAACTTAGTCGGCAGGGTTAGTCGGAGAACGCTTCGTAGCATCGGAAGTAGGCGTGTCGTCGATCATAGGCTGCTTTGACTCGTCCGAAGGTGGACGGGAGTCATCGTCGATCTCAGGTTCTACATATGTAACCTTGAGACTTTCGACAGAGAGTTTCAAGTTTACCGTGGCAGTCGATAGCAAATACGCGGTCCTTACGTTTAAAAACCTTAAATGGACCTTCGTAAGGTCGTTCGAGCGGTCTGCGTGGACCGTCGACTCGAAGTTAAACGTAAGTGCAATGCAGTAGATCTTGTGGAACGAACCATTTACGTCGTTGTTCTCGCACGTCGGTTACTTTGATATGGCGAGTGCTCGTGGCTAACTGCCGAGCGTATTTCGCGTCGTAGCGGGGTGTTCTGGGGTTTCCAGAAAGGAAGTCCCCAGGTAGTCGTAGAGGTTGTCCAAATACCAGATCGGCGCTGGACGTGAGCAAATCAGCTTTAAGAGCTGATCGGATACCAAGTAGTATTATAGGCAGTGCTTCGGTCCAGCTTAGTGCATTAGCAGCACGAAGTGAGGCCTTCAGCTGTCGGTGGAAACGTTCCACCATGCAGTTGGATTGCGGGTGATAGGCGGTAGTTCGGATGCGTTGACATCCGAGGACTTTGAGAAGATCATTGAAGGTCGAGGATTCGAACTGCGGACCGCGGTCGGTAGTCACGGTGGCTGGACAGCCATTGAAGCGACCCGCCGCTCAACGAAAGCGCGCGTTACGGTGTCCGCGGATACGTCGGGTATGGGTACGGCTTCGGGCCAACGGGTGTATCGGTCGATCGTGCTCAGAATGTAGACCATTCCTCTGGATGGTGCCAAGGGTCCAACTATGTCGAGATGGACATGGGCGAGGCGAGCTGAGACTCGCGGAAAACGACCAAGCGGAGCGGACACGTGCCGCTGTATCTTGGCCTGCTGACACGTTAGACAACCGCGTGCCCAGCGCTTAAGATAGCTTTGCATTCCGAGCCAAACGTATCTCTCGGATATGAGCTTGAGCGTGGCTCGGATGCCTGGATGAGCGTTGTTATGAAGTGTGTCGAAAACTAGACGTCAAAAGGTTTCTGGAACGACGGGTCGAGGTCGTCCAGTAGAAGTAGCGCACAAGATTGTGCCATCAGATGACGGCAGTGGATGCGATGTGATTCGTAGCGAAGAATCTTGTTTGACGTTGACAGTCAGTGTCGGTTAGTTGCGCGGTAGCCATGCCAGATAAGTTGATTGCCTGGCCAGCGGTGTGGATTGCGGAGACGCGCGAAAGAACGTCAGCAACGACGTTATTCTGAACTGAAATGCGTCGGAGGTTAGTAGAAAATTGAGCCACGAAATCCAGCTGACGAACCTCACGTGGTGAGTGTCGAGCGGATTGATTTCGAAAGGCGTAAATAAGCGGCTTATGATCGGTGAAGTTAACAAACGAATTACCTTCTAAGACGTGCCTGAAATGTCGGACGGTAGAATAAACTGCCAGCAGTTCGCGGATGAACGTGCTGTACTTGACTTCTGCCGGTTGCAAGCTTCGGGAGTAGAAAGCGAATGGTTTCCAGCATCCCTCAGTGAGTTGCTGCAGGACGGCGCTAATGGCGGTGTCCGATGCATCGACTGCAACGCTGAGTGGAGCTTTGGGGTCGAAATGGTGAAGCATAACGGCTTCAGCCAAGGCCTCTTTGCAGGCCTTGAAGGCTTCGGTTGCAGCGGGCGTCAACACAACGTTGCCGTTCATGCGTCTACGAAGTAATTCGGTCAACGGACTGAGCAAGTCGGCACAACGTGGCAGAAATCGACGGTAGTAGTTGATCATCCCACTAAAACGGCGGATGGCGGCCAAAGTAGTCGGAACGGGAAAGTCCTTAATAGCGCTGACTCGGTCTTCGAGCGGCCGTATGCCGTGCTGGTCAATTCGATGACCGAGAAATTCGATAGATGGTTGCTGAAGGATGCATTTGTCAGCGTTGACAGTAATGCTATTAGAGACTAACCACTCGAAAAGCATCTTGAGGTGCTCCGCGTGCTGTTCTTCGGAAGAACTAGCTACTAAGATGTCGTCTATATAAGGATAAACAAAGTCGAGACCTCTCGTGACAGAGTCTATGAAGCGTTGAAAAGTCTGAGCTGCGTTGCGAAGACCGAAGAGCATTCGAAAGAATTCGAAAAGTCCGAAAGGCGTGATGACTGCGGTTTTCGGAATGTCATCCTCGGCTACAGGGATCTGGTGGTAAGCGCGAACAAGACCGATCTTCGAGAACACACGGGTGCCACGTAGGCTAGCCGTGATGTCCTGAATGTGCGGAATCGGATAGCGGTCGGGGACGGTAGCGTTATTGTGAGCGCGATAGTCGCCACATGGACGCCAGTCTCCTGACTTTTTAGGCAACATGTGTAGAGGCGACGCCCACGGGCTCTTAGACGGGCGAATAATGCCTATGTCTAGCATGTGCTCGAATTCGAAGCGTGCAAATTTGAGCTTGGCGGGGGTCATGCGCCTGGCTTTTGCGAACACAGGCGGATCTTTCGTAACGATGTGATGTGTCGCGGCGTCGGTTGCGGAAGGCAACGGGGAGGCAAGACGGAAGGCCTGCGGAAAACTATCGAGCAGCGTGTGCCCGACGGGTGAACTAAGTTGAGTCGCGTACACGGGACTGATTGACGCGGTGTCGGTCAATGTCCCAATGACTGCGAGATTCGTAAGGCGGTCGACTAGACCTTGTCGCTTAACGTCGACGAGTAGGTCGTAATGACGTAAGAAGTCGAGACCAAGGGTAGGCGTTTGAACATCCGCAACGAGGAATATCCATTTGAAAGCGCGTCAGAGGCTGAGATTTAGCGTGCGCGAGCGTTGACCACGTACGCGGATAATGGTCCCGTTAGCTGCGCGCCATGAGCTACTCACCTTTTCAGTCGGGTCGTTTGGATCACGCGGGAGAACGCTGACTTATGCGCCAGTATCGACGGGATAGCGAACTCCGGTTCTACGATCGGTGACGAAGAAAAGGCGACTGCGTTGACCAGCTACGTCCGTCGCCCCTACGTGCTGGTCCGCTCGTTTCCCTAATGCTGTCGTTTGAAGGAACAGGGCGGGCGGCATGATTAAGCTTGCTGGCCGAATCGTTCGTGGTACCAGCAGTAACCGTTTCTATTCGGTGATCGCGAAGGAGAGTTCGAACGTGAACGCGAACGGCACCTAGAGCATTTACAGCGGTTATGTCCGGAGGCCGAAAAGTCTGCGAATTGTCGAGTCAAGGTTGCCATCTGGGATTTAAGCGTGGCGATATCGTCGTCCGGTTTCGTCTGGATCTGCGAAACCTGGCCGTACGACTCCCAAGTTCGGTCGGCTGTATCGGCCAGTTTGGATAAAGGTGCATCCTCACTAGCGCAGAGGATGTGTAGCATCTCGCGCGGAAGTCGTTGCAACCACATTTCCCGAAGAAAAGAATCATCTATCGAAGTGGGTTTAGCTAGGCTCTGTATTTTTCGAAGCTGCTGAGACGGCTTAAGATTGCCAAGATCGGTTTCGATGAGGAGTTTCGTAACTCGTTGTCGATCGGATAAGCCTGCTCTTCTCAGAACAGCCGTCTTGACTGCATCGTAAGTCTTTTGGTCGTCAGGAAGATCTAGAATGTCATCAATGCCATCGATGACATTTAGCGGAAGCGCGGAAACGACAAGGTGGCACCTGATCTTTTCGGACCTAACACCACGCAAAGAAAATTGCGGCTCTAGCTGACCAAACCAAGACTTAGGATTAGTCTCGCGAAATGGTGCGATAGGAAGCGTAACTGTGCCGATCTGAACGTCAGAATCTACGCGATGAGTTTCCATAGCGAGCAAAATAGCGAGCCAGCGAGATTAAACCGGAAAATGAAAAGTGAAAATCAGACGGGTTAGCGAAAAAATGTAGCTAAACCTGAAAAGAAAGGTTAGCGAAAACTCACCGGATGATGACCAAAAGTCAGGGTCACCAATAAAGCGAGAAGCAGGATCGGTACGCTTTAGAACCAATACGCGAATATAAGGCCAACCTCCGATGAGTGGAGAACACCAAAAGTAACGCTAGGAAAAATGTATTAAGTGGGGCGAAACGCTATCTAGTGCTAAAAATAAGGCAACGGAAGATAGCTAGCTAGGGAAAGGTGTGGTCGCGTGCGCGGAGAGCAAATATGGCCGCGGAGCCGATGAGCGTCGCGACGTTCGAAGGCGGATGCTATTTTGACTCAAACAAACGCGAGCAACGTTCAAACAGGCGAGTGGCTAATTTGCTATGTACATCGAGAAAATATAATTTTGTGATTTTGTAATATTATACGCAGCATGCGGCAGCCAAACAGGGGAATCCCCAGGTCACTACAGTTTGACCGGACCTGACCTAGTCGGGTTTGGACAAGGTGTACTCAGCAACCTGAACAATTTTACTCTAGTTGGCGTATCATGAGGATATTCATGAATATATTCATGTTGCCTGATCTATTTAGTGAGGAAACTAAAAGAAGGTGCATAGAACGTTGGTCCAACATTAAGGGCTATAAGAATTTTCGGAGTGCTATCACAAATGCTGCGGTTCTAATTCCACTTTGCCTTGTCCACAACATCCCTTCCATCCTATTCCTCAGGCGCCCTCTTCACCTACGATCCCATCCCGGAGAAATAGGGTGAGTTTCGTTGGCAGACTAACTACACGAACGTAATTTTGTCACTTTGTCAATGTCTTCCGAGTCTTAGCGAAGTTTATGTAGTGCCGACTACCCCATCCGCATGATTACCAGTTCGGAGCGTGACCGTGTGGTGATCCCTAAAGTAAGGGGATCGTTGCACCTCGGATATGCGGGCATTGATTCTTCTCTCGACACGTTCTTTTTACTTTGGTCGCTTACTATGTGGTTCAAGTTCAAGTGCGGTTGGAACTGGAATGTTAGGAGATTCCAGTGAGTCTTCCATCTTGTGTGGATCGTTAAACGAGAAATTAATGAAGTGCTCAGTTATTGCTAGGTCTAAAACGGATCACCCGTATCGCTCCCTGACCAACCAGTTGATGCCCACGTTTCCTGCCCTAGAAGTCCCTGTTGTAGCAGTCACGTGAAGTAAGCAAAGCATAGGAAGAGAAATGGAAGCTACAGTATAAGAAGTGGCTTAACTAAGAAAATAATACCAATGCGTGAAGAAAACTAGGGAAAAACAACTCGAGGTATGAAGATGTCAGTTAGTCAGGAAAGGGAAAGGTTTCGTGTTGCCACCCAAGGGCATCATGTTGCAGCTCAAGCCCCTTAACAGTGGATTCCCTGATAACCTTTTCCGGAAGCATGTTCCAGCGCTCGATAACTCGGCGTGACAGCCGGATTTCCGCTCTAATCCGATAGGGCCGCGGTTTGTCCAGCTTCAAGGAATGACCGCATAGAACAGACAATCCAGCGGGACTTAATAGCCAAGATACATCTGGACTAACCTTCCCAGTTAAGATAGCTTAGTTTAGGATTAGTTCTCTTCTAAGCCTTCGGTAGTGCATTGAATGCATTCCAAAACTAAGTAGACGCTTGGGGTACGTCCTTCCCCGTAATCCCCCAACTAACCACGTATCTAACCGAAAACCCACTCTAGCTCCATTTTGTCCCAGACGAGGCAGGGCGGACAAGCCCGGACGCAGTATTCCAGATGAGGCCAAACGAAAGCCGCGTACAGGCTCGTAAAGATGCCGCCCGCCATGACTGAAAGAATGTCTTATTAATCACAACATGCGGGAACCTGTGCTTGAGCCCTTCTTCCGATTGTCGCCGGAGTGTGAAGCCGAAGAGTATACGACGCCTAGATCAACCTGGCTGGATACACGGGGGAGTTTGACCCCACCGACCAAGTACTTCGCAGGAGAACAACCTCCTCCAATTCGAAGAACGGAGCACTTTGCTAGAGATATGGGCAAGAACCATAAAGTAGACCAGTCCCAAAGCTTATCCAATGCTTGCTGAATAGTTTCAGAGCCCCCAGGAACATCAACAATATTCCACAGCTTCATGTTATCAGCAAATGACAACGATGGTACCTCAAACTCCGCGGGTAAGTTATTCACACAGACAGACAGCAGCAGCGGTCCAAGGACCGAGCCCTGCGGCACGCCACTGAGGACAGAGCCTAGACTATAGGCCACGGCCTACCTGTACACACCATTCGCTACCATCCAAGAAGGCAAGCGTCCGATGAAGGACACGGCCAGATACCCCGTAGGATGACAGCTTTTGCGCGAGCTTAAAACGTCGTACCTCCTCAAATGCCTCCGAAACGTCGACGAAAAGCACGTCCAGTGTGTGACCGTTATCCACTGCCTCCGCTCAACTTTTTCCTTCGCAACGAGACGACCTGAACGTGATGCGACGGTTTGCTACCTCCTTGTCCCATTGAGCTATACTGGGTGATGCCTCCGAGCATCTTGAGAGCTACTCCTACCAGGTTGGTCACTGGTGAGAGGTCAGACAAACTCAGTCTCCTGGTCCTCCAGGTTGGAGGTTTGAAATGGGATGGCGTCCATTTCTGTAAAACTAAATCATTGCCACCTCCCCGCTGCCTTGCGGACAGGCTTTTGAGCCAAAGGCTTTGGATGAGGACCCTAATCGTCCTCCTGTCTAGGTCTGGGCGCCCTGGCAGTATCTCAGTCCACATACAACCATGACATTTTCTTCAAACGTAAACTTCATCCTGCATCGGCCGTCGCGCAGATTATCAAGGTTCACCTTATCTGCTGCATACAGCAGGGCGGATAAGCGGAAACATGCTATTGCTGGCGCCTCCCTTCTTTCTTTTCCACCTGTTTCTCTTACTCCCATCCCGACCCCCGTTATTAACCTTCCTTCTATAATTCCCAGCTTAATTGACAGCAACCGAAGTGCCACTGGAGTAGAACCGTCCGCAGCCACCATTCCACCCCACCAATCGGACGCCTGTCGGCAAAAGTCCCTTATAAGGCCACGCTGTCCCGTTTCCATGGCGACATTCAACGTTCGCACTCTAAGACAAACAGGTCAGCAGGCTGCACTCGCACGCACCTTGGACACACTGGGTGTTGATGTGTGTTGTGTGTCCGAAACTAGGATCAATGACCCTAACGGAGTTATCGAATTGACTGCACCCGGCTTATCCTCTCGTTATTGGTTGCACGCATCCGAAGACGCCGATGCGGCACTCACGAGTCAAGCTGGTGTAGGTATCATTCTCAGCTCCAAGGCGGAGTCATCGTTGGTTGATTGGATTCCTTTGAACGGCCGTTTATGTGTAGCCCGTTTGACAACATCATCCAAGGTTGATTCACAAAGTAGTAAAAAACGCTGTTTGTTTGTGATTTCCGTTTACGCTCCCACCGACTGCAGTTCAGATGTTGTCAAGGTCACATTCTATGACGAACTGAACGCCCTACTACGGATTGCTATTAGTTCAGGTAATATAGCACTTGCAGGGGATATGAACGCACAAGTAGGGCGTCGGAGCTCTGCGGAAGCTCAGTTGGGTGGTAATTGTGGGCTTAACTCCGAACGGACTGACAACGGTGAGCGTCTGCTGCAACTGTGTGCGGAGCACCAGTTGTTTCTTAGTAGCACCGCTTTTAGACACAGTGGGCGCCGAAGTGCCACTTGGCGTCCTCCTGCGATGGACCCAAATTGACCACATAGCCATAAGTTACAGGTGGCATGGTTCCATCCTGGATTGCCGCTCGTACTAGAGTACCTGTGTTGACTCTGATCATGCCTTGGTACGCTGTCGTTTCTCCATGGACTTTACCGGGAGGCGCACCAAACCTCTCCTGCGATTGGCAAATGAGAAATTGTCTCAGTCCTCGGTCAGGCAAGCCTATCAAGACGCAATGCATACCGAACTTCCGCTGTCTTGTCCTAATGACCTGAGCTTCAGTGGAATAGGATCTCGGCCGCCATGCACGACGCAGGAGCATCTACTTGTGGCACTATCCATCGTCACCGCACCAGTCACTGGATATCCGAGAGGTCGGTGAACCTGTTGGAATCTAGAAGACACCTCCCGGCTGGCTCTGAACACAATGTGACCAGACGGGCTATTAGGCGTGAACTAAAGCGGAGCCTACGTGCTGACAAGGAAGCCTTGTGGACCAGTAGGGCTCAAGAAATGGAGCAGACAGCAGCAGTAGGCAATTCCCGCAAGCTGCTCCCCGCCGCTAGTCCAGGAAAAGCAGGTGTCAGTGACACAATCAGAGACAGCGCGGGTTCAATGATACACAATAAGGAGCGGCGTATAGCTCGTTGGGCGGAACACTTTCAAGATCAATTCAGCTGGCCCCCTGCTCCCGGACCTCTTCCTACTTAGGTGAAGCAGGACAAGCCATGGGCGGTTAGTTTAGAGCCTCCGTCGGAGGCCGAGGTCCGAAACGCGATCACAGCGCTCAATCGTTTTCGTGCCGCTGGCCCGGATTCCCTCCCACCTGCACTATTTATTGATGGAGGTGAGGTCTTCTGCAAAGCATTGACCTCCCTATCCGAACGTATCTGGAAGGAGGTGTCCCGGCTAATTGGAGCGAATC
Organism: Dicrocoelium dendriticum; assembly: GCA_944474145.2. Classification (NCBI taxonomy): domain Eukaryota; kingdom Metazoa; phylum Platyhelminthes; class Trematoda; order Plagiorchiida; family Dicrocoeliidae; genus Dicrocoelium; species Dicrocoelium dendriticum. The sequence goes on from OX104063.1 coordinate 179,464,676, forward strand.
GAGTATGGTGGAAATATACAAGAAGCGCAGTCGCACAGACTGATCCAACCACAGGGGTATTAGCCTAACGCCAGTTGTGACAAAATTAATGGCTTCGATTCTCGTTCCTTGCCTCACTGTGGGACGATACTCTCGGGTTAGGGAAGAGCAGGCTGGTTTCCGCCCAGAACGGGGCTGTAGAGACCATATATTTACTTTGCGGCAGGTGCTAGAGCAGCGCCACGCATACCGCAGACCGACAATAGCTGTGTTCCTCGATTTCAAGAGTGTGTTCGATTCAGTCGATCGATCGATTCTGTTCGAATTACTTGCGCAGAAAGGTGTTCCCACGAAATATGTGAACATCCTTCGTGCTCTGTACTCGAACACTACAGGCCGCGTCAGGATCCAGTGACCTATCGGATAGCTTTCCGACCACAAGTGGTGTTCGTCAGGGTTGTCCGATTTCCCCATTTTTGTTCAATTTCGTCGTAGATTCTATCATGGAGTGTTTCCTTGCGGAATCTCACGATGTAGGCGTTGAAGTGCTGCCTGGTGAAAGGTTAGTTGATCTAGATTATGCGGACGATATCGTCTTGCTTTTCGACAATGTTGAGGCGGTACAATCAACCCTGAATAGCCCGTCCGGAGTGGTCCCATTATTTGGTATGCACTTCGCACCTTCAAAGTGCAAAGTGTTGCTGCAGGACCACCAGCCACTTGATGACCCCTTGACGCTTTCTAACGAGAAACTCGAGGTGGTTGATCAATTCACTTATCTTGGCAGCTGCATCAGCAATGATGGGCGCATAGAAACTGACGTGAGCTCACGCATTGCAAAGACCAGAGCTGCCTTCTTGAACCTGCGTCATCTTTAGCGACAGAATGGAGTTTCCCTTCGTCTGAAAGGCCGTGTATACAAGGCCACAGTGAGGGCCGTTCTGCTCTATGGTAGTGAAACTTATCCCCTTCGGTCTGAAGATCTGAGGCGCCTTCAAGTCTTTGATCATCGTTGTCTGCGAAGCATTGCTGGAGTCGGATGGCACCAGCGTGTCCGCAACGATGATGTGCGTAGGCGAGTACTAGGTGGTGATATTCATGCTAGTTCCCTAGAACAACAGATAGCACTGAATAAGTTGCGTTGGCTCGGGCACGTGCTACGTATGCCTGGTCACTGCTTACCTAGGAGGGCGTTGTTCAGTCTACCAGGTGTTATGTGGCGCATCATCATCATCATCAACAGCAGTACATCAGCCATTTGAACTGATGCTTCGTTGCCATACAACCATGAGGACCTATGAAATAAAGAATAAGAAGAGGGAGAGAAGGCTGACTTACCTGAAAACCTTAATGCCCTAAGCAAACATTCAGGGTCAAGGCGCCTACACCTTGTGTAGACAACATACCGTCACAAGCAGCTGGCTGTCGTGCAAAGATAAGGCGGCATCGACGAGACAGCTTCCTTGCGGCTTTCACTGCCCCGCGTCATAATCAGCCATTACCCCGCAGATAACTCAGCACCAAATGCAATTAAACAGACAATGCGATTAGGAGACGGCAGCAGACGCGCCACTGGTGTCGGTTGCGAGCCATGTCCTGTAAAGTCTCGAGCCAAGCACAAGGTGAGTCACGTGGACTCCAACCCGGAAGGCGAGACGGACCAACGGCACCCAGTTTGGTCCTCAGTGACTTCATTTCCCGCTGCCAAGTCAACTTCTGTCCACCTCGAGCCTTGCGCCATCCTACACTTGGTAGACTGAACAAGGCCCTCCTAGGTAAGCGGTGACCAGGCATACGTAGCACGTGCCCGAGCCAACGCAACTTATTCAATGCTATCTGTTGTTCTAGGGAGCTAGCATGATTATCACCACCTAGTACTCGCCTACGCAAATCATCGTTGCGGACACGCTGGTGCCATCCGACTCCAGCAATGCTTCGCAGACAACGATGATCAAAGACTTGAAGGCGCCTCAGATCTTCAGACCGAAAGGGATAAGTTTCACTACCATAGAGCAGAACGGCCCTCACTGTGGCATTGTATACACGGCCTTTCAGACGAAGGGACACTCCATTCTGTCGCTAAAGATGACGCAGGTTCAAGAAGGCAGCTCTGGTCTTTGCAATGCGTGAGCTCACGTCAGTTTCTATGCGCCCATCATTGCTGATGCAGCTGCCAAGATAAGTGAATTGATCAACCACCTCGAGTTTCTCGTTAGAAAGCGTCAAGGGGTCATCAAGTGGCTGGTGGTCCTGCAGCAACGCTTTGCACTTTGAAGGTGCGAAGTGCATACCAAATAATGGGACCACTCCGGACGGGCTATTCAGGGTTGATTGTACCGCCTCAACATTGTCGAAAAGCAAGACGATATCGTCCGCATAATCTAGATCAACTAACCTTTCACCAGGCAGCACTTCAACGCCTACATCGTGAGATTCCGCAAGGGAACACTCCATGATAGAATCCACGACGAAATTGAACAAAAATGGGGAAATCGGACAACCCTGACGAACGCCACTTGTGGTCGGAAAGCTATCCGATAGGTCACTGGATCCTGACGCGGCCTGTAGTGTTCGAGTACAGAGCACGAAGGATGTTCACATATTTCGTGGGAACACCTTTCTGCGCAAGTAATTCGAACAGAATCGATCGATCGACTGAATCGAACACACTCTTGAAATCGGTAAACACAGCTATTGTCGGTCTGCGGTATGCGTGGCGCTGCTGTAGCACCTGCCGCAGTTGCACCTGCTGCAGTGCTCAGACGCCCTACTTGTGCGTTCATATCCCCTGCATGTACTATAACATCTGAACTAGTAGCACTGCGTAGTAGGGCGTTCAGTTCGTGATAGAAAGTGTCCTTGACTGGATTAGAACTGCAGTCGATGGGAGCGTAAACGGAAATCACAAACAAACAGCGTTTTGTTTTACTTCGCGAATTCCCCTTAGCTGATGTTGTCAAACGGGCTGCACATAAACGGTTGTTCACTGGAATCCAATCAACCAACAATGACTCAGCCTTGGAGGTGAGAATGATACCTACACCAGCTTGACCCGTGAGTGCTGCATCGGCGTCTTCGGATGCGTGCAACCAATAACGAGAGGATAAGCCGGGTGTAGTCAATTCAATAACCCCGTTAGGATCATCGATCCTAGTTTCTGACACACAACACACATCAACACCCAGTGTGTCTAAGGTGCGTGCGAGTGCAGCCTGCTGACCTGTTTGTGTTAGAGTGCGGACGTTGAATGTCGCCATGGAAACGGGACAGCGTGGCCTTATAAGGGACTTTTGCCGACAGGCGTCTGATTGGTGCTGTGGGATGGTGGCTGCGGACGGTTCTACTCCAGTAGCACTTCGGTTGCTGTCAATGAGCTGGGAATTATAGAAGGAAGGTTAATAACGGGGGTCGGGATGGGAGTAAGAGAAACAGGTGGAAAAGAAAGAAGGGAGGCGCCAGCAGTAGCATGTTTCCGCTTATCCGCCCTGCTGTATGCAGCAGATAAGGTGAATCTTGATAATCTGCGCGACGGCCGATGCAGGATGAAGTTTATGTTTGAAGAAAATGTCATGGTTGTATGTGGACTGAGATACTGCCAGGGCGCCCAGACCTAGACAAGAGGACGATTAGGGTCCTCATCCAAAGCCTTTGGCTCCAAAGCCTGTGCGCAAGGCAGCGGGGAGGTGGCAATGATTTAGTTTTACAGAAATGGACGCCATCCCATTTCAAACCTCCAACCTGGAGGACCAGGAGTCTGAGTTTGTCTGACCTCTCACCATTGACCAACCTGGTAGGAGTAGCTCTCAAGATGCTCGGAGGCATCACCCAGTATAGCTCAATGGGACAATGAGGTACGCAAACCGTCGCACCACTTTAAGGTCCAGTCTGGTTGCGACGGCTTGGGTGGCGCAAGGCTCTAGGTGGACAGAAGTTGACTTGGTAGCAGAAAATGAAGTCACTGATGTCCAAACTTGGTGCTGTTGGTCCGGCTCGCCTTCCGGGCTGGAGTCCACGTGACTCGCCTTGTGCTTGGCCGTAGACTTTACAGTACATGGCTCGCAACCGACACCAGTGGCGCGTCTGCTGCCGTCTCCTAATCGCATTGTCTTTAAAATGTGTTTGGTGCTGAGTTATCTGCGGGGTAATGGCTGGTTATGATGTGTGGCAGTGAAAGCCGCAAGGAAGCTGTCTCGCGGATGCCGCCTTATCTTTGCACGATAGCCAGCTGTTTGTGACGGTATGTTGTCTACACAAGGTGTAGTCGCCTTGACCCTGAATGTTTGCTTAGGGCATTAAGGCTTTCAAGTAAATCCCCCTTCTCTCCCTCTTCTTACTCTTTATTCAGTTGGCCCTCATGGTTGTATGGCAGCGAAGCATCAGTTCAAATTGCTGATGTACTGCTGTTGTTTGTCTCTGATCTCCGCCCAACTTTCGCGAGCCACGAGTAGATTCGTCAGACATGAAAATCCCTTTCGGAATCCGTGTTGTGCATTGCTAAGTAGTAGATGACTCTCCAATGACTCTCTCATCAGTTTCTCAATTAGTTTGACTACTACACTAGTCGGACTAACTGGCCTGTAATTTGCAGGCATACTCCTGTCCCCATTTTTGATGATGGGACAGATGACAACTTCCTTCTATTCGGAAGGTAATGCATAGCTGTCAAGCAATTTCTGAAACACCATAGGAAGTGGTCCAGTTAGTTCCGCAGCCAATTCATGCAACAGTTTCGGATGAATTAAATCAGGGTCAGAGGTCTTAGAAGGGTTCAGCCCTTGTAACAGCCTACGAACGTCCATCTCCACTACAATAAATTCAGATAGCCCTGAAGCGTCTGGCATCCTGCAAACCAGCTCAACGCCTGTCAAAGAGGTTTCCCTTACAAACGCTGATGCATATTGCCCACCAAGTACGCAGGGCTTGTCATAGTCACTATGGGTATGAGTACTTTCATCATGCGTCAATACTGGAATTGACAGGTTCGAACCGCAGCGACTTTTGACATATGCGAAGAATCTTTTTGGATTCTCTGAACCTTCGTCTGCTAACCCTTTCTCAAGTTTGAGCCGAGCATGCCTTAGGTATTGCTTACACTTCTTTCTATCGTTACGGTACCTGTCATAAGTATCGGTGGACGGAGCATCTCGGTAAGTCCTCCAACATTTGGACTTCTTTGTGAGCAGATGCCTGTCAGCTGAATCTATCCAGGGCAGCTGTGCTCTTGTCTCCTTGTGACTGGGATGAAGGGAACAGAGACCTCTGTGAGGTAGGACTTAAATTTAACCCAGGCAACCTGAACAGTATCATCGCCTGAGATCTCACAATGGAAACCCGAAGCCTTGGCCATCATTGATTGATAGTCTGTGTGCCATATGTTCGGGAGAAACTCAAAAGTACTCTGGTCGCGTCTAGACCGAGTACAACTGAAAAGCAAAGGAACGTGATCCCTGGAACCCAGTGGAGATCCGTAAGTCATGTCACCAACAAAATCGAATGACTTAGCAAATACAAGGTCTAAGATAGACGGTACTTGGGCGTCCATGTACCTAGTTAGGAGGTCAATGAACGTATGCCACGGTACTTTGAGTGTAAGCTCAAGTAGATCAGCGCCGAATGTGCCTGTTGCTGAGTCGCAAGAAAGATCTGCCCAACAAACCTCTGTGAGGTTGAGATCGCCCATTACCAAACACCTGTTTGCGGACTGGGAGCGAATAAAGTTAAGTACCTCTTTGGATACGCTCCCAGGGCTTCTATAACTAATTACAACTGTAACCTGAGTCGAGGATGTGCTAATCACAGCCTACAGAGCTTCAACAGTTTTGTCTGCTGACTGACATATGCCAAGCTTCAAAAGGTGAAGTTCACAGCTCACCTAAATAGCGGCGCCTCCTCCCTGCCGGCCAGCGGAGCGATCGCATCTAAATAGTGCGTAGCCAAGTAGGTATACTTTAGTATCCGGGATGTCCTGAGACAGCAATGCTTCGGCGAATTCGAGTATATCAGGATGACACGCATTATATGAGTATCCAGCCACCTCAATCAATCAAATACAGCGGTACATCAGCCATTTGAACTGATGCTTCGCTGCCATACAACCATGATGCTTTGCTGCTTATTGCAGCTTCCCAGGTCCATTACGACCTACGTACACGCGGGATACGATAGCCCTCAGAATCCACAACCTTAGAGCGACGCAAGACACGTTGAAGAAGCTGCCCACTGGATGGAGACTGGTGGGAGCCTTAAGATCATCCGCTCGAATGACTCCTGAGATTTTTCGACCTATGTTGACTTCGTGCATCCGTCCAGTCTTAGTATATGACGTATCGGCTCTGCATCCGCTTTCAGTTTGGATGAGCTCTGCTGAAAAAGGTTCAAAGACATGCATCAAAAGCTGTTCTGGAGCTTCGTGATCTCCCGTACCCCATTCGACTCCAGCAGCTCAACCTGTTCTCCCTCGAGCTCCGCCGTCGCCGGGGTGACCTCATATACACTAGGCGCCTCCTCCGAGGGGAACTTGAAAGTGAGTTACAACGATTCTTCTGGCCCACACGAGGTCACACATGGAAATTATTTAAACAAAGAAGACAGAATTCGCATAGTTGTCACCCTATCCACTAGATTCGTAAATGATTGGAACGGTCTACTGGAATAAATGAGGCTGGACCTTACCGTGGTGCGATGGTTTGTGTGCCTCAGTGATCCATTGAGCTACACTGGGTGGTGCTTTTGCACCTTCAGAGCCACTCATACCAGATTGGTCAATGGTTAGAGGCCAGACAAACTCAGCCTCCTGGTCCTTCAGGTTGGGGTTGGAATGAGGGTGGCTCCTTATTCCTTAAAACGGACTCGTTGTAGTCCAGTGCCAAACCCGCTGCCTTGCGGTCAGGTTTTTGAACCAAAGGCTTTGGTTGAGAACCCTAATCGTTCTCCTGTCTAGGCCTGGGCAACCTGACAGTATCCTGCCCACGCAATACAATGAATCCTTCCCCAAACAAATTTCTGATGCTCTGGCCACCGCAGAGGATAATCAACGGTGCCCTATCTGCTGCATCGAGCAGGGTGGATAGGCGTTTGGATGCTACTGCTCAAGCCTTCCCGTCTTCTTATTCCCCTTCTTGCGCTTTTTCACCCTTATCGTCCCGTTCCAGCTTTACTTTTATCCTCCCTGTTTTCAACCCCCAATTCTCGGCCCTCCCCCACCTTGCTTCAATAGTCGCTTGTCTTTTAGTTTCAACTCACAGGTGAACGCAGAGCGTCATTCCTGCACCGTCAACAGGCCCATGTCCAAGCAAGCGGCCCATTCCAGTTCATCGGCTTCCATTTGGAGCCCTCGATCCTCCTTCAGACTGGCATGCCTCAATGTTCACACATTGCTTCAGATCGGTCAACAGGCAGCACTTGCCCGAACATTGGAGACCCTCTCGATCGATATCTGCTGCTTATCGGAGACCAGCCTGCAAGACTCGAGCTCTGTGCTCACTCTGCGATCCCCTTCAGGTGACACTAGCAGCACTTTCTCATTGCGCCTATCCGGGGACGATGCAGCTTCGAGCACCGGCCAAGCCGGTGTTGGTATTACCCTGAGTCCCCGGGCTGAAGCTGCTCTGGTTGATTGGATTCCAATCAGTAGCCGGATGTGTGCGGTCCGATTGGCCGGCTCGTTCAAAACTTCGAAGTCGCGTGGGACTAACAGGTGTCTATTCGTTATCGCTGCCTATGCACCGACAAACTGTAGCGATGACTCGGTAAAAGACGACTTCTATCGCCAACTGAACGAACTCCTCCGCCACAGAAGAAGCTCGGACACTGTAGTGCTGGCTGGGGATCTGAACGCTCAAGTTGGAAAATTATCCACAGATGAGCTGCATCTGGGCGGCCAACATAGTATAGGCTCCCGTAATGATAACGGTGAGCGGTTACTTCATTTGTGTGAGGATGCTCGCTTATTTCTTGCGAGCACTAATTTCCGACACAGCACCCGCCGGAGGGTGACTTGGCGCCCACCAGCATCGAACCAGCTATGGACGCAAATCGATCACATTGCTATCAGTTACCGCTGGAGAGGCTGCGTCCAGAACTGTCGCTCGATTTGGAGCACAGGTGTTGACACCGATCATGCACTTGTATGTGCTGACCTGCGGATGCGCTTTGGCGGACGCCCGCGACGATGTTGTGAGCGCATTGACACCGGCAGATTGGTGAAGCCAGCTGTTCTGAACGCCTATCAAATTACGCTGTCATCCGAGTTGGATAAACGCTCACTGGATGCAATTGAAGCTCACTGGTCTCATATGCAACAGGCCTTACTAGCAGCAGGCAAATCCTCATGTGGTGTCTAATCGCCAACATGAACAGTGGGTCTCTTCACAGTCTTTGGAACTTATAGATGCTCGCCGGCATATTTCGGCTGGAAGCGAACACAATGAAACTCGCAAAGAGCACCGGGCAAAACTCCGTGCTAGCCTGAAGAGAGACCGCGAATCCTGGTGGTCTCGTCGTGTAACAGAGATGGAAATGGCCGCTGCCCTTGGTAACCATCGTGAGTTATTCCGTCTGATACGGGAAACGGGCAGCAGCAGACCTGGTGTTAGTGAAACTATACGTGACGAGAGTGGACAGCCTATCCACAACTTATCAAAACGCCTGGAACGTTGGGCTGAGCACTTTGAAAGGCAATTTAATCGGTCGGAATTGTTAGATTTCTCGCCGACCAGTGATCGCCCTGCTCCGTGGGCTGTTCCTTTGGATCCACCCTCTCGCTCAGAAGTCGAACATGAGATCAAACTGTTGAAGTTAAATAAAGCCGCGGGACCTGATGACCTTCCTCCAGCTCTCTTCAAATTCGGGGGACGTGCTCTTGTGGATGATTTACACGAGTTACTAGTGAGACTGTGGGAGCAGGAAACTGTCCCAACCGATTGGAGCCGCTCCGTCATAGTCCCAATTTTCAAACGAGGCTCACGATCGGAATGCGGCAGCCATAGAGGAATCAGTCTGATCTCCATCGCCTCCAAATTGCTTGCCTCTGTCATCCTTCACAGACTGACTGTCACTCGTGAAAGCCAGATTCGTGAAGAGCAAGCCGGATTTCGTCGAGGTCGTAGCTGCATTGACCACATCTTCTTGCGTCAGTTGTTGGAGCACCGTCACATATATTTGCGGCCCACCGTTGTCGTGTTCCTCGATATCAAAGGTGCGTTCGATTCGGTGGATAGACATGCACTTTGGGACTGTCTACTCAGGAAAGGTGTACCTGAGAAATATGTAAGTATTATCCGAGCATTATATGCGCGTAGCTCGGGCAGAGTGAGGGCTTACGGCAAGTTGTCGTCGCCCTTTAATATCTCCAGCGGCGTGAGACAAGGATGCCCGCTGTCACCTTTCCTCTTCAACTTCGCTGTTGATGAAGTCATGGAAATCGCGTTTACAGGACACGACTTAGAAGGTGTGGAGCTACTCCCGGGAGAACGACTTCTTGATTTAGAGTATGCTGATGATATTGCCCTCATCTGTGACAGCTCACAAACGTGCCAAGCGGCACTGGACAGATTAGCACTAGCTGTCCGTCACTTCGGGCTTTGCTTCGCACCCTCGAAGTGCAAAGCGTTTCTCCAAGATTGGTCTGGACCGCCTCCTACGCTGACCCTTGGTGGGGATCAGGTAGAAGTCCTTCAAAAATTCAACTACCTGGGAAGTTGTATCAGCGCCCGTGGGATTGAAGATGAAATCACGAATCGTATAGCAAAAGCTCGGGGCGCTTTTGCTAACCTTCGCCACTTATGGCGCCGGCGCGACATCACTCTTGCCCTGAAGGGTAGAGTGTACAATGCATCGGTACGTTTGACCCTACTGTACGGTTGTGAAATCTGGCCGTTTAAAGCAGCGGACCTGAAGAGGCTAGTTACGTTCGACCACCGGTGCCTTCGTAATTTAGCTCACATTTGGTGGGAACACCGCGTGAGCAACGAGCGTGTTCGACGCCTCGTTTATGGCATAGGAAAAGGAAATGAACCGCTCAGCACCGTTATTTCACGCATCAGGCTCCGATGGCTCGGCCACGTGTTACGCATGCCAGCCCACCGACTTCCGCGACGTGTGTTGTTTGCGCGCCGGGGGTGTGGATGGAAGAAGAGGAGGGGTGGCCAAGCGATGACTTGGTCCAGAGGAATGAAGACTCTCACTTCTGAGCTGGCCTCGGTTGGAGCGTCTCGGCTCCCTGGTTGGGGTCCGAAAGACGATGAACACGTTTGGTTGGACACACTTGCTGATATGGCTAGGAGCCGACCTCAGTGGCGTTCGTGCTGTGAGTTTCTTTGCCCCCCCCCATCCCTCTTAGCCTCCCCCTCCAACCACGATCTCATTACTTAGCCTTTTATAATTTTGCATAATAATTTTTTTGGGTGCACAGCAGCTGGCTGGTAGCTTACCGGAACGATGCCCATCCGTTACCGGTAGCTCAGCCAGCTTTCAACAGTTGTTTTTTTCTCTCCTTTTTTCTGTGTATTGCGGCACAGTAGCTGAGGTGTTCCCCACCTCTAGCTAACGTGTATGATGATGATGATGATGATGACTGGAATAAATTGCAGACGCACCATCCGAGGAAAGTTTCAAGCTGCTGCTAGACAAAGATTCGCTGAGAATGCTGGAATCCTGCGGCAGTCACTGTAATTGCGTCAGACATTCGAAGAACGTCGTAACGCGACGCGCATCAAACCTAGTATGATACGGAATCGATGGGGCTAACAAGGGATTTCGCTCCTGCTCTCCACAACATAACTTTATCCAATCCACCATGGAACAGTTTTCTTTACAGCAAATCCAGCAAGCTAGGAATGGGCCTAGTGCGGACGTGTTGGGCACGTTCCATCTCCTTTACTTCCTCTCAGGTGATCAGACAATAGCTGAATATGTCTGGCTTGCCGAACAACCTCCTCGTGGTGCCAGCTGGGTGGTTCGGGATTTTCCCGTTCCAGCGAATGGTTCGGCGGCAGTGTTCCAGGGCGTGGTGGGTTTTCGCCTGGCAAGCGTTCTCCCTATAAAAAGCCACATATGTCCGCTTAACAACACTGTGACGTGGCGGATGTGACTCGCCACTAAATAAAGTCACTGCCCCTTGCCTCTCTCTGAGTGGCATTGTAATTCAAGGGTGCGTTGGGCCCCTGGTCCTATGCGGTCCTAAAGGCGTATGAACCATTTGTTTGGTCACCGGCTCCCAACGGGTTGCGATACCCTCATATCGCCCTGCTGCCTTGTAGGTTAGATCCTTGATCAAAGGCTCGGCCTGGGCAACCGGGTAGTATCTCGCCCACTGACGAACCATGGACTTACAACACAACCTTTCACCCGCTGTCTTGCTGTTACCATGCTATCCACTCATGTTACTATGCCAACTGCACAAGCACACGCCACCATTTTACCTACTCTTCCCGTGTCCCATTCACACCCATTTTTACCTGATTCCTCTACAACGATCAATCCCACCTACACTGATGAACCTGTTCCCGTGACACCTGCCAACTCAACCACACAGTACTCAACAGAGAGTTGCCGGTCCCAAAGTCGCCCATTTTCGCTCCTGCAACCCGGAACGCAGTTCAAACTTGCAGCTTTTAACGTACGCACATTACTGCAGATTGGTCAGCAAGCTGGAGTTGCACGCACGCTAGAGACCCTTGGAATTGATATCTGCTGCCTGATTGAAACACGACTCCAGGACTCTAACTCGGTCTACCAGCTGGTATCACCGCTCCATCCACGCACCCGGTTCCATCTACGCCTCTCTGGTGACGCCGAGTCTGCCGCATCTGGGCAAGCTGGTGTTGGAATCGCCCTCAGCGCTAGAGCCGAGACTGCTTTGATTGATTGGATTCCGATCAATAGCCGCCTTTGTGCGATGAGGCTCCATGGCTCTTGTAAGGTCAGCAGACGTCGAGTCGAAAAGCGTGCTCTCTTCGTGATCTCTGCCTACGCGCCCACTGACTGTAGCTCAGATATCGTCAAAGACCAGTTCTACCAGAACCTTCATGAGCTGCTCCTAAGGGCTCCTAAAACAGACATCATTGTTTTGGCAGGTGACTTCAACGCGCGTGTCGGTCGTCTGCTGCCATGTGAGCGCCACCTCGGAGGACCGCATGGATATGATGATGTTCGCTCAGACAATGGAGAGAGACTGCTCAGTCTTTGTGCTGATCATCAACTATTCCTCTCCAGCACCAGCTTTCGTCATCCTGGCCGCCAGTACGCCACTTGGCACCCCCCATCATCAACCCAGCGCTGGTCACAGATTGACCACATAGCTATAAGTCGCAGGTGGCGCGGCAGTGTACGCGACTGCCGATCATTTTGGTCAACATGCGTCGACACCGATCATGCACTGGTGTGTGCGACCGTTTGCATGCGTTTTGGTGGTTCGCCTAGGTCAAAACACACCCGACTGAACACCTACAAGTTGGAGGACCCAATGGTGAAGAGAGATTATCAACAAAAGCTTCGCGAAAAGCTCCCTCTCTCTCACACTCTGGATGTTGATCAACACTGGTCAAGTCTCCAGCAAGCCTTGTTGTCGGCCGGTTTGTCCAGCTGTGGCCTCACTCGCTCCACTCCCAAATGCTGGATCTCGGGAAGATCATCAGAATTGCTGGATCGTCGACGGGCGGTGCCTGCTGGCGCAGAGTACAACGAACACCGCCGGTCTATTACGCAACAGCTGAAAGCAAGCCTTCGCTCTGATCGTGAATCTTGGTGGTCAAAACAAGCTGGTGAGATGGAAGCCGCTGCATCAGCTGGCAACTTCCGCCGTCTGTTTTACATCATCAGGGCCACTGGTTGCAATTTTCACGCTATCAGCCAGACGATTTGCGAGGCAGACGGCACGAAGATCACCAACCTTCGCAGACGATTGGGTCGCTGGTCAGAGCATTTCGCTCTTCAATTCAACCACCCAACACAGTCCCCTGCGACACCTCCAGCCCCAATGTATGATGCTTGGCCTGTCTCCACAGCCCCCCCCAAATGAAGCAGAGATTCGAAATGTAGTCCAATCTTTGAAACGCCACAAAGCCTCGGGTCCCGACAACCTACCACCAGCTCTATTCAAAGATGGTGGGAGTGCACTTATCAGCGAAATCCTATCGCTGTTCACGAAAGTTTGGACTGAGGAGAAGGTTCCGAGCTCATGGGGAGAATCGGTCATTGTCCCGATTCACAAGAAGGGTTCCCGCGACGATTGCTGCAACTACCGCGGAATCTCCCTAATCTCTGTCGCATCCAAAATCTTCGTGTCGGTCCTACTTGGCAGGCTTTCAACGACTAGAGAGGAGTTTTCCCGAGAAGAACAAGCTGGATTTCGTCCAGGTCGTGGCTGCATCGACCAAATCTTCACGCTTCGGCAAGTTCTCGAACTTCGTCACATCCACCGGCGGCCAACAATCGTAGTGTTTTTGGACATCCGAGCGGCATTTGATTCAGTAGATAGATCTGCGTTGTGGAACTGTTTACTGAAGAAAGGTGTGCCCGACAAGTTTGTAACCATCCTGAAAGTACTTTACAGTCACATGTCGGGCAAAGTTAGGGCTTACGGCACGCACTCCTCTTCATTCGCTGTGACCAGCGGTGTTCGCCAAGGTTGCCCTGTTTCACCTTTCCTCTTCAATTTCGCCATCGAAGATGTTCTCCAAAGAGCACTGGAAGGTGTCCAGGACTGCGGTGTTGAGCTTCTCCCTGGAGACAGACTCACGGACTTGGACTACGCCGATGATATCGCCTTGCTGGGGGACGACCCACAATCCGTCCAGAACGCTCTGGACCGCTTGGCGATAGAGGCGTCTAAGTACGGCCTGTGCTTCACTCCGGGAAAATGTAAAACGCTGCTCCAGGATTGGCAGGTGCCTGAACCCGCGCTCACCATTGCTGGACATGTTCTGGAGCAAGTCCCTTGCTTCACTTACCTAGGGAGTTGCATCACGGCTGGTGGCGGTGTTGGAGATGAACTCTCACAACGGATTGCAAAGGCCCGCCTTGCATTCATCAAACTGTGACATCTATGGCGTCGTCGTGATGTCACTCTCAAGCTCAAGGGCAGGGTGTACAATGCTTCCGTCCATGCAGTACTCTTGTACGGCTGTGAGACTTGGCCTATTCGCTCGGAAGATATGAAGCGGCTATCAGTCTTTGATAATCGCTGTCTACGAAGGATTGCTAGGGTGTGGTGGCAACACCACGTAAGCAACGCAGAGGTGAGAGACCGCGTGCTTGGGGCGAATAGTGCCAGTCTTCAAGACGTTATTCTCCGACATCGCATGCGCTGGCTCTGGCATGTTCTGCGCATGCCAGCCCATCGCCTTCCACGTCGAGCGCTATTTGCACTCCCAGGGAGCGATTGGAAAAAGTGCCGCGGTGGACAGCCGATGACGTGGAGAAGGAGTATGAAGAAGGCGACCTCAAGTTTGGCAGCAGTCGGACCAGTCCGCCTTCCAGGTTGGGGACCACGAGGTGCTGAATTGCAGTGGTTGGAAACATTGGACGTCATGGCCCGCAACAGACATCAGTGGCGGCAATGTTGTTCCGCAATTTCACCATCCCTTTGATACACACAAAAACTCACAAAACAAAACAAAAAATACAAAATGGCGTGTGTAAAACCAAAAAAAATTCGTTTCCCATATTTTTTAATCGCATTAGTGTCCCCATCTTCTTCACCTTTTTCTTCTGCCATGGTTCTGATGGCACAATGTCTGTTAACAGACTGTGAATAAATATATATATATAATATGTCCTACTTTAGCATTGGTTTTATGATAGAGAATGGCTGTGAGACTTGGCCTATTCGCTCGGAAGATATGAAGCGGCTATCAGTCTTTGATAATCGCTGTCTACGAAGGATTGCTAGGGTGTGGTGGCAACACCACGTAAGCAACGCAGAGGTGAGAGACCGCGTGCTTGGGGCGAATAGTGCCAGTCTTCAAGACGTTATTCTCCGACATCGCATGCGCTGGCTCTGGCATGTTCTGCGCATGCCAGCCCATCGCCTTCCACGTCGAGCGCTATTTGCACTCCCAGGGAGCGATTAGGAAAAGTGCCGCGGTGGACAGCCGATGACGTGGAGAAGGAGTATGAAGAAGGCGACCTCAAGTTTGGCAGCAGTCGGACCAGTCCGCCTTCCAGGTTGGGGACCACGAGATGCTGAATTGCAGTGGTTGGAAACATTGGACGTCATGGCCCGCAACAGACATCAGTGGCGGCAATGTTGTTCCGCAATTTCACCATCCCTTTGATACACACAAAAACTCACAAAACAAAACAAAAAATACAAAATAGCGTGTGTAAAACCAAAAAAATTCGTTTCCCATATTTTTTAATCGCATTAGTGTCCCCATCTTCTTCACCTTTTTCTTCTGCCATGGTTCTGATGGCACAATGTCTGTTAACAGACTGTGAATAAATATATAAATATATAGAGAATGGCGAGTGGCAACGTCTTCACCCTAAGTACAGAAGCTATGTTTGAGCGCCCAAGGCTTGCACAGTCCGTTTCGGTATAACCTGTTGGTGTTGTCCATAGACGTCAAGTCGCAACCTGAGAGTACATCTAGGCCCTTCACCGAAAGTGGGATGTGGCGGTTGGCCACTTAGAGTGCAGCTTCTTTCGTCGCTACTATTTCTTAGATTCGTGAATACCGACTTTGCTAGGTTGACTGGGAGGCAATCTTTAGACCACATGGGGAGGCGGTCGAGGTCTCGCTGAAGTAGGCCGCAGTCTTCGGTAGTGCTATCCGCGTTTTTAGATCTTCCGCAAACGAGGACCTAGCAACCGGTGAAGCCGAGATAGATGGTGACTCTAGACAGGCACAAGGTAGGCTCCAAAACCGTCTGTATGGGTACACCACTGGTCGCAGGACGCCAGTCGGTTAAATGGCCCTCCACTTTCCTTCAGCGAGGAACTCTCCTACGCACTGGTGCAGTATGCTACCAACACCGCACACTCTTGGCCTCTGGAGGAGGACCCCATGCTTCATCTTGTCGAACGCTATGCTGAAATCTGCGTAAATCACATGGACGGAATTGTTCTCGTTTATTACTTGCAACCAGTCACACCCCGTCACCAGCAGTTTGGTGATGCATGAGCAACCCAACATGGAAACGTGCTTTTCTGGTATCAAGGGGCCTTTTAACTGAAGCCGCCCTAGCAGACCTTTCCGATCTTCTCCACCACCTTTGTCGAAGTAGGTATCGAACAAATTAACCGGTGTTTGTCCACTTTACTAGGTTTACTGCTCTTCTGAATTGGTTTTATCACCGAGTATTCCCAATCATTTGAAAGTCGAAGGTGCTTATGCTCACGTGACCCGTTCCGAGGAAAACACAATCACTAGCCTCACCACGGAAAGGCTAGCGTGGTCACAAAATCTGTTTGCTTGCACAGATTTGGTTTCAGCCACCGAATTAATACCGCCTCGGCAAACAGTTTGCCGTGACTACGCTAGCGCTTCCGTGGTGAGACTAGTGATTATGTTTTCCTCGGAACGGGTCACGTGAGCCTAAGGACCATCGACCGCTTTGAATTTTTTGTTGTTAACATCGCACTGTTTTCCACTAACTGTATGTAAACAGCTGATGAGAATACGTGAAATATGACAACCAGTGAACAACTGGAAAATCAGTCCAGCTGGCTTAAGGCCGTCAAGGTTGGCGAAGGGTTGGCGCATCTCTTTAACTCCGACATCCAGATTTTCGAGTTCAGTAAAGGCGGTGTACGTCGAACTCAGTGCAGATATCTGGCTTTTTTCGAATCTGGAAGCGAAATGCGCCGCTATTGCGAACACACACCCAGTGCTGTGAGTTATGGGCTATACTTCTGAGCCCTCTTGCAATCGTAAGTCGCATGCAGAGGTCAGGAGCCGCTTCACGTAACCGAAGCTTCTCTACGGAGCGCTTTCAAGCGGAATGTCTACGTAAAGAAGCCGATCCCGTTTGAACACCGGTCCTTTCGAACTTCTGCTTACATTCAGTGGGAGTACCGACTGGACCTTACTGGTCAGTCGCTTAAAGTTTGCAAAGACGCCTTTTGGTTCCGCACTCTAGTGTTTCTTAAGCTTGGACCACTTGCCCTTACATCTGTTGACCACATGCTTCACAAGCATTATGTACCGTCGCTACAGCTTGTTAGGTGAGCCCGCGAGTCGGCCAGTCATTGACTTGATAGATAGTATGAACTTGACTGAAAGAATTGGTTTCCGCTGATTCATGCCTTCTTCCTAGATAGGGACCTCGGGTTGAACCACATAAACGGTTGTTGGCCTCCAACGGCATGTTGCAGTCTTGGATTCAACGGCTTCCTGAATCCATCTCCTGTGTCCAATCCGACTACTGATACGTACTTTTATCCTGACCCATTTCTTTTATATTTTTTCGTGTTTTGCCGTATTCCCCATTTTTATTGCTCTGCATACACGCTTCATGAATGCCCCGACCATAGCTTTTTACCTGAACTGAACTTAACCGAGACATGGACGCACGAATAGTGGCGGAATCCATCGCATATCGTTACTGCATATTGTTTAGATAGTTGGATATAACTAAAACATCAGTACAGTGCACACCATATTGCACTCAGCAGATTGCTGTTTTCTTGACCGACTTTCTTGACCTTCATTTATTTCCCGAAAATGATACTAAAGTGCGTTTAATTTAGAGTGCTCTCAAAGCGTTTCAGTCTGTTTCCGATCCCTGGCTCCTTTTCTTGTACTTATTACGGTTTCGCGGCGGTCGTGCATTCTCACTCAGAACCACGGATAACGTTTCCTGTCTTATAACAATGAACCCTCTCATCTAAATATTCATGTCTTTTAAGGTCAGGTCAGGTCAGGTCAACATCCGTGGACGATACAGGCTTCCGCCTAACGAGCGTCCAGCTTCTTGTACCGGCAAGCGAACCAGAGCCCCGGCACTTCGACTTTTGATCGCCTCTTCTTGCCTCTGCAAAAAGAAATGAAGCAAAAGCGAGAGCAATCTTTGCTTTTACAAGGATCAACATCGGATATCAATGCTAATGAATTGGATAGGATTATATTACTTCCGGAAAAATACGCGGCCAGCACCTGTCTAGACCTGCTGTGAAGGCAACCGCAGTCTCACAATCCATTAGTTCCGAAGGCAACTTATTCCAGTTGCGCACTACACGATTCGAGAAGAACTTAGCCCTGACGTTCAGTCTAGCCCTCTGCTGTTTGAGCTTCAAGCGATGTCCACGCAAGTGTTCAGAATCATCCAGCTCAAATAAATCAGAGGGCACTTAGGCACTTAGGCCCTTCATGATCTTAAATGTTTCTATCAGATCCCCTCTCAGTCTACGCCGTTCAAGGGAAAACAACCCCAGGCTCTTTAGGCGATCTTCATACGGCTTCCCCCGTTGACCTTCAACCATCCTGGTTGCTAGTCTTGTAATCTTCTCCAGGCAAAGAACATCACCACGGAGATAGGGCGACCAAGCTTGAACACAATACTCTAAGTGTGGCCTAACCACTGCTTTATATAGTGGCAGGAACACTTCTGGCTTGGTATTACACAGAGCCCTCCTGAGGCGAAACGATTCTCGTCGCGCTTTGTTGGCGGCGTATCGACATTGCATCGAAGGCTTGAAGCTGCTCGTCATGATGACTCCTAAATCGCGTGCCTGGGTAGTGCATTGTAAGGGGAAGGGTCCAAAGGAAGTCTGAACTGCAAGTACGTCTCTACTAGTGGTCACAATTTGGCACTTGCTTACATTCAAGGGCAAGTCCCATTGCTTCGACCAGTTTACCACACTGATGATATGCTTGGCCAGTGTTGCACGGTTGCCCCTGCTGACTAGCTTCAAGTTATCCGCAAAGATATAACAGGGGTCTTCAATAAGAGGAGCCAAGTCGTTTATAAACATAAGAAACAAAAGTGGACCTAGCACGGATCCTTGGGGTATTCCACTGTAGGCCACGCCCACACTAGAACTCACATCACCGATTCTAACTCGAAACGTTCTCCCACATAAGAATTCTGACACCCAAGACAGAAGTCTAGGATGTACTCGAACCATGCTAATTTTTCAAGTAGGAAACGGTGATTTACTGAGTCGAAGGCCTTGATAAAGTCAAGATAGCAGACCTCTACCGGAATCCCGTCGTCAAGACATCGAGTAATCTCATCGAGGAAGCACAGTGGATTAGTCAGGCATCAAACCGTTCCAGTCCCTATTTAACAGTTTGCAATTGCCTATCATTTTGGTTATCTTGTGTCTCTTTTGCTCATGTTATTTTAAATGTCTCCGGCTTTCCCCGACACACCTTCATTTACCATCTAGTCAAAGTAACCACTGTTGTGGAACTGATCCTCGAATAAAGAGGGTGAGGGGTTATTAGTCGCCTTCGATTTTGCGGAACATTGTGTATTTACTTCGCCCTTTCTTAATTATCACATTTCTGTTGGTGTCTTTAACTGATGCACCCACCTTATTTAGCCGGGAATACACATTTAGTTACTTATTTATTTAGCCCCATGGGTTTTTAATAATTTTCTACTTAGACCCATACATCATTTGCGAGCCTCTTAAGCACTTCGTTGTAGATCATATCATCATCTTTATTCCTCTATTCGTTCCCACCCTAACGTACCATTATAAATCATGTATATAATCCTTCTGTCGCCTCTACGAATGATTGTGGCAGATCAACCACTACAAACTGATATTGAAAGCCTGTATGTGGTCTATCACCACGTTTGACAGGAAACCATTTTCAGGGGTTACTTTTACACATTTTATATAATCTCGTGGTGATAGTTATTTATGAGCTGCCTTTTGATATCCACGGTGCCGTTTCTCGAACTTTTCCCATGAGTTGCTTTCATACGAATGGGCATCGAATTGCCTCGGGAACTCTTTTGTGCGCCCAAGCTATTTTTTACTACCGGAACTCTGTTACCCATGTCAGTATGACTCTAATCCTAATAACTCAGGTACTCCACTCATCCACCGTTCTGCACTGTACGGTACGGACTATGTCATTCAGTTCTCTTACCGGGTGACCAGACCGGAACCTACTGTTTTCTTGCTATTTGGGCTGATCATACTGATTCAGACCTTTCCAGTCTTTCCGTTAATTAAGATCGCTATGTTGGGTTTTAATATTTTGTATGAAATATAGACTATCTTTGTCCGTATTCACCCTGGAATATCTGAACTCATTTTGATTTTAATCTTTTTCATTATCTGTTATTCTTTTAGTTCAGAAACACCCTGATGCCACGGCAGCCGAGAGTACCGGTACGTCGTAATATACCTTCGGTTATATTCTCCGTAAAACTACATTTGTATGCACTTTATCACCATTTTTTAATTGTGTTTGTTAACCGGGGGAGTGTAGGCGCTGACCAATCGTTTCGTCTTTATGTTTTTTCCTGTGTTGCAATGTTCGCTAATTCTTTACAGATTTGGCTTCTCCGGTCAAGGTTACCAGCGATAACCTTTTCCAGGTACTCTCAGAAGTGCATCGTCTGCTAGTGCGACGTGACCCGAAGGAGATCTTTGCAAATCCAGTCACAGACGATGTGGCTTTCGGTTATTCTCAGGTGCGAATTTAAAGTTTTGTTTATTTGTCACTGTTTGGTTTGCCTGCTGGTTTGGTGACCTCATTTTTGACCAGTCGTCTTTTCGTTTTGAGGCGCTTTCTGATCGTGGGATTTTGATGGACATTTTCCATATTACTGTTACGTCTATTAGCGCCTAGCAGCCGATATTATTATATAAATAAATGTTTGAATAAATATTTCTTCTCGACTGTGCATGACACCCACGGAAACATACTTTTTCCATTTGTGTTCTGTTATGTTATGTTGCGTTGTGTTGATTTTATTCTCACATTTGCAGGAATGCGTTTGTAGTTCTCAATACAGATGTTTGTTATCTTGCAATGCTCCTCCACCATTTATATGCGGTATGGTGTAATAGGCCTGTAGACTGTAACTACCAGCACTGTGACTTCTGGGTGTTCGTCCCACCTTCGAAACCATTCCGTTTTAAGCCAAGAGGGTGTCATATCTAAAGCGCTACAAACGAAACACCATCATTTCATCGCTGCTGTTTCCTTGTCCATTGTAGTTTTTCCCACCACTCCGAGCATTTGAATCATCATTGGAACCGGGTCTTCTTTTATGTCAGAGGGCACTGTCATTACGCAAAGTGCACGAAAAATTGGGCTAATCATCCAGCACACTTCTAAGTTTCATCACAACCATAGGATTTTTGGTAGACTCTGTTCTGTCTACTTCTCTGAATGCCATCCGTCTCCTTACGTCTGCTTTTCGTTTGATCTTTGGCGAAATGCGTATGCATATTGCGACATAACCTTATGTAATGATCGGTAAACCTGATCTATCATTGCGATTATTCGGCTTCCTGGAAATCGACCTTTTTACGAGATCTTTTGGATCCGTCTTTAGGGATTTCATCCGCCGATGGCTATAATGTACCGAAATCATCCGACCATTTAATTACTCTTCTTGTGCAATTCCAGTTTGGATTGTTGAGAAATCAAAGGATAAGGCCAGTTTCTTTGATGCTTGTTACACGATCCGAATACAATGTTAAGGATCACAAATATCGTCTGTCACCCGGGGACTTGTACGATTGTGTGGCGAGTGCGTGCTCACCCTTGCGTGTCTTCAACAAGATTCTACGGAAAATCTTTTAGTGCTTTCGTTAACCATTCCTTGTGTATTATCTCAGTGTGCTTCCTGCCCTTTAACCTACATTTGCGATGCAACTGGGGGTATCATGTGTTGCAGTTTACTTGTGTGAAAATATTTCCGCAGAGGAAAAACTTTAATGCATATGGGCTTTCATGGACAACGATGGCTGATTTTGTTCGAAGATGAAGGGGTGCTGATTTTTCTAAAATCTTTTGACTCTCCAACTGCTGAGTAATGAAAACGAGCGACGCTCAGGCCCGGCCAACCTCAGGGCCTTCAAGTGTATACCTCCTTTAAACTATTTACTGATGCTAAGCTTTCTCCTCGTAACTGGGACCCGCTTAATTCCCCACTTATTATTAATGCATGGTCTACACGAACCACCAACCCACTGATAATGACGAAGCTGCTTCACGCGTGCGGGTCATACTTCAGTCGACTTTTGACAAGTTCGAGTTGGTGTTGGACTCTTCTTTCGTACTTGCTCATTATGAGACTGTTTCCTTTTGCGCGTATTGCTGGGACAGCACTCGTCAATCCTGGCTGGGTGCAAATTCACGGTATCGTTTATCGGCCGCTCGGATTGTGTAAGTATTGAAGATCTTTCTACGGATTGGCATTCACCGGTAACTTAGTCTTGTTAGCTATTGATACCCAGTCTATGTTCTTCGAAGCGGTTATTTCTAATGTTTGTGTGACTATTTTACACTCTTTCATATGGTTAATCTATCTCACCTCACACCTTGCTGAGTTCAACTTATCGCGCCCACTAATCTTGTCG
Organism: Dicrocoelium dendriticum; assembly: GCA_944474145.2. NCBI lineage: Eukaryota > Metazoa > Platyhelminthes > Trematoda > Plagiorchiida > Dicrocoeliidae > Dicrocoelium > Dicrocoelium dendriticum. Next base: position 179,487,153 of record OX104063.1, read on the forward strand.
CCGTTTCTGATTCATGTCCATCATATACGGGCTTAACAGTTGTCTTTCAGACAGCTTCCTGATAGCAAAACTTAGACGTGTTCCAGCAAGGTGTTTTAAACCTTGACGACCTCTCCGAATTTTCGAACTTTGCGGTTTGTAACAACTCCTTGGCCTTCACTCTTCTATCCTGTTCAGGTAATCGCTAACCCAATGGATCTGGGCACAATTTATACCCGTCTTTGTTCGCGCACCTTTTACCAATCCGCTACTGATTACCTGGCAGATGTCACGCTAATGTGTGACAACGCAATGGTGTACAATTCACCAGACACCATTTATTACCAACGCGCACGGAAGGTAAGCACTTTTTTGAACTGCTATCTGGACGAACACTCTGACAATCGCTACTAATTGTTCTGATCTTGATCCTCATCAACACCTGTTTCTCAGCACTCTACTGGTGCTTCAGCGCCATATAACATAGATATAATAGTGTGCGTTCGTTGGATTAAAAACCGGGGGAGAGCGATAATGGATGTTGAATGTGAGGCCTTGGTCCGATATGTCAACCTTCAGGATCGATGTGGCTGTACCTTGTCAATAACTCACTCCCACGAGTAGCTGGTTTTCATTTGAAGGTAGGTGGTATCGGTGAAATAGCCATCTAGTGGCTTTCAGACTTCCACGGCATCGTCCACTTTACCCCACGCGCTACTGTGATGCACGTTTTAAACAGGTAGTCCGACAAGGCAAAGCCGACAACAACCGCATCACTGATCTCGAGCCAGACAAGGACCGTGGCGGACAGACGAACAGCACCCAATTTCGCCTTCATAGGCTTCATTTTCTATCACCGCCGCCATACTTTCTTTTTAATGCTATGCCAGTGTATGTCTAGCCGCCAGAACATCTCTGTTCTCAGTAACTAGTGTCCGGAGAGGACAATAGTCTAACCATCATCGCATGCGCACTCCACCAGTTCAAGAACTATCGTCATCCAAGGAGCGCAGTGCTCCGTGGATAAACATAATCAGGAGTCTGGTTTCACCTGCAATCTTACATCCTTATGAAAGTTTAGTACCATTTGCAATCCCTCTACTGTGATTTGGAATAGATATTGTTCTTCAACCGACAGCCAACCGCGTTTCCGGTGGCCTAACTGAACGAGGCTGGGTGTTGTTAAATATCACGTTGCATTGAGATCGGGCCTTGAGGTTACTCTCTTGGGTTACTCTTCGACTCATCGAGCTATACTGGATGGTGGACATCATTCTTAGCTCCAAGATTGAGTAATCGTTAGTTGATTCGATTCCTGTGAACAGCCGTTTGTGTGCAGCTCGATGGACGTCTTCAACCAAGGTTGCTTCACAAAGTAGCACTAGACTCTGTTTGTTGGTTGTTTCCGCTGTTTCCCCCCATTAATTGTTGTTCGGATGCTACCAAGGACACTTCCTACCATGAACTGAACACCCTGGTAAGCAGCGCTACCGGTTCAAACATTGTTCTTGTTGTGGAGGATGTGAATGAGTGAAGCACAGATAGGTGGTAAGTGTGGGCTTAACTCCGAACAGACGGACAACAGTGAGTGTCTGCTCTGATTGTGCGTGGAACACCGGTTGTTTCTTAGTAACACTACTTTTAAGCACAGTGGGCGCCGAAGTGCCACTTGGCATAAATCATATAGCTGGCTTACGATGAACCCAACTAGATCACGTTACAGGTGGTGTGGTTCCATCCTGAATTGTCCCTTGTTCTGGAGTACTTGCCTTGACTCCATCGCAATGAGGCTGGACCTTACCGTGGTGCGATGGTTTGTGTGCCTCAGCGATCCATTGAGCTATGCTGGTTGGTGCTTTTGCACCTTCAGAGCCACTCATACCAGATTGGTCAATGGTTAGAGGCCAGACAAACTCAGCCTCCTGGTCCTCCAGGTTGGGGTTGGAATGAGGGTGGCACCTTATTCCTTAAAACGGGCTCCTTGTAGCCCAACGCCAAACCCGCTGCCTTGCGGTCAGGTTTTTGAACCAAAGGCTTTGGTTGAGAACCCTAATCGTTCTCCTGTCTAGGCCTGGGCAACCTGACAGTATCCCGCCCACGCAATACAATGAATCTTTCCTCAAACAATTTCTTGATGCTCTGGCCACCGCAGAGGATAATCAACGGTGCCCTATCTGCTGCATCGAGCAGGGTGGATAGGGGTTTGGATGCTACTGCTCAAGCCTTCCCGTCTTCTTATTCCCCCTCTTACGCTTTTTCACTCTTACCGTCCCGTTCCAACTTCACTTTTATCCCCCCAGTTTTCAACCCCCCGATTCTTGGCCCTCCCCCAACATGCTTTGCTAGGCATTTATCTTCTAATTTCAACTCACATGTGAACGCGGAGCGTCACTCCTCTCCTGTCGACAAGCCCATGTCCAAGCAAGCGGTCCATTCCAGTTCATCGGCTTGCATTTGGAGCCCTCGATCCTCCTTCAGATTGGCATGCCTCAATGTACGCACATTACTACAGATCGGTCAACAGGCAGCACTTGCCCGAACATTGGAGACCCTCTCGATCGATATCTACTGCTTATCGGAGACCCGCCTGCAAGACTCGAGCTCTGTGCTCACTCTGTGATCCCCTTCAGGTGACGCAAGCAGTGTTTTCTCATTGCGCCTATCCGGTGACGATGCAGCTTCGAGCACCGGCCAAGCTGGTGTTGGCATTGCCCTGAGTCCCCGGGCTGAAGCTGCTCTGGTTGATTGGATTCCAATCAGTAGCCGGATGTGTGCGGTCCGATTGGCTGACCCGTTCAAAGCTTCGAAGTCGCGCGGGACTAATAGGTGTCTATTCATCATCGCTGCCTACGCGCCCACAAACTGTAGCGATGATTCAGTAAAGAACGACTTTACCGCCAACTGACCCAGCTCCTTCGCCACAGAAGAAGCACGGACACTGTTGTGCTGGCTGGGGATTTGAACGCGCAAGTTGGAAAGTTGTCCACTGATGAAATGCATTTGGGCGGTCAGCACGGTGTAGGCTCCCGTAATGATAACGGTGAGCGGTTACTTCATTTGTGTGAAGATGCTCGCTTATTTCTTGCGAGCACTAACTTCCGACACAGCACCCGCCGGAGGGTGACTTGGCGCCCACCAGCCTCGAACCAGCCTTGGACGCAAATCGACCACATTGCGATAAGTTATCGATGGAGAGGCTGCGTCCAGAACTGTCGCTCGATTTGGAGCACATGTGTGGACACCGATCATGCACTTGTATGTGCTGACATGCGGATGCGTTTCGGCGGACGCCCACGACGACGTTGTGAGCGCATTGACACCAGCCAACTGACAAAGCCAGCTGTTCTGAATGCGTATCGAAGTACGCTGACATGCGAGTTGAGTAAGCGCTCACTGGGGACAATTGATGGTCACTGGTCACATGTTCACCAGACCTTACTAGCAGCAGGCAAATCCTCATGTGGTATGTCTAATAGCCATCATGGTTGTTGGGTCTCTTCACAGTCTCTGGAACTTATCGATGCTTGCCGGCATATTCCGGCTGGAAGCGAACACAATGAAACTCGCAAAGAGCTCCGGGCAAGACTTCGTGCTAGCCTGAAGAGAGACCGCGAATCTTGGTGGTCTCACCGTGCGTCAGAGATGGAAGTGGCCGCTGCCCTTGGCAATCATCGTAAGTTATTCCGTCTGATATGGGAAACGGGCAGCAGGAGACCTGGTGTTAGTGAAACAATTTGTGACGAGAGTGGACAGCCTATCCACAATTTGTCAAAACGCTTGGAGCGTTGGGCTGAACATTTTGGAAAGCAATTTAATCGGCTAGAATTGTTCGATTCTTCGCCGGCCAGTGATCGCCCTGCTCTTTGGGCTGTCCCTTTTATCCACCCTCTGGCTCAAAAGTCGAATGTGAGATCGGACTGTTGAAGTTGAACAAAGCCGCGGGACCAGATGATCTTCCTCCAGCCCTCTTCAAATTCGGAGGCTCTGCTCTTGTTGATGCTTTACATGAATTACTAGTGAAACTGTGGAGCAGGAGACTGTCCCAACCGACTGGAGCCGCTCCGTTATTGTTCCCATCTTCAAAGGAGGCTCGCGTTCGCAATGAGGCAACCATAGAGGAATCAGTCTGATCTCCATCGCTTCCAAATTACTCGCCTCCATAATCCTTCACAGACTGACTGACGCTCGTAGAAGCCAGATCCGTGAGGAGCAAGCCGGGTTTCATCGAGGTCGTGGCTGCATCGACCACATCTTCACCTTGCGTCAGTTGTTGGAGCACCGTCACACATATTGGCGGCCCACCGTAGTCGTGTTCCTCGACATCAAAGGTGCCTTCGATTCGGTTGATCGGTGTGCCCTTTGGAATTGTCTACTCAGGAAAGGTGTACCCGAGAAATATGTAAATATTATCCGAGCATTATACGCGCGTAGCACGGGCAGAGTGAGGGCTTACGGCAAGTTGTCGCCGCCCTTTACTATCTCCAGCGGTGTGAGACAAGGATGCCCGCTGTCACCTTTCCTCTTCAACTTCGCTATTGACGAAGTCATGAAGATTGCATTTACAGGACATGACTTGGAAGGTGTGGAGCTACTCCCAGGAGAACAACTTCTTGACTTGGAGTATGCAGACGACATTGCCCTCATCTGTGACAGCTCCCAGACGTGCCAAGCGGCACTGGACAGATTAGCACTGGCTGTCAGCCGCTTCGGGCTTTGCTTCGCACCATCGAAATGCAAAGCATTCCTCCAATATTGGCAGGGATCGCCTCCTGCGCTGACCCTTGGTGGGGATCAGCTAGAAGTCGTTCGGAAATTCAACTACCTGGGAAGTTGTGTCAGCGCCCTTGGGATCGAAGACGAGATCACGAACCGTATAGCAAAAGCTCGAAGTGCTTTTGCTAACCTTCGCCACCTATGGCAGCGGCGCGACATCACTCTCCCCTGAAGGGTAGAGTGTACAATGCAGCGGTACGTTCGACCTTACTGTACGGTTGCGAAACCTGGCCGCTTAAAGCAGCGGACCTGAAGAGGCTAGTTACGTTCGACCATCGGTGCCTTCGCAGTTTGGCTCACATCTGGTGGGAACACCGCGTGAGTAACGAGCGTGTTCGACGCCTTGTTTACGGCACAGGAAAAGGAACTGAACCGCTCAGCACCGTCATTTCACGCACCAGGCTCCGATGGCTCGGCCACGTGCTGCGCATGCCAGCCCATCGACTTCCACGACGTGCGTTGTTTGCTCACCGGGGATGTGGATGGAAGAAGAGGAGGGGTGGCCAAGCGATGACTTGGTCAAGAGGAATGAAGGCCCTCACTTCTGTGCTGACCTCGGTTGGAGCGTCACGGCTTCCTGGTTGGGGTCCAAAAGACGGTGAACACGTTTGGCTGGATACACTTGCTGATATGGCTAGGAGCCGACCTCAGTGGCGTTCCTGCTGTGAGTTTCTTTGTCCCTCCCCATCCCTTTTAGCCTCCCCCTCCACCTACGATCTCATTTCTTAGCGTAAAACATAATATTTTTTTTCTTGTTGCCTAGTAGCCGGCTGGTAGCTTACCGGAGCGATGCCTATCCGTTGCTGGTAGCTCAGCTGGCATGCAACTTTTGTATTTATTTTCCTTTTTAATTTATGTATTGCTGCACAGTAGCTGAGGTGTTTCCCACCTCTAGCTGACGTGTATAATGATGATGATGACTTGCCTAAGCTCTGATCATGCCTTGGTACGCTGTCGTTTTTCCATGAATTTTATTGCGAAGCTTATTAAGCATCTCCATCAATTGGCAACTGAGAATTTATATCTTTCCTCGGTCGGGCGAGCCTACCAGGATGTGCTGCGTACCGGACTTTTGCCGCCTTGCCCTAAGGACTCCGAGCTTCATGCACGACGTGTGAACCTCTGCATGTGGCACTATCAGTCGTCATCGTACCAGTCGCTAGATGTCTGCGAAGTCGGTGAGCCTGTGGGAATCCAGGAGGGCACTTCTTGATGTCGCTGAGTACAATGTAACCACATGGACTGTTAGGTGTGAAATAGAACGGATGCTGAATGTTAACAGGGAAACCTGGTATACTAGTAGGTCTCAAGAAGTGAAATAGGCGGAGGTAGTAGACAATTCTCGCCGTTTTTCCGACTGGTCTGCACTCTTAGCTTCATTAGCATATGCGTCAGTGCGATGATCATATACAGCGCGTGTGCCTTGATTCACAGAAATGAGTGTCGTATGGCTCGTTGAGTGGAACACTTTCTTTAGCAGTTTACTTGGTCCCATGCTCCATGACCCCCTGCTACGCAGGCTTTGAAGACAGATTTAATGACGGTTACTTTAGAGATTCCGTCGGAGTGTAAGGTCCGAAACGCGTTTTCGGCCCTGGATTCCTTTGGATCTGATGGTTCGCATTCCCTCGCACCCCCACCAAATGAGGATGATGCTGATTTCCTACGCTATATGATGACTCGTTTGTTCGAGCAGCTCCGAAACGAAGAGACCATCTCATGTGACTGCGACCTCGAATGATGAGCGCAACTGAGTTATGAACATTATACTGTGTGCCTTCATTCCTCGTTGGTGAAATGGATAAAGGGGGCACAGTGTTTTAAATAACAAGTTAATCGATTTTGGTGGCAGTATACAAGGAGGGCAATCGTACCGAGTGTGTTATGCTAGGGGTGTTAGCCAAGGGCTATTGGGATAAAAGTAGTGGCCTCACTTCGCATTTGTCACCTCACTGTTGAAGTTGAATTTCAGATGAGGGACGAGCAGGCGGCTTTTACCTCATGACGGGTAAGTATAGACCATGTATTCTCCCTGTGTTACAACAGGGTCACACATACCACTGACTGACAATAACTGTGTGCGTTCGACCTAGTCAATCTGTTCATTCTGTTCGAGTTACTTGCGCGGAAAAGTGTGCCCATTAAGTGTGCAAACATGTTAGATGTCATGTATTCAAATAGCACATTCTGCGTCAGGGTCTGCGGTAACTTGTCTGATGTCCCTCTGACAACAAGTGGCATTTGTCAGGGTTGCCAGATTTCGCCATTTTTGTTCAACTTTGTCGTGGAGTGTACCCTTGCGAAATCTCATGATACGGGCGTGGAAGTGCTTCCTATCGGAAAACTACTTGATGTTTATTATGTCGATGATATTGTCTTGCTCTTTAACGTTGTTGGGGTGGCGCAGTTAATCCTGAATAACATCTCTAATCTTCTTGTCCTTTGGCATGCACTTCACACCTTCAAAATGAAAAGTGTTGTCACAAGATGGCCATTCACTTGGCGACCCCTTTACCCTTGATATCGAGTAACTCAATTGTTGATGAATCTTGACATCCGCATCAACGTCGGTGGGCGCATGACTACCGTGTGTAGCCAAAGCTAGAACTGTCTTCTTCAATCTGCGAGATCTGGGGCGTTTCGGAAGGATGTTTTTTCGGATGAATTGCTATGTTTACAAAACCACCCTGAAGACCGTCCTACTCTACAGAAGTGGGACTTAGTGCCTTATGTCTGAGGATCTGTGTTGCCTCCAAACCACGCTTCTTTGATTTTTGGGGTTGGATGACATAGCGTGTCTGCAACGCCCTATGTTTGTAAAGCGAGTGCCAAGCGGTGAAGATCAGTTTAGTTTGTTAGAACGACTGCTAGGATTGAATAACTTGCGTTGGTTTGGACACACCTTCCGGATGCCCTGTCACCAATTACCGAGAAGTGTCTTGCTTTGTTTGCCGTGTGTATAGTGCATCAAGGCTGGAGATGTGCAATGGTAGACTTGGCAATGTTAAATGAAATTACACCACTTGATTGGGTACTGTTGTTCCGTTCCGCCTTCCAGTCTGGAATCCATGTAACCCACTTTGCATTTGAGACGTTTCAAGACGGATCCCAATCGGCATTTGTCGCGTCTGCTGTCCTCTTCTACTCGGATTTTTTGTTCAACGTGTGTCTGATGTTGAGACATCTGTGGTATAATCGTAAGGCAGTGAAAACCGTAAGGAAACTGTCTCGCAAGTGCTACCTTATGTTTGACAATGTTGACAGTGTATATGTATTTCGAGTCTGAATGTTTATTTTGTGCGTTCTCACTTTTACTTTTCATCCTTTTGATCATTGTGGTTGTATGGCAGCGAAACCTCAGTCCGGATGCGTGATGCACTGCTATTGATTATGATAATGGTGCTCTTTTTATTGCCCTTTGAAGAACAATTTAGTTATTCTGGTTCACCTGTTAACTTGCTTAGTCACTTGAACCTCACTACCAGCGGGATCCGACATGAACTTGTGCTTCTGGAACGAAA
>OX104063.1:179495571-179542908 GCA_944474145.2 Dicrocoelium dendriticum
GATACGTCAAAGTTCCTTTTGGACTTTACACTCCTTCGGCGGTTTCGTATTCTGGACGATGGCTTCCACGTCATCAAGCTCTTCTTCCTGGTATGCTTCTAGTAGGCATAGCTGTCTGACGTCTTCTCAATACACTTTTCATTGTTCTCATCAGTGCTTGTCGAACTAACTGATCATTGCTCCCGATTCATCATCATCAACAGCAGTACATCAGCCATTTGAACTGATGCTTCGCTGCCATACAACCATGAGGACCTATGAAATAAAGAATAAGAAGAGGGAGAGAAATGGGACTTACACGAAAACCTTAATGCCCTAAGCAAACATTCAGGGTCAAGGCGCCTACAACTTGTGTAGACAACATTCCGTCGCAAACACCTGGCTATCGTGCAAAGATAAGGCGGCATCGGCGAGACAGCTTCCTTGCGGCTTTCACTGCCACGCGTCATAATCAGCCATTATCCCGCAGATAACTCAGCACCAAACACACTTTAAACAGACAATCCAATTAGAAGACGGCAGCAGACGCGCCACTGGTGTCGGTTGCGAGCCATGTCCTGTAAAGTCTCCAGCCAAGCACAAGGCGAGTCACGTGGACTCCAACCCGGAAAGCGAGACGGACCAATGCACCCAGTTTGGTCCTCAGTGACTTCATTTCCCGCTGCCAAGTCAACTTCTGTCCACCTCGAGCCTTGCGCCATCCTACACCTTGTAGACTGAACAAGACCCTCCTAGGTAAGCGGTGACCAGGCATACGTAGCACGTGCCCGAGCCAACGCAACTTATTCAGTGCTATCTGTTGTTCTAGGGAGCTAGCATGATTATCACCACCTAGTACTCGCCTACGCACATCATCGTTGCGGACACGCTGGTGCCACCCGACACCAGCAATGCTTCGCAAACAACGATGATCAAAGACTTGAAGGCGCCTCAGATCTTCAGACTGAAGGGTCCAAGTTTCACTACCACACAGCAGAACGGCCCTCACTGTGGCCTTGTATACACGGCCTTTCAGACGGAGGGAAACTGCCTTCTGTCGCCAAAGATGACGCAGGTTCAAGAAGGCAGCTCTGGCCTATGCAATGCGTGAGCTGACGTCAGTTTCTATGCGCCCATCATTGCTGATGCAGCTGCCAAGATAAGTGAATTGATCAACCACCTCGAGTTCCTCGTTAGCAAGCGTCAAGGGGTCATCAAGTGGCTGGTAGTCCTGCAGCAACACTTTGCACTTTGAAGGTGCGAAGTGCATACCAAATAATGGGACCACTCTGGTTAGGCTATTAAGGGTTGATTGTGCCGTCTCAACATTGTCCAAAAGCAAGACGATATCGTCCGCATAATCTAGATCAACTAACCTTTCACCAGGCAGCATTTCAACGCCTACATCGTTGGATTCCGTCAGGGAACACTCCATGACAGAATCCACGACGAAATTGAACAAAAACAGGGAAATCGCACAACCCTGACGAACGCCACTTGTAGTCGAAAAGCTATCCGATAGGGCACCATAGACCCTGACGCGGCCTGTAGTGTTCAAATATAGAGCACGAAGGATGTTCACATATTTCGTGGGAACACCTTTTCGCGGAAGTAATTCGAACAGAATCGATCGATCGACTGAATCGAACGCACTCTTGAAATCGAGGAACATAGCTATTGTCGGTCTGCGGTATGCGTGGCGCTGCTCTAGCACCTGCCGCAAAGTAAATATATGGTCTACACAGCCACGTCCTGGGCGAAAATCAGCCTGCTCTTCCCTAATCCGAGATTCCCGTTCTGCAGTGAGGTGACGAACAATAATCGAGGCCAGTAATTTTGTCACAACTGGCGTTAGGCTAATACCCCTGTGGTTCGCACAGTCTGTGCGACTGCGCTTCTCGTATATTGCCACTATAATCGATTCGCTCCAATTAGCTGGCACACTCTTCGTTCCAGATACGTTCGAATAGGGAGGTCAGTGCCCTGCAGAGGACCTCACCTCCATCCTTAAATAGTGCAGGTGGGAGGGAATCCGGGCCAGCGGCACGAAAACGAATGAGGGTTGTGATCGCGTTTCGGACCTCGGCCTCCGATGGAGGCTCTAAACTAACCGTCCATGGCACGTCCTGCATCACCTGAGTAGAAAGAGGTCCGGGAGCAGGGGGCCAGCTGAACTGATCTTCAAAGTGTTCAGCCCAACGAGCCATACGGCGCTCCTTATTGTGTATCAGCGCACCCGCGCTGTCCCTGATTGTCTCACTGACGCCTGGTTTCCTGGGACCAGTGGTGCGGATTAGCTGGAAGAGCTTGCGGTAATTGCCTACTGCTCCTTCCTCCTCCATTTCTTAAGCCCGACTGGTCCACCAGGCTTCCTTGTCAGCACGTAGACTCCGCTTTAGTTCACGCCTAATAGCCCGTCTGGTCACATTGTGTTCAGAACCAGTCGGGAGGTGTCTTCTAGCTTCCAACAGGTTCACGGACCTCTCGGATATCCAGTGACTGGTGCGGTGACGACTGATAGTGCCACAAGCAGATGCTCCTGCGTCGTGCATGGCGGCTGAGATCCTATTCCACTGAAGTTCAGTGTCATTAGGACAAGACAGGGAGAGTTCGGTATGCAGTGCTTCTTGATAGGCTTGTCTGACCGAGGGCTGGGACAATTTCTCTGTTGCCAATCGGGGGAGACGCTTTGTGCGCCTTCCGGTAAAGTTCATGGAGAAACGACAGCGCACCAAGGCATGATCAGAGTCGACACAGGTACTCCAGTACGAGCGGCAATCCAGAATGGAACCGCGCCACCTGTAACTTATGGCTATGTGGTCAATTTGGGTCCATCGCTGGCCAGCTACAGGTGGACGCCAAGTGGCACTTCGGCGCCCACTGTGTCTAAAAGCAGTGCTAGTAAGAAACAACTGGTGCTCCGCACACAGTTGCAGTAGACGCTCACCGTTGTCAGTCCGTTCGGCGTTAAGTCCATAATTACCACCCAGCTGAGCTTCTGAAGGGCTCAGACGCCCTACTTGTGCGTTCATATCCCCTACAAGTACTATAATATCTGAACTAGTAGCACTGCGTAGTAGGGCGTTCAGTTGGTGATAGAAAGTGTCCTTGACTGCATTAGAACTGCAGTCGGTGGGAGCATAAGCAGAAATCACAAACAAACAGCATTTTGTTCTACTTCGCGAATTCACCTTAGCTGATGTCGTCAAACGGGCTGCACATAAACGGCTGTTCACCGGAATCCAATCAACCAACGATGACTCAGCCTTGCAGCTGAGAATGATACTTACACCAGCTTGACCCGTGAGTGCTACATCGGCGTCTCCGGATGCGTGCAACCAATAACGAGAGGATAAGCCGGGTGCAGTCAATTCAATAACCCCGTTAGGGTCATTTATCCTAGTTTCGGACACACAACACACATCAACACCCAGTGTGTCTAAGGTGCGTGCGAGTGCAGCCTGCTGACCTGTTTGTCTTAGAGTGCGGACGTTGAATGTCGCCATGGAAACGGGACGGCGTGGCCTTATAAGGGACTTTTGCCGATAGCCTTTCGATAGATGTTATGAGATGGTGGCTGCAGATGGTTCTACTGCAGAAGCACTTCGGTTGCTGTCAATTAAGCTGGGAATTATAGAAGGAAGGTTAGTAATGGGGGCCGGAATGGGAGTAAGAGAAAATGGTGGAAAAGAAAGAAGGGAGGCGTTAGCAGTAGCATGTTTTCGCTTATCCGCCCTGCTGTATGCAGCAGATAAGGCGACCCTTGATAATCTGCGCGACGGCCGATGCAGGATGAAGTTTGTTTGAAGAAAATGTCATGGTTGTATGTGGGCTGGGATACTGCCAGGGCGCCCAAACCTAGGCAGGAGGACGATTAGGGTCCTCATCCAAAGCCTTTGGCTCAAAAGCCTGTCCGCAAGGCAGCGGAGTAGCAGTGATTTAGTTTTACAGAAATGGACGCCATCCCATTTCAAACCCCCAACCTCGAGAACCAGGAGACTGAGTTTGTCTGACCTCTCACCATTGACCAACCTGGTAGGAGTAGCTCTCAAGATGCTCGGAGGCATCACCCAGTATAGCTCAATGGGTCAATGAGGTACGCAAACCGTCGCACTACGTTAAGGTCCAGTCCCGTTGCGACGGAGTGCCGTTGTGTAGACAACATACCGTCACAAACAGCTGGCTGTCGTGCAAAGATAAGGCGGCATCGGTGAGATAACTTCCTTGCGGCTATCACTGCCCCGCGTCATACTCAGCCATTACCCCGCAGATAACTCAGTATCAAACACATTTTAAGCAGGCAATCCGATTAGGAGATGGTAGCAGACGCGCCACTGGTTTCGCTTGCGAGCCATATCCTCTAAACTCTCGAGCCAAGCACAAGGCGAGTCACGTGGATTCCAACCCGGAAGGCGAGACGGACCAATGCACCCAGTTTTGGTCCTCAGTGACTTCATTTCCCGCTGTCAAGTCAACTTCTGTCCACCTCGAGCCTTGCGCCATCCTACACCTGGTAGACTGAACAAGGCCCTCCTAGGTAAGCGGTGACCAGGCATGCGTAGCACGTGCCCGAGCCAACGTAACTTATTCAGTGCTATCTGTTGTTCTAGGGAGCTAGCATGATTATCACTACCTAGTACTCGCCTATGCACATCATTGTTGCGGACATGCTGGGGCAATCCGACACCAGCAATGCTTCGCAAACAACGATGATCAAAGACTTGAAGGCGCCTCAGGTCTTCAGACTGAAGGGTCCAAGTTTTACTACCATACAGCGGAACGGCCCTTACTGTGGCCTTGTATACACGGCCAAAGATGCTGCAGGTTCAAGAAGGCAGCTCTGGCCTATGCAATGCGTGAGCTGACGTCAGTTTCTATGCGCCCATCGTTGCTGATGCAGCTGCCAAGATAAGTGAATTGATCAACCACCTCGAGTTCGTCGTTAGCAAGCGTCAAGGGATTATCAAATGGCTCGTGGTACTGCGGCAGCACTTTGCACTTTGAAGGTGCGAAGTGCATACCAAATAATGGGCCCATTCTAGACTGGCTATTCAGGGTTGATAGTGCAGCCGCAACATGGTCGAGAAGCAAGACGATATCGTCCGCATAATCTAGATCAACTAACCTTTCACCAGGCAGCACTTCAACGCCTATATCGTGAGATTTCACAAAGGAACACTCTACGACGAAATTGAACAAAAATGGGGAAATCGATCCACCTTGACGAACTCCACTTGTGGTCGGAAAGCTATCCGACTGGTCACGGTAGACCCTGACGCGGCCTGTAGTGTTCGAGTATAGAGCAGGAAGCATGTTCACATATTTCGTGGGAACACTTTTCCGCACAAGTATTTCGAAGAGAACCGATCGATCGACTGGCTCGAACGCACTTTTGAAATCGAGGAACATAGCTATTGTCGGTCTGTGGTATGCGTGACGCTGCTCTAGCACCTGCCGCAAGGTGAATATATGGTCTATACAGCCACGTCCTGGTCGGACACCGGTCTGCTCTTCCCCAATCCGAGATTCCCATTCCACAGCGAAGCGACAATTGAGACTTGAGACCAGTAATTTTGTCACAACCGGCGTTAGGCTAATACCCCTGTGGTTCGCACAGTCTGTTCGACTGCGCTTCTCGTATATTGCCATTACAATCGATTTGCTCCAATTAGCCGGCACACTCTCTTCGTTCCAGATATGTTCGAATAGGGAGGTCAGTGCTTTGCAGAAGACCTCACCTCCATCCTTAAATAGTGCAGGTGGGAGGGAATCCGGGCCAGCGGCAAGAAAACGAATGAGGGTTGTGACCGCGTTTTGGTCCTCGGCCTCCGACGGAGGCTCTAAACTAACCATCCATGGCTCGTCCTGCATCATCTGAGTAGGAAGAGGTCCGGGAGCAGGGGGCCAGCTGAACTGATCTTCAAGGTGTTCAGCCCAACGAGCCATCCGGCGCTCCTTATTGTGTATCAGCGCACCCGCGCTGTCTCTGATTGTCTCACTGACGCCTGGTTTTCTGGGACCAGTGGTGCGGGTTAGCTGGAAGAGCTTGAGGTAATCGCCTACTGCTCCTTCCTCCTCCATTTCTTGAACCCGACTGGTCCATTAACCGGAACCAGTGGAAGAATTGTGTACATATCTTAGTTGCTTCACATGGTTAATACTTTAAACATTGAAAATGACAAAAAAGTGAAAAATGGCGTGTGGAAAGCAAACTAGAAATCTATTGCTCTATTTTTGCCAAAATTTGCTTTCTTTTTTCGGCTCAGTAGCTGAAGTGCGTTCCTCACCTTCACCTACTGCCACGACAATTTTGACGTGGGGACTCTGCTCCTTATCTGCTAATCTCCATGCTTTTTGTTGGTTCTATATCTATTTCCTACTACTATTACTACTCCTACTACTACCACTACTACTGCTACTACTACTACTACTAATAATAATAATAATAATCATCCTCATCATCATCAAAATTACTAGTAATAAGAATGATACTATCCTCGGAGCCCACACGGCGTTATCTCTTTGAAGTGGTTATCTATACAAAGAATGAAGAAATGCAGCTACTGTTTTGATGGGTGATGACAGGGTAATCACCGAATTCGTATCTTACAGGCGGGTTTCGAATAAACAGCAAATATGTTTCGATAGGGTCTTTGGTGTTTGGGCAAGGGCTGCCCGTTGGGCAGTCTACAATAAAATGCATGTGTAGAGGCATGTCAGTCTTAGCGAGGCTCGGGGCTTGTCAGGTACACCGGAGCGACGCCGCGCGATTATATGAGTCGAAAGTAGTAAGCAAGCGACTCCGGAAGCAAGTTTGAAGAGTGCCAAGAATTCTTATGCTGAAAACAAGGAGTAGAAAAGTCGTTAGAACGGGATGATAAGGATTAAAAAGTGCAAGAGGGGAAATGAGGAGACTAGAACTGTGAGCATAGGCATTTTCATCCCTATCCATCCAGCTCGATACAGAAGGTGGGGCCCTTGAATTATCCTCTACGACGACCATAGCATCGAGAAATTGCTTGAAAAATCATTGCATTACTTGGCTGTTTAGCGCTACACCAACACCTGCGCAGCATGTTGCGGCTGATCTCGTGTCATTAACTAGAGGTGGGTGGAACACTGCTCCGTGAGCAGTATGTGATGCTAACTGAACCACATCGCTGTGTTCTTGCACCCGGATTTCAGAAGTACTGCGAGCGTATCGTTTACAATGCGGCCATCCGTTCAATTCTCCTTAAGGTTTCGAAAACTGGCCACTCAAGTCGACAGACATAGAGGCTTATTACCTTCAACCATCGCTGTCTTCGCAACACAGCTCACGTCTAGTAGGAAAATTGCGTGAACAATGTGTGCGTTGAATGTCGCGTATTTGGTGGAGAAAGTGCGCCTGAAGCACTCAGCATCGTTATATCACGCAACAGGCTCCGATGGCTGGGTCACGTGTTGCGCATGCCAGCACACCGGCTTACGCATCGTGCGCTGTTCGCGCGATCTGGGTGTGCATGAAAAGTGGGGAGGCGAAGCGATGACTTGGTCGAAACGTATGAAAACTCACTTCGAAGTTAGCCTGAATTGATCGCTTCGGACTGCCTGGCTGGTGTCCGACGGACCATGAACACGTCTGGTTGGATATACTAGTTGACATGGCGAAGAGCCGACCTCATTCGCGTTTCTGTTTTTCATTTCCTAATCCCTGCCTCATGTTTTGCTTCCCCGTTCAACAACGATTTCATACCCATTGCATGATATGACATATAGCACTATACTACTTTTCATTTTTTGTAGTCTGTTCTGTTTATTATTCGTTGTATTGCGGCACATTAGCTAAAGTCTCTTACTCGCTTGCGGGTGTTGATGATGATATGTTGGTTAGTCTCAACTCGAACACAGAGCATCTCCAAATAGCAAAGATCGCAAAATGACCTTCACAAACCCTACTAAGTTGTTTTCTCTTGCCATTGTATTTCGCTTTTGTCTTCTTTTTCTTCCTTGGTTCCAGTCGCACAATGTTTGTATTGATCTGCCACTTCATTAGTAATATTACACTTAGCTTATTTTTTTGTTTTGTGTCCTGTAATGTTTAGTATCTCGCTTGCTCATATTTTGTGGTATGTATTGCTGCACAGTTAGCTGTAGTGTGTTTCTCACCGTCAACTAATGTGTATTACATTAGTCCGTCTGAGCTGGCAGGCCTGAATCGCTCCACCTGTTGTCTCTCAAGACTGCCTACAACTTCGTTGGGTGAGTTGTTGGCTAAGATGAGAGCAGTCTGGGCAGATACTGGGTACACTGTGCCCACGGGTGAACGGCGGGAACCCTTTTGACTGCGAGCAAATGTACTCAGTCCAGCTGTTTAAAGGCCTCCACTGCCTAATACTCCGCAACGCATTCGCTCTGCAACTGACCTCACACTAAGCTTCCTGTGGCCGGTAAGTCGAGTAAGTTGTAGAAGCTTAGAAATTGTCAGATATAGCAGGGTCTACAAGATTCGCGACCATTATGCATGCCTTGCTTGAGCCACTGATTGGCAGAACGGCACCGTTCATTGTAATCTGATTTCGCAGTCAAAACTCTAGAGCGAAACCGGAGATCCAGGCCTTCAAGGGGATAAACTCAACCTTATTTGGTTTCCCTGAAGAAATTACAAGCTTCTTTGCAGTAGCTCAATGTTGCTTGATTTCTTGTGATGAATTCCAAGCGATTGCACCTGCCACTGAAAATTAGTAGCTTAATTGCACCGAGAGATCAGCTCACCTGTTCGTATCAACATTGCGGACTAAATTTTCAAAGCCGTCCAAAAACTCATGGAAATATTCGCACAGACCTGCGCCTGAACTGATTCAATAATAGTGGATCAAGATGATCTACGGTCCCGTGCTCCTCCCAGTCATCTGTAGCCGGTTGCATTGTGGTCAACTGGATGAGGCGGAGTGAATTGGGAAATCACGCCTATTTTAAACCATTGACTACTTGCTCAGTCGATGCGCCTTGCGTTTGGTTGCTTACAAAACACGCACCTAATCCTTCCCACACTTTCCTTTTCAGTCATCTGGAATGAGATGTTACATCGGAGTGAAGCAGGGGACAGTGACTGGTGTAGTACAACGAAACCACTGGAGTTAGACCGGCGAGTGGGAAATCAAGACCTGGGAATTCAGGCTTTATTTGTCTATGAACAGAAACAAGGATTGAAAACACAGTTAACAGAATAAGTTTAGTTGCAGTTATAAGTATGCAAAGAGGAATAATACACATGCTATCCAATCGAGGGTTGGACAGAATCATGTAGTAAGCATGAGGCAGAAGAGAGGGAATTGTTTGAACAGAAATTCATTGGGACGCTAGAGGTGAAATGGGACATAATTATTGAATATTCGTAACTCTTGGGTATTCCACCCAAAAGAAGAAAGAAATTGAAACAAGTATTCTGACATGTCCTTCGAATTTAAAGACTTTACCGTGACATAGCCTCTCGATACTGACCTCACGTCATTCCACTTTCTTTCTCGTGGCATTCTGCTGCACCACAGTACTTCTGGGACAGTATGCTAACACTAACTCCCAAATCCAGCTGATGTTTCACAGGCTGTTCTTGAATGAGTAGTGTTGCAAGGATACACGCTTGCCGTTCACGTTCTGCCAGTCGTTGATTGCGAATTCTTGCGACCCTTGTTGACTGTTACTGTTCACTAAATCCATCTTGAATATTCTATACAAGTTCTTTTGTCACTTTCGTGACATTTTATCCTAGCGCAACATCTCACTCCTTTTATTGCCTGAATTGTTTGTTCATCTGTTGTTACTTTGATTTTTCGTTTAGCTACTGCTGTTTCGCTCAGAATCATGGGCCATCATCGAAAGCAGGATAAAGTTAGCGGAGCGAAGCACTCCTTAAATCCGGGTACTTATGTGCAGTTTATACTGACGTGATGTAGACCGTCCCAAACAGCCAAAAGGTAGCACAATGCGTACCAAGGCCACTATCAAGCGATTGAACATGTATCGGAATTTCAAAGCAAAAAGGTTTGTTCGTATTTGTCTGATTTTTACTTCCAGAGATAAAACGGGCAAGATTATTAGACCGGCCCCTTTTCAGTCTACTCTTCCATCTGGCTCAGTATCGCGCGTGGAACCGAACAGGCGATGGTTTGGTTGGAAATAAACCTTTCTTTTCATATTCTTTAGGGAACACTCGAGTGATCAGCCAAGATGCCCTGCAAAAATTTAAAGAGGCCATGAAAACTAAAAATCCCTACGAAATTATATTGCGGCAGACTAAACTTCCAGTATCTCTTTTGGATGAGAAAAAAATCGTGGGTTTCCGTTTTACTAACCTCACTCTCAGAAAACAAAACCGGCCATCCTGTCCTCAGAGTCTTACTCCTATACCTTTGGAAGTAAAGCACAAAGAAAACGCCCCGTTTTACCTTGCGAAGATCTAACCGTATGTTTTTCACAAGTTATCCGCCTTCACTCACCTTCTTTATGCTTTTTTGATACAGTGACTGTTTTTAGTTGTTCGGCTACCTGTTCTCCTAGCTACTTATTGCCTTTGCATGGCGAAGAGTCAGCTTTATTTTCAGTTTGTACCTTCCTCCCTGATCAACTGCACCTTTAGTGATATCTTTATCGTCTGCTCAATGTTGACAAAACTTGCTCTTGCGCCCTTGACTAGACACTGTACTGAGCTGGCGTTAAACTTGCGTACATTCTAGCCACATCATTATTGTTTTTTCACACCTCCCCAGCCCCGTTATGTGTGTCACTTCGATAACTACATTTTGAATGTCCCACTTAGATACAGACGAAAAGCAGCAGGGTGACGATTATTAAGCTTTTCTTATCTGGCCAAGATCTCGATGCGTTTCCTATCTTGGTTCCAATCGGTGCTCTATCCAACCCTTAGTTTTGTCTGACTCTGAACCACCACGCTCAATTCTTACTGTCGCTTGTTGTTTATCTTCCACTAACACAGTCATCATTTCACTTATCCAGTTAGGTTTTAAGCAGTTATTAGTACAACACGTTTCACCATTTCCCATAAAATTATAGCTTAGCCACATCCAATTTGGGCTTCCTAAGATCGCTCCAAGCGGCTACTTCTCCGATTTTTTTTCGTTTATCGCTTCATCTGCTACTAGTACACTTTAAACATGTAGACGAGCCTAAAATTTAGTTATCAACTTGCCACGGCATTTGTATGTGCAGGTTTAGACGAGATTGAGCCGCTAGAAATAATGTTATTATTTCCTATTCCTTTTGCATTCATCTTTTAGTAACCCAAATAGGGGATTGGAAATGGTTTGTTGGACCCAACTCAGGGTTTCTGGTCGCAAACTTGGCTCTGCAAGGTGCCACGTGGATTGTAGTATATCGTCAAACGTAGGGAACTGATCTGGTTTTCGTTTGTTCTCTAAGCTGAGCAATTGTGCTGCAGACGTTTCGTCACCAGCCGAGGTGACATCCTCAGTGCCTCACTGCTTCGCAGTGATCCTGGCGGGGCATTTAAATCGGCCGTTGACTTTTTCACCGAACATCATTTTTATCTTACCTACTGTATATCTCAGTGTTGCAAGAGTACAGCGGCAGGTATTTTTTAAAATCAACTTCCAGGGTCACTGAGACCCTTTACTCCCTCCAACTTGAATATGCGCGCAAGATATCGCACACGATCCCTGGCAGAAAATTCCGTTTTCAATGTATACAAATCCCGAAGGTTTAGTCCAGCTTTTGAGGATCGTTGCTCGCTCGATCCATGACAGTGCATCCTCATTTTTCTATCCATTTGTACACTTAGCATTTTTAATTGTAACCCTTTGGTAAATTCACAATTGATAATGTAAAATGCTGAAAATGCACCCGTTTATGTACATAAAGCTTATATTGACCTGACTTGTATCAGCTGTTCAGTTTTTTCCATCTTCGTTGTCCTGCTTCGTGAGTATTCTTACTCCGTAGGTAGTCCAAACGGGCTTTAATAAGCAGTTTGACCAGGTTAGTTCAGTGAGCGCGTTTCTAATACCTATTCGGTGACTAGCACATGGTGGGTCGCGTACGAGATTAAACTGATTAACAGCACCCTTCTGGCCAACGAATTCACTTCCAGTTGCCAGGTTAGCGGATGACCTCTCGAATGTTAAGCCTTCCTAGATCACTGAAATAAAACCGAAACTTCCTCGGTATGCGATGAGATGGCATGCGTATGTTCTACAGACTTCGTAGTTCCACAAAACGTCGCGCCGGACATTTTTTCCCATCCTCCAAGTGTGCCTGTCATGTTGCCATGGAATACTTACGCTATCGGTGATAACCTTACCAGTTAGCAATTATCAGCGAAAACGTATCAGTTGGCAATTATTAGTGACAGTCTTATCAGTTGAAAACTGATACTAGGTCACCGATTGCGTGACCACCTTCTTGCCGTTTCCAAGTGAAAACCACGCCGCGCTGTCGATAACAAGGAAAACCGTGGTATGAATACTAGGCTTTAGAGACGGTCTTTGCTTGAACAGTGAGCGTTTTGCGGAAGGCCATTGCTTTCTCTTTTTTGTGGTCGCCAGTAGTCGCGCGGTGTCTGTGTCAGTCTTCGTGCAGGGAGGAAGAGTCGTTGGCCGAATAAGTCGCGCGGCGTGCGTCATTCCGAATTCTATCAGCCACTTATCCTCGCGGGTACAGTTGACAATAGCCACATCGTTGTCTAGACTAACAGCGACAGCGTCACAACAACGCATCACGTGCTCGAAAAAAAGCATCAGCAGTGCACCGTTACGCATTACCGACACTTCGCTGCCGCTCAACCACCATCAGTTACACGTGGGCTAAGGATACTACGAGAAACACCCGGTTTCTACACAGGCTCGAACCCGCGCCCTCGGACTACGAGGCAGACTTGTGGTCCTAAAGACTACATGCGACGGGGATATGTCTAATCGGAATGAGGATGCTGTCCTCGCTTCTTTAATCCATAAACGACTTGTTTTACTTAGTCACTTGGACGAGTTAGAAGAGCGCGGGATGACCACATGACGCTTCTATCTCGTTCATTTCTCGGGGTGTTCGAGTTTATTAGTTTCCCCTGTCTGTACAGTTTTCTGTATAAGTCGCTTTTCCAATGCTCCCTATGGCTAATTTATATTCAGTGCCGCTAGGGATGCCTTTTTTAGCTTTCCATTAGACTCTTTTCACCAAAGATTTTAACATGCCATGTTTTCTCACTGCTTTGGTGGCGTTGAATACTCGTACTCAAAACCAAAGTGTCATCTGTCATGTGATCCCCTCCGAGAACCAGAATATCTTTTGATCGGATGACAGCATATTATTTATATGACAACCTGCGCTCACCACTGCTGGACGTGTTCTGGAGCAAGTCCCTTGCTTTACTTATTTAGGGAGTTGCATCACGGCTGGTGACGGTGTTGGAGATGAAGTCTCACAACGGATTGCATTCATCAAACTGAGACACCTATGGCATCATTGTGATGTCAGTCTCAAGCTCATGGGCAGGGTGTACAATGCTTCTGTCCGTGCAGTACTCTTGTACAGCTGTGAGATAGCCTATTCGCTCGGAAAACATGAAGCGGCTGTCAGTCTTCGACAATCGCTGTCTACGAAGGATTGATCGGGTGTGGTGGCAATACCACGTAAGCAACGCAGAGCTGCGAGACCGCGTGCATGGAGCGAATAGTGCCAGTTATTCTCCGACATCGCATGCGTTGGCTCGGGCACGTTCTGCGTATGCCAGTCCATCGCCTTCCACTTCGAGCGCTATTTGCACTCCCAGGGAGCGATTGGAAAAAGTGCCGCGGTGGACAGCCAATGACGTGGAGAAGGAGCATGAAGAAGGCAACCTCAAATTTGGCGGCAATCGGACCTGTCCGTCCTCCAGGTTGGGGACCACGAAATGCTGGATCGCAGTGGTTGGAAACACTAGACGTCATGGCCCGCAACAGACCTCAGTGGCGTCAATGTTTTTCAGCCAGTATATCCCCCCTTTAACGCACACAAAAACTCACAAAACAAAAACAACAATACAAAATGGCGTGTGTCAAACCAAAAAAATCGTTTAAAATTTTTTACTCGCAGTTCGTGTCTATCTTCTTCACTTTTTTCTTCTGCCATGGTTCTGATGACACAATGTCTGTTACCAGACTGTGCATATATATATATATATATATATATATATAGAGAGAGAGAGAGAGAGAGAGAGAGAAATAGAAAGAGGAGTAGTAGGGGGAGTTGTATGGTATAGGTAGAAATTCGTCACATCTAGACACACTCAGACAGCCACCACACGCCCGGAAAACCATTGTACGCGCGTTTCATCCTTTCGGGAATCGTCAGCAGTGCGCATTCCACCGGACGCTGGTAGGGCTCGAACCCGCAACTCGACTGTTGCCAATCGCTTGGTCCTCATCCTTACTCATTCCTACTACTCATCAATGAATGGTGTTGACTTGGGTACGTGCTGCGTATGACCACGCTCCGTTTATTCAAAATGGTCTTGTTCGCTGCATGCATGATGGTTCAAAGATCAAGGGGGGCTGGAATCCACTTGACGTTGGGAACTGGCGTTGATGCCTACTAGACAACGCTACTGGTTGGAGTCCACGCTTCCCGCGTCATGCATTGCTCGCGATTTTATAGGACGTGGCTTGCAGCCGGCGCTAGTACCGCGTCTACCGTCCCCTAGTCGAACTACTTGTTCACTTAGAAACTGGGTGTATAGTTAATTATGACACGGGGCATGTAGAACCGCAACGCTTATCTCACCGATGCCTTCTTGTCTTCACATGATAACTAGTTGCTTATGGTCGTGTTGACATGTGGGCGCTTTGCCCATGAATTTTTTAGGGAACTTAGTTTTAGCGTCATTTTATTTCCCTAGCCTCCTGACTGATGTTCATCACTAAAGCCAAGATCATACAGCAGCGAAGCATCTATTCAAATTACTGATGATAATCCGGGCATCGATTGGTCCCCTGACCTTGCGTATATGCATTGCCTAGTGGAGTGAGGTCTAGTTGTACTTCAAGCTCTGGCACCATGAATAACAGTAGAAATCCCTTTTTATTTTAACTCATTGTTCAACAAAATTAAATGATAAGGCTACCTAAACATAGGCTGCGACATCTCATTTTCCAGCCTGCAGGATCGTTTCGCTGCGGTTTCCGGTGAAGTCAAAGAAACTTCTCAGTGAACTAGGGCGATCTTAGGTTCGAGGCACGTTACAACACGAGTAGCCGTTGACAATGGAACTGCTCTCTATTTGTGTCTATCGCTGAGCTTTTACTGAAGATTGCTAACTGTTGCACCGTCGTCCATTGTGTCTGAAGTTCTTGCCGCTCAGGTGCCTCCAACGATGAACTCACGGTTGCGACAAACGCTGGCTAATTTACCTGTGTTCCAACGTAAACCTAGATGTTTCTTCCAATGGAACGCTCTGAGGAATTCGGTTGACCTAATTGCACTTCCATATATCTGACACTAGGAAACATTCAAGCTGGTTGCGTCATACATTAGAGTGCTAAGCCGTTGTGAAAGTCACTTTTGACGTTAGGATCGCTGCCAGTCGATATTATAGTTAAGTAGGTGGTTGCGATAGGTGAATGCTGGTGCACGAGTTTACGCCGCGAAGCGGACCACACGCATGTCTGACAAATTCGGTTCGTCATCGACGGCACAGGTTACCGGTCGGCCCGTAGCCTAAAGGTAACGAGCTTGTTTTGTCCTCTGGCGGCGCTGGTTCGAGTCTGCGTAGGGTCAGGGCAACCCTCACATTACCCTTAGCCAACGTGCGACTGGCCTTGATTGCGCGGCAGCGAAGCGTCAGTACTACTGATGCACGGGTTACTATGTGGCAGAGAGCAGGTGACGAAATCGGTCCGTCAGCAACAGCACGCGTTACTATGTGGTTGGCGTGAGCTGACGAAATTACTCCGTCAGCGTCAAAGTGTGTAAGGTTACGATTGGCCTGTCTTGCAAGCAGCCAAATACAGGATGCGGCGAATACGTGCGGACGTCGGTAAACAGCTGATCCTCAGTCCACCGAGCAACGTACAGTTGGATTGGAAGACAGAGACGAGGAGGTGTACAACCTATAAACACAACCTTTTATCAGTCATCACTATACTCCGGCCTGACAAGTCTTGTCTTCTGTTTCCCACTGATTGGCTTGAATAGAGCACTTGGCAGAGAACAGAGTCAGGAGCGTTACAACTGCCTTTGTCGACTTTTAACCGAACCCATCTGTTGTTGACCGTGGTTGCAGGTGTATCATCTGCGTATAATCGGCCTAAGAAAGCCTTTGAAACTACTTCCCCACTACCACACTGTATCTCCCCCCGTTATCTTATTGATACGATCATCGAATCAAAGACCAAGATTAGGAACCGTATAATAAAACCCCTCTTTTTTCTTAGGTTTTGTAATTCCAGCCGTGTGTTCCGAGTTACCATGCAGTCTCTATTGGTACTACGGTATTCCTTAAAGCCAACCTATTCACTTGCGCAGTCGAAAATCATCTGCTGACAGTACTCCCTAGTGTTCATTCCTCTCTCTATCTCATTCCTGCTGCATATACCTATTTCTTAGATTATCCAAAGAGAAGCTGTTTTTTCTCATGCTATTTTTCTTGTCCTAATGGTGACTGAGTAGTCCGGGTGCCTGAAATGCAATCTACGGCCTGCCGACTCAAACTTCCATAGGTGTGGGTCACCTCGCGGTATTCCAGCCCACTTACAACCCATAGTCGCTGCGGGGCAGCAAAATAATACTACCATTCGGTGCAGTACTGATGCTTATATTTCCTCCTGTAATTGTTGTGTGCCTGCGTCGTCTTTCAGTTTGAATACTCCACCTCGTCTCCGGCCTATTGACTTCCCTTGGAGTTTACCTATGGTTCATTTTCCAAACGCACACAAGATAGTGTCGTTTTAACTATTTTTATAATCTAGTGATGTGTGTATTCTTTCCGGTTTTGGTGATGCCGACTCGATGAGCAGAACTGCTTACTGCTCCGGAGTTGCATACGGCGGAAAGGCTGCAGAGAATGGCTGTATCTGCGTGGTCCGACTTCAAGTTTCCAACATCACCGTGTCGTTTTTGCTTCGGTGCACGCTTCTACCGATTGCGGCTCTGATAGCATCCACGATTTCTATCGATAGTCATCATTTCTGGTCCATTCGAGCAGACGTATGGATATGGTGTTAGTTGTGAGTGGTATGTAAGGCTGCAGCTTATGCGGCTCCGAACAGTGTCTAGGAGACCTTTTTACGATAAGCAATTGTCATATTGACCAAGTGAGTCGATTAAACCAATCACGCACGCAAAAACTTAGTGTTGGTGTCAGTCTTCCCGCTATGACGTTTCTGTTTCACAGCCTAGCTTGTTAGTCCAACTGATATGGCTCTATACCTTACTTTGTCCGTCAACTGCAATTCGTTGTAACCACATTACCTGTTTCAGCTGGATTACCTGCTATCTCAGCGCTTCCATACATTGTTGCACTGTATGGGCATACAGGAATCTGTTCTCTTTTTGAAGTGCAATTCCTTCTTCCCACCCTCACTTACACTGGCGTCCATGATCATCTAGGTACCTGCAAAAAGCTTTCAAGTTTGCGTCGGTCCATTAAGGGTATTTGCCGTCTGACGCGATTCTCTTACTTCTCTCTCTCTCTCTACTGTCGAGCGCATATCCTTCCGCAAGCTTCTGGGAGGAACATGCCACTTGGAAACAAATAAATGATGATGAAGCAGATAGGTATCGGTAGTTGGCTGCCCTAAAATACTGCATTCCACGATTTGTTTCGACTTTACTTAATCTCGTCAGGTAGCTATGGCAGACATGGAAACCGGGACCATTTGGAGGTTCGTTGAGACTCTACCTCTATGGCCACCGGGTCACAACAGGCAACGCTTGGCGCAACGGTTAACTACTGATTGTAGGGTCACTTTGAAGTACTCCTTGTGCAGATGGATTGCGACGCGCAAATTCAATATGGACTTCGAACCCCATCGAATTGAATCTTGGCCAGTTCGATCACTGGGGCCGTAGCTGATAAAACAGATAGATATTGGGTGTTGCCCGCCCGGAAACATTGCACCACACGGCGCATTTCGACCCCAATTGATCTCATCAGGTATAAATAACTGGTATCGAAGCCGGGACCATCGGGATGTTAGTTGGGACCGATGTAGTGCCCATACCTTAGTGGAAGTTCTGTTTATGTACCTCTGCTTTCTCTCATGGTATACAGATAATCCGTTCTCAACCGCATTTTTGTTTTTCTTTTCACCATCCTAGTCACTGGCTCACCGCGCCGAATCGGTGCAACATTTGTATGATTCCGCACAAGATCGGCACTGCTTACGTGACGACGACGGTGTGCGTACGTTGGTGAGTCAACCTCAGTTCAAAGCTGGAAAATCCAAACGACTGTGGAATGAGCTTTTCAAAGTGAGTGCTGGTTTCTGACCTCTGCTTTGACTTTACCTCTTGTTTCGATGCTGGTTAGAGCAGCGTATTCCTGCAATGCTTTTAAAACTGTTGAATCGTGTTATTTGTTGTCGACATCATCTTTATTTCACCGCACCTTCAGCACACGTTTGTAACAATGACATGATCATACGTCCTCTCTAGGGACTAGATCACGTCCGTTTAGTGACTCCCGATAACATGTTACTCTTCTTATTTATTTGAAAGTCTCTAACGCCAAACTTGTTCCGAATCAAGCCGCTATGTTATAAAATTTATTGTATCTGAGTTGGGAAATGGTGAGCTTCAACCACCAAAAACAAATGTGTAAACATCCAATATCACGTGAGGATAGTTGGATTGTAGGGCAATTCGCTACAAGCACATGATCAATACAGCTACCTCTGATCTATGGATTAGGTCATGTCGGACAAGGCTGCTGACAGCACGCGCTTTTCGCTTATTCGCTGTACCACCACCACCAGCCATCATTAAAAACGTTAGCTAGAGGTAAAATAAACCTCAGCTACTGTGCCGCAATACATAAGAAGCAAAAAGTACATGCAACTGGGGCACCCCAGCTGAGCCACCAGTAACGGATGGGCATCGTTTCGGACAGCTACCAGCCGGCTATGGGGCCCCAAAAATGCGCTCTATTATGCCTAGGAAATGTTCTCGTAGTTAGAGAAGGGATAAGGAAACACGGCACAAACGCCACTGAGGTCTGTTTCTAGCCATATCAACAAGTGTATTCCGGCAAATATGTTCGTCGCTTTTTCGACCCTAACCAGGGGGCCGAGAGGCTCTAACGGTGGCCAACTTCGAACTGACGGCCTTCATTTGACCAAGTTATCGATCGGTCTCCCCTGCTCTCCTTCCATCCAGACCCCGGTCGCGCAAACAACGCACGTCGCGAGAGTTGGTAGGCTGGCATGCGCAACACGGTCCAGCCATCGGAGCCTGGTGTGTGAAGTAACTGTGCCCAGCGGTTCACTTCTTCTTGAGCCATAACCAGGGCATCGATCACGATTGTTGCTTGCACGGTGTTCCCACCAGATATGAACTAAACTGCGGAGGCACCAGTTGTCGAACGTAACTAATCTCTATGTCGGCCGATCTGAGGGGCCAGGTTTCACAACCTTAGAGTAGGGTCGAGCGTACGGTTACATTGTACACTATCGCTCAGGAAGGGAGTGAAGTCGCGCCGGCACCATACTGAAATTAGAGAGCGAGAAGCTATAAATCTGTGTTGTTGTTGTTGTTGTTGTTGTTGTTGTTGTTGTTGTTGTTGTTGTTGTTGTTGTTGTTGTTGTTGTTGTTGTTGTTGTTGTTGTTGTTGTTGTTGTTGTTGTGGTAGTTAGATCGGGCACCTGTGCGGAATCACGCCGCTGATATTGCGCGGTGGCAGCATATTACAGCTGCACTACATCTTATCAGGGTGCGATATGCTCCCTATACCTGTTATCCGCAATGCGGGCGTCAGGTAATCTCTTAAATTCCGGCACGGATTTCACCTCAACTACTGTCTCCGGCAAATTGTGCCCCTATCTTACCACTCGACTCTCGAAGCATAGAGGGTGAGCGATGCGCTTTAAATGCGGTACCACTTGTTTGTACTGGTGTCCGTGTGTGCTGCTTGGTACGCGAACTTGCAGCAGCAGCCTCAAGATAGGAAAGTGGTCCAGGTGCAATACCCGGTGCGTCATAATGTGATCAACTCGAAGCCGACGATATAACAGGGTATAAAGCCCTAGTCTCCTACATCGGTCTTCACCCGACATACCCTGTAAACTGGAGATGAGACTGGTAGCTACATGCTGAATCCGTTCCAGTTTCTGCACCTCACGTATTGTGCTCGGACACTAGGCGGGTGAGCAGTACTTAAGCACTGGTCTTACCATAGAAGAAAACAGACGAGTGATAATCTCTTCAGACCATTTGCAGAAGCTGCGTCTAGGTACCCAAAGCAGGCGCACAGCCTGTTCGTGTTGGCGACGGACTTCAGATCACAACGTGAAAGTACGCCTAGATCCTTTACGGAGCTTGTGGGATGCAGCGGTTGGCTGGCTATGGTGTACATACGCCTATTACCATCCTTCCCCAGACTCATAAATGACGAATTGACCGGGTTGACCGGCAGATCAACTTCTGCAGACCACAGGGACAGGCGGTCGAGATCCTGCTGAAGGACGTCACAGTCGTCGGGAGAATCAACAACCCTCCAAATCCTCAGATCGTCTGCAAACAATGCGCAGGGCGACAGAAGAAGCTGAGGTACTTTGTTGATGTGGATCAGCAACAAAATGGACTCTAGTACTGTGCCTTGGCTTACGCCGCTAGTGGGCGGGTACCATTCCGTTAGATGATCATGCACCTGTACCCGCCATTTTCTCCCAAGCCACTGGCTGGCTTGCCGAACATCCTCGTGGTACCAGCTGGGTGGTTCGAGATTATCCAGTTCCAGCGGATGGTTCGGCGGCAGTGTTCCAGAAAGTGGTGGGTTTCCGCCTGGTAAGCCTTCTCCCTATAAAAAACCACAAATGTCCGTTTAACAACACTGAGACGTGGCGGATTTGACTTGCCTCCAACTAAATTCACTGCCCCTTGCCTGTTTCTGAACGGCATTGCCATACAATGGTGTGTTTGGCCGCTGGTCCTTTGCGGTCCTAAAGGCGTATGAACCACTTGTTTGATCACCGGCTCCCAACGGGTCGCGATGCCCTCATATCGTCCTGCTGACTTGTAGGTCAAATCCTGGATCAAAGGCTCGGGGTGAGGCCCCCCTAAGATAACCCTCTACTTGGGCTTGGGTAACCGGGTAGTATCATGCCCACTGACGAATCATGGATGGATTACACTACTGCTTTCACTCTTGCTTTGTTAACTGGCTATACTGTCTCTGCTGCTCAGCATCTGCTCACAGATCATCCCACGTTCCGTTCCTTAACTGAACTCATTTCTTACCCGATCACCATTAATCACAGCTCACTGGCCCCATCTGACAGAGGTCTGAGCCAAACTTTTGGTGTTCGTTGCTCGGTGGTCACAACGTTTTCACACTTCACCGAAGCGCAAGCTTTCTTTCGACCTGATTCTCCATTCCGCCTCGCAGCGTTCAATGTGCACACTCTGATGCAGTTCGGACGACAAGCGTGCCTGGCCCGCACCCTTGAGACACTCGGTGGACATCTGTTGCCTTTCCGAAACCAGATTGCAAGACGCCAGTATCGTAATCACAACGACCTCTCCGGCAAACCCTGACGTCAAATACCACTTGCTCCTTTCCGGGGACCCAGACGCCGCCGCTTCTGGTCATGTTGGTGTTGGAGTTGCTCTAAGTGACAGGGCTGAGGCAGCTTTGCTTGACTGGATCCCAGTCAACAGTCGGCTATGTGCAGTCGGACTACGAGATTCATATAACTTACGTACGCGTCAAGATGTTACGCGTGCCTTGTTTGTCATCTCCTACGCTCCTACAGACTGTAGCCCGGATGCATTCAAGGACTCCTTTTACCAACAACCACATGACCTGCGTTCCTCAAAAATGTCTGACATTGTCATTCTTGCCGGAGGTTTCAACACACGGGTTGGCCGCCTCACATCATCATTATACATGTCAGCTAGAGGTGGGGAAACATCTCCGCTATTGTACCGCAATACATAAAGGGAATACATACATGCATACAATACATAAATGAAAAATAAATACATTTACATGCCAGCTGAGCTACCAGCAACGGATAGGCATCGTTCCGGTAAGCTACCAGCCAGCTACTAGGCAAAATGAAAAAAGAATTATGTTTTACCCTACGAAATGAGATCGTAGATGGAGGGGGAGGCTAAAAGGGATGGGGAGGGACAAAGAAACTCACAGCACGAACGCCACTGAGGTCGGCTCCTTGCCATATCAGCAAATGTATCCAGCCAAACGTGTTCACCGTCTTTTGGACCCCAACCAAGTAGCCGTAACGCTCCAACCGAGGCTAGCTCCGAAGTGACGGACTTCATTCCTCTGGACCAAGTCATCGCTTGGCCACCTCTCCTCTTCTTCCATCCACACCCCCGGTGAGCAAACAACGCATGTCGAGGGAGTCGGTGGGCTGGCATACGCAACACGTAGCCGAGCCATCGGCGCCTGGTGCGTGAAATGACGGTGCTGAGCGGTTCAGTTCCTTTTCTTGTGCCGTAAACAAGGCGTCGAACACGCGGTGTTCCCACCAGATGTGAGCCAAACTGCGAAGGCACCGATGGTCGAACGTAACTAGCCTCTTCAGGTCCGCTGCTTTAAGCGGCCAGGTTTCACAACCGTACAGTAGCGTCGAACCTACGGCTGCATTGTACACTCTACCCTTCAGGGCGAGAGTAATGTCGCACCGGCGCCATAAGTGGCGAAGGTTAGCAAAAGCACTTCGAGCTTTTGCTATACGGTTCGTGATCTCGTCTTCGATCCCAAGGGCGCTGATACCACTTCCCAGGTAGAATTTCTGAACGACTTCTAGCTGGTCCCCACCAAGGGTCAGCGCAGGAGGCGATCCTTGCCAATCTTGGAGGAACGCTTTGCACTTCGATGGTGCAAAGCAAAGTCCGAAGCGGCTGACAGCCAGTGCTAATCTGTCCAGTGTCGCTTGGCACGTCTGGGAGCTGTCACAGATGAGGGCAATGTCATCTGCATACTCCAAGTCAGGAAGTCGTTCTCCTGGGAGTAGCTCCACACCTTCAAAGTCATGTCCTGTAAATGCAATCTTCATGACTTCGTCAATCGCAAAGTTGAAGAGGAAAGATGACAGCGGGCATCCTTGTCTCACACCGCTGGAGATATTGAAGGGTGGCGACAGCTTGCCGTAAGCCCTCACTCTGCCCGTGCTACGCGCATATAATGCTTGGATAATATTAACATACTTCTCGGGCACACCTTTCCTTAGTAGACAATTCCAAAGGGCTCATCGATCAACCGAATCGAAGGCACCTTTGATGTCGAGGAACACGACTACGGTGGGCCGCCAATATGTGACGGTGCTCCAACAACTGACGCAAGGTGAAGATGTGGTCGATGCAGCCACGACCACGACGAAACCCGGCTTGCTCCTCACGAATCTGGCTTTCACGGGCGCCAGTCAGTCTGTGAAGAATTATGGAGACGAGTAATTTGGAGGCGATGGAGATCAGACTGATTCCTCTATGGTTGCCGCATTCCGAGCGCGAGCCGCGTTTGAAGATGGGAACAATAATGGAGCGGCTCCAGTCGGTTGGGACAGTCTCCTGCTCCCACAGTTTCACTAGTAATTCATGTAAAGCATCAACAAGAGCAGAGCCTCCGAATTTGAAGAGAGCTGGAGGAAGATCATCTGGTCCTGCGGTTTTGTTCAACTTCAACAATCCGATCTCACGTTCGACTTCTGAACGAGAGGGTGGATCCAAAGGGACAGTCCACGGAGCAGGGCGATCAGTGACCGGCGAATCTAACAATTCTAGCCGATTAAATTGCTTTTCAAAATGCTCAGCCCAACGCTCCAAACGTTTTGACAAATTGTGGATAGGCTGTCCACTCTCATCACAATTTGTTTCACTAACACCATGTCTCCTGCTGCCCGTTTCCCGTATCAGACGGAATAACTTGCGATGGTTGCCAAGGGCAGCCGCCACTTCCATCTCTGACGCACGATGAAACCACCAAGATTTGCGGTCTCACTTCAGGCTAGCACGGAGTTTGGCCCGGAGCTCTCTGCGAGTTTCATTGTGTTCACTTCCAGCCGTGATATGCCGGCGAGCGTCGATAAGTTCCAGAGACCGCGAAGAGACCCAATGTCCATGTTGGCTATTAGACATACCACATGAGGATTTGCCTGCTGCTAGTAAGGTCTGGCGAACATGTGACCAGTGCCCATCAGTTGTCTCCAATGAGCGATTACTCAACTCGCATGTCAGCATACTTCGATACGCATTCAGAACAGCTGGCTGGTGTCAATGCGCTCACATCGTCTTCGTGGGCGTCCGCCAAAGCGCATCCGTATGTCAGCACATACAAGTGCATGATCGGTGTCCACACATGTGCTCCAAATCGAGCGACAATTCTGGACGCAACCTCTCCAGCGGTAACTGATAGCAATGTGATCGATCTGCGTCCAAGGCTGGTTCGAGGCTGGTGGGCGCCAAGTCACCCTCCGGTGGGTGCTGTGTCGGAAGTTAGTGCTCGCAAGAAATAAGCGAGCATCTTCACACAAATGAAGCAACCGCTCACCGTTATCATTACGGGAGCCTACACCGTGTTGACCGCCCAGGTGCATTTCATCAGTGGACAACTTTCGAACTTGTGCGTTCATATCCCCCGCCAGCACAACAGTGTCCGTGCTTCTTCTGTGGCGAAGGAGCTGGGTCAGTTGGCGATAGAAGTCATTCTTTACAGAATCATCGCTTCAATTTGTGGGCCCGTAGGCAGCGATGATGAATAGACACCTATTAGTCCTGCACGACTTCGAAGCTTTAAACGAGCCAGCCAATCGGACCGCACACATCCGGCTACCGATTGGAATCCAATCAACCAGAGCAGCTTCAGCCCGGGGACTCAGGGCAATGCCAACACTAGCTTGGCCGGTGCTCGAAACTGCATCGTCACCGGATAGGCGCAATGAGAAAATACTGCTTGCGTCACCTGAAGGGGATCGCAGATTGAGCACAGAACTCGAGTCTTGCAGGCGAGTCTCTGATAAGCAGCAGATATCGATCGAGAGGGTCTCCAATGTTCGAGCAAGTGCTGCCTGTTGACCTATTTGTAGTCATGTGCGTACATTGAGGCATGCCAATCTGAAGGAGGATCGAGGGCTCCAAATGGAAGCCGATGAACTGGAATGGACCGCTTGGTTGGACCTGGGCTTGTCGACAGGAGAGGAGTGACGCTTCGCGTTCACATGTGAGTTGAAATTAGAAAATAAATGCCTAGCAAAGCATGTTGGGGGAGGGCCGAGAATTGGGGGGTTGAAAACTGGGGGGATATAAATGAAGTTGGAAGGGGACGGTAAGAGTGAAAAAGCGTAAGAGGGGGAATAAGAAGGCGGGAAGACTTGCGCAGTAGCATCCAAACCCCTATCCACTCTGCTCGATGCAGCAGATAGGGCACCGTTGATTATCCTCTGGGGTGGCCAGAGCATCAAGAAATTGTTTGGGCACCATCTTGGGGGTAGTTTTGGCTTCGGTAGCAGCCGATCAGACAATGGAGACAGATTACTGACTTTTCGTTCTTATCATCGCTTGTTTCTTTCGAGTACAAGTTTTCCTCATTTGAAAAGACAGACTACTGCATGGCGTCCGCTTTCTCAAATGCAAGAGTGGTCCCAGCTTGACCACATAGCAATAAGCTACGGATAGCACGGAAGCGTAACAGACTACCGATCGTACTGGTCCACCTGTCTGGACTCCGTTCACCCACTGGTTCGCTCCAAGGTTTGCATGCGTTTCGAAGGATGACCCAGACGTACGCACTACCGGCCGAACGTAAAAAATTTGCGACATTAGCCAAGTACTCGGTTTCTCTGTCAACAGTGCTTGCTACATCTGATAATGGTCTGAATTCGCAATGGGTGCATATCAAAAGCGCCTTAATTTCTGCCAGTACTGTCAGTTATGGAGTTAGTCACCAGCCGAGAAGCTGGATCACCACTGCCTCCTTGTCGCTGATAGACAGACGCCAGTTGATCCCAGCTGACACCAACTGTAGTGAGGAACGTTGATCCGTGGATCGAGCGTTGCGTAGGAGCTTACAGAAGGTCCGTCAGACCTAGTGGTGTGAACGTGCTAGAGAGATGGAACTTGCTAATCTCTCTGGTAATACCAGAAAACTGTTCCACCTCATCCGAGTCACTGAAGGCTTTCGACTTGGAATAAGTGAAACAATTTACGAAAAGGATGGCTCCCTAATCACTAATCTTCAGCGACGATTGGAGCGATGGACCGAACATTTTCGCTCACAGTTTTCCTGGCCACCAGGTCCATCTGTTTCCCCTGGGCGCTCATTGGTGCTGTGTGGACTATCCCCACTGATCCTCCCTCTCACCGGGAAATCTGGCGGGAACTCTGCTGCCTAAAGCGTTATAAGGCACTCGGCCCTGATGGTCTACCTCCTGCTCTATTTAAAGATATGGGCTATTCGCTGGTTCGAGAACTCACCGCTTTCTTCTCAGAAGTCTGGGCAAAAGAGGAGGTTCCATCATCCTGGAGTAAGTCGATAGTCGTTCCCATCTTCAAAAAGGGCCTGCGCACAAATTGCTCCATTACAGGAACATAAGCTTGGTTCCCGTCGTTTGCAACATTCTGGTATCCATCATTCTTCGCAGACCATCCCCCGTGCGTGAATCGATACAGCGGGAGGAATAGGCTAAGTTGCTAAGTGCCTGCATCGATCAGATTTTCACACTGCGCCAGATTCTCGATCTCCGCCATGTGTATCAAAAGCCAACGATTGTTGTGTTTCTGGATATCCGCGCTGCATTCGATTTTGTCGACAAGGCCGCATTGTGGTACTGACTGTTGGGGAATGGCATTCTCGCGAAGTTCGTTTCCGGACTGCGTGCTCTGTATAGTCTGACCGTGGGTAAAGTTAGCGCTTATGGCAAGCTTTCGCCTTCCTTTGTTTTTACCAGTGGGGTTCTACAAGGATGCCCTATCTCTCTATCCTTCTTCAGCTTTGCCATTGAGGATGGCCTCAAAAATGCTCTAGAAGACTTGTTAAACGCTGGCATTGAGCTCCTTTCAGATAGTCGGGTAGTTGATTTGGATTACGCTGATGATATCCTCTTGTTGGGTTACGGTCCCCAGGCCGTCTGCCTTGCACTCAACCGCCTGGCGATTGAAGCCATCCAAGTGCAAAGCACTTTTTCAAGGCTGGCATACTCCTTTACCTGCACTCACTATCTATGGCGAGACGTTAGAAGTTGTATCGAGTTTTGTTTATCTGTGAAGCTGCATAACTGCTGGTGGGGCTTTTGAAGACGAGATTTCGATGCGTATCTCAACCGGTCGTCTCGCCTTCTCCAAACTGAGGCATTTAGGGCGCCGCCATGAAATCCGTCTTTCTATCAAAGGGCAGGTATGTAATGCGACCGTCCACCCTGTACTGTTCTAAAGTTGCGAGACGGCCTGCTCGTACCGATGACCTGCGTCGATAGTCGGTCTTAGAGAACCGTTGATTGCGGTCCATCGCTGCACCACGTAACCAACGTTGAAGTCAGACAGCGTGTCTTGGGTCGAGGCAGCCACTCCCTCTAGGTGCTTGTCTCGCTGCGCCAACTGCGATGGCTCGGTCACGTACTGCGTATGCCCGTTCAGCATCTTCCGCGTCATGCCTTGTTCCCGGTCGCTAGGCAGGGCTGAAGGAGGCTGTGAGTTGGGCAGCTTTCGACTTGGAGAAGCAGGATGAAAAAGCTGACATAACAGCTGACTTCGGTTGGTTCTCCCCGACTCCCTGAATGCGGTCCCATGGATGCTGAGTGCCGTTGCTTGGAAACGTTGGCAGTCATGGCTCGAAACCGAACTTAGTGGCGGGCATGTGTTACTGCTTGCTACGGTGACTCCCCTTCCCTCTCTCAATAGTAAACATCAAAAAATCTCAGAAATTGTGAGTGCGTAAAATAGACAAAAAGTTGTTTTTTTTCTTTCCTTTTTTACTCTAATCCTGTTTTCCTATTCCGCCATAGTTCCGATGGCATAATATCTGTACACAGATTGTGATTATATATATATATATATATATATATATATATATATATATATATATATATATATATATATGCGCCCCGTGCTGAGGCTGATGTCGCATTCATGATGCTTCTTCACTGCAGTTGGGCTAAACCAACTTACACTTAAACTAGGTCTTTTTAACGTGGATAAATTTTATTTTGTTTGTTCTGCGTACTTGATAATCTCCCAACTTACACACGTCGCTCATGCAAATTGTGGTAAACTTGTGTAATTTTATCGCGTGGTATCTTTTAAATAACTTTCGGGCATTTTGTACTTATCGCGTATTGATATTTAACCACTTTCTTTCATATGCGCATTTAGCGAATATTTATGTTGTCATATGCGTTTACTTTATTCGATATCGGCATTTCGAGTGATTGGCTGTTGTTTGACATCCCAGGTGTGGTTGCGCTTAATGTGCATGTTGACATGGTGCCTACCTGTCTATTACCCACTACCACGTCCATCTGGCTCCAGGAGACAGTTGGTCGTTGCTGGAGGGGATGGGGTGCACGGTCCTTGTGGTCGTGCTAGGCTCGAAGAGTAGTTCCATGCACTCAGTGTGGAGCGGACTACGGTCTAGCCACCGCCTTGTGTGCGCTTGATTCCCCAAATACAGCGTGCTTCTGTTTGCCTGTGAAGGAGTGTGGGCTGGCTCCGTTGATGAAACGTGGCTCCCACCCGCATGCCTCCCGGTTTTATTCCTTCGGGTTTACACTGGGTATGGGGTGCGTGGATGTAGCTGTGGGTGGTGCAGCGCAAGCCACCCATTGTCCCTCTGTAGGCGCAGGCGTTCTGTAGCTGTCCTAAGGAGGCCGCAGTGACAGGCAAATCCGGAAGCGGATACCATCAACCATTGTATATAAGCACTTTGGTTCCAAATTGGTTGAACTCCTATCATCCACCGAAAATTCGGCTATGTTGCAATGCTTTCTCATATTTCGTAATGGGTGCTTCTCAGATTTGTCAATCTTCTCACTTCAGTGCATAAAGCCATGTACCTTCTAATAAATTTTATGGCGAAAAATCCACACGAATCCTGGATGTTAGTTGGCACTCATAAAATCTGGAGTTTCTCGAATGCAATTGCTTGCCTCCCACTTAGTCATTGGCTGGTCCGTATCCAAGTCTCTTAGGATCGGAGTGAGGTGTTGTGCAAAACATTACCAAGAAAGCTAACAGTATCCCTGCACCCTCCTGCTTGTGTTTCACACCTTAAGCGCATATGATGCTGTTACAAAGCTGGACCGACTTTTGCTTTTTACCGAACAATCTATAAAAGTGGTCGATTTGCCTACTTGTTTATCCTCTGCCGGTGGCATTACTGAAGAGGTTACCTTCCTCAATGTTAAGCTTCGTTTAGCTTCTCTCAGCTCCACTCTATATGGAGCTTTCGGGATATAATCTCACTCGTCAATAGGAGGGTTCGAAACACTGCATTATGGTCAATTATTGTACGAAAAGGAGATATGGCCACTATGCGTCGAAGACCTAATGGGACTGGCTGTCTAATTGGCGATGCCCACAAAGTATTGTTCATGTCTGTTATTAACGCCGAGTGGGAAATGCTGAAACCCGCCATTTGATATGTGGCCGCCAATTCTCTGGTAACGTACTGTTGAGCTGGGTAGATCATCTTTGCACGCATATTCATCGATCTTTTTAGCATGTATTGTTTCCAGTACTGCACCAGTTTAAGTGAAATTCCGTGCTGGCCAGCCAATAATGAGACAAGACGGGACAAGGAAGCATAGTTATTACTTGCCGTCCTCTTAGATGGGGAGCCTCAGAATGCATCGTATCGATTGCTAGATTGGGTAAGGTGCGGTCACGAAGGCAATGGCGCTTCTGCATTCGTTCCCGCATTTCTTGCTTCCTCAAACTACTATATTTTCTATTTCACACGAATGTTATTACTGTTGTTTATTGTCATTACTATTACTATCCTCCTTGTTAGCGATCTAAATTGTCAACCGAATCACCGCTGAGCTGAATTTCTGCATAGACCATCGGCGCCATCAGTTTCATTCATTTCGAATGACATCTTATGTCATTGGCATTATATACCAACATTTTTCCGGCCTTTGCAAGCGCTTTCATTTCATTGTCAACAATTCTGTCCCTTTATGGAATCACACTCGCTGATTTTTTTCCCACAGTCCTACTGTTTTCTCTTTTCAGGTGCTAGATTCTTCGGATGTTGTTCTCTACGTGCTCGATGCTCGCGATCCAATGGGCACTCGGTCCTCCTACATTGAGAATTATTTGAGAACAGAGAAGCCACATAAACATTTCATTTTCGTCTTGAATAAGATTGACCTCGTTCCGGTTTGGATCACAGTACGTTTTAGCTCACTCACTTGGCTTGGCTTTTAATCCCACCTTTGAGCCTCGTCGGCTGTTACATCGATTGCATGCTATTTAGACTCGCTCTGGATTTCCGTCGACAAGATGGCATATCTTCTAATCCGCCTCTTTTGTCATCATTTTCCGGTGCGGTACCTTGTAATTGTTGTCCCCCAGTTTGCGTCACAAGCCCGTCTTCTAGCGAGGCTGTAGCTTGTTTTCTTCACTTCAGCTTTGGATATTACTCTCATTCTACTTTCGAGTCAAGGCAAGTCAGAATAAGCTGAGCACATTTTCAGCACCTTGTTACAGTAGAACTGCGGATAAAAATTTTGAGTACAAAAGGTCTACTTAAAAGGACAAGCATGTGGATTAAAAAAAGTATACTTACATTCACTAAAGCAAACGTTCACGCGTTGCATTAGGGATCTTTGTCGAGTTCACTAGAGATGATAAATGGGACAAAACAGAGTTATGCTAAGTAGCGGTGCGATAATACAGCACTTCACATTTTGGGCGTCTGGATGAGAAGGAACAAGTTTTCACTAACTCAGCGTGGAGTGGGTGACACGGATCAATTACAATGTGACATGTATCAAAATACTTGATAACAATGAAGTCTACAGGACACTGGCGGGGTATTCCACTACATTTAGGGATAAGCATAATCGACCGGACAATAATTGTACAGTCTTTTTGAGGAAGACCAAGGAAAATAGCAGGCGAGAAGTGCAACCAATGAGGGATAATACAGGTAGCTACGAATTTATAGCTTAAATAGCGTGGTACTGAAAGCATCTTGAGCCGCAGGGCATAAAATGATAATTTCCTTAGCTTGCGAAAAGTTTCGTCAACGTGTGTAGACCACGTTAAGTTTTGGGATAAAAATACACCAAGATACCTAACATTGAGTGAACTATGTGTAATGCATTCCTTCACTACCAACAATGGGGCTCAAAGCACTGGGCAAAGTTTGACGTTTGTCAGCGTGGAGAAGAGAAAATGTTAAGTCTCGGCACTTTGAAGCATTGAGGACAAGGGATCGGGAAGATGACCACCGTTCAAGCTCGCCCTACCCTTTTTGAAGCGCCGATAATGATTCGTTGGTGGGATAGACGCTGCCTAAAACAACGTCCTCGGCGTATTGACAACCAAAAAAAATCTGATGGAATACGATATTTCTCGATGCACAGAGCAAACAAAAGGGGAGAGAGGATTGCTCCCCCCCTGTAAATGACCGCATCCGTTACTAATAGTGGAGGACCTTTTGCTGTTCAGTTGGGTGAATTGCGAGTGCTTTGTAAACTAATTTCCAATTATATTGCACACCGCAGCTTGGGCGCCGTTTGTAAATATTAGGTTGAGAAGCTGTGACCTATCGACACTTTCAGAATCGTTCAAATAATCCAAGAATGGCAGACGTACTGCCTTACATTTAGCATCTAATGCAGATGCTATTGAGTAAAGGAGATTAGCCACTGCATCCAACGTGGATCGTTAGGTTTTATAAGCAAACTGAGGTTCATCACTAGCTGGGGTGCTTGTAGAAATCAAAGGAATAAGCAGTCGTTCTAAGATTTTCAGCATGACAGATGTACAATCAATGGGCGGAATTCCTGTGCTTGCTTTGGGACTGACGTTATCCTGACTAGTCTCCAAATGTCGGGAATAGTGCCACTGTGTAGGTAACAATTGAACATATGTGTTAAAGGTAAGGTGAGGGAGTCGGCGCACTCCTTTAAATCAGTTGCTAATAGAGGATCAGGTTCTCCGACTGTCCTCATATTCAGCCTCTCAAATTCCTGGTAGATCTCTAAATGTTGGAATGCAAATGTTAGACCAGCTGCAGAGGGTGATAGCGGGCGAAATAAAGGCAGCAATCAGGCAATTTAAGGGGCGGATCGGAATTCAGTTGCGTTTATCCACATCTACAGACCCTAGATGTTTACTAGAGCCTTTACCACACAGTTGTTTCAAAAGCTGCCACAGGTCACGGCAGTTGTTTTTGGATAAAGTGGCTTCAATGTATAGGCCATTCAGTCGTATATTCTCAGTTTAATGGCTGAAGTAAGTAATTTGACACGATCGGGCAGTTTACTTTTATATGCACGTTCTTTTTTGCTCCTAGGTTAGTTGAGTTATGTGGGGGAGGGGGAGAATTGGACTGCCCTTAAATAAATGATTTCAATTGGGCAGCAAAGGTCGAGGCAGAAAATGTGATAGTCGCTGAGTTGCTCACATTAAACCGACAAATCGTCGTTGAAAACGATAAAATCCGTGGAGGACAGCGTTGTTTGAAGTCTCGTGATATTGAACACTCTCTTCGTCCGACAGTTTTAAATGGTATGTGAGCCAAAGAAACTGAGTTTGTCTTACTGTAACTAAGGGCATACCTTTATGATGCAATGGTCAGAGTTGCCGAGTGGAGCCCTTTTTGCGTGGAAAACAATCGAGCTTGGTTTCTGAAGACAAAATTTAATTTTGCTTCTAGTCTAGTTGGAAAAGTCACTATGTTCGTCAGATCAGGTACCCGAACAATATTGAGAGTCACATTTATTGAAATCTCCAGCAATCACACAGACTGAGCGTTCGAGTTTCCGTAGTAACACCGTAGATAACTTGTCAGCCAATTTATTCATTTGGGACGCTGGTGTGTCAGGCGATATGTATACCTTTCCGACGACAACTGAACTAAAACCGCACAGGAACCGTGGCTTGCATTCAATCAAGTGACAGCTGACAGTGGTTTTGATGTACATGAACAGTAAAGCTGCCGAATCGTATCAGCGTTGGTTGCTGTAAGTACTTACACCGCCTCCACGATTTTGGGGTAATTCTGGTCGATCAGACCTGATGGAACGATGGTCAGTAAGTCAGAATGCAACCAACTTTCCTGTACCATCAAAACAGCTGCACTTGAATATTTAGTTCGATGCAAGATTGCGGTAAGATCCACGATTTTTCCTAGTAATGATCGAACATTACTCTAAAGGATTATTTGTAATTGTCCGGTTTACTGAACGCCTTAGGCTGACTTGCCAACCAGCTTCGTGCTTTCTCATTTTTCCAAACTGCTTTTTCATAATTCTTTTACTAGTGTTCCTGACTTTATGGGAATATTTAACAAATCACGAGCAAAAAGTGATGTCGCGAAATATCCTTAAAAATCGGCAGTATAGAATATTGAGGTCATCACCATTGCTCCAGATAAACATAATTGCAAAACGATTTATACGAACTTGACAATTCCGCAATAACTAGTGTAAAAATGAATTCTCAGCAGCAACGGCCAATTTGAATGCTCCGCCTTAAGCCTTCATTGGTATACCGAAACAACAACAACAACAGCGCATGGGTATTGAAGCACAGTCCACTACTCTTTCCCCTTTAATAAGGGCCTGTTCGTTGAATAAATATGTTGAGTGATTCTGGATTGGAAGAGGCCTTTAGGCTCTGTGATGACTTTAACGCAGATGCCTAATGTTCATTAGTGCTGACGCCGCCACTATTGCGACTGTGAATAAGATCAGCAGGACCACGAGGGGCAATTCAAGTCAGGATACGCCTTATACACCCATTGGAACATTTTCAGCATTTTACACTATTTGGAAATACTACAGCACACAGCAACATTGAGAAAAGGTACAAGGTGACTAGAAAAAGAAGGAGTGCATTTTCACTCTAGCTGGCAGTCTCGCAAGTGGTTCATTGCTTTTGGCTAGACTAACAAGCGGGACAGATAGAGTAAGATGGAGTTGCGATACGTCGAGGTACAAGACAAAGCTTTAAACTTCAACTGTGGGGAAGAACCGGTTATCGTGCTGGCTAGAATAGTGTGTAGAGGGTGAAAGTGATCTTTTAGAATCCTGGATGAAAAGGTAAAGAATGCGTCAAAATGCTTGCTGACGGTGAAGTTAATGAAGGATACCAGAAGGTCGGGAAATGAATTTCATTGAGCACAAATGAAGAGTACAATCCTCTTTGAGGAGTCCGGGGGAAATAACAAGGAAGCAGTATGACTAATGATGGTGACTACATGCATTTGCAAGACAGAATTAGACATTGGGATTCCGAGGGCATTTTGAGTTTGAAAGCGTGAAATAATAGTATTCTGACTCTTTGAAGAGCTTCGAACACGTGTTCGACCAGGTATAAATTGTAGGACAAAAGAACACCGGGACACCTTATAGTGGCTAAACGAGGGGCCTAAAGAGAGCAAGATCCACCTTACCATATCTCAGATCTTCAACGACTTCAGAAGGCTGAAGATAATGCTTAAAGGAGAGTGATATAGAGAATAGATCGCCAGCTGTACGCCATATCGGCGCTTCGCTGCCACGAAACCACCACTAGCCACGCGTGGGCTGATTATACTGCAATGACGTCCACTCCTACGCGGATTCGAATCGGGGATCTTATGGTTGCAAACCAGACGCGCAGACCAGTAGTGTTACTACGAGCTAGATCGCATCAGCAGTGCCTCGACGATCACAAGTCGGCAGCCTTATGCTTTCGACTTCTTGGTACGCTCACCGCATGCTAAAGAGAATTGCGTTTTCATAGAGGAGTGGGTTCAACCATCTGCGGCGGATGCAGTCTCGCTCAAGATTTCGGCGTGCAACTGTCCTCTTCCCCACATTCAGAAGCCGCATGGTGATGCTGATTGTGGTAGTGAATAACCAAGGCACCGTTCACTCAAAGATCATCAACGATGACACCTGCAATGGTTCAAAATTCCCGATGTTCCTCAAGAAATTTGTGTCGCGCGTCTGCAGTATACCGCAGAAGT
The DNA here is from genome assembly GCA_944474145.2 of Dicrocoelium dendriticum. Lineage (NCBI taxonomy): Eukaryota > Metazoa > Platyhelminthes > Trematoda > Plagiorchiida > Dicrocoeliidae > Dicrocoelium > Dicrocoelium dendriticum. Next base: position 179,530,892 of record OX104063.1, read on the forward strand.
GAGATAAACGTTGCACGGTTACTATGGAGAACCAGGCTGGTGCGTACCGTCTTCCTTTATGGGGGCCTCATGATGGTCCACGCCAATAGTTGAAAACCGCGCAGTCAAGAAGTCATTGGCATTCCTGCATTCGCCTTTCATCTGGTTGTTTATTGTCATTTCACTCTGATCAGCATTTCCTTTTCGCTTTCATTTTCTCTACATTCTATTTTTCCTCAACCCCACTTTCTGACTTGTTATTTTTTGTTATTCTTGCGATGTGAGTTGTGGCAACTGGACCCACCCCACTTCGGTGCTCCGATCATAGTTGATCAACTGAACTGATCTATGGACAACGCTAGGATTCATATGCAAGACGATCTAAAGTGGATCATGGGTTTGTGACTCTACTCGTACATGCTGAACTCAGTCGAAAAACTGCTTTCGAAGTTGAAAACGTCGACGAGACACCTGACGCCTGACCAGACGCTAAGCGCGGTCATTCAAGAGAGCGTTGGAATGGTAACCCTGCTAGACTACGAGGACTGTGTTCTCCATGTGTTGGTTAACCTGACAAAGGTAGCAGCGAGACGATTTATGAAATGATCTTTTTTAACGATTCTCTGTTATTCCTTATTACTACGCTGTTTTCACTTCAAAGCGAAACTGTCGGGTTAGCTTGTAGGAGAGGATGCGTCTTCTCGTCATTCCTCACTCATGTTTTGTGGTTTCATGAAGCAGTTGGCTCATAAAACTAGGTAGCGTTTGGAGAGTTTCTGCGCTGCGCAATCCGGGAGTCTGACTTTCCATAGTCGCGCAGCTGCACAGGTTCATACGTCCATGCACAGACACACAAACTACGCTAAGGACGATAGTGGGACGGGAAAACTGGGCGATCAAAAGAAGGAATTGCACTAGCGCCCACCGCCTACACGATTCGGTTGCGTTAGCGTGTCCACAGTGTGGTCTAGACATCTTCCAGTCGCCTTAATCCTCATTCCTTGCTAGCAAATCGCTGATTTTCTTCTTAGAATGCAATGGGTCCAGTTTGGTTTGCAAAACGTCTGATTTAAAGTGAACATGGCATATATGAAACAGCTACGGTAATTCTCTTGAAACTTCGTGACGGCTCTTGCAGGATGCGGCTACGTTTCGATGTAATGGTCATAGTTGTATGTGGGTTTAGATAGTGTCAAAGCGCCCGATACTAGGCATGGTAACAGTTAACTTTCTTAACTAAATCTGGCCGCAAGCGGCTAAAATTGACGACAGTCCACAATGTGATCCATTTTTACAGTTTTTGTCGCCACAACTCTAACACATAGACCTGAGGTTCCGAGTCGGTTTTACCTCTTGCCGTTAGGGGATTTTGGTGAACTAACATTCGAGACTTGATAAATATCTTTGACTTTTTGCTTCTCTTTATACCCTATTTTTTCTTATGTGTATGCACTCTTTGGGCCAGCGCTCGTTGTTCATCCGACGTAACCGTGTGCATACCGTTTTCTGCTTAGTTGGCCTACACGCACTTGGGATCGGCAATTTACACAACATTCTATCATTTGTGGTATTTCCTTCCTTACCGGCCCCCTATATCATCACCCAGTTGCTTTTACACTAAAACATAATGATCAGTGGTCTCCGATATTTATTCATTACTCTTTTATTCGGATCACCTAGCTACTCATATTCTATGCCTGCATCTTTATTATTAATAGAAACGATGGAAGGCAATTCTATCCCAGGAATATCCCACCATGATTTTCCACGCAAATATGAACAAACCTATTGGTCGAGTGGCTCTTATGGGACTCCTCCGCCAACTTTACTCATTGCACAGCAAACATAGGCCACAGATATCGGTTGGCATTATTGGCTATCCGAATGTTGGGAAAAGCAGCATCATCAATGCCTTGCGGTAAAGTATTTTTTGTGCTTTACATACTGCACCGCTTTGCTTTTTGGTTTGCTTGCCATTTACTGATAGGGTTTTCAGTAGCACCTTTTAGACAATCAACTGATCTTTTATGCTGCCCGGAAATCTTCAACCGCAGGAAGATGTCAGCCTCTAGTGCTCTCTTTCTGAAGTCGCAGCGAACTGATTATTTTCTGCTCGGCCCGGTTTTTGGGGTCTCTGTCTAATATTGCTCACTCTTAACTGGGTTATGAAATGTCAACATCCTTCTCTTATTGAATGGATCGACAATGTATATTCTCGGAAGAACCAATTTATCTCGTTATCAATACTACTTCACCTAATTCACAATTCGGACATTCACTTGGGGTTGTGATTGGGCGTTGCGGACCACCTAGTCTTTAGCCTGTGTCATAAGCTGCGATGTGCTACTTCTCTTCCATAGCTCCCCACAGGCATTTCGACGGCCATCTTCAGGACGGAGTCGCCTAGCTATCTGGATGCGTTTAGTTTGATGTCGCGACAGAAATTGAATCCTGCAGCTGTCAAACTGCGATGACCTACCCAATATGTTCTCCTAACCGAATTTGTGCCGACTGTTAAACTAATAGTGGTACCAGGGAATTGTTGCTTCCTCCTGATATCTCGCGTATTTTTGTTGTTGTTGATGCGCGGTTGATAGCTCTGACATGATATAGACTATCCACAGCTGGCCGTCCCGCCTTATCTCCTCGTGAGTCTTTGACTGTTACTTAACGTTTCCATCGTGCGATGGCGTATCCTCTATTTTTACTGGTCATGTCTTAGCATTATTTTTTCACTTCCACCTCTTTTATTCCATGGAATTCTCATTTATACGACAAATGTACATCAATCAGATTTTGTATTATTATCAGTGGATTGGATTGCCGGCACCTGTGTCCGGAGTTGCCTGTCACTGCGGCCTCCATAGGTCAGCCACAGGATGCCTGCGTGTACACAGGGACCATTGGTGGCTTGCGCAGCACCACACACAGCTCCATGTCCAGTGTAAACCCAGAAGAATGAGACCGGGAGGCAGGTGGATGGGAGTCACGTTTCATCAACAGGGCCCGCCCACACTTTTCCAACATGTACAGCAGCATTCCTGTCTATCAAATCTGGGTATCATATGTATAAGATACACACAAAGCGGTGGCTGGACCGTAGTTCGCTCCACACTTTATGGAACTACTTTTAGCCAAACACGATTACAGGAACCATGCACTCCGTCCTCCCAAGATTATCACTCTCCTGGGGCCTGTTAGACAGGTAGGCACTTTGCCAACAATCACATCAAGCGCAACCAGGCATTGCAAATCACCCGGGAGGTTTCATGTGTCATTCGCACTTCCGACAGACAGTCAATCGAGTTTAGCCCGACTGAGCACATAATATGCTTCGTCAGCCTCAACTATTATTGTCGTTATTTCTGATAGTCCATGTTCCGCCACGTTTCTCTATCGTGTGCTACGTTAACCTTGCGCTGCCGTGCACATTTTCAGCCTGCTTGTATGCAAAGTCTCAACCTTGTTTTTGTCCGTTGTCATCAAGAATTTTCATTCCTTGCCGACGTCATACTTCATTTTGTCATGTATGCGAATTACGCTTCAATTTGCTTCTTTACACGCCCAGCAATAAAAAAGTGTGCAATGTGGCCCCTCTGGCTGGAGAAACCAAAGTGTGGCAATATGTGAACCTGATGAAATCAATTTTCCTGATCGACTGTCCCGGAGTTGTGTACCCCGATGGAGCAACTGAGGCGGAATTGGTGATGAAGGGCGTGGTGAGTTGAAAGTAAAGGATAGAGTTTTGCTTCACACGTTAGTATCGTATTCCGTTCGCATGGTAAGGCTAACGCTTACTCCCGCTCTTCCATAAAATTGCAGTAGATTCGAAGAGGTTCCCCACAGGTGAATTCATTCAGTTAACACCTAGTGTTTCCCTGTCTTTTGAAATCTCTTCTGCAGTACACATTACGTGTGACCCTCTTGCTAAACAGTGTTCGTTAGCACTAAGCTCTGGGATGACTGAATTTGGTGTCACATTCGTCGTGTTTCTTCGTTTGCATTGGGTTCTATGGTGCCTCTTCATTTTCGTATTTCTACTGACTGTCGTAGTTTTATTTTCCAGCTTACATATTTCGAGGATGCATAGTGATTGGCCGTGCACATTTTTCTTTCTCTAACCATTCATTACGTCCATTTATGGACGTCGAGACTGTACTGTAAACGACAGATTCGTTTGGGCCTCGACCAACTCTTAGAGCTTCGGGGTCAAACCAAAACAAGGTCGAAAGTTAACCACGTTTGCGACGTCAGCATTAGCTACTTGATCGGGTGGATTAACTTCATCCTGCGAACACATGGCTCCATCTCCGGTTTCTATTGGCAGTACGGTATTTAGCTACCAAGGTTGTGATCACTGGAGTTCTCAGCGTTAGTTTTTATTACATTCAAACTGGCATACCTTTGTGTCTCAGTGATCAAAACATCCGTACACCATGCGGAATTGTGACACGACATTGTCCGACGGCGCTGTAATTGTAATCGCCTTACATACATTTGTCGCTTCTGCGTTTAGCAGAGAACTGGTGCATACTTCGTATCACTGGCTGTGGGCGTCAACACGAAGAGCAGTGAAACCGCTATGAGCTACAACGCACGTCCTGACAACACCTACTGGAGGGGATCATGTGACACTCTTGGTACGGACCTGCGGTAATTTTCCACCTACCACTCCAGTCGTTCATTACGCGCATTGTAAGATCAAATAATGTCAGCAGGTGGCTTCTCAACATCTTCACCGAGCTCCACACCCAACTTAGTCAATTTCATTTCAACTGGTCTGCACACCTAAATGAAGCATCCACACTTTGTGAATCCACTATCCGCATGCGTAAAACAGCGGGAAATCAAATCATCGGCAGGAGAAAAGCGTTTGACTTGCGGAAATTCTTTTTCCTCCCTAACAAAATTGTCGGACGATTTCCTTACAATTTACATGGTTCAGAAAAGTAAGCGGCTGCGTCCGGTTCGTACGACGATCCAAGTAAAATTGTACTTCATATGCAAAGGGTGTGCCTCTGACGATAGACTGTTGAATGCGAGACACCATTTCATTTCAGACGAAAGTGGTTGACTACTTGTTACTCAAAAGACTGCTGAGTACTTGCACTCCAAGTTCTATCCAAACCAATACATGGTCTTTACTTCCAATTATCTGGGGTCTAGAGCCCATGAAATACGCATTGTTTTCCAGTGATTCCGATGTGAAGTCAACTATCGATATCAAGTGAACTGGCATGTTCGTGCTCACCCGTTTAGTAACGGAGGTCTAAGTTGCAAGTTGCCGGTGGCACATCAGTTGTCTGTTTCATGACACTGCTCTCTATTAATTGATTTGGACTGTTCATTACACACATCTGCCGTCTCATGTCACCGAGATTAATATTGTATTTACTATCTTTTTCTCTAAGCAGTGGCGTCAGAACGCCGTTAATCTGGAGCCGTATCGTTCGTAAGCTTAGGCTGAACGTGTTACCTGACCTCAGTCCTCGTGTTGTCGTCACTCCTAACGAAGTATGAACCTGCTGTGCGTAAGAAGTGCGCGCTCCTTTAATACTGACAGTTACTCAGCGAATGATATGTGACCAATTCGCCGTAATCACTTTATTAGTTAGCTGAGTAATCACTCGAGATCAGTGCCTACCCTGATGCGCTCTACTAAGGAGATTTCAACCGTCGCTCAGCTTTAAGCGGATGAAGCAAGGATAGGCATGGGTAGCACATGCTTGTTTAATTTGCTGCCCTCTTAGTGATCGGTTTAAACAATGAGTGTAGTTAGCTGGGGCATCTAGCCCTCATTTAGAAAACGGCCAGGAGCAAATGCTTTTTTCTGGGAGGTACAATGAGCTATTCACTGTTTAAGCCGTACTCATCCATCCGATCCATTTTTAGAGTGCGATCAGTTTACGTACATGTGTGGCGTCCAACAGATTAGCCAAGTTAACTCACGGTGCACGCCTCTTTCGTACATCTAGTTAATGCGTATCGCTAATTTACCAAAGCTGCCGCCGACGAATTACTTGACTGTTCCCTTTGTGTCCTGACACCCCGCTACGGGCATTTCCCTTGTGGACCACGACGCACTGGATTCAAGCGATAAAATTCGCTTGGGAGGTTCGAGTGACGCGTTTCCAGCAGGATCAGATCAACAACAAAACCAGAACTGGATCACGGTACTATTTACGATTGAATGAGTGAGCACTTATAATTCATTCCTCAGCAATGACGCTTCCAACTCGTAACAGCTCCAATTACAAACGCTTCAGTCCGAGAGCCAGTGATTTTGGCTTCAGATCGACCGAGGTACGAAGTGACGGTACCACAGTGCGCGACTTCCTTATAGGGCTTTTGGATCACGCGAATGGAACGAGGGCTGAGTGTGTCAAGGTGGGATGAGATCAGTATGTTTGGAGCATTCACCATACGAGTCACAAATGCGCAAACGCAGATGAATGGATCGACAGACAACCATAATCGATGGAGAAAAAAGGTGTAGACGCAAACGAAAGTCATAACAACATTAGGTGATAACGTGTTAGTGAGCGTAGGATGGAACGAGCTTTCAGATTAGGTATCACGAAGGAATGGTCATAAACACGTCCGTGCACGAAGGAAGGGAAAGACAATTTGGAGAGTAGATTCACAGAGTTTGGATTGGGCAGTCGATGGCACATCCAGGAATAAAGGGCTCAGAGTGAAGATCGTCACAATGCTTCTGCACTACCCAACAAAATCTGTATAGGACTTTCCATCGGCTGAATCGCGCATGCTGCTACCGGTATGAGGGAGTGCAGGACTTTCGAGGGTGCGCCGAGCTTCTCCACAACAGACTGTCGAACTCGCAATGATCCTCTTTGGAACGGCAGTATGTAAATGTGTCTCCCATGTGCGGAGGGACGACACTCGGAACTGACTGTTATCCCACTAGCGATTTCTCCCATACAAAGTACTTGAAACGATCAGCAAGTAGGTATTCGAACGGACATGTCGAACACACGTAACTTGGGAAACACATTACACGGTAGACACATCGTTACGTCTCATTGATCTGTTCGTGTATTCAGAATAAATTGTATTCTCTCCATTTTGTAGTCCTCCAAAGGTTGTACTTTATTCCAAACGGGTAGGAGCGCCGGATACTTGAGTTTTAAGGATAGTCGGTTGAGTACTTGGATTCCAAACAAGCTGTTGAGCACGGCACTCAGGTTCTTCACTCCAAATCGAGGAAGCAATATTGGCTACTGTACGAAATAAAATTCGCTTAGAAGGTTCGATTTACGCGTCTCTACCGTTATCGTGTTCCGACCTTGTTTTTGATTTGTTCCCGATGGAAATGCGTCATTCGGATCTACTAGACGAATTTTGTCACTCACACAGGATACTTATCCTCACAAAAAATGAGAGTCGATCAATACGCATTTTATTGTTCAAGTGCTGCTGCAATACCCGCCGTATTATTTCACCCACATCTGCGCTGATGATATGATTTCTTTGGGGTCAAAATCATTCTCCATGTAAGTGTTGCGGAATAGCTACATACTGCGCGTCTGCATGCAATGCGACGCAACGTGACTGGCTGTTACGCTGTCGGTTTTGATACTTGCCAAAGGACCGTTCTGACTCACTGATCGGCGTGCGTATCTGGTTCTTTCTATTACGTTTAGCGGTTTAATCGCCATTCAAGTAACTGTCGATCATGGGCCTAAGTTATGACGCTAAATTCTAGGCGATTCTACCGCATGAGTGATGAATATAAACACACCGCTTCTATGATCACTGACACCTAGATGCGCCACCCTTACCCAATGGGAGCACCAAACGAATAATGCTGATGTCCATTAGCTAGTGATAAGCAGTCTTTTCCTCTGCTATTGTGCTGAACCGTCTGTTCAACTCGATTCGTGCCCGCGGCTTAGGTCACCGTTTTCTGCTTTTAAATCTATCCTCTTTGGTGTATTCTTTGTGACGCCCCACGGTGCGCTTTTGATGCCGTAGCAGGATAGCATGAAGCGGCTGATCGGATGACTGAGTCGCATCGAAGCTCGTTGTCATTCTGGATAGGCTCACCATTAACCACTACATCAGTATTGAATCAATCAATGGTGCCCTCTCATTCACTCTAGCTGTTAAGTACTCCACCGTAGTTCCGACGTTCTCTTGTCCCACTTTTCTTTGGCTTCTCTTGTTCATTTCCCCCCACCGATTGTTTCGCTTGCTACGGCGACTTGTGTTAAGCCTGCTAGGCACATCGCAGCCCTCAATGCATTGGTTATAGTCCTGTATTCTTGCCCACTCAGTCTTTCGGTACCACATATGGCGACTGATTGCAGATGTGTTTCCTATCCAGCGTCCATGCCTTGTTTTTGGCGCCAATTTTCTACTTTCCTACAATCTTGCATATTGCATTGTAAGTTGGATGGCACATAATCAGCCGCCACACATTACTTTGATCCAGCTGTTTAGTGCTTAAAAAACAAATTTGTCAGCAAATTCACTAGGTGCATCGAACTAAAAGCTGTTCTCTTGTGTCCATTTCAGGTTCGAGTTGAATATCTTCAACAACCTGACTTGTACATCCGCGACGTCCTCAATCGAGTACAACCGGACTACTTGCAAAAGAGATATAATTTGCCTCCTCTTCCTGTCGCGGACACCAGCGAGAACAACCTTGAAAAAGCTGTTACTCCCATGTGGGACAAGGATGTTGATGTCTTCTTAGAAATCGTGTCACGACAGACTGGCAAGTTACTAAAGGTAAGCGAATAGCTGGCTACTTTGTTCATTCGTTAATACCGTCCAAAAACACCAAACAATTCCAATTGCTTATTTTTTTACACAGGGCGGCGATCCCGACCTCATGACCACCGCTAAACGCGTATTGAACGATTTCCAGCGGGGGAAGCTACCATATTTCGTCAGCCCTCCTGTGCCCGAGCGTGAGGAGGGTGAACCTGAGGTAGAATTCACTGAAGACTTTGTAAAAGTAGGTCGTAAAGGTATTTTCGGCACGCCATTTCCACTATTGGTACTGTGTTATTGTTGGTTGTTATTATTGTGGTAGGAATACAATTTAACTCAGTGTGATGGTTTATTTCCCTCTATTACCCATTGTATCGTGATCATTGGCACTTTCACAACACATTCGCAGCCACTCACTGTAACTGAATTTGATTTCAACACTTCTCGTTCTGATGTACACATGAGTAGGGGATTTTGATATAATTAATTGAGGTTCTTCACTGTCAGCTTCCAAATCAGATAGTCGTCCACATGCCTGGAAAAGCACTAGACTGCAGTTTCAGCCTGTTGGGCATCGTCAATAGTGCGCATCCATCAGGATTCGAACCCGTGACCACCAGCGGTTTGAACTGCCATTCAGCAGCTTATGCAACTGGGCCACGGAGACAGCTTCGGGCCGTCACGATTTACAAGCTAACTGCGATAATTCTTGATAGTCCTGTCATTCTATTCCTCAAAGCAACATTGTATGAACGACATCTGGACATGTGTTTTATGTACGATAAACCTGTTTGCAACTCTTTAGCCCCCACTACCACCTGCTTACCATTTTTTATCTTAAGTTTTCTACTACCTGTTCCCAGCCATCTACCGTCCCCGCCGCAAATCTGCTCAACTTCGTTTGAATGTATTCTTGGGCCACCTAAGTGATTCACCTCGGTAGCTGTGCATTTTTGCAGTAGATTAATTTCCCGCATTAGCATCATTAGCGCCGTGGTAACCTTGAACGAATACACTTTGAGCTGCGTTCTTTGCGAACAACACAATCTTGCGATCTACAAAAGGCTGGATAGGCACGTAGCAGTCTGGCCCCCTTGATAGTCGAAAGCCGATAATACTCCTGCCCACTTGTGGAAACCTCGACATCAACTGGTGCAAGCAACACCATTGTTGCACTATGCATTCTCCATGGAGAGCGCATTTTAAATTGCATCCATCCAAGGTGTTGTGCAAGCCATCCGCACACCAACTAGGCGCCTGAAGCGCGTGTACTCAATCGCTCCTTTGTCATCAAATCCCGTTGCATACAGACGTTTACCATGTTAAGCTGCTCCTCTCATAAATTAAAATGCACATGCATGCTACGTATTTCGGGGCCTTTTAGCGGCCATTCACTCGTACCGCATGTACCCTCTTGTTTGTGCAGTAGCATTAACAACTCGTCACGTGTTGCAGAAACACACGTCTCCCATCGTAAACGTACCGCCATACCTCATGGTTTATCGTTTTATCTTGAGTCAAAGACGTGCACCCCTAGCCCATTTGCAACATAGAAAAATGAACTTCTTTGTATTCATCCTTTTTTTGTTCCAGCGTACTGTAAAAGGGATTCTGATTTTGATAGCTTAACAGAAGCATCCGTGACTCGAACGAGGCTACTTCGCATCTCCCTCTTTCCGTTTCTTAAGTGAATGAGAACTCATATGATACAGACTTCTAGTTTTACACGAAGTTCATATTTCACCGAAGTTGTTTTAGTATTACATAAGTTTCTATGTGATTACAGTTTCTTTTCTCGCGAGCGTCGTTGTACCAAACTACTTTCATTCCACTCTTACCATGTGTCCGCAATATTTCTCCTTTACGCTTTACGTGTACTTTCCTTGCATTTTTGCTGCTACTCACGGGTCTTCATACACCTGTTTATCTCCCCGATATTCCTGCTTTTCCTGTATCTCACAGTTCCTACTGTATCGTTGATCCCTTGTGGAAGTAGGGAATTATCAATTCTTTTCGTCCATCAACTACGCTCCGAAGGTCTACGCGTAGTGAATCGAGTTACCATATTTTACGTTTCTACTACACTGTCGATTATTTACAGTGATGGCAGTATGGCCAATAAGACACTGACCCACACACATTGATGACCCTTTGCACGCATCAGGCTTAATCAATCTACGCGGCTTTGCGAATAAATCGCCAAAGTTCAGTGAATCCAGTGATTGTTAGCTGCTGTGTTTGACCAGGTCAAAGTGTATTTTTTAACCGGGAGCGAAATCTCGTCAATTTTGAATTCACTTTAACAATGTGGAACAAGGTCGTGTAAGGACCTTCGTTGGCTGAATCGTTTGTCTTTAAAACACATGACTTTCCCAAGAGTGATATTACTAGGAAGAATGAACCCAGTGCATGACAGAGATCCGTTGTCTATTAACAGTCTATGATCAAATCAGCTATTCGTGATTGATTTTGTGACTGACCGCTACCTGGGACATGAGTGTCGCACATTAATGATAGTTTTTTTCAAATAGGTATGTTGATTGTATGATGGATTTGCTGTCCATGATGGTTGAATCATCTATTCTATTTATTAGAATTTGTGAGTTTGTTTCACTAAGATTTGGAAAGTTTTTCGGATGATCCAAGAGGTGAAATAAGTAAATTGCAGAATAAGAGGAGTGTATTCTATCCAAGCGCGGTGCGAAACAATCGAATCATCAGACCAACTTATCGGTAGTTTGATGTTTGGGCACAACTGACGTCTGAAGTACCGTTTATGCACTTGAATATTCATTCAGTTGTTAATATGCATGTCTTATTATTGTTTTCATTCCTTTCCAGGACTTAACTGCGACTGATGAAGATGATTCTTCACAGTGTCTAAATCCCCCCAGTCCAAATACCACCACAGCACTCGAGAAGACGTCGAGCATCCCGTTGGATGCCAATGAAGAATCGGTACATATTTTTTACTCTATCATCCTTTTGTCTCAGTGCTTATTATTCCGACTAACTTTCTAGTGTGTGCCCGCTCTAAGCATTGCCTCTATCCTCTTGTCTGAGGTTTACACTTGATTTTATTGACAATTGCCGACAAACGGCTGGTGTGCGCTACCTCGCGATATTTATTCTTTGATAACTCAGTAGTGGAATGTGTGGGTTCAAGACACCACCATGGAGTATGCACGAATGGCATCCCCTGTATTTCCCTGCTTAGCTTTAATCGCGTTCAACTATATTTCCACTAGATCTAAGTCTTGATACAGCAGCTACCTGTTCGCGGCATCCGCTCAGGACAG
>OX104063.1:179543406-179582808 GCA_944474145.2 Dicrocoelium dendriticum
TTGTGATATTCGACATTCGGATTACCAGAAAATTTTAATTTTACACTGCATCGAACAATCATGCATACTAAATTTGCCGCCCAGAGCGTACCGTCCCAGCGTACAAGGCCTCTGATTAAAGGTTGACATCAGCGCATAACGGATGTGGTAGTAGGAACATTGAGGGCTCCAATGTCAAAGCGCTACAGTATCATCAACAGCACACGTTAGTTGAGGGTGAGAAACACACTTCAGCTAATGTGCCGCAACAGAAAATAATTAGAGATTAAAAAGTTACAATGCCAAAAATATGATGTTAAATAGTACATTGTGCGTTTTGCATTAGATCGGAAAATTAGGGAAAGTTAAAAGGAGGAGGATGAACAAAGAAGTTCACAACACAAACGATCTTCGTGTGTTTAACTAAACGTGTTCATCGTCCTTAGGACCCCAGCCAGGCAGTCGGGATGCACCAACCGACGCTAACTACGAAGTGAAGGTTTTCATCCCTCTCGACCAAGTCATCGCTTGGCTTCCCCTCCTCCTCTTCCAAACGCACCCACAACGCGCAAACAATGCATGTCGCGGAAGTTGGTGTGCTGGCATGCGCAACACATAGCCCAACTATCGGAGCCTGGTGCGTGATATAATGCGGCTGAGCAGTTCACCCGCTCTTCCTGCACCAAATACGCGAAGCCGAACACGCTCATTGCTCACGTGGTGCTCCCACCAGACATGAGCTAAACTGCGAAGGCAGCGATGATCGAATATGACGAGCTCTTTATGCCTGTCGACCTGATGGGCCAGGTTTCACAACCATATAGGAGAGTTGAACGGACGGCTGCGTTATAAACTTTGCCCTTCAGGGCGAGAGTAATGTCGCGCCTGCGCCACAGGTGGCGGAGATTGGCAAAAGCACCTCAGGCTTTTGCTATAGGCTTCGTAACCTCATGCTCAATCCCACGGGTGCTAATATAGCTGCCCAGGTACTTGAATTCCTGAACGACTTCTAGCTGATCACCACCAAGCGTTAGCGTAGGGGTCGGTCCCTACCAATCTTGGAGAAGTACTTTGCATTTCGATGGAGCAAAGCATAGCCCAAAACGATTGACAGCCAGTGCTAATCGGTCCAGTGCAGCCTGGCACCTTTCGACGCTGTCACAGATTAGGGCAAGATCGTCCGCATACTCCAAGTCAAGAAGTCGCTCACCAGGAAGTAGCTCCACACCTTCTAGGTCGTGTCCAGCGAACGCTGTTTCCATGACTTCAGCAATAGCGATGTTAAAGAGGAAAAGTGACAGCGGGCAACCTTGTCTCACACCGCTGGTGGTACTGAAGGGTGGCGACAGTTTGCCATAAACCTTCACTCTGCCCGAACTATGTGCGTACAGCGCTTTGATAATGTTTACATATTTATCAGGCACACCTTTCCTCAGCAGACAGTCCCAAAGGGCACATCGATCAACTGAATCGAAGGCACCTTATATGTCAAGAAACACGACAACAGCAGGTGGCCAATAAACATGGCGGTGCTCCAACAATTGACGCAAGGTGAAGATGTGGTCGATGCAGCCCCAACCTCGACGAAACCCGGCTTGCTCTTCATGAATCTGGCTCTCACGAATGCCAGTCAGTCTGTGGAGAATGACAGAGGCAAGCAATTTAGTGGCAATGGAAATCAGACTGATCCCTCTATGATTGCCGCATTGCAAACGGGATCCTCCCTTGAAAATTGGGACAATGACGCAGCGGCTCCAATCTGTCGGGACAGTCTCCTGCTCCCAATGTTTCACTAGCAACTCGTGTAAATCATCTATTAGAGCAGGTCCACCGAAGGTGAAGTGGGCTGGGGGAATTCTATCTGCCCCTGCGGCCTTATGCAATTTCAACAGTCGGATCTCACGTTCGACTTCTGCGCGTGAGGGCGGATCCAAGGAGACGGTCCAGGGAGAAGGGCGCTCAATGCCCGAAAAAGAAACCGATAAATCAGGTTGGTTAAATTGCCTTGCAAAGTGTGCGGCCCAACGCTCCAAGCGTTTTGACAGGCTGTGGATCCGCTGCCCACTCTCGTCGCGTATGGTCTCGCTAACACCAGGTCTCCTGCTGCCTGTTTCCCGTATCAGACGGAATAACTTACGGCAGTGGCTGTTTCCATCTCAGAGGCACGATGAGACCACCAGGTTTCGCAGCCTTTCTTCAGGCTAGCATGTAGTTTTGCCCAGAGATTTTTGCGAGCCTCATTGTATTCGCTTCCAGCCGGAATACGTCGGCGAGCATCCATAAGTTCTAGAGACTGTGTAGAGACCCAATGTCCAGTTTGGCAATTTGCTTTGCCACATGAAGACATGCCTGCTAACAGTAACGTTTTACAGATATGTATCCAGTGATCTTCGACGGTATTCAGTGGGCGCTTACTCAGCCCGGATGTCAGCGCACTTTGATACACATTCAGAACATCTGGCTTCCCCAGCTGGCTGGTGTCAATCCGTTCACATCGATGTTGCGGACGTCCACCGAAACGCACCCGGAGGTCGGCGCAGACAAGTGCGTGGTCAGAGTCCACGTTCGTGCTCCAAATCGAGCGACAGCTTTGGACACAGCCTCTCCAGCGGTAACTGATCGCGATATGATCGATTTGCATCCATGGCTGGCCCAAGGCTGGTTGCCGCCAAGTTACGCATCTGCGGGTGCTGTGTCGAAAGTTTGTGCTCGCGAGAAAGAGACGAGCATCTTCACACAGCTGTAGCAATCGCTCACCGTTGTCATTACGGGCGCAAAACCATGTTCGCCGCCAAATGAAACTCATCAGAGGACAATTTTCCGACTTGTGCGTTTAAATCGCCAGCCAACACCACAGCATCCGTGTTTCTTCTGTAACGAAGGTGATCGTGAAGTTGCTGATAAAAAGCAACTTCTACCGAATCAGTGCTACAGTTTGTAGGGGCGTAGGCCGCAATGACAAACAGGCACCGTTTGTCCCCGCGCGACTTCGTAGCACGGAACGAACCAGCTAATCTAACGGCGCACATCCTACTGTTTACTGGGATCCAATCAATCAGGGCAGCTTCATCCCGGGGACTCAAAACAATGCCGACGCCAGCTTGGCCGGCATTTGAAGCTGCATCATCGCCAGATAGGCGCAATGAGAATGTGCCGCCAGTGTCGCATGTAGGGGATCTCAGGGTAAGCACGGAGCTCGAACCTTGCAGACGGGTTTCTGATAAACAGCAAATATCGATCGATAGGGTCTCTAGTGTGCGGGCAAGTGCTGCCTGTTGGCCAATCTGTAGCAAAATGCGCACGTTGAGGCATGCCAGTCTTAGCGAAACGCGAGGACTCCAAAGGGAAACAGATGAACTGACATTGTCCGCTTGGTTGAACATGGACTTGTCGACTGGATTGGAGCGATGGCCTGCGACTATGTGTGAGTTGAAACTAAAAGACAAACGTTTAATGAAGCAAGCTGGGGGAGGGTCAAGAATTGGGGATTGAAAATGGGGGAGATAAAAGTAAAGTTGGTGTGAGACGTTGAGGATGAAAAAACGCAAGAGGGGGTATAACAAGACGGGAAGGCCTGAGCAGTAGCATCCAAACCCCTATCCACCTTGCATGAAGCAGTAGATATGGCGCCGTTGAATATCCTCTGCGACGGCCAGAGCATCAAGAAATGCTTTCAGGAAAGATTCATAGTAGTGCGTGGGCCGAATACTGTCAGGTTGCCCAGGCATAGACGGGAGTAGGATTACGGTTCTCAACCAAATCCCTTGGTTCAAAAGCCTTACCCCAAGGCAGCGTAGTTTTGGCACTGAACAGACAGCCCATTTTTTGAGTAAGGAGCCAAGCTCACTACAACCCCCAACCTGGTGGATCAGGAGACTAAGTTTGTGTGGCCTCTAACCATGGACCAATCTGGCATGATTGGCTCAGAAGGTGCGAAAAAGCACCATCCAACATAGCTCAATGGAGCACTGAGGCACACAAACCATTGCACTAGGTTAAGGTCCATTCTCGTCGTGATTGCGCATTGCTGATGCATCCCAATGAACTAAAAGTCTTCCGGGGACATTCGCAGTCATGTGATCGTATGCCAATGACATAACAACTCTGCCGTACCCCGTCCGAAGCAACAAAATGAGGTCATCTGCAGGCAAGATATTTTTAATGTGAACATGTTTGAGCCAAGCTTATCTGATATATGTTACCACAGGAAAATCACTGCAGTTTGTGGTAAAAAGTTAATGTGGTGAAAGCGGTTCAACGAGCTCCATTTACTGAAAGCATTCCCACTGGAGTAATTTACAGCAGAGATTTTTTGTTTCGGATTTACAAATTTGGGCGATTTGTCACTGTTACAATCACTCACTGCAGACTTTTACTTATTTCGGTAGAGGAGGCTTCTAGTTTTCCAACAATTTCTCAACCGTTTAATTCCATCACAGAGCAAATTACGCCTCCATTATGAACCCTTCTCAGTCAAGCGACTGTCAACTCTCGCCGCTCTTCATTTCAGCCGGTGCAATTAACCTACTATGCGCGACAACGGCATACACAACTGGTCTACACTAGCCGTCCAACCCGCGACTACATGACTCACGGATGCAACACACAAAACAAGGTGAGCTAGTCATCTGACCTTGGCCTGACGATCGGCGAGCGAACGCTAACCGATGATGAGACCCCGTTAACCAGCAAAGCAGGCAACAGCCGTTCGACCACCATGGCCACAACACCTGTGATCTGCTAATCAAACATGTGCAATGGTAGTAAAAGCGTGACAGACATGTTCTCACTGTACGAGCTGTTACCACCCAGAATGAGTCAGAGTATATCACACTTAAATAAAGAAGTAGCAGAGTAGGCCGGGCTCACTTTGGTTTTGTCCCATGTTTACGAATGTCTCGCTTGTAAAATGTATGCCAGCATTAGCACAGATGTACGACAATCTAATCATCCAAAGTGAAGTTTGCCTAAATGCGAGAAGTGCTTCTATAAATGCAAAAATAACACGGCTTGCATCTCATCCATCTCTTCCAATCCGTACCCCGAAACCAAGAAAAAAGGTCAGGCGTTCCCACGGTTTCGCAGTACCGTAAATCGTGGGAACCACAAGCCAACTCAGCACCGCGATCGATCGGAGCACGCCCAGCTCCACCGCTCACATCCTCTTATCCCATGTATCAACTGAAGCAATATCATCATCAGTAACACCTAAACATCATCATCAGTAACACCTAAACTACAATTCCCCAAAAGAAAACGAACCTCTCTAAAGACCAAACCACCTATACAACCGCTGTTGCGCCAGGTGTTTAAAGTAGGACTTCAATAGCTTAAACGGCTACACGCCGAACATGGGTCAAGGACCTGGTGCAACTAGAGGTGACGTCACCACCGATAACCGTGCCTCCTATATCACCAAAGATAAGGTGGAACTACAGTGCACCTGAGTCCAAGGCAAAATGTTTAAATGGTAAATGGCAGGACGATCTGAAGAATTGTAATTCCACGTTGTGTGATTGGATTGCGACGCGCAATCTCAATGTAATGGACTGTGATTCACATTGAAGTGAAACTTAATCACTGCGATCGCTGGGACCGTACTCAAAGCAGATAGAAATTTGGTGTTGCCCACCCGAAAACACTGCACAACCACGACGCGTTTCGATATAACTTCATTTCATCAGGTGGAGACAGCAGGCCTCGATCCCTCGACCATTGGCCACCGTGACCCGGTAGCCAAAGGGGTAGAGGTCTCGGGTGGGCAACACCCAATTTCTAATTGTAATTCCACTTGTGATTGGATAGGAGCTCGGGCCTAATTTACTAACTTAATGCGCATCCCTAGACATCCAAATTCAGCGCACTACGGTAGGTCCCGACTAAGATGAGAACGACGAGATTCACAGATGATGTCCAGACGGTGATTCGGTCGGTATACCACCTGCTGAGTGAAGACAGTGGAAATGCATATTTTCGGATGTCCCATGGAGCGAACGCCGGCGGGACAGAAATAATTCATGACGACCAAACACGGTGTAGCAGTGAGGAGATTCCCCCGGATTGCATGAGTATGTTGTGTAAAATAGTAAATAAAATTACCTCATTGTACATCTAGAGGTTGTTTGTAGATTGATGATATGTATGTTGCATTAGTTTGTCTGATCCAACACACACGGCGCCAAGGGGGATTCAACTCACCGCTCCATCGCGCGGTCCCTCACATCTTTCCCTAGCTAACTGGGTCGTTCGGTATCGTATTTTTAGCTAATACACGGGAACAGAGTGTACCACAATACACTTTCGTCCCGACACTTCCGTGCCTTCTTTTCCATCACTGGGAACGGTACTCGTCAATAGTCGGTTAGCGTGAGTCGTCACTCTCGCTAAAACGGACAGTAGAAGGAGAACCATTTTCAACCATGGCGCACCCGAGTTACCGGTAGCTAGCGGCGAGGAAACCCATGTCCATGATCTGGAAGAAGGGCGATACATCCGCGAAGCTATTTCCGCTGATGACGTCATACTTCAGTCGATCTTAAGGCTACACTTGTCGCTTCACTACAAAGGCAGTGGTCCGAGGATACTGAAACTTATAGTTCAGTCAATACAGATGACGTTGAGATTAATCTAGGAGTGGCAGGAGGCCAAACCTGAGAACCACTTTACCGGGCAAAGAGGTGAAAACGGAGGAAGCCTTGTGGTCAGACTTGGAGCTTGTCGCGGGAATCGAAGCGTGAGAACTGCTCTAACAACGCTGCGCAAACGAACACCGGGACGGAGTGTAAGAACGGGGGTGGTGAAGCCGTTTGGCCGAACGTCGGGCATGGAAAAGGTGACTACCTGGCTAGCGTAAGATGGTGCGATGAGATACAGGACCAAGAAAGTGCACGCCAAACCCGTTACTGGAACACTGCAATTTTACTGCAACACATAAATAGCGTTTAATTTTTAATGTGAATCGGTCGCCTCGCAGTGTGACTTCTACGTATCGAGAGCGCGTCACGACAGCAGATACCGCGCAACACATTTCCATCAGAAACAAGAGTAAAGACAGCAGACAGGGAAACACAGCCACTCGCTGTCATCGAGGAAACAATATTCCAGACCCAATACAACCACGACTGTGATTCAGAAAACTGTGTACTCAGACCAGTAGCTATTGTGAAAACTACTGATGGACTGAATACTGCATATGCAAGTGGATCTAAAAATAGATTGCACTGAAATTGAGATTTGGCAAATCCCCAGAAAATTATTAGGTGCCAGCCTCAACCCGGTCGGCACAAATTCACCTTTATACACTATTGTTAAGAGCTTCTGACGTTTAAGAAACTCTCCTATGTGTACACTAATGCTTAAGGCTTACTTAGCGGACTTTTCGAACTGAGACTCCGTCAACAATCAAAGGCAGGTGAAGTCATCGCTATAAAGGAGATATGGTTGCACTCTGGAATAAGTGACATCGAGCTCGCATTGCCAGGTATATCCGTTGTTCAGAACGACCGACCCAGTAAAGGGGTGCGGTTGGCTCTGTACTTCGCAGTGACATTTAATGTGAGCCGTTGGAGGACTCGGTCAACACAGTACAGGATTCCCTTTGGTGCCGTCTACGTTTAAGAAGTGACGATGTCTGCGACCTCTGGCGGTCGTTAATCGCCCTCCTTTCTCCACGCCCGAGATGGACTTCTACCCGGCATCCACAGAAGCAGGTGATGAACAAAAAGTACAACCACATTCAGATCACTGGCGATTTCGACGTCCACCCTCAGGAGTCCCAAGCCACTTCTGGAGAACAAATCAGCGGATCTACAAGAGTTCGTTGCCAGTTTCCCGCTTTATGGTCACATCAACACTCAAGAGATTCAGAGATACAAATTGACCGTCTATACGGGATCGGATAATCATCAACGAAGAGGGTTATCATCGACGTCCCTTGGAACACAGCGATCACGTAGTCTTACGTTTCGAAATGATAA
Organism: Dicrocoelium dendriticum; assembly: GCA_944474145.2. NCBI lineage: Eukaryota > Metazoa > Platyhelminthes > Trematoda > Plagiorchiida > Dicrocoeliidae > Dicrocoelium > Dicrocoelium dendriticum. The sequence goes on from OX104063.1 coordinate 179,551,362, forward strand.
AGTTACTACGCATTTATTATGCAGAATATCCCGTGGTAATAACCGACGCATGATTCAGCATCATTACACAAGTTAGAGGTGGAAAACTCCTCAGCTATTGTGCCGCAATACAAGAGAAAAGAGAAAACAGAAAATGTACAACAGATGCAAAACAGCTGAGCTACCAGTAACGGATAGGCATCTTTCCGGAAAGCTACCAACCGAAAAATGTGCAGCAAAAAATGCTACGCAAAACTTATATTATGCTAAGAAATGAGGTCATGGTTGGAGGAGGGGAGGAACAAAGAAACTCACAACACGAACGCCACTGAGGTCGGCTCCTAGCCATATCAACAAGTGTATCCAGCCAAACGTGTTCATCGTCTTTCGGACCCCAACCAGGCAGCCGAGAGGCTCCAACCGATGCCAACTTCGAACTAAGGGGCTGCATTCCTTCTGACCAAGTCATCGCTTGGCCACCCCTCCTCCTCTTCCATCCAAACCTCGGTGCGCTACCAAACGCACGACGCGGGAGCAAGTGGGCTGGAATGCACGTTACGTGGCTAAGCCATCAGGGCCGGGAGCGTGAAACAACGGTGCTGAGCGGCTCATTTCCTTTTCCTGGGCCCTAAACAAGGCGTCAAACACGCTCATTGGTCACAATTGTGGCAGGAGGTCAAACCTGAAAACCACTTTGCCGGGCCAAGGCGTGAGAACGGTGGATAGACGTGCACTTTGGGACTGTCTACTCAGGAAAGGTGTACCTGAGAAATATGTAAATATTATCCGAGCATTATACATGCGTAGCTCGGGCAGAGTGAATACTAACGGCAAGCTGTCGTCGCCCTTTCATATCTCCAGCGGTGTGAGACAAGGATGCCCGCTGTCACCTTTCCTCTTCAACTTCCCTATTGACGAAGTTATGGAAATCGCGTTCACAGGACCCGACTTAGAAGGTATGGATCTGCTCCCAGAAGAACGACTTCTTGACTTGGAGTATGCTGACGATATTGCCCTAATCTGTGACAGCTCACAAACCTGCCAAGCTGCAGTGGACAGATTAGCACTGGCTGTCCGTCACTTCGAGCTTTGCTTCGCACCCTCGAAGTGCAATGCGTTCCTCCAAGATTAACCTGGACCGCCTCATGCGCTGACCCATGGTGAGGAACAGCTAAAAGTCGTTCAAAAATTCAAATACCTGGAAAGTTGTATCAGCGCCCATGGGATTGAGGATGAGATCACGAACTGTATAGCCAAATCTCGTGGCGCTTTTGCTAACCTTCGCCACTTATGGCGCCGTTGGTAGCGATGCCGACTCCATCAAAGATGACGGAGGGTTCGCTGCCCGAAAACTGGCGCCTGCGGAGAGCGAAGTGGATGAATTCCGCGACAATGATCGGGTTAGATGAATTTCCTATGCCATATCAGTTAGCCATGTTCATGTATGTCATCGCCCATGATGCGATGCGGATACTAGACACCTGGAAGTTCTGTGATCACGACCAAGAACCGGATCTTCCATAAACACTCGAGAGATTTGGTGATTACTGTGAAGGCCGGTTAAACCTTTTCGCCCGTTGCTGTCGATCGACCGACGTTAGGTCACTTGATAGTGTAAATCAGCAAGAAGCGCAAGAGATTTCAGTAAATAACAATGAGATTATGATGAAGAGGGATGCGCTAATGCAAAACTGGCGATTCAAGGACAACTAGTTCAACCGCAAGCTGATACTGGAGCCAACGAAAATAATTTCCACTAATCGTCTGCAAGACCGTCTTCGAAAGCGTCCACGGCGGCGAAAAACGCGTCAGAAACACAAACACAGATAGCCTTACACTCCAGCGCCTGGAGATGAAATATGGTTTAAACAGATACGTAGAGTTGAAGGGCGTCGGAAAAGAAGAGCAGCCGAGGGTCGGAAAAGAAAGGGAAACTATCGAATGCGGCTGAAAAGGCGATGTGGTGAACAGGCACTGCACTCGGACGAGAAGCCGCATCAGCAAAATAAGCCAAGATGGCAGCCTAGGTTCGAAAGCTCTGCCGAAGTGGAAGGCGATACGGAACCTGCAACACCAAAACAACGAAAAAAGGAAAGGATGTGATGGTGGCTGAAAGCTGGAGCGAAAGATCGCCTGCCTAAGTGTGGTCGATCAGGCGATCAATCGAGTGGGCTGGTGAGTTTTTAAGAACATAGGTAATTGTACATTACTTCAGACTTGTGAATAGAACGCTTGTATGCAGAACCGGTGTGAGTTCTTTCTCTTGACGCGGCTGGAGAACCAGCCGACGACAGGATGGATCAGAAGCTTTCTCCTACACCGGCGCTTGGAAGTAACAGAGCGTAAATCATTTTCAGATCCGATCCTAGTCGAATGCGGAATATCACAGGGATCGGTACGGAGACCAAGGTTGTTCTTGCCGTATATCAACGATATAACTCACCTCATAAGATCGAACTGCATACTCTGTGCCGATGATATCAAGGTGTAGAGGGTGATCAATATACTAGATGATACTACACTACTTCAAGACGATTTGGATAGGGTTTACGCATGGTGAATACACGATCTACTTTGGTTTAATGTGAAAAAGGTAGAGTGCTGCACTTACGATACCAACTGGCGCGCTGCCATAAACTGGGCACCCAGAAGCTTTAAACATATTCCGGCGAAAAGAATTTGAGCGTTTTGATCCAGCCCAAACCAGGCTGGAAAGACATCAAGAAGATGCAACCAAAATGTTGGCCTCTTGCGGAGTGCATTCGGACGATTTGATCCATCAAGTTTTCAGCAACTTCTTGGTTAATACATACGTCCACATGTGGAATACGCAATACAGGTCTGGCGGTCATGGCTGAAGGGAGATCTCGCCGCCAAGAATGTTAAAGGCATGTATCATTTGCCGTATGAACAAAGGTTACGAGTGCTCAGAGTCTTCACCGGACGATACCGGCGACTGCGTGGGGACCATATTTTGACTTAGCATATTTTGAGGGATGCCAACCACACGTGGCGCGACTCGCTATAGCACAGTCACAACAGTAATCTGAGAGATTACCATCTCAAGCTAATAGTAGTACAGTCGTTTGGAGTACCGTCGGACTTTCTATTACGCTCGTGTTTGCCAAACGTGGAATGTGATACGGGAATCTGTCATCAGTGCTCCCACGCTGGTAGAATTCCAAGTCCGAGTTGACCATGCACCATCTCACATGACTCATTGCCTATGGCCAAACACGTGTCTCAAAGATTTAAAAGCCGATCAGCTCCCAGAATACATTACACATTTTGCAACTCCAGGAGGCGACATGTTTCTATAAACGTCCCGTTTGTCATCATTCCTTATGAACTTACAGAGGATTTACAGCTTTTAATACCCATAGCGCGGTGAGTCCACCGATGTGGACTTAATTTTGCTGGCATATTTCCCATATTTTGCAATATTCGCCATGTCCATCCTACGGAACCTGTTAAGCATTAGCTTTTTTGCCCTTATTGAACAACTGTCTCATTATAGGTCTGTGCAACGAGTGAAAAGGTGGCCTCGGAAAAAACAATTCAAAGTGTAGTCACGGTCGCCCTATACAGAACCGAAGCAGGGGTTTTACACCGACCGACAAACATGAGCTGACGTGTGCCATCTATGGTTGATAGCGATATGAGCGAGTTAAACCCAGAGCAGTCTATTATTCAGTATCCGTCACGTAACTTGATGCGAGCGTTTGGTTTGGATAACTATCCCGCTAGTACATAGGCCGTTATCGGTACACAGCAGAAGAATTCACTGGACACAAAATCGAGCATGCGCAGGTGCAACCGACTCCCGGTAGTCTAGTTCACACGCAACTTCTTATGATCGCATGACAGCAAAATGTCGATTGGAAGTACCCGTGTGTTGCTAACATCCAAAGGTAGTCGGTCGCCAGTACCAGTGTAGACAACGATCGAAATATTAGCGCGCGAACTAAATTTGAACCGTTTCTATAACGGCGTTTTTCGCTTGCCTTTCAGAGCCGCGCGCGTGTACTTTGACTGAAAAGAAGCAAGAAAGAGAAGACTGTCAACCATAACGTACTTTACATTTTTTTATACCTATATTTGTTCCGCTTTATAGTGGCTACGTGTTGCGTAATACAAGTTCCTGTTCCGCACTTGGAATACTTCTAGTGTGTATGCTACACCAGCAGGTCAAGCATGGACTGAGGAACGGTTTCGGAAGTGATGTCTTGACTCTGATGAGCAACTGACATGAGCATGTCACCTGCAAGCACGATGTCTGTGCGTTTGGACATTCGTGTAAGGTTTTTACCTCGCCGTTCAAAGCTGATTGGTTTAAATAGGAAGTTTCAGTTGAGATGATATTCAAAACAAAGACATCAAAAGTAACATGTAGCGAACGAAGTTCTTGCTTAATAAGTATGCAACCATCTGGAATAGGCTCCCATTGTCCTTAAGATCCTGTGCGTCCCACATGTATTCCGTGACGACATAAACAAATTTGATCACCATAGACAAAGCAATTGAGCTATTTACCTGAAGAAGATGCCTACTGGAATAGAATAGGCATTAAAATGAGAAAAACAACCAAAACCGAGTCAAGTGAACTAGCAGCGCACTTCGCCAATACTAACACCGGTCAATTACCCCTGTTATTTACCTTTATTAACTCTGAACGGTTTTCCTACACACACTCTTTGCCGGTACTACCTCTGCCATACCTCAATTACAGTCCAATTATTAGTCTGTATCTTCTTCATTTTTGGCAGGTTACGTCTTCCAAACTACTGCCTGGAGAGTTGCGATTTGATAAGAAAGGTCTATGCAGCGATTTGTGTTTTATTGGCGGAACTAGCTCGTAGAAGCATTGCGGGATGTGTAAACACTTTAAGTGTGATGAATGGCGCCTCAAGTTGTTGTGAGCTGATTTATGCTTTTAATTTTCTTAATTCCACATATTTATATTCTTCCTTATTACTCTGTTGGTCACGACTGAGCTGATTTCCTGAGGTCGACGCTTCCTGGCTAACAATTGTTCCCATGCATGGATAATGCCACTGGCTCATTGGTGTGAAAAAAATGCCATGCTCCAACTAAGCCGAATAATAGAATGGTCTAAATGGCTGGACAACACATAACACACATTTATGCACATAAAAGCCCTATAGATGTGCTGGCATGCATACTACAACGCCACACAACCAAATGAGGTATTGAAGTAAATACTTTACATGGAATACATGAATACTTTACATGGAACCAGGTGCCCAAGGGACGGTTCTACGGATTGCCGTATTACTTTACTTGAGCATTCGATCATGTCTTCATTTGGTATTGTTCACAATTTATCAATTCTTCTGATACACTCAATTTCACAGTACTCTAAATTCGTTTGTAAACGGTGCTTAAAAAGGTTCAGTCATCTGCTTTATGCTATCTCGCTGTACCTATTTGATCAAACTACTGTGCTGGACTGTCCCTCACTTTGTCGAGAAATATACCAATTATCTTATCTTCAGGCTAACATACCATGATGGAATGAGTTAAATCAAACACTGATCAAATGCGATGAGTAAAGGGAGCGAAACGTCTAATCAATATAGTTAAATGATTGGTGTACTCAAAATTAATTCAGGGGACATGGCGTGATCGCAATCGAGGCCGTCTGTAGAGTGGTAACAAGCCAATAAGCAAAACTTACATTACCCCCTCATAATACAACCCGCTGCGCTCATGCTCTGCCATTTGTACTGAGCTCATTTCTCGTAAGCCGCAGGTGAGGGGAGGCCATCGATCTTTGTTTAACCGGATCACCTACACCCGAGTAGTTCAAGTAAGCACGCGCTACATGATACAGTGCAAAATGGATCAGCGATAGCAAGGACATCATCGCTTCACATACGAACCCTGCAGTTGGTAAACAACGCGGACGGCGCTTCGAGTTGGAACTGTGAAGCCACAAAGACGTGGGGCGGTCAACCCAAACCCAACTTCAGCAAGATCCAAAAACACGTGACCTAACCTCGTGGTACATTCAAAAACAGGGATTCTAGTAGCGTGCAGTTCTAAAAGTTGTGCAGCCATAAATGCGATAAACAACGCAGTAGTTCCCACCCTGATACTTTTATGATAGCCAAGGACCCGATCAAACAGAGACGCGTGAAATATTTATTGACAGAAAAATAGTGAGCACTTTTCATCGTGAAATCTTTTTGCTTCCCTGCCCAATGGGACCCCGCTTAGCAGCCAGAGCACGTGCCTCTTGTAGCTTCTTCTGCTCCTCCCGTTCCTTTTTCTTTCGCTCCAGTTCATCTTCGTCTAGATCTTGCTGCGATTTCTTCGGTTGCTTCAAAGGCTTCTTCTTGCCGCCCTCGCGACCAGACATGCTGTAATATACATTATGAATGACTTGATTTCATAAGCGTGAGGTGCATAAATACAGTCTAGCACCAAAACAACTGAACACATTTTTGAAACTCCATAGGGAGTACGGCAGTTCCCTAACATGGTGAATGAAGGTTGCTGGTGATTGGTGTTGTTAAGAATAGGATGAGCATAAAGATTACGGCAGCGTCAGAAGGGGCATTAACTAGAGTTGAGTAAGCTGACAAGACCATATTTTTGTTTTCTTCAGTGCACACTGCCCCTGTGTAAAATGATTTAGAAAAGCACAAAGCTACTTATGGTTAACCGCCAGCTGGCTTCAATATGACAAACCTGGCTTAACCACCGGATAAATTGCGATTGATGCAGTCGTTATGACCGGTGTCGTATCTACTAGCAAAAATTAAGGTTTCAGCAGTACGCTGGTGCATCGTGTCGACGCTTCGCTGCCAAGCGATCATCACCGGTCGCGCGTGGGCCGGGTAAACAGCAAGATCGCCCGTGCCTGCGCGGATTCAAGCCAGGGACTTACGGATTACAATGGTGGCGAGTAATCCTTTCAGGTAGTGAAAATGAGTTTATAGGTTCACAATGGGGGCTAAATGGAGTGTCCAAGAGAATAAAATCTCCCAGGAAAACTCATTACTTCAGTGAGATAACGATTTGATTCGATGGTGTACAACCGAAACATCAAGTTGTTTCAGAGACGTTCGCGTTCACACGACGCTAGCGAACTTGATCTACCAAGCAGGATAGCTGACCTAGCTGTTTTGAGATGTGGGCAATCCTGGGCTGACTGATAAATGTCCGTTGATTTCATACTACTTATCTTCGTTTCGGTAGCTGCTTCTGCAACACGCTTTTGATCCCAAGCGTTGACTCCTGATTTCGGGTGGGATTCAGGGCTGAGAACGAGGTCAGTTCAATCGGAATCCTATACCGAAAGGCAGAACTAACACCGATCTAGACGGATTAATCAAGCATTAAGAATGAAATCCCAAGGTATGCGGCTATCGAGTGAAGGTAAAGTGGCATAGACAAGATACCTTGAAGTTTCCAATACGCCGATCCATACTAAGCCACACACCACAGAACTTAGCCGAATGATATGAACAGTCTTGCTAAGAGATGATAGTAAGCAGGCCACAAGTGCTGATATAATGCCATGTTGCGTAATGCTTAAGGTGACCGCGGAGTAGGTCAAGCGGGACTCAACGGATTAACAGCACAAATTTCTCGCTGCCAGAGCAATGGCAGTCGCTCCTCAGCTCTACGACATCTTGACATTAGAAAGACCGCATCGCCGTTCTACCCATAAAGATTAGGACCGGACAAAATGACAGCGTTGCTTTATTTTTCTATTTTAATTTCCGTTTATAAAAATTTTTGATTGCATATGTCAAGGATAAATTAGTTGTTACTGAATAATTATTGTATTAAACTTTGAGTTTTTCAAACACTTGTACTTGCTTACTCAGTTACACTTGAAACAGGTGACAGCTCAATTTGTCTACATGAGCCACAAACTATTTTTCACACAGAGCACATGTTCTTTGACTATTTGTTGTTAAATGTCAGTATGTGCTTATGTTCATTCTTCATAATAATTGTAATGTACAACTCTCTACCGCTTTGCTTCAAGCCCTTTGGCACTTCCCATGTATTAGTCCGAAATGTTCCCACCACACCTGTGTTTTTCCGTAGAGTGTGTGCTGTCATCCTACCAACAGCAGTTGTCTAGAACTATATTGGAGTCATCTTTTGATACGTGAACTTCGCCGGAAGATGCAGTAACGGTTGATACACTTTCATGGTTTCCGCCGTCGCCACTGTCCTCATGAGAACTGTCACTGTTAGAACTTTGACTAGCAGATGCTGCGACCTGCGGACTCCTGGATAGTGAAAGCAACATCATGTCCATTCTCACCTTTGGATTCATTAGAATAGACAGTTGTAAGTTCTGGTAAAACCTCAGGTGTGGATCCCCTCGTACTAGTCATTGTGAACGTCACTAAAAATATTTTTGTTAGAAATAATGGTGGTGTCCGGATAGAAAAACAGAAAACCGAATCAGAAGAATGCGGGTTTTCTCGATTGCATGAACACAATTAGTAATTTTCACGAAAGCTATAGCAGATATTAAGAGCAAACTTTACAGTTCTAAAGTATGATTAAAAATAGTGAAAATCAAGGAATAACTTTGAAAAGTTCTTTAAAATGTAGGAATTATGCACATAAAACAATGATGAGCGGTCAAAGTGGCCGCTCTGGGTGTTCTAGCGTCAACATTTGTAAACAAAACACGGTTTTCTTCGACAAGTGATGGGGGTATACACAGCAGTACCAGAAGTAAACCAATGCAGTCGGTCCTATTCACTTGCCCAAAAATCTGAAGTGATGAGTAGACCTGGAAAATTACATCAGTATCACGTCGGCGCGAATAAGCTGGTGTCACTCGATACGAGTATGGGTTCTTAGGTAGAGACGTTAAAAGAGTAGAAAAAGACTGAAACACTCAGACCGAAAGGGTCGATCCTCACTGTGGCTGAATTGTCGAACTACCTCGTGGTACCAGCTGGGTGTCTCGGGCTTATCGTTTAAGGATTGGTTTAAAGGTACTGTTCCAAAACATAGTGGCTCTTTTGGTCCCGAAAGCGTTCACCCTACAAAAAGCCAAAAAACGTTGTTTAACAGCGATGTGACTTAGCGGACGTGAATTACCGCTAAATAAGTCAAAGTCCTTTGTTTAACTTCAATGGAGCACAGCATTTCTGCAAACGTATGCTGATATCACGGGGAAGATCTGGCTCTTGTTTCGTTATTCACTAAAAGAAAGGCATATGAGCATAGAAACTAGTCACCGGCTTCCAATAGGCGCGATTTCCTGACTTCCCTATGTTGGTTTGATGCTAGGACACTCTCCTGACTCCCCACTTCGACTGTGTCAACCCATCCAACAACTATAATGTGCACAACTGATCTTGCTCCCGCACTAATGCAGCAGCAGCACTCCTGTCTATCTAACTTGGAAACCATGCGTAACGAACGCACACAAGGAGGATTATACATATACATATAAGTATATATATATATATATATGTAATGTTAGGAGGGCTGCTTCCAAACTAATTCATTCTCTTTGTTGACAATTATGCTCATTAACTGCAACTATATTTTCCTCCATTTCAGTTCGTCACTGATTCTATCCGGAGTTTCCCACTCATCATTATCATCATCAACAGCAGTACATCAACCATTTGAACTGATGCTTCGTTGCCATACAACCATGATGACCTATGAAATAAAGAATAAGAAGAGGGAGAGAAGGGGGACTTACCTGAAAACCTTAATGCCCTAAGCAAACATTCAGGGTCAAGGAGCCTACACCTTGTGTAGACAACATTCCGTCACAAACAGCTGGCTATCGTGCAAAGATAAGGAGTTTCCCACTCGGAGATATATATTTCTTCAGTGCTTGTTTGTCTTCTCATTGGGGTTGATTGAAGGATACTAAATACATAACACTGGCGACGGATTTCCGAAACGGATCCAATTATATTATTTTCAACTGAGAAATTGAAAGCAATTCTACAGCAACCACAGATGCATTTCTAACAATCTCAATTGTGGTTCATTCCAACTCTCTTCCACCAACAGTTCCACCAACAAGTAATAGCCGGGTATCTTCAGCCGACGCCGTTGCAGCTTCCATCTCAGAGTGTCACTACGTGCCTACTTCTGGTCTCACTTCCGATTCGTGGTACAAGCGCGGTATACTCAGCCCGCGAACGACTGGTGGTGGTTGCGTGGCAGCGAAGCGCAGTTACGGCGTATATCTAATACATTATTATTATTATTACAAGCGCTGGAAGGATACATTTGAGCATGAGTTTGCAGATAAAGATGACTCGGGTAAATCCCCACTCTAAATCCCGAAACTTGAAACTGTCGAGCACAATGGTTTCATTAACGTTATTCTTTCCAGGCAATCCAAAGATGTTGATTTTGTGCACACAGCCGAAGAACTGCGCAAGATTTTCAGCGATCAGCTTTCGATTTGCAACTTCCGGTACAATTGTCTTAAGTTGGCGAAACGTGTTGCGGACGATTACGTCACTTATGCTGGCACTGTAAACCGTAACTGCGAAAAGCTGCGGTTGCAATCACTCACCGAAAAGCAGTTTGTGTTTAATTTCTGTTTCTGGTCTTCATTCTCTCCAAAAGTCGGATGTCCACTCACGACTGCTTTCCAAACTCGAACAGTAACCGGATAACCCCGTAAATCTCTCACCCCTAAATGTCAATATCTGCTCAGTCATAAGCCCGATACCGCCATGGTACAAGAATCACGAGCACCAGCTTCATGCAACGCCTATGCATTGACATGACCAACTGTCCAGCCCAACAAAAAGCTACCAACTCCCTGTTGGTCATGTGGTGAATAGCATTACGCACGTTTTTGTGATTTCAAGAAACATCAATGACAACAATGTCAATGATGGGGCTGGAGCTTACTGTGGTGTGGTGATTTGCGTGCTTCAGCGATCCATTGAGCTATGCTAGGTGATGCTTTTCCGCACCTTCAGAACCACTCAGACCACATTGATCAACGGCTAGAGACCAGACAAACTCAGTCTCTCTGTCCTCCAGGTTGCGGATTAGAGTGTGGCTCCTTATTTCATAAAACGGACTCACTGCCAAACTCGTTGCCTTACGGTCAGGTTTTTGAACCAAATGGTTTGGTTGAGAACCCTAACCATTCTCCAGTCTAAGCCTGGGCAACCTGACAGCATCCTGCTCAAGCAATACCATGAATCTTTCCTGAAACAATTTCTTGATGCTCTAGTTGCCGCAGAGGATAATCAACGACGCCCTAACTGCTGCATCGAGCAGAATGGATAAGGGTTTGGATGCTACTGCTCAAGCCATCCCACTCCTAGGCTTTTTCAGCCGTACCGTTTCGTTCCAACATCCCTTTTATCTCCCGCACCCATTTTTAAACCTATAATACTTGGCCCTCCCCAACCTTGCTTTGACAGCCGTTTAGCTTCTAGCTTCAACTCACACGCAAACGCGGGGCGTCGTTTTTCCCATAGACAAGCGCACGTCTAACTAAGCGGTCAAGCCCAATCCATCGGCATCTATTTGGAGGTCCCGATCCTCCCTCAGACTGACATGCCTCAACGTACGCAAGCTTGCGGCACAATAGCTGAAGTGTTTTCCACCTGTAGTTAACGTGTATAATTATGAATGATTATTTTGTCATTCCATAAATGCAAGAAAGCAACCATGCAAAAGAGCATCCACAGTGCAGCCAGGGAAATGTCTAAAAGGCAACCATACAGAAAAGGTCCTCAGTCTAATTCTATGGTTGCAACTTTCAAAGTCGGTCTCGAATCCAGGAGAAAGTACTTATCAGTTGCCGTCAATAATATCCCAGTCCGCCTTCAGCTTGACACAGCTTCGGACATTACGTTGATCTCATGTTCCACCTGGGAGTTAATCGGTAAACCTTCATTGTCAATCACTAACCATCATGCACGGAATGCATCTGGCAATACTTTACTGTTGACTGGAGAACAAAACAGTGATGTTCTTCAACAATTTGCAGTTCTCTGTTACATGCTATATCACCAACTGTACTTAGCTAAATTTGTTTGGACAACATTGGATTGAAAAACTTGAACTCTTCGATGTCCCGCTTTTAACCTTATACGAAAGTATACGGTTGAACACAACTCCACAGACCACAGAGCAAACCACAAATGAACTCAAGGAAAAATTAGCACAGGTTTTACAGGATGGTTTCGGTTGCTGCACCACGCAAGCTCAATGCCAGTTGTCAATTAATACTAAATGCTATACCGGTTTTTAGACCGAAACGTCCAGTATCATATGCCGCTTTAACAACGGTAAATAAAGAGCTAGATTGTCTTCAACAATCTGGAGTTATTCATCCTATCAGTTATTTATTGTCGGCAGCTCCTATTGTTATCCTTAAAAAAGCAAATAGCAAAGTACATATATGTGCCGATTACCATCGCAATGAGGCTGGACCTTACCGTGGAGCGATGGTTTGTGTGCCTCAGTGATCCATTGAGCTATACTGGGTGGTGCTTTTTTTGCACCTTCAGAGCCACTCATACCAGATTGGTCCATGGTCAAAGGCCAGACAAACTCAGTCTCTCTGTCTTCCAGGTTGGGGGTTGGAATGATGTGGCTCCTTATTCCTTAAAACGGACTCCTTGTAGCCCACCGTCAAACCCGCTGCCTTGCGGTCAGGTTTTTGAACCAAAGGCTTTGGTTGAGAACCCTAATCATTCTCATGTCTAACCCTGGGCAACCTGACAGTATCCTGCCCACGCAATACTATGAATTTCACTTCAAACAGTTTCTTGATGCTCTGGTCACCGCAGAGGATACTCAACGGTGCCCTATCTGCTGCACCGAGCAGGGTGGATAGGGGTTTGGATGCTACTGCGCAAGTCTTCCAGTCTTCTTATTCACCCTCTTACGCTTTTTCACCCTTATCGTCCCGTTCCAGCTTCACTTTTATCACCCATGTTTTCAAGTCCCAATCCTGGACCCTCCCTCACCTTGCCTTGCTAGGCTTTTACCTTCTAGTTTCAACCCACATGTGAACGCGGAGCGTCCTTCCTGTCCTGTCAACAAGCCCACGTCCATCCAAGCGGGCAAGCCCAATTCATCGACTTCTATTTTGAGCCCTCGATCCTCTTCCAGATTGGCTTGCCTCAATGTACGCACATTACTACAGATGGGTCAACAGGTAGCACTTGCCCGAACATTGGAGACCATCTCGATCGATATCTGATGCTTATCGGAGACCCGCCTGCAAGAGTCGAGCTCTGTGCTCACTTTGCGATCCCCTTCAGGTGACACCAGCAGCACTTTCTCATTGCGCCTATCCGGTGACGATGCAGCTTAGAACATCGGCCAAGCAGGTGTTGGTATTGCCCCAAGCCCCCGGGCTGAAGCTGCACTGCTTGACTGGATTCCAATCAGTAGCCGGTTGTGTGCGGTCCGATTGGTTAGCTTGTTCAAAGCTTCGAAGTCGCGCGGGACTAACAGGTGTCCATTCGTTAACGCTGCCTATGCACCCACAAACTCTAGCGATGATTCGGTAAAAGACGACTTCTGTCGCCAATTGAACAAGCTGCTTCGCCACAAAAGGAGCTCGGACACTGTTGTGCTGGCTGGGGATCTGAACGCTCAAGCTGGAAAATTATCCACTGATGACCTGCATCTGGGAGGCCAACATGGTGTAGGCTCCCGTAATGATAACCGTGAGGGGGTACTTCATTTGTGTGAAGATGCTCGATTTCTTGCGAGCACTAATTTCCGACACAGCACCCGCCGGAGGGGGACTTGGCGCTCACCAGCCTCGTACCAGCTATGGGATATATATATATATATATATATATATATATATATATATATATATATATATATCGGAAATCGATCACATTGCGATAAGTTACCGATGGAGAGGCTGCGTCCAGAACTGTCGCTCGATTTGGAGCACAGGTGTGGACACCGACCATGCACTTGTATATGCTGAACTGCGGATGCGCTTTGGCGGACACCCAAGACGACGTTGTGAGCGCACTGACACCAGCCAACTGGCTGTTTTGAATGAGAACTGAGTGAGCGCTCACCGGATGCAGTTGTAGCTCACTGGTCTCATATTCACCAGTCCTTACCAGCAGCAGGCAAATCCTCATGTGGTAAGTCTAATCGCCAACATGGACATTGGGTCTCTTCGCAGTCTCTGGAACTTATCGATGCTCGTCGGCATATTCCGGCTGGAAGCGAATACAATGAAACTCGCAAAGAGCTCCGGGCAAAACTCCGTGCTAGCCTGAAGAGAGATCGCGAATTCTGGTGGTCTCATCGTGCATCAGAGATGAAAAGGGCCGCTGCCCTTGGTAACCATCGTAAGTTATTCCGTCTGATACGGGAAACGGGCAGCAAAAGACCTGGTGTTAGTGAAACTATACGTGATGAAAGTTGACAGCCTATCCACAACTTGTCAAAACGCTTGGAGCGATGGGCTCACTTTAAGAGGCAATTTAATCGGTCGGAATTATTAGATTTCTCGCCGGCCACTGACCGCCCCGCTCCGTGGGCTGTCCCCTTGGATCCACTCTCTCGCTCAGAAGTCGAACGTGAGATCGCAATGTTGAAGTTAAATAAAGCCGCGGGACCAGATGATCTTCCTCCAGCCCTCTTCAAATTCGGGGGACCTGCTCTGGTGGATGATTTACACGAGTTACTAGTGAAACTGTGGGAGCAGGAAACTGTCCCAACCGACTGGAGCCGCTCCGTCATAGTCCCAATTTTCAAGGGAAGCTCACCATCGGAATGTGGCAACCATAGAGGAATCACTCTGATCTCCATCGCCTCCAAATTGCTTGCCTCTGTCATCCTTCACAGATTGACTGCCACTTGTGAAAACCATATCCGTGAAGAGCAAGCCGGGTTTCGTTGAGGTCGTGGCTGCATCGACCACATCTGCAATTTGCGTCAGTTGTTGAAGCACCGTCACACATATTGGCGGCCCACCGTTGTCTTGTTCTTCGATATCAAAGGAGCATTCAATTCGGTGAATAGACATGCACTTCGGGATGGTGTACTCAGGAAAGGTGTACCTGAGAAATATGTAATTATTATCCGAGCATTATAAGCGCGTAGCTCGGGCAGAGTGAATACTAACGGCAAGCTGTCGTCGCCCTTACATATCTCAAGCGGTGTGAGACAAGGATGCCCGCTGTCACCTTTCCTCTTCAACTACCCTATTGATGAAGTCATGGAAATCGCGTTCACAGTACACGAATAAGAAAGTGTGGATCTGCTCCCAGGAGAAGGACTCATTGACTTAGAGTATGCTGACGATATTGCCCTAATCTGTGACAGCTCCCAGACGTGCCAAGCGACACTGGACAGATTAGCACTGGCTGTCAGCCGCTTCGGGCTTTGCTTTGCACCATCGAAGTGCAAAGCGTTCCTCCAAGATTGGTCTGGACCGCCTCCTACACTGACCCTTGGTGGCGATCAGCTAGAAGTCGTTCAAAAATTCAACTACCTGGGAAGTTGTATCAGCGCCCGTGGGATTGTAGATGAGATCACGAACCGTATAGCAAAAGCTCGAGGCGCTTTTGCTATTTATGGCGCCGGCGCGACATCACTCTTGTCCTGAAGGGTAGAGTGTACAATGCAGCGGTACGTTCGACCCTACTGTACGGTTGTGAAACCTGGCCCCTTAGAGTAGCGGACATAAAGAGGCTAGTTACGTTCGACCACCGGTGCCTTCGCAATTTAACTCACATCTGGTGGGAACACCGAGTTAGCAACGAGCGTGTTCGACGCCTTGTTTACGGCACAGGAAAAGGAAATGAACCGCTCAGCACCGTCATTTCACGCACCAGGCTCCGATGGCTCGGTCACGTGTTACGCATGCCAGCCCACCGACTCCCGCGACGTGCGTTGTTTGCGCGCCGGGATGTGGATGGAAGAAGAGGAGAGGTGGCCAAGCGATGACTTGGTCGAGAGGAATGAAGGCCCTCACTTCGAAGCTGGCCTCAGTTGGAGCGTCTCGGCTCCCTGGTTGGGGTCCGAAAGACGATGAACACGTTTGGCTGGATACCCTTGTTGATATGGCTAGGAGCCGACCTCAGTGGCGTTCGTGCTGTGAGTTTCTTTGTCCCACCCCATCCCTCTTAGCTTCCTCCTCCAACTACGACCTCATTATTTAACATTTTATAGTTTTGCATAGTAAATTTTTTTCTGCTGCATAGTAGCCGGCAGATAGCTTACCGGAACGATGCCCATCCGTTACCGGTAGCTCAGCTGGCATGCAAGTGTTGCATTTTATTCCCTTTTTCTTTTATGTATTGCGGCACAGTAGCTGAGGTGTTTCCCACTTCTAGTTAACGTGTATAGTGTGTATGTGCCAATTACTCGACTGGACGTAGATCTTTAGCAATACCCACTACCAGTTCCAGATGATTTGATCACCAAACTCAATGATGGCACGTTTCGTGAAACTGGATCTTGCCGAGGCATATCTTCAAACAGAAGTCATGGACGATTGCAAAGAACTTCGATGAACACACACCGCGGATTATCCCAATTTAACCGTTTACCATTTGGTGTTAAATCGGCACCAGCCATATTCCAGCAAAAAATGGATTCTATGTTAACTTGGCTAGGAGGAGTATCTGCTTACCTTGAGAAAATCGTCACTGGCTGCAGTGAGGAAGGACTGTCATATCGCCTATATTGCGTACTCGATTGAATGCAACAATATGGTATTCGTCTTCGCGCATAAAGTTTCCGTTTTAAACTCCATAAAATATACCGGGGTTATTTTCGACAAAAGTGGTCGTCATCCTGATCCAGAGAACATTTATTCTATTCAACAAATGTCACCACCGACTGGTCCGACTACCCTACGATCTTTCCTTGGATTCGTAAGCCATTACAATGCTTTCATACCGGATATGCATCATGTCCCAGACCCACTCACCCATCTTCTAAAGAAGGATGTGCTGTGGAATTGGTCAAAACAATACCAGTTAAAGCACTGCTAAATTCTAAGTTGGTCCTCACACATTAAAACCCCACTTTGAATATAGTTGTCGTTTCAAATGCATCCAATTGTGAAATCGGAGCTGTCATCACTCACGCTTTCACAGATGGTTAAGAAAGAACAATTGCTTATGTAGCCAGATCACTAACTGTCACGGAACGTAATTATGACCAGGTCGAAAAAGAAGTTCTAGCTAGTGTCTTCACTAGCAAGAATTTTCATAAAATGCTTTATGGACGTCATTTTACTCTCAACGCTTCACAAGCCTCTTCTCGGAATCTTCGGATCCCAGAAAAGTGTCCCTTTTACACAGCTAATCGGCTGCAATAATGGGCTACTATGGTACAAGGGTATAATTTTTCCATAAAATACCAATCGACTCAATATATTCGCCAGGCAGATGCTCTATCACGACCCATGGAACTTCACCGCTAACCGCGTGAAGATACAGTTGTCGCGTCAGTATCCGTATAGCCAGAAATAAACACCGTCGTTGCTATCTCAGTCCGCGCACAACCAGTTACTTCTACTATGATCCAGAAGTCCACTGCTCATGATCTGTTGCTACAGGAAGTTGGCCGTCATCGTGTCCTTGCCAACAAGTTAAACCGTTCTACCAACATCTCTTCTATCGCCGAGGTCGATGGGTGTATTCGTTTTGCCGAACGTGTTGTAGTAACTACAAATTTGCAGGAATGTGTTCTGAAGCTGTTTCGCTTCAGGTACCCTAGAATAAATCGCAGGAAAGCCTCAACACGTAGTTAGTTGTATTGGCCGAACATGGATAAGCAGCTAGAAGAACTTGTCCGAAATAGCAACTGTGCGCAGAATCCCCTCGCGAAACGGAATTGTGCTCATGGCCAGTACCAGATACTGTTTGGTCACGACTTCACGTCTCCTTTGCCAGACCATTCAATGGTCAAGATTATCTGCTCCCGGTTGATGCCTGCAGTGAATGACTAGAAGTTTTCACCATGGATCGCATTACAACTCCTGCTTCCATTTTAAAGCTACAGCATGTGTTTAGCCGTTTTGGGGTTCCGCACACGCTTGTCTGTGGCAACGGTACAGCGTTCACTTCCGCAAAATGCTCCGCTTTTTTATGAACAAAACAGTACTTAGCATAGCCTATCTTCGCCATTCCACTCACAATCCAACGGCCAAGTGGAGCGTTTCGTTGACACTTTCTAACGATCGTTGTTAAAGCTAGAAGAGAACTACTCGGGAAACCAGGTCAACGCAAAATGTTACTACATCAAATGGAAACTCACCGGCAGAAGCTTTAATGAACCTGAAGCTGCGCTTACCCCTCGATGTCATTCGTCCAGCCTCACTTCTGCCGAGTGGTAGAAACACCCACATGAAGAACCATTTCAACCGTCATCACGGTGCCGTGAATGGCACGTTTCACGTTGGTCAATCTTTGTTGGCTAAGGATCACCGTGATGGTGATGAAAAGTAGACGCAGGGTCTGATTGTACGCCGCACAGGCCAGATAACAAATGAAGTGGATGTACATATCTCGATAGGGGTCTGCCATGCCATCTAGTTGCGTTCGTCACCAAGCCAAACGAGCCTAAACTTCCCATCGACATCAACCCGGATACTTCTGAGCTCTCACAGAGATCCGAAACCCAGCAAAAAATCACCCAATCAGTCAATTAAGTCGATTACACAACTAAAAATAGACTGACCGAATCAAACGGCAGCGGGTGCCTATGCAGCTGGATCCACGACAGCAATCATACGAACATCCAATCCCAAGGGGAGGTATTAGGAGGGCTGTTTCCAAACGAGTTCATTCTCTTTGTTGACAATAATGCTCATTAACTACAACCATATATTCTCCCATTACGGTTCGTCACTGATCCTACCCTGGACTGTAACGCTCTTTCCTTTCTACTGTACAACGCTCAATCTCTTCGGAGTTTCCCACCCGGAAGTATACCTTCCATCAGCACTCGTTCGTCTTCTCACCTTCCGTATGTTGACACTGTGGTTGATTGAAGGACACAAGAAACACTACTATATATATATATATATA
The DNA here is from genome assembly GCA_944474145.2 of Dicrocoelium dendriticum. Taxonomy (NCBI): domain Eukaryota; kingdom Metazoa; phylum Platyhelminthes; class Trematoda; order Plagiorchiida; family Dicrocoeliidae; genus Dicrocoelium; species Dicrocoelium dendriticum. Next base: position 179,570,375 of record OX104063.1, read on the forward strand.
TATATATATATATATATATATATATATATATATATATAGGATACCGAAGCAGCTATTATATGGTCAGCTGAGTATAGGGAAGCCGCACGTGGGGAAACCAAAGTTAGGTTACCAGGAAATGATTAAAGTGAGCCTCAGACGTTCTAATCTTGATTGCAGTTCATGGGAATCGGAGGCGGTTGGTCGGCGTGCATGGCGCTATCTGATCACGAAGGAAGTTGCCGAGGTGCAGGAGAAAGCGCTCATGCAGGCGGAGAAGAAGCGGCAAGTGCGGAAGCGGCAAGCACCAACGGGTTGTACTCCATCGACATCAAGCGCATGGTGCTGTAGAACATGCGGTCGCGAGTGCCTGAGTCAGGCAGGCTTAGTGAGCCATGAGCGAGGCCACTCGGGACCACTACAGAAGCAACGATGGGTTCTGCAGAGAACGTAGGCAGAACCATGGAGACGACAGCGCCCGACCACGGGTAACTTAGAGGTTAGCTCTTTCATACTTCTGGTCCAAGTCATTCGCTAGCCACCTTGCTTTGGCTTCTTGCCGACATCTGTGCGCGCGAAGTAGGCACGGCGAGGTAAATGATGGGTACGCATGCGAAGCATGTGCACAAGCCACTGAAATCTGCGCAGTGAAAGTATGCCGCTCAGCGACCGGCAGTCTGTCTGAGCTGATAATACTTCGGCGAACATCCGCACAACCAAAGTGATCTTAGCAGCCTACACCAGCAATGCTCCGAAGGCAGCAGTGAACAAAAACAGATAGTCTCAAGCTCCTTTGCGAGAACAGGCCAAGTCTCGCAGCCATAGAACAGGACCGCTCCCACTATGGCATCATTCATCATCATTATACACGATAACTGCAGGTGGAAAACACCACAGCTATTGTGCCGCAGTACAAAAGACAATAAAAGGAAAACAAACAGTGGCACGCCCGCTGAGTCCCCAGTAACGGATGGACATCGTTCTGGAGAGCTAACAGCTGGCTATCATGCCGTAAAAAGAGTCATATTATGCCTAACAAGTGAGATCGTGATTGGAGGGATGCTAAGCAGGAGGGGGATGGACAAAGGAACTCACAACACAAACGCCACTGGGGACGGCTCCAAGCCATACCAGTAATTGTGTCCAACCAAACGTGTTCACCGTCCTTAGGACCCCAGCCAGGCAGCCGAGATATACCAACCGACGCCAACTTCAAAGTGAAGGTTTTCATCTCTCCCGATCAAGTCATCGCTTGGCCTCCCCTCCTACTCTTCCAACCGCACCCACAACGTGCAAACAATGCACGTCGCGGAAGTCGGTGTGCTGGCATGCGCAACACGTGGCCCAACCATCGGAGCCTGGTGCGTGATATAATGATGCTGAGCAGTTCACCCGTTCTTCTTGCACTAAATACGCGACGTCAAACACGCTCATCGTCCAGGCGGTGCTCCCATCAGACATGAGCTAAGCTGCGAACGCAGCGATGATCGAATATGACGAGCTCTTTATGTCTGTCGACCTGATGGGCCAGGTTTCACAGCCATATAGGAGAGTTGAACGGACGGCTGCATCATAAACTCTGTCCTTCAAAACGAGAGTAATGTCACGTCTGCGCCACAGCTGGCGGAGATTGGCAAAGGCACCTCAGGCGTTTGCTATAGGCTTCATAACCTCATGCTCAATCCCACGGGTGCTAATATAGCTGCCCAGGTACTTGAATTCCCGAACGACTTCTAGCTGATCACCACCAAGCGTTAGTGTAGGGGTCGGTCCTTACCAATCTTGGAGAAGTACTTTGCATTTCGATGGAGCAAAGCATAGCCCAAAACGATTGACAGCCAGTGCTAATCAGTCCAGTGCAGCCTGGCAACTTGGTGAGCTGTCACAGATTAAGGCAATAACGTCCGCATATTCCAAGTCAAGAAGTCGCTCACCAGGAAGTAGCTCCACATCTTCTAGGTCGTATCCAGCGAACGCTGTTTCCATGACTTCAGCAATAGCGAAGTTAAAGAGGAAAGGTGACAGCGGGCAACCTTGTCTCACACCGCTGGTGGTACTGAAGGGTGGCGACAGTTTGCCATAAACCCTCACTCTGCCCGAACTATGTGCGTACAGCGCTTTGATAATGTTTACATATTTATCAGGCACACCTTGCCTCAGCTGACAGTTCCAAAGGGCACATCGATCAACTGAGTCGAAGACACCTTTTATGTCAAGAAACACGACAACGCTGGGTCGCCAATAAACATGGCGGTGCTCCAACAATTGACGCAAAGTGAAGATGTGGTCGATGCAGCCCCAACCTCGACGAAATCCGGCTTGCTCTTCACAGATCTGGCTTTCACGAGTGCCAGTCAGTCTGTGGGGAATGACAGAGGCAAGCAATTTAGAGGCAATCGAAATCAGACTGATCCCTCTATGATTGTCGCATTCCAAACGGGAGTTTCCCTTGAAAATTGGTGCAATGACGCAGCGGTTCCAGTCTGTCGGGACAGTCTCCTGCTCCCAATGTTTCACTAGTAACTCGTGTAAATCATCCATTAGAGCAGGTCCCCGAATGTGAAGAGGGATAGGGGAATTCTCTCTGCCCCTGCGGCCTTATGCAATTTCAACAGTCGGACCTCACGTTCGACTTCTGCGCGTGAGGGCGGATCCAAGGAGACGGTCCAGGGAGAAGGGCGCTCAATGCCCGAAAAAGAAACCGATAAATCAGGTTGGTTAAATTGCCTTGCAAAGTGTTCGACTCAACGCTCTAAGCGTTTTGACAGGCTGTGGATCGGCTGCCCACTGTCGTCACATATGGTCTAGCTAACACCAGGTCTCCTGCTGCCTGTTTCCTGTATCAGACGAAATAACCAACGGCAGCGGCTGTTTCCATTTCGGAAGCACGATGAGACCACCAGGCTTCGCGGTCTTTCTGCAGGCTAGCACGTAGTTTTGCCCGGAGATTTTTACGAGCCTCATTGCATTCGCTTCCAGACGGAATACGTCGGCGAGCATCCATAAGTTCTAGAGACTGTGTAGAGACCCAATGTCCAGTTTGGCAATTTGCTTTGCCACATGAAGACATGCCTGCTAACAGTAATGTTTTACAGCTATGTATCCAGTGATCTTCAACTGGGTTTAGTGGGCGCTTACTCAGCCCAGATGTCAGCGCACTTTGATACACATTCAGAACATCTGGCTTCGTCAGCTGGCTGGTGTCAATCCGTTCACATCGATGTTGCGGACGTCAACCGAAACGCACCCGGAGGTCGGCGCAGACAAGTGCGTGGTCAGAGTCCACGTTCGTGCTCCAAATCGAGCGACAGTTTTGGACACAGCCTCTCCAGCGGTAACTGATCGCGATATGATCGATCTGCGTCCATGGCTGGCCCGAGGCTGGTGGCCGCCAAGTTACGCATCTGCGGGTGCTGTGTCGAAAGTTAGTGCTCGCGAGAAAGAGACGAGAATCTTCATACAGTTGTAGCAATCGTTCACCGTTATTATCACGGGAACCTACATCATGTTGGCCGCCCAGATGAAGCTCATCAGAGGACAATTTTCCGACTTGGACGTTTAGATGGCTTGAAGAATGGTGACATACTTCTCAGGCACTCCCCTTCTCAGTAGACAACTCCAGAAAGCAGTTCTGTCGACTGAGTCAAACGCGGCTCGTATATCTAAGAAGACAACGATCGTTGGCTGGCCAAATGTTCGATGATGCTCGAGTATTTGGCGGAATGTAAAGATGTGATCGATGCAACTCCGACCTGAGCGGAACCCAGCTTGCTCTTTACATATGCTCTGTTTGCGCATCATCTGACCCTAGTTAAAAGCAGAGCGGAGAGCACTTTGGAAGCAACACATATGAGAGTAGTCTCACTGTGATTGGTGCACACAGGGCGGTGGGTGGGCCGTACTCCGTTCCACAGTGAATGGAATCACTTCTTGAGCCAAGCACGGCCACGAGGACCGTACACCCCGTCCTTCTCCCCAGCAGGTGCGTCTACACCAACTGGTGGGCTTGCATTGTACTGGGCTGTAACCGAGAAATATACTCCGGTGTGATTAGATGTTCATGGTGGGACCTAGGCAGTAAAGTATTCGAGGGCAGTTGTAACTCGCGTACGGTCATCATAAGGGACGGTGTCTGACCGATTGATAAGCGGATGGACACTCCACAGGCCAGTAAGAAGTTAGGTAGAGTTGTGTCCCATTCATGAGGTGTCTCGCTACTCAGAGACGACTGTTATATCGTCTCCACTGTGTGAGTAGTGCGTTCGACTAGCCAGTTTCTCTCCGGATGAGACGCTGCATTCCCCGTCTTCCGAATAGTGAAAACGTGGCACATTTCTCCCATGAGTGCGCCTACGAAGTTTGATCCACGATCTGAGTACACTTCATAGAGGATCCCCACCTTACCACCCACGTACAGAAGAAGACTTGTACCAAGCATCATGTGTCTGTTCAGAAGATAGACTGCGTCACACTAATTGATAAAGCAGTCCTTCATTACCAAAATGTAGCAATGGTCACTAGCAGGTTTCGGCATGAACCCAATGACGTCGATGCCTTAGATCACGTTCGGAAATCCAGTCTTTATTGGCCGCAGCAAACCACCAGTGGTTGTGGTGATTTTAAGCCTTGTGCAATTGACACACAACGGGAAATATATTACGATGTCACGCCATAAATGAGGTCACAAGAATCCATGTCGAATTAGAGTCTCCGTATAATTCTCTTCGCATCAGTTCCTGCGTTGTAGAGACGGACAGTAATTATCTAAGAAAGCATCAGCAGTACGCCGGTACGCAGTACCGAAGCTTCGCTGCTGCGAAACTACCACTAGTCGCACGTGAGTTAAAGATACTGCAAGGGTCGCCCGGTCCCTACGCAAGCTCGAGCCTGCCCCTTGGATTAAAAGCAGACTTTTGGTTCTCAAAGCTACGGGCCGGTACACATAAATCATTTGCAAACAAGCTGGTTCGTTTTGGAAATACATTATACCGTAGATTACGCGTAAACGGGGCCATAGCGACCAGATGCATTTCGTTTCCCAACTGGCCCTTGCCAGTTCTCTATACCTACTAGTTTCAGAACGTACCGGCAAGTTACGGGCCGCATTCCAGGGTAGATTCTGTTGTATCATCACGTATTTGAACTGCACTGACCATACAATTGAAGAATCGCCACGCGCTGATCAACAGTCACGTATTGTAACTCCGGTTGCAGATAAGTCGCCGACGAACGTGCGTCACCGCACTCCATCGTTGACACACTGTTCCAAAACAGGAACCATTCTCCGCAGTAACCTCGTTTGACCTGCCCAACCAATTGCTAGTGGGGCAACCGTAAAATCTAACGGTCCTTCGCATGCATCGTAGTCAAACTATCTAACATCAGCAGTCGCCGCGCTTAAGGTGCGCTTGTCTATCCACGCACCAGTCGCCTAGCTTGCATTTCGATGGCCGTTCGCCTGAATGACAGAATACATGTCCTATTCCCTTGGGGTACATGGTCTGCACGTGCGCACGCGAATTGCATACACGTTCATGTGAGTATTCCTTGGTGTGATGCTACGGCTTTCGGCACCATATTATCGATGGCACTGTACTATGATGTCGTCTTGATAGACTAGACTACACCACATTTTCAACCGTTCTGCGTTTACCATTATAATCACCATTATACACGTTAGCTGCAGGTGGAAAACACCTCAGTTATCATGCCGCAATAAAAAGCACGAGAAGAAAAAAATCAGTGGCACGCCGGCTGAGTCCGGTTGAGTTTATTCGTACTCAGACTGCCAATATGTCTCAAATACTGGGTGACTTCAACCTCCCTGAAATCTGCTGCACTGATCTATCTTGTAATTCAGCGGTGGGCACTTTCGGTTCGGATCTCCTCGAGCTAACGTTGTAACTAGATAGATGAGTAACCAGATTCCGTCTACCTTGGATCTCATTTTTGCGAAGTCACACGATTTCGTAAGTGGTATTACACACGGCTGTCCAGTGACCATGTCTGCATATCCTTTCGATGTGCTCTAACTAAGTGTCATCAGGCTATCGCTGAGGCATGTCCAAATATTTAGCGGGCAGACTTTAACACAATGCGAGAAAAAGCTTCAGTTCTGAGTTGCGCCATCACTGTGGCTGACACCATTGAGACAGCCTGGGAAAAATTCAAGGCATACTCACCGAGATCTCCGCTCCCCACATCCCAGTCATTAAAAAAGGGTGACGGGTGCAGCCTCTTTGGATAAATCACACAGGTAAATACCTGCTAAGAAAGCGCTCTAATTGCTGGCGAATTTTTCAAGCGGTTTTATCAACCAACACGCGAAAGCTATCAAGTGGTTAGAAATAAATGTAACCAACAGCTTAGGACCCTTCGTCTTCAGTACGAGAAGGATTTGGCTGACGTAGCCGCAACAAATCCAAAGGTTTTTGTTTACATAAAGAGGCGCAGTGGTACAAACTCGTCTATACCGGCTTTACTTAGAGCCGACGGGACCCGTGGGCATAATGACTACGATAAGGCATGTATACTTAGCAAATAGTATACTGGTGTCTTTTCTCGTGAGGTCTCGCTACCTCAGGTTGAGCTGGTCACGAAAGTCCCAGAAGATTCTTGCCTAACTGAAATCAGCATAACGGAGACACAAGTCTTAGGACTATTGCAAGGGCTAAATCCTTCTAAAGCTTCTGGTCCTGATTCAATTCATCCGAAGCTGATGCGTGAATAGGTCGCTAAGCTAAGTGGCCCTCTCACATGCGTGTTTACAATATCGCTCGATAGCTGTGTCTTACCTTCGGAATGGAAGGAGGAAATCATCTGTCCGATTTTTAAGGGTGGTGACAGAGTTCTGCTCGCAAACTACTGACCTATCAGCTTGACAAGCGTGGTTGTTTGAAAAACTGGTCAGGGATTCGGTGGAGAATCACCTGAGTAAGTTTAACTTCAGTGCTGCACAGCACGGATTCGTATCTGACAAATTTACTTGTAACCCGTGAAAGCTGGGCTGAGGCAGTAGACAACGGTCACGCTATCGATATGCTTTTCGTTCACTTCTCGAAATTCCCGAGTGTGACGTAGCCTTTCGCTTAGACAAGCTGTTCTTAATGGCGTTCCGCAGGGCTCGATTCTAGGGCCGTTGTTTTCCTTAATTTATGTCAATGATCTACCCCAGGACCTTGAAGTACCGTCGCTATTGTTTGCTGATGATCTCGAGCTTTGAATATCCTTGGCGGCTCTGATGCAATTCAGAATGCCTTGGATAGGCTCTGGGATTGGTCAACTTTATGGCTGATGCCTATAAATCAGGCGAAATGTTCTGTTCTCCGCATTGGAGGTGCTAGTCCCCCCACGCGATATGTAGTTTGTGGAAGTGAAATCCCTGTTGTCACTCTACAGGTTGGTCTAGGTATCGTCCACACCTCAGTGTTTCACTCTGGGGAGAATTGGAGGAAGGCTGCTTGTAGAGGATTCCGTATGATGTGGTTTATTCGCCGCTTCTTCGGTGTCCCAACGGCGAATATCTTTGTGAAGCTGTTCTCAGCTTTTGTGCGATCCCACTTAGAATACTGTATCCAGGCTTGTCCACCTTGTCTTGTGAGGGGCATAATAGAACTGGAGAGGGTTTTGCGAATGGGTACAAGGTTAGTGCAGGGATTACTGGGGCAAACGTATCCTGAACATTTGCTTAGCTTGGGTATGTACTCAATACACTACCGCAGAATTAGTGGAGACCTGATCCTCACTTCCCGTATCCTAACGGGTCTTATCGGTCCAGACATGTCCTGACTATTTAGTCTCGCCAAGCTACCTAGTCTCCGAGGTCACCGTTGAAGCTACTCAAAATACGTTCTGACCGAGTAAGGACAGAAACTCGCTTGTCGCGCCGGGTTATTGAACGTTAGAACTCGCTTCCGGAGCACGTCGTTAGGCAGTCTACGCTTGAGGGTTTCGAGCGTCAGTTAGATGCTCTTAGATAGCAGTACCAAATCTTCCCCTTCTCCAAATAGACTTGTATCTTCAAGTTTCCTTTCGATTTTTAAATTTTTTCTCACACCTCGGTATTATCAGTGTGTAGCTGACATTCCGCTTGTTTTCTCAGCTTACCCTCCACTCATTTACTTCACATAAACCGGCCTGGCAGGGGCTGCTGAGCTGGACAATGTGGGCAGTAATTGGTTGGACAGGGTGTGATGCGGTCTTTGTTTTAGGCTTTACAACATCACAAACATATCAATTCCCGATCCAACAATACGCAAAAGAAGAAGCATTCACGGGATTATCCTATCGTTCCGGTCCCAAATGAACTTGGACTTTAAGTTGCCAAAGATAATGGTAATTACAGTGAAGCATGAATTTGCGTCAAGGGCGGTGCTGTCTCCTGCTTGCAACCGGATTCGATTGAAAAACGTGAATAATGTCTACTAAATGCGTGTCCTGCAGCAACGGTGTCACATCTCGTTCCAAAGCTGTTCAATGCTCGTTTTGTAACGGACGATCGCACATCGCTTGTTGTGGCACCAGCGCGGGACTGTATCATGAGCTTCAGCTGCGTACCTCCCCGGTTACCAGCTGTCAGTGTGACACGTGCTGAATTGCAGGGAGCAAGAACCACCCTTCCCCTGATCGCCGGGCTCTGGCTTTGCGTTCCTGCTCAGCCGAGGCTGGGGCCTCCACAGATGATGAGCCATATCATAGCATATCATATCACATCCAATTCTTTCAGATGCGGGCACCTCGCGACGGCGGAGTAGACACATTTCCGATACTCCTGCGACAGCACCAAATACTGAAGGACGGGTCAGCGTTCCTCAGCCGAAGACATATGCGACTGTGGCGAGAAATGGCGTACCAACAATTTCGATCACCCCAAACACAGCTGCGCAAAACGACCGCTAAAAAGACGAAGTCTAAAACAGCACTGAAGCCTACTTCATCTCAGCTACGATTGGTTTTGGACAGAATGACACAGCTGGAAGATCTGATCAAGGCCAGTCCCAGCACACCGAAACCACATATACCTGATGGTAACAAGCGTCCCTTTCGTGAGCGGTGTCATCATCGTAAATACTCCCGAGTCTAATAGGGAGACACCAGCAGAAAGAATACAGGACAATCAAGTATTCTTAAAGAACATGGTCTCTCTTCTATTCGATAGTGGGGAAAAAGGGATTAACTTTCTGCAATTCGCCTTGGGAGAAAGCGAGAAGACCCCACCAACTTCCGTCCTCTCAAAGTTGTCTGTCAGGATGAAGAAGAGTGCCGCCGTATCCTCGGACGGACCTCACGTCTCAAGGGAGAAAAATTCTATGTTCTTAGAGATCTCTCCCCAGAAGATCGAACCAAAATGAGGAACGCAGTTAACGAACTACGAACCCGTAGAGCAAATGGCGAGACCAACTTGCACATAGTGGATTTTCAGGTAGTGCAGAAAGTACAGAGGTCCCGCTGGAAGCCACTGTTCGTCCTCCCCGGGACTTAAAAACAAGGACGAAGAATGGACTACAGGTGATGGTTGCAAACGTTCGCAGCCTCCGGAACAAATTGGACGAGGTACAGGCCTTACCGCAAAGCTGCTTCCTGACCTGTTGGCCTTCACTGAGTCCTGGCTCACTTCAGATATCTCCGACTCCGAGATCTACATCTCAGGATACCAACTTTTCCGTGCTGACCGATCTGGAACAAGGGCTGGTGGCGGCGTAGTTCTCTACTGGAGAGAGGATCTTAAAGTTCATCTCGTAGAAGCTGTCAGCGACGCTGATGGTGGCGCAGAGCTGCTCTGGTGCAGGATCAATGATGGCTTCAAATCTCTTATGGTTGGCGTTGTCTACAAAGCCCCGTGGGGACATGGCGCCTCTGTGCTAGACTTTATCAAATCGCATGGAAACCGCAGAGATTGTCTTATTGTGGGTGACTTCAATGCCCCGGATGTCAATTGGGACCTACTACACTGCCGCCTTCCACCCGAGTCCTTTGACGCTAGCCTCCTTGAAACTGTCCTCAAAACGAATCTCTCCCAGCATATAACATCGCCCACTCGGCTTCTTCCCGGCCAGACTCCGCACACTCTTGATCTTGTGCTCACTCCGGCTCTGTCAGATGTCTCAGAATTGACCCTTCTACAGCCCATTGGTAAAAGCGACCATTGTACGATCTCCTTCTTATGGACTAAACGTCTAGCTATCCGAGCCCGGAGCGCACACCGTCGAAACTTCTGGCGGACCGACGCATCCAAGTTAAGGGCGGCAGCAAGTACGCTGGACTGGAATGTTCCACAACACTTGGAACTCGATGCTGCTTGGAACGATCTATTCTACAAGTTGAAGCTACTCATTGAGGAGGTCGTCCCATTCCACAGTAACAGGCCTCTCTCTAAGGGTCCCCCTGGATCGACCGAGAACTCAGGGCCAACATGAAACAACGACGAAAACTATGGGACAGATTCAAACTTTCCCGCTTAGACTCAGACTACTCTAAATACAAGGCCGTCAGGAACTTCTGCTCCCTGCAGAAACGTGAAAAGAGACAACGATACGAGCATAGCCTGGCTGAACAATCCCTTTCTAGGCCAAAGAAACTATTTTCATACCTTAACAGATCTTCCAAGGCCGGCTGTGGAATTCCTGCATTGTCTACGAATGAGCCAGGTATAATACACTATGATGATGACGCCAAAGCTGACCTCTTGGCTCTACAGTTCTCCTCAGTATACACGAAGGGAGACAAACTCGCAAACCATCATGTACTTGCACATACAGTACCTCTGGGACATATCGATATCGATGCAGGTGCTACCTTGAAGCTACTACTAGAACTGAACTCATCTTCCTCACCAGGCCCAGACGGGCTACACCCCCATTTTCTCAAGATGGTAGCAGAATTCATTGCCGTCCCACTTTGTCAAATTTTTCAGCTCTCTCTTAAAGCTGGTCGACTACCTGTCGATTGGAAGACGGGTGTAGTTATGCCGAAATACAAGGGTGGAAACCGCCAGGACCCTGCGAACTATCGGCCAATTTGCTTGACGTCGGTCGCCTGCAAGATCATGGAAAAGCTCATTAAATGTGCCATCCACCGACACTGCGAAGATCTGAACTTCACTTCGTCTACACAGCATGGCTTCCGAAAGGGACATTCCTGCAACACTAACCTGCTGGTCGCTAGAGAGAAGTGGGCTAAATCAATGGACGCTGGAAAACGTTTAGATGTGGTCTTCATCGACTTCAGCAAAGCTTTCGACAGAGTCCCTCATCAGGAACCACTCTCTAAGCTCTGCGGAATTGGCATAACAGGGAACCTCCTACTATGGATCAGTGACTTCTTGCAAGGCCAGAACATGCAAGTCAAGGTAAACGATACCCTTTCATTTCCAGTGCCTATGTACAGTGGCGTACCACAAGGCTCCGTTCTCGGACCGGAATTGTTCAAGCTATATATCAATGACCTACCAAGTATGCTACAAACGGACTGTCTGATCTATGCAGACGACCTCAAGCTATGGTCGGAAGTGTCCAGCCTCGAAGACGCCGACCGATTACAGGAAACGCTTGATCTACTACACGCCTGGTCTATCAAGTGGGGTTTGCCGGTCAACAAAGATAAGTGCTCTGTCCTTTCCATCGGTGCTGCTGAACCACTGGGCATCTATCACATTGGCGGGCACCTACTCAAGATTGCCACACAGGAAAAGGACCTGGGACAATAGTATCCTCTGATCTCAAAACTACCCGTGACACATTAAAGAAAACTGCTGCGGCGAACAGGATGTGGGGCGTCATAAGGAGATCATTCTCTAAAATGACGCCGCAGATATTTAGACTTCTCTTCACCTCCCACATCCGTCCCATCCTTGAATTCGGACTTCCGGCCATAGCCCCTCTATCGAAGCATGAAAGTAACAAGATAGAAAAAATTCAGCGACCTGCCTCGAAATTTGTACTTGGGCTACGCGAACTCCCGTACCCCGCCCGACTACAGAGGATGAACCTTTTTCCCTTAGACTATCGCCGACGTCGCGGAGACCTCATCTACACTAGGCGTATCCTACGAAGAGAACTGGGAAACGAGCTAAGGCAGGTTTTCAGCTAAGACTTGGCCGTTCGACTCGAGGTCACAGCTGGAAGCTGTTTAAACCGATTAGGTTCAAAGTCCGCTCAGATGTTGCTCTCTCTACTCGAGTACTTAATGGCTGGGACCAACTGCCGGACCGATTGTCGATGCATAGTCAAGAAGCGAGTTTCAAACGTTTGCTAGACATCCTCCTACTGAGTACTCCAGACACTGCTAAACCGGGTCGACACTCAATTTTCTATGATCGGCCTCGAAATTAACACCAACAAAACGAAGTACTTCTCATCGTCAGCCACCCAGTCCGCCTCGTCTCTTTACATAGAGAACTCATCGAGTGTGCTCCTGAATTCAAGTATTTTGGATCCACTATTCTCCCTAATAGTCCA
>OX104063.1:179583274-179601787 GCA_944474145.2 Dicrocoelium dendriticum
TAGTACCCCCAATCTATAACCCTCAGCACAATGACGACGGTCCTCTCTCCGTGTCACGCAGTAGGCACAGAGGCCGTTATTCTTCGCTCTTCACACTCGAATACGACAGAGCGCGCAAACAGATGCTACGCCACTCTGCTCGAGCACCTCGTGACACTCAATCTGCTCAACAGCGCGAGGCCACTTAAGAGCGACCTGACAAATGCAATAGCACGTTTGAGACAATTTGAGCGCGAGCCACTATGCAATTAGCGGAGACATTATAGGAGTCGCGCCTGTCTGCTTCAATCTCTAGAGCGCGGTGTCGCGTGTTTCTCTCTCAACGCACCCTTATATCACTTCAGCGTCTATTCCTCCATCCGCGACACAAACACGCGCCCACACAACATATGAGTGGACGCGTTTTTACGCGCATCGGAGAGCACCGTTTGCACATCTGAGTAGAGAGCCCCCCCTTGCGATGCGTTCAAGCGCGGAGAATCACCAAAAGCGACTCACGTCAGCCACCATACACTCTAGGAGAAGCCACCATCAAGAGCGCGTGTCAGTCCCAAAGCAATGAGCGTGATCCTCACCAATTCGAGCACTAAGGCACATAAGGCTTCTACACTAGAACTTCTCATATAAACATCCTGCACAACTATAATACGGATCATCGTTCTGCTATCTAGTCACAGCCTAGCGCAGAGCGAGAAATGCTCACCTGTTTCTTCCCGTGTGAGCGAGTATGAACGTGAATCACTTAGAAATGGTATCACAATTGGAGACCATTTCTCATAGGGTCTTCACACACAGATTATAGATTCTAGAGTGGCTTACATATACTCAAATTAAACACAAATCATACTACTTAAAATAAATACTTAATCACATTTTTACATTCACGAGCGAGAGACGCACAACAGAGAACACGATAACATCTCTTGTAAGGACCTCATGACTTACGGTGAATAGGTAATAATACAAGGATACAAAATAACGAGTCCTAAAATCTGCATATCCTATGGTTACTATCTCACTAGGAACTCAACAAACATGCACAAGATCTGAACATTCATAGTGATATCACACATGACAAGACACAGCGACAGCTATAGTAGCGTAAATGTATCAGATTCTTGAGTGCATCAATTACACACACATGCAGAAACAATAGTTGGATGTACATGAGATAACGGGACCTCAAGCTAAGTAATTTAAAATGGAAGGTAAAACTAGCGTAACAATTCTACATAGGATCGTTACACTGGGACTTCCACCAGTTGCTAGAAATCATATCTATCTAGTGTGCACGTTATATCTATACATCGACATTTATAAATGTTGATTCTCCTCGGATTATAGGCACATCATCGCTATATTAGGTGTGACCGGAGCTTTCTATATCTAGACCCATTACTCCGTTTACGAGTCTGGAGAACTATTATTTACATGGTCAGAGTGGCACACACACATCAAAACAGAAGCTATCTAGAGAGAGAGACAGACATGAATCGACGCAGACACAGCAGCGACAACAATGTATAAGAACACTAAGATCTATATATAGAGTCTTTATGAGTGTCAGATTATACTGCATCATCTCTTTGAGAGTTCTATCTATCTCAGAAATCTTTGTATAAAGATCATGCCTGAAGTTCTCAATATGACGTAACTGTTATATCACACGCACCGTGAGAGATAGTTATCAGGGGATAGATGACACTACTTACTTACAAAAGCAATACAGTTCTTCTGTACGTCACGACGAGTTATAGATGTTATCTCTATATATGTCTTACACATGATGAATAGATATGATTAGGATACACTCTCAAGAAAAGAGAAGAGTGTCACATTCGCACCATAGACGTCACAACTAAAAATAGGATGGTCTATGTTTATGGTAGAATCTGTGATACACCAGACAATGAAATCAGCGCGAGACTGCGATACAACGTACAGTTCATTGTAGTAGTACATTCTGCGTAAAGGTTACGTAGAGGTAGTGGGATATTCAAACAACAGTGCTAGTGATACATAATGCGTCAGAGTGTGACGGTTCTAACTGACAAAACGTTACATTTCTTAGTTCACATTGAGGTCGATTAGTACAATTTCACAGACTTTCAGCGAGACTTCGACCTCAGATATAGTAGCGTGAATGATGTGATGTAGCGTGTTGCGTTCTATAGGCACACTGCTGGTACTCAGATGTATACATTAGAACTTATGAGAACATATAAGACAGAATGATAGAGTAAGTTACACTGTCAACATCAGCTTGCAAGGTTATTAAATGAATATTGATGTGGTGATTGACGTTACTTTAAAGCAGGCTAGTGTGAGGGCACATGAGATCTGTGATGGTCGGACACATAAAAAATGTTCTTTACAACTTTATGTTCATGTATTTTCTAAGTACTTGATGAAGGATTTGTAAGCGGTGTCGAGAGTGCGTACTGTTGTCCTTATATAAGGAGTGTAAATGATTAAGTGATGAAATGTGAGTGTTATATAGGGATGAAATAAGGTGAGAAAGAATGGGTGTTAGGTGTTAGAATGAATATAAGAATGACACACATAACATGTAGAGATCGTACTATGCACTATAAGACTAGTCTATTGATAGCACATTTAATTAAGAGAGTTCTGAAGTTGCGGCATCATGATTCGATTAGTGTGTGCAATGTGTGATCATAGAATGACACAGTACAAGATCTCATCCTCGAGTATAACACATATGTGGTACGAACCTGAATGTGAACTACTCTAGGATCTATGTATACAGATGGCAGGTACAATTGGAAGTACATTTATACAGCGTGACTTATATTACACACGAGAATAATTAGATGTCTCATCACGAGAGCATTCGACAACACAGATACTCATGATGCGTGTTTAATAAGCGAGAACAGATAGATTTTGCACGGTGACGATTCAGTACTATGACTAGTGGTCAGGAGTGTATGATGACAATTAGAACTTCTACAGTAGGTTTAATAGAGGATGGCGTTGAGAATCAATGTGATATAGTAGAGGGTGTTAGACATAATGGATCTCAAGTAGACCAGTCGACGTATATTAGAGATCAAGAATATAGAGACAATTTCTGTGTCTGACTCATTCGATGTGCGGGCACTACTATCACTGTAATTATTGTCAGGTAGTTAGAACGTACATAAGGAGCGTGATGCTCACATAGACACACAGTCACATAAGGATGTACAGTCATATTTGCTACACATATGTGAGTAAGCGTAAGTGTTAGACACTGGATAGTGGGGTAGCCTGAAGTGGGTGTTGGCAACACACAAAGGAACATAGTGATCCTATGTTAGATGAACACATAGTGGTCAATATGCAGCACTTGAAGAATGACACATAACACAGCTGCACGAGTTCTCTGTGTGAGTGATTATGGACACACATTTTATTACAAAGAACATGTGTGGATACTATAGATAATAGATAGATGGGGTACAGTGCTGGCATATCAAAAGAGGTTACAGTGATTTTTTGTAGCATCACAGGCACACAATAGATGATGTGACAAATTGGTACAGCGTGTGTACTATTAGATAGTCTTGGTGGTAACATAGGATATGTATTGACACTACAATCTTTAGGGATAGTGTGTCACATTTCATACACAACAGGCGATATGATGAGCAGTACACAGAGGATAAATAGTTGTAGGAAGGCGAGGAGCGTTGCGATCACTTCTTTTAATGAACAAAGACGTAGCAAACTATGCAGCTGAATACACACGGGTGAGGTATAGTGTAGACAACGCTGATAACACAGGACAGCGTTCATTTTGTGTACACAAGGTAGTCAGGGGTTGTATAGCGTAGGGAGGATAGAGGTTTGAACACTCACTCATACACAGTGAGGGTCAAAAAAAGTGGGAAGTGGTGATCACAACTTATACAACTTCTGAGGATGTATCAGGTTGACGGTAGTGGGTTCTAGTATGAGGTGACGTGGTAGGAGTCGATGTGACATGGTACAGTGCGAGATACGGATATACACATAGTGGTCTGAGGTGAGAGCACACGGGATGAGTTGTGAGGTGATTTGTGTGTCACTATACTGGACATTCTGCACTTGGCTCACATATGCTTGTGGGACGTATGTAGTATAGGGGAACGATGTCTCAGCAGAGAGAGGTGATACTGACACTGTGAGAACAAGGGAGTTTTATACAGGTTGTAATACAAGACTCTCACAGGTATCGATATTCGATTCACATTTTAAAAAGACGAGGATAGTGACTGTGTTACGACACAACAGGAGGGTACACTATGACTGTGTGTCTCATCAACATGTGTGATACATAGGGGGTGTGTTATGACACGGCTGGTAGATGTTGCGTTATGCACAACTATCACAAAGGTACGTGTATGATAAGACTACTGTATATCTAACACACTGCGACGAGATCAATAATGGGACACATGAATGAGTTTATGTGAGGACACACGACGATATTCTCTATATATCTATATATAGAAGTTATTTTCATATACATAACAAAGGATGTGTTTATATCAACAGGCACACAAGTGACATTGAGTATAGCAAGAGAAACGTATGAATAGGATGAACAGAGCTTACATCGGTGATTTGTCTGACACGAGACGGGAATGCGAGACGGACGATTTGGAGTCATTGTTGCTTCTAAGTGACTACGTTCGAGGATTGATCGTACCATTGACACACACAGGAGATACTACGGCACACAGTGTGGTTTAGAGTAGAGGACACTGATTCACTCTTGACTGTACACACTGAGTAGTTGTAGCGAGTCAGCAGTGTGTAGCTACATAGTCTGTACACAATTTCAACGTGGTAGGACACGAATTGTGTTTATTACAGGTTCATCGATCATGTTAGGTGAAATAGAGGATGATGTTGTGGAGTGAGAACTGAGATCTGGGGAGCGTTGGTACAACAGTGTGTACTGACATGTGACGACAATCAGGGTGAAGAACAGACTGTCACTAGAGGTAGCAAGAACACATGTGGTGTGATTCTGCATTTAAGTTGTGTGAGGAGTGGTACCTCAGCATTTATCTTGAACTAGAACTAGGTCAAGTTCTGGGTTTCTTTTAATGTGGCGGCGCGAGCGGGGGGTAGAGCTTGAGGGGTTAGGACACACACACACACTGATTTGCTGACACACTTGAGTAGACATATTAGCTAAATAGTGCGCGTGTGTGTAAGTAGTGAATATGTACTATAGACTCAATGTTAGGACGTTGGGACAGGAACAAGTTAACACAATTTTTAATAAGTTGTTGAGAGAAATAGTGATATTGTTTAATTGAAGGTGAATATAAAAATTTAGGGAGGATGAGAATGGGGTGATTGATGGGTAAATGAAGTATATGGGTAATTTGGTATTGTTTTATTGTTATTTGTTGAATGATGTGTAAGATGGGGAAAAATCGGGCGAAATGTTCTGTCCTCCGCATTGAGGTGCTAGTCCCTCCACACGCGATATGTAGTTGGTGGAAGTGAAATCCCTGTTGTCACTCAGCAGGTTGATCTAGGTATCGTCCACACCTCAGTGCTTCACTCTGGGGACAATTGGAGGAAGGCTGCTTGTGTAGGGTTCCGTATGATGTGGTTTATTCGCCGCTCCTTCGGTGTCCCTACGGCTAATATCTTTATGAAGCTGTTCTCAGCTTTTGTGCGATCCCACTTAGAATACTGTATCCAGGCTTGTCCACCTTGTCTTGTAAGGGACATAATGGAACTGGAGAGGTCTTTGCGAATGGGTACAAGGTTAGTGCAGGGATTACTGGGGCAAACGTATCCCGAACGTTTTCTTAGCTTGGGTATGTACTCAATGCACTAACGCAGAATTAGAGGGGACTTGATCCTCACTTCATGTATCCTAACGGGTCCTACCGGTCCAGACATGTCCTGGCTATTTAGTCTCGCCAAGCTGCCTAGTCCGAGTTCACCGTTGAAACTACACAAACTACGTTCTGACCGAGTAAGGACAGAAACTCGCTTGTCGCGCCGGGTTACTGAACGTTAGAACTCGCTTCCGGAGCACGTGGTTAGGCAGTCTACCGTTGAGGCTTCCGAGCGTCACTTAGTTGCGCTTGGATGGCAGTACCAACCCTTCCCCTTCTCCAAATAGACTTGTATCTTCAACTTTCCGTTCGTTTTTTTAACGTTTTTCTCCCACCTGGGTATTAGTAGTATGTAGCTGACATTCCTCTTGTTTTCTCAGCTTACCCGTCACTCTTTCTCCACATAAACCGGCCTGGCAGGGACTGTTGCGCAGGACAATGTGGACAGTAATTGGTTGGACAGGGTGTGATGCGGTCTTTGTTTTAGGCTTTTCAATCTCTCAAGCAAACCTATCAATTCCCGATCCAACGATACGCAAAAGGAGGAACATCCACGGGATTATCTTATCGTTCCGGTCCCAACTGCACTTGAACTTGCTAGGGCATTTTTTAAGGATATCCTGAATAGTAAAGTTGACAAGGAGTGGGGAGATCAGGCATCCTTGTCGAACCCTACTGGTGACAACAAAGAAAGATTAGAGCTTGCCATAAGTCCTATCCCCATCCAAGGTCAGACTGTCCGTAGCACGCAGTACGAAAGCAAACTTCCTGGGGGCGCCATCCCTCAACAGACCGTGCCACAGTTTAGTTCTGTCGACAGAATCGAAGGTAGCACGGATATTCAGGAACACGACAATCCTTGGCTTTTGATACACATGTCGTAGCTCTAGTATCCGGTGGAGTGTGAAAATTCGATCGATGCGGCCGGAGCGGAACCCAGCATGTTCTTCCCGCTCTAGCGCTTGGCGCATGGATGATCGTCATCATGCCTCCGAGCATCTTGAGAGCTACTCGTACCAGGTTGGTCAATGGTGAGAGGTCAGACAAACTCAGTCTCCTGGTCCTCCAGGTTGGGGGTTTAAAATGGGATGGCGTCCATTTCTGTAAAACTAAATCACTGCCACCCCGCTGCCTTGCGGACAGGCTTTTGAGCCAAAGGCTTTGGATGAGGACCCTAATCGTCCTCCTGTCTAGGTCTGGGCGCCCTGGCAATATCTCAGCCCACATACAACCATGACATTTTCTTCAAACATAAACTTCATCCTGCATCGGCCGTCGCGCAGATTATCAAGGGTCGCCTTATCTGCTGCATACAGCAGAGCGGATAAGCGAAAACATGCTACTGCTGGCGCCTCCCTTCTTTCTTTACCACCTTTTTCTCTTACTCCCATCCCGGCCCCCATTACTAACCTTCCTTCTATAATTCCCAGCTTAATTGACAGCAACCGAAGTGCTACTGGAGTAGAACCATCTGCAGCCACCATCCTACAGCACCTATCGGACGCCTATCGGCAGAACTCCCTTATAAGGCCACGCTGTCCCGTTACCATGGCGACATTCAATGTCTGCACTCTAAGTCAAACAGGTCAGCAGGCTGCACTCGCCCGCACCTTGGACACACTGGGTGTTGATGTGTGTTGTGCGTCCGAAACTAGGATTAATGACTCTAACGGGGTTATTGAATTGACTGCACCTGGCTTATCCTCTCGTTATTGGTTGCACGCATCCGGAGACGCCGATGCGGCACTCACGGGTCAAGCTGGTGTAGGTATCATTCTCAGCCGCAAGGCTGAGTCATCGTTGGTTGATTGGATTCCGGTGAACAGCCGTTTATGTGCAGCCCGTTTGACGACATCAGCTAAGGTGAATTCGCGAAGTAAAACAAAACGCTGTTTGTTTGTGATTTCTGCTTATGCTCCCACGGACTGCAATTCTAATGCAGTCAAGGACACTTTCTACCACGAACTGAACACGCTGCTACGCAGTGCTACTAGTTCAGATATTATAGTACTTGCAGGGGATATGAACGCACAAGTAGGGCGTCTGAGCTCTTCAGAAGCTCAGCTGGGTGGTAGTTATGGACTTAACTCCGAACGGACTGACAACGGCGAGCGTCTGCTGCAACTGTGTGCGGAGCACCAGTTGTTTCTTACTAGCACTGCTTTTAGACACAGTGGGCGCCGAAGTGCCACTTGGCGTCCACCTGTAGCTGGTCAGCGATGGACCCAAATTGACCACATAGCCATAAGTTACAGGTGGCGCGGTTCCATTCTGGATTGCCGCTCATACTGGAGTACCTGTGTCGACTCTGACCATGCCTTGGTGCGCTGTCGTTTCTCCATGAACTTTACCGGAAGGCGCACAAAGCGTCTCCCCTGATTGGCAACGGAGAAATTGTCCCAGCCCTCTGTCAGGCGAGCCTATCAAGAAGCACTGCATAGCGAACTCTCGCTGTCTTGTCCTAATGACACTGAACTTCAGTGGAATAGGATCTCGGCCGCTATGCACGACGCAGGAGCATCTGTTTGTGACACTATCAGTCGTCACCACACCAGTCACTGGATATCCGAGAGGTCCGGGAACCTGTTGTAAGCTAGAAGACACCTCCTGGCTGGTTCTGAACACAATGTGATCAGACGGGCTATTAGTCGTGAACTAAAGCGGAGCCTACGTGTTGACAAGGAAGCCTGGTGGACTAGCCGGGCTCAAGAAATGGAGGAGGCAGGAGCAGTAGGCAATTACCGCAAGCTCTTCCAGCTAATACGCACCACTGGTCCGAGAAAACCAGGCGTCAGTGAGACAATCAGGGACAGCGCGGGTGCGCTGATACACAATAAGGAGCGCCGTATGGCTCGTTGGGCTGAGCACTTTGAACATCAGTTCAGCTGGCCCCCTGCTCCCGGACCTCTTCCTACTCAGGTGATGCAGGACGAGCCATGGACGGTTAGTTTAGAGCCTCCGTCGGAGGCCGAGGTCCGAAACGCGATCACAGCCCTCAATTGTTTTCGTGCCGCTGGCCCGGATTCTCGCCCACCTGCACTATTTAAGGATGGAGGTGAGGTCCTCTGCAGGGCACTGACCTCCCTATTCGAACGTATCTGGAACGAAGAGTGTGCCAGCTAATTGGAGCGAATCGATTATAGTGGCAATATACAAAAAGGGCAGTCGCACAGACTGTGCGAACCACAGGGGTATTAGCCTAACGTCAGTTGTGACAAAATTACTGGCCTCGATTATCGTTCGTCGCCTCACTGCAGAACGGGAATCTCGGATTAGAGAAGAGCAGGCCGGTTTTCGCCCAGGACGTGGCTGTATAGACCATATATTTACTTTGCGGCAGGTGCTAGCGCAGCGCCACGCATACCGCAGATCGACAATAGCTGTGTTCCTCGATTTCAAGAGTGCGTTCGATTCAGTCGATCGATCGATTCTGTTCGAAATACTTGCCCGAAAAGGTGTTCCCACGAAATATGTGAACATCCTTCGTGCTCTATACTCGAACACTAGAGGCCGCGTCAGGGTCTATGGTGCCCTATCGGATAGCTTTTCGACTACAAGTGGCGTTCGTCAGGGTTGTCCGATTTCCCCGTTTTTGTTCAATTTCATCGTGGATTCTATCATGGAGTGTTCCCTTGCGGAATCTCACGATGTAGGTGTTGAAGTGCTGCCTGGTGAAAGGTTAGTTGATCTAGATTATGCGGACGATATCGTCTTGCTTTTCGACAATGTTGAGGCGGCACAATCAACCCTGAATAGCCTATCCAGAGTAGTCCCATTATTTGGTATGCACTTCGCACCTTCAAAGTGCAAAGTGTTGCTGCAGGACCACCAGCCACTCGATGACCCCTTGACGCTTGCTAACGAGGAACTCGAGGTGGTTGATCAATTCACTTATCTTGGCAGCTGCATCAGCAATGATGGGCGCATAGAAACTGACGTGAGCTCACGCATTGCAAAGGCTAGAGCTGCCTTCTTGAACCTGCGTCATCTTTGGCGACAGAAGGGAGTTTCCCTCCGTCTGAAAGGCCGTGTATACAAGGCCACAGTGAGGGCCGTTCTGCTGTATGGTAGTGAAACTTGGCCCCTTCGGTCTGAAGATCTGAGGCGCCTTCAAGTCTTTGATCATCGTTGTTTGCGAAGCATTGCTGGTGTCGGATGGCACCAGCGTGTCCGCAACGATGATGTGCGTAGGCGAGTACTAGGTGGTGATAATCATGCTAGCTCCCTAGAACAACTGATAGCACTGAATAAGTTGCGTTGGCTCGGGCACGTGCTACGCATGCCTGGTCACCGCTTACCTAGGAGGGCCTTGTTCAGTCTACCAGGTGTAGGATGGCGCAAGGCTCGAGGTGGACAGAAGTTGACTTGGCAGCGGGAAATGAAGTCACTGACGACCAAACTGGGTGCCGTTGGTCCGTCTCGCCTTCCGGGTTGGAGTCCACGTGACTCACCTTGTGCTTGGCTCGAGACTTTACAGGACATGGCTCGCAACCGACACCAGTGGCGCGTCTGCTGCCGTCTCCTAATCGGATTGTCTGTTTAAAGTGTGTTAGGTGCTGAGTTATCTGCGGGGTAATGGCTGATTATGACGCGTGGCAGTGAAAGCCGCAAGGAAGCTGTCTCGCCGATGCCGCCTTATCTTTGCACGATAGCCAGCTGTTTGTGACGGAATGTTGTCTACACAAGGTGTAGGCGCCTTGACCCTGAATGTTTGCTTGGGGCATTAAGGTTTTCAGGTAAGTCCCCCTTCTCTCCCTCTTCTTATTCTTTATTTCATAGGTCCTCATGGTTGTATGGCAGCGAAGCATCAGTTCAAATGACTGATGTACTGCTGTTGCTGATGATGATGATGATGATCCTCATCATCGATCCACGATGGTGTGAACCACACTTCAGCTAATGTGCCGCAATACAATAAGATACAAAAAACGCTACAAAAATATTAAAAGCAAGTAACATAATGTTACATATATTATGCACTTCGTATAAAAATCGGAATTGGAGGGAGAATCTAAAAGGGAGGGGAATGGACAAAGCAACTCACAACACAAACACCATTGTTGCCGGCTCTTCGCCATATCACCAAGTGTCCAACCAAACATGTTGATCGTCCTTAGGACCCCAGCCGGACAATCGGGATGCACCAACCGACGCCAGTTTCAAAGTGAGGGTTTTCATTCCTCTCGACCAATTCATTGTCTAGCCTCCCCTCCTCTTCCAACCACACCCTCGGCACGCAAACAGTGCACGTCGCGGAAGTTGGTGTGCTGGCCTACGCATTGAGGATAGCCTGCAATGTATGATGGACGATCGTCCAGTACTGGAATATGGATTACCTACTATACACCTGCTCATGTAGTTTGCATGTGCCTTATTCGAGAAGTCGTGAGTAGCAGGATTTCAGTTGTAATTTTATTATATTCATCCCAGTAGTTCACAAGCTACATAACACAGCCTAGTCCGGAAAAGCACCAGACGCGTTTTGCCCTATTGGGTCTCGTCAGTGGTGGGCATTCCCTCGGTCCCCTACTTGGGATCTAACCCACAACTGCTAGAGGCAGATGCCAACTAGCCAGTAGCTTAAGCCACTGAGCCATGAGGGACGTTGCATGGGCTACATAATTTGCAAGCTAACTGGGATATAGCACCACCTGTCTTTAACTGTCACTGACAGTGGCTGGGCTGCGAGGTGAGGCATGGATCCAAGACTGTGTCGGTGCTGTGTGTTTTATCTTATCCCCGCTGTCTTTAGCGTTTTCTCTAGAATGCCGTCACCGCCATGGGGACCTGCATTACAGTAGACGCCTTCTGAGGGGAGATTTGGGCAGGGTGATGCAACAGTTCTTCCAGCTCAACGGAGATTGCTCGACGCGGGACCACTGTTGGAAACTTTTTATACCACAGATACATCACGTCCAGTCCGATGTCACGTCATCCACCCGGGTCGTGAATGAATGGAACAATCATCCTGACTGCGTGGTCAGGATAGGCACATGCTGATCACATCTAGATTCCACTGTTTTTGCTGTAGCTGTAACGATTCCTTAGGTAACACCGTTTAGCTACGACATGCGTCATCCAGCTAATGAAAATCACGGTGATGGGGCTGACACGGTTTTTCTCTTCCGCACTCTACAGCTCTGTGAACTCATGAACTGAACTCAGAACTGTTTATCTCTGTCTATCAGTCTTATCTCCAGTACACTGACCTTGGCTTTCTCTATCTGGTTGTCTCTCGCTGTCTATCAGATAACGATGTCCACATCTTCATACTAACACCGATATCTTACTGTTTGTGATAATGGCATCCAGCCGCCTACGGAGTATTTGTTTGGCCTTCCAGCTCTACAGGTTTATTACGACCTGATTTATTCACTGAAGACGAAGTAACTTGAAATCCCAGACCGGACGCTTATGCATCATGTTGCGTTCGCTGACACGTCTGGTCGTTCCACATGTGTCTGAAACGCCTTCTGTCTATTACGGTTGTTCTACGTCAGTTGTCCATCGCTTGCTTGTTCGGACTGAGGCTTTACTGCTCAACCAACAGTGTATCAGTCGCAAAGCTCGAGATACATGTCTGTTGCTCACTTCTTTCATTTGTAGCTGCTTTGTCCCAGGCCGCTGCTGCGTTACATTTCGGTATGGAGAAATCATCGGAAATATCACATCTGGGGAGCATCCAGCCAATAATTAAACCAAGAACCTCAAGGTACAAGCGATTCTCATTGAGTGACTATTAACCCCATACCCTCCACATCCTCACCTTTTCCGTTATCGCAGTTATCTGATGACTGCGTTCCGGACACAAATGATATACCGAGTAAGACTATTATTTTCTCCATCAATATGCACATTTAGCTCTCCTATTGAACCTCACACGTGAGGTTAGTATACTGTGTGAGGAGCACCATGAACACAAGCTAGCCACCCAACAGAATCACCAGACTCTTACACTTAGAGAGCGTGCTGATGTGTATCCGTACACATTACCTATTAACTCCGTCAGTCGCTTGATAAAGTTCAATGCTGAACTGGAGTATCATGCATTCATGTCCCAGCTGGTAACATATGAATATATATGCTTTCTATTCAGGTAGCGCATTTTCCTTTGTGGGTGAATAATCGTCATCTGACATCGTGTGCAGCATCGTGCTCACTTCCATGAGCATCTAGTTGGCACATACTGTTAACTGGCTTGGAGTCAATCATAAATATCGCATTGTCAGCGCTCCGTATGTGCGTTGTGTCATCGGTAAGCAGAAATCTTGCTTAGGACCCATAACTACTTCAGACACAATGTTCCCCAAATGATACACTGGATGTACGGACGCCATAGTTTCGGACAAAATCCGGCGATGTATACAACCTGGGAAAACGTGAACGTGATCATGCCTTGGTACGCTGTCATTTTTCCATGAACTTTCCTGGGTGGCGTACCAAACGTCTCTCTCGATTGGCACTTGATAAGTTATCTCAGCCTACCGGGATGCCTACCACACTTTCGCTCTCTCGCCCTACTGAGACTGAACGTCATTGGCATAGGTTCTCAACCACCATATACGATGCATGAACCTCTGCTTGTGTGATCCATCGCGACGAGACTGGACCTTAACGTGGTGCGATTGTTTGCGTGCCTCAGCGATCCATTGAGCTATGCTGGGAGGTGCTTTTTTGCACCTTCAGTGTCAATCCTACCAGGTTAGTCAGTGGTTAGAGGCAAGACAAACTCAGTCTCCTGGTCCTCCAGGTTGACGGTTGGACTAAGGATGGCTCCTTACTCTATAACACGGACCTCGTCATCATCATCAGTACACGTTAGCTGAGGGCGAGAAACACACCTCAGCTAGTGTGCCGCAATACATAAAGATAAGAGACTAAAAAATTACACTACAACTTATACTACAAAAATTATGATGTTAAATATTATATTGTGCCTTTTTGCATGAGATCGAAATTGAAGAGGGAAACTTAAGGGATGGGATGGACAAAGCAACTCACAACACAAGCGCCATTGGGGCCGGCTCTTCGCCATATTAGCAAGTGTCTAACCAAACGTCGTCATCGTCCTTAGGACCACAGCTAGGCAGTCGGGATGCACCAACCGACGCCAGTTTCGAAGTGAGGCTTTTCATTCCTCTCAACCAAATCATCGCTTGGCCTCCCCTCGTCCTCTTCCAACCGCACCTCCGGCGCGCAAACAACGCACGTCGCGGGAGTCGGTGTGCTGGCATGCGCAACACGTGGCCTAGCCAACGGAGCCTGGTGCGTGATATAATGCTGCTGAGCGGTTCACTCGCTCTTCCTGCACAAAATACGTGACGCGGAACACTCTTGTTGCTTACGCGGTGCTCCCACCAGACATGAGCTAAGCTGCCAAGGCAGCGATGATAGAATGTGACGAGCCTCTTTATGTCTGTCGACCTGATGGGCCAGGTTTCACAACCATATAGGACGGCTGCGTCATAAACTCTGCCCTTCAGAGCGAGAGTAATGTTACGTCTGCGCCACAGCTGGCGGAGATTGGCAAAGGCACCTCGAGCTTTGGCTATACGGTTCGTAACCTCATCTTCGATCCCACGGGCGCTAATATAGCTGCCCAGGTACTTGAATTCCTGAACGACTTTTAGCTGAGCACCACCAAGAGTCAGTGAAGGAATGGATCCCTGCCAATCTTGGAGAAGTGCTTTGCATTCCGATGGAGCAATGCATAGCCCAAAACGATAGACACCCAGTGCTAATCGGTTCAGTGCTGCTGGTATGTTTGGGAGCTGTCACAAATTAGGGCAATATCGTCCACGTACTCCAAGGCAAGAAGTTGCCCAGGAGGAAGTAGCTCCATACCTAGGTCGTGTCCAGCGAATGCTGTTTCCATGACTTCGTCAACTGCGAAGTTAAATAGGAAAGGTGACAGCGCTCAACCTTATCTCACACCGCTGGTGATACTGAAGGGTGGGGAGAGTTTGCCATAAACCTTCACTCTGCCCGAACTATGCGCGTACAGCGCTTTACTTATGTTTACATATTTATCGGTCACACCTTTCCTCAGCAGACCGTCCCAAAGCACACATCGATCGACTGAATCGAAGACACCTTTGAGGTCGAGAAACACGACAACAGTGAGTCGCCAATAAACATGGCGGTGTTCCAACAATTGACCTAAGGTGAAAATGTGGTCGATACAGCCCCGACCTCGACAAAACCCGGCTTGCTGTTCACGGATCTGGCTTTCACGAGTGCCAGTCAGTCTGTAGAGAATGACAGACGCAAGCAATTTAGAGGCATTTGAGATCAGACTGATCCCTCTATGATTGCCGCATTTCGAACTGGAGCCTCCCTTGGAAAATGGAACAATGACGGAGCGGCTCCAGTCTGTCGTGACTGTCCCCTGCTCCCAAAGTTTCACTTGCAACTCGTGTCAATCATGCATAAGAGGAGGTCCCCCAAATGTAAGGGGAGTGGTTGAAGTCCATCTGCTCCGGGGGCCTTGTTCAATTTGAGCCATCTAATCTCGCGTTCGAATACTTCGCGGGAGTACGCATCCAAGGGGAGGACCCATGGAGTAGGGCGCTCATTGGCCAACGGAGAAACCGGCAAGTTTGATTGATTTAAGTGCTCCTTAAACTGTTCGGCCCAGCGCTCCAAGCGCTTTGACAAGCTGTGGATCGGCTGTCTACTATCGACGCGTATCGTCTCGCTAACACCAAGTTTCCTGCTGCTCGTTTCTCGTATCAAACGGAATAACTTCCGATGGTTATCAAAGGCAGTGGCTGTTTCCATTCCCGAGGCACGATGTGACCACCAGGCTTCGTGGTCTCTCTTCAGGCTAGCACGTAGTTTCGCCTTGAGAGCTTTACGAATCTCATTGTATTCGCTTGCAGCTGGAACACGTCGGCGAGCATCAATAAGTTCCAGATACTGTGTAGAGACCCAATGTCCAGGTTGGAAATTTGACTTACCACATGAAGACATGCCTGCTGCTAATAACTTCTGGCGGATAAGCTGTCGAGAATATTCGGACGTCGCGATCACAATTCCCCTCCATATTCCATACCCACGCCAAGCATTTCGCCTATACCTCTCCATTTCGTCGTGAAACCAATCTCCAACTCGTTCTGTCCTACATGCCCAAATTCGTTATTACCTCGCATTCCCACCATCCCAAATTGCATCTATATCTTTGTCTAATTTTGTTTGCGATTGTCAACATCATGCTTTGAACCGAGTAAAGTCGTTTGGTGACCTTCACTCTCCATCGATTACGCCTGTCTGCTGATCTTCTGCCCCACCGATTATGCCTGTCTGACCATTCCATCCTTTGTGTATGTGCATCTCTGACAGCTGGTGAACGCTCCAAACAGGCCAACTTCATACCCCCTTGAGGCTTACCCACACTGCATCCCATTTGGGTGATCCACCAATCCCACCGCTTTACCCGTCTATGCACCTCAATGCCCTGACTTCGTACAGAGGACGCTCTGAAGCTAGACTTGTTGATTCGGGCCGAAATGATTGTCATTGTAACTGTCCTGAGTTTGGAAGCATAATCGTTGGGGTAGTTATTTTGGGTAATAATAATAATAATAATAATATGTCAGCTGTAGGCCGTAACGGCGCTTCGCTGCCACGCGACCACCATCAGTCGCGCGCGGGCTGAGTATACCGCGAGGACGCTCACCCCTATGCGGATTCGAACCGGTGACCTTATGGTTGCAAACCAAACGCGCAGACCACTCGGCCACCGGCCGACATTTATTTTATATAGTCATGTATTCATTTGTAAATAGTACCGGTATCCAGTTCCGGACTTGATGTTTCTTTGATCCCGGTGAAAACGCGTCAATCGAACCTTCCAACGAATCTTCTCGCTTACACATGCGACTAGTGATCTTCAACTGTGTCCAGTGAGCGTTTACTCAGCTCAGCTGCCAGTGTATTTTGCTACGCATTCAGGACATCTGGCTTCACCAGATGGCAAATGTCCATGCGGACACAGTGCCGGTGCGGACATCCACCGAAACGCACCCGGAGGTCAGCGCAAACAAGTGCGTGGTCAGACTACACGCTCGTGCCGCAAATCGAGCAACAGTATTGAATGCATCCTCTTTAGCGGTAACTGAGCAATGTGATTGATTTGCATCCACGGCTGGTGGGCGCCATATCTTCCTCCGGCGGGTGCTGTGTCGGAAGTTAGGGCTCGTAATAAAGAGACGAGCATCTTTACACAGATGTAGCAACCGCTCACCGTTATTATTAGGGGAGCCTATACTGCGTTGACGCTCAGATGAAGCTCATCAATGGGCAGCTTTCCGAATTGGGGGTTCAAATCACCAATAAGTACGACAGTATCCGTACTTTTTCTGCGACGGAGGAGCTCGTTTAATTGGTGATTAATGTCGTCTTTCATCAAATCAGCGCCACAATTTGTGGGTGCATAGGCCGCAATGACAAACATGCACCGTTTGACCCCACGTAACATTGATGCTTTGAACGAGCCAGCCGATCTGACAGCACACATCCGGCTGTTCATTGGGATCCAATCGATCAAGGCAGATTCAGCCCGAGGGCTAAGAGCAATGCCCACACCGACTTGACCGGCATTTGAAGCCGCTTCACCGGACGAACGCAATGAGAAAATACCACCAGTGTTACACGTTGGGGATCGGAGAGTAAGCAGAGAACTCGAATCTTGCACGCGAGGTTCTGAAAAGCAGCAGACCGGTCGATAGGGTCGCCAATGTCTGGGCAAATGCTGCCTGTTGGCCAGTTTGCAACAAAGTGCGCACCTTGAGGCATGCCAGTCTTAGGGAGGATCGAGGACTCCAAATAAAAGCAGATGAACTGACGTTGTCCTTTTGACTGGACATGAACTTACCGACTGGACTGGAGGGACGCCATGCGACTGCATGTGAGTCAAAATTAGAAGACGAACGATTACTGAACAAAGATGGGGCAGGGCCGAGAATTAGGGGATTGAAAGCAGGGGAGATAAAAGTGAAGTTGGAACGGGACGACAAGTATGAAAAAGCGCAAGAGAGGGAAGAAGAAGACGGGAAGGCTTGAATAGTAGCATTCTCACCCCTATCCACCCTGTTCCATGCAGCGGATAGGGCGCCGTTGATTATCCTCAATGACGGCCAGAGCATTAAGAGATTATTTGTAGACGTCATAATATTGCATTGCGTGGGCAGAATACTGTCAGATTGCCCAGGCCTAAACAACAGAACGATGATGGTTCTCAATCATAGACTTTGCTTCAAAAAGCAGACCATAAGGCAGCGGGATTTTGGCAGTGGACTACAGAGAGCTCGTTTTCTGGAATAAGGAGCCACCCTCACTCCAACCCCCAACCTGGAGGGGCAGGAAACTGAGTTTGTCAGTTCACTAGCCATCGGCCAATTTGATATGAGTGGCTCTGAAGGTGCAAAAGCACCATCCAACATAGCCCAATGGATCGCTGAGGCACGCAAACCATCGCACCGCGTTAAGGTTCAGCCTCGTCGAGATGGAACTTAGTACCAAATACACTTTCAACAGGCAGTCCGACTAGGGAGGGTAGAGGACGCGCCACTGGTGTCGACTGCGAGCCATTTCCTGTATAGTCTCGAGCCAAGCACAAGGTGAGTCACGTGGACTCCAGCCTGGAAGGCGAAACGGAGCC
>OX104063.1:179602286-179730329 GCA_944474145.2 Dicrocoelium dendriticum
AGCGCTTTAGGAGGCGAAGCTCATAAACAACCGCAGCCCAAGAAGGTAGTGAATCGTCTGCACAGCAGGCAGCACTCTGGATTCCTGAGTGAGTACTCGACGGTACTGCTGGTCAGTTAATTTGCTGTTCAAAATACTCGGCCCAATACACAATTCGACCTTTTGGCAGTAGTTCGGCTTCCGGAGGAGCTGTTTAAATTCAGCATTGGTGGTCCTACACAATGATTGGTACCAAACACCACTAGGAATTGCTCGTCGAGTTTCGAGAAGCTGGGGGGGGGGGATCGTGCATAGATCCAGTGCTGAAACCGCAGACCAGGGTCGCAGAATCGCGCATGGCGCTGCGGATGTATGCTCAGTCATTCAAACCTCGGCATGAGGCGCCCTTGAGTTTTGAGGCCAACGCGTACTGAGAGACGCTGGGGGCAGTAAGCTTATCCACGTCAAGCCGTTTTCGGCGACGTTCTTGATAGCCACTGAAACTTTGACTGACCTTGGCACATTCGAGCGCGAGATCCGACGTACTCCAGCTTGATTTGCAATCCTGTATGCAACATCGCCAGCGATAACTGATGACGATGTGGTCAATTTTTGTTCACAGTTGTCCAGGTGCTGATGGGGCTTTCTAGGTGGCCGGTTGGTGACAGGATCGCCGAAGCTAGTACTTGAAACGAACAAGCAGTGTTCGGTTTAAAGCCGAATTAAGCGTTCAGGGTTGTCTGTCCTGCGAATATTATCGCCATGTTGACCACCGAGTTTACCTTCGCTAACTTCAAATTTGCCAACCGCCTTTACTTCCCTGGCAAACAACACGAGGTCCGTATAGCTCTTTTTCGGAGGAGGTCGGAGAGTAAACAGTAGAACTCGCCTTTAACTGTATCTGGGCTCTAGTCTCTTGGAGCGTACACTGCTACAAAAAGCCATGTCTGCTTGTCGCGCGACCGGACAGTTGCACTGCGGTTCCAAGTCGGATCCCGCGGAGTCGATTGTTGACAGGGATGTAGTCTAGTAGCGCGGCCTCAGCACGTGTGCTCAACCCGATCTCCACGCTGGCTTCGGCGCTTGAGTCTCCACATAAGTGCAATGTGAAAACGCCAATGGAATTTGCAAACGATGAAACGAGTCCTAGCGTCTTGCTCGGGTCCTGTAATCGGGTTTCAGTAAGGCAGCACACATCAATGACAGTAGTCTCAGGCGTTCGGGCAAAGGCTACTTGTGGTCCGATCTGAATCAGTGTCAGAATGTTAAAGTTTGTCAGCTGAAATTGGGAGTGGGGCGCCAGCGAAGACTTACCAATACTCAGTTCAGTATAGTTCAGTTGAAAAACTATGATCCGAGCACCAAAGTGCAGTGGATCCAGTTGACACGACTCACACCGCCAAAATAACAACGGCAAGAAAAAGGGGCTGAATGCAAATAGAATGGAACCGAGAAGGACTTGCTTGAAACTAATCAGGATGGAATGAAAATTAACAGGTAGGTGCATGGAACTGAATTCAGAGATGCCACTGACTGCACGACTGCGCCATGTCTGATACGGTCTCCAACCATTTGTGTGGAACATCCCGAGGTCCCCATTCACACACCACACATTCACAAAGATGGCGCGGACCAGTTTGACCAAATCCCTCGGTCAATTTCTTCATGCCTCTATGCCACGTCATAAACTGGCCACCTCGCGGTTTAACCTAACTTGGTGCGGCGACGACTTATAATGCACGCCGAGAGAGCTGGTCAGTGGGCATTCGCAGGACATGTTCTAGCCAACGCAAGCGGTTAAGATTCGGCATACACTCGTGTGAGGTACCAGAATGCTTGCCAAAATCCAACTGGCAGACGTCGGCATTGCTCATCCGGTGTTCCCACCACACGTGAACAATACTCTTCAAGCACCGGTGGTCAAACACTCCCCAGCATATTATGTCTTCTCTGCGAACTGGCCAGGTCTCTGCTCCATACCCTAATACTGACCGTATCGCGGTTATACACCCTACCTTTCCTTGATGGGAAACTGCACTCACTGGACAGGACCTACAAAGTGTGGAGCTGCTCCCAGATGATCAACTTCTTAACTCGGAGTATACCGACGACATTGCCCTTATCTGTGACAGCTCCCAAACGTGCCAAGTAACACTGGACAAATTAGGACTAGCCGTCAGTCATTTCTGGCTATACTTTGCACCCTCGAAATGCCAACTCCTCCAAGATTGACTGAATCACGGGGAATGCTGATCCTCAGCAATCCAAAAATCCCCATTTATTAGAATGAATCAAGGGAGGCAGAATCTCAGTAAAGAATTCTTTTCGGTAATTCTCATCGGACCCAAACTTTACATGATGAGGAGAAAGTGCTAAATGTGCCGGATTGGGCTGCGTATTGAACAGAATGTTTAATTTCAGGGGTACAAATCAAGCAATCCAGGTATCTAAGCAGCTATATCAACAAAGGTGAAATAGGGGATGTGATCACGAACCGTATAGCGAAAACTCGAGGCACTTTTGCCAATCTCCACTACCTATGGAACTGGTGCGGCACCACTCTTGCCCTGAAGGGCAGAGTTTACATTGCAGCTACCCTTTCAACTCTCCAGTACGCTTGCGAAACCTGGTCCATCAAATCGGCAGACTTAGAGAGGATATGTTCAATCATCGCTGCTTTCGCAGCTTAACTCATGTCTAGTGGGAACACTGCGTGAGCATTGAGCGTGTTCGACGTCATGTATTTGGTGCAGCATTAGCGAATGAGCCCCTCAGCATCATCATATCACGCACCGGGCTCCGATGGCTGGTCCAGGTATTGTGAATGCCAGCCCACCGACTCCCGCTACATGCGTTGTTTGCGCGCAAAGGGTTTGGATGGAAGAAGAGGATGGGTGACCGAGCGATGACTTGGCCAGAGGTATGAAGACCCTCACTTCGAGACCTTCCTCTTCCAGCTGCTGGGCTGGCGTTTGTGCCGTGAGTTTCTTCGTTCCTCCCCATTCTCTCTATCTTCCCCCTCCAACTACTATGTCACTCTTGTAGCGCAGTATATTTCTTAGCGTTCCGTTACCTTTTTGTTTTCTCTATTTTTCATATATTTTTTCATTGCAGCACAATAACTGAGGTGTTTTCACCCTTATCTAACGTGTTAATACTAATACTACTACCCTCTCCCCTCTAGAAATGCAGAAATCCGTAAGGAAATTCACCATCTGTCCGTAAGATCCTGACTTTAATAAGAGTCTTCTATGTGGGACAGTGTCAGACGCATGTTTGCTGATCGTGGCTTCTAACCCCGGATCTTTGACGTGAAAATTCCACCGCTAGTCATTTCCAGCTGGATGTAATTCGAGTCAAATCAAGTCTTTATAAGCTTGATGTATCCAAATGGGTACATTTTCGGCATTTCACATTATCGATTGTAAATGTACTGAACGAATACCATCAACTACACTAAGGTTTACAATTGGGTAGAAAAATGAGAATGATGCACTGTCATAACTCGATCGAGCAACGATCACATAATGCTGAATTAAATCTTCGGAATTTGCCTCCATTCAGCAAAGAAAATTTCATTGAAACCTTTCTTCGTGACGATAGTTCAACGCTTTTTGGGCTTTCGATGGCTAGATTGCTGAATGTACATATGACAAACATACTTAAAAACATCCTGCATTGGGTGGGCTCATCGAATAGCCTCCTCGTCGTGCCGCATCGTTAATTCGGGCTCATCCTGTTTCAGCAAACTGCTCGGTGGCAACGTTTTCGCCTCGCAAGTGTTCTCTTTCTAAGAAGCTACAAATGTCCCTATAACAACACTGCGACGTGGCAGATGTGACTCACCACTAAGTAAAGTCACTGCCCCTTGTTTCACGACGGTGGAGCAGCAGCAGCAGTCTGAAGCTGTAATGGTGTGGAGGATTGTACCCTTGTTTGGTAATCGACTAAATGTAAGAGGTATAAACCGAGTACTCACTCATCGAGTCCCATTGGGTACGATTCCCTGAATTCGCTCAGCTGCTTTGCGGTGAGCTCTTCAGCTAAAGACGGGGTGGGATTCCCTAACACAACACTAACTCGGCTTGGGTAACGGCTTAGTATCGTGCCCTTAGAAGAAACCACTGATTGATCTCCGTCTTCTTTTTTGACAACTGTACCCCCTTTGTTTTACATGTCGATCCGTAGACTGCTATATATATATATATATATATATATATATATATACATATGCCTTGGTGAAATCAACAAAGAGCAAGTACAATGGCTGGTGTCCTTCTCTACACTGCAGCTGACGAGCGGCGAACATCATATCTATAGTGCTACGACCCGGATGGAATCCATATTGCTCTTCCGCCACGTTCGGTTTCACAATCTGACTGACGAGGCGGTTGAGCAGGATTCGGGAAATCATCTTGCCCACACAACTCAACAACCTGATGCCCTAACAATTTGTAAAAAATTGCTTGCAACCTTTGCCCTTGTACAGTGACAACACAAGCGCATTCTTCAATTCAGGAAGCACCTCCTGCTCAACCCATACGCGTTGCACCAAGTGGTGCAGCGCAGCCACCGACGCGGCTCCGCCTTGTTTTTATACTTCATGGGGATCCTTTCTCTACCAGCACACTTTTCGTTTCGTAGCGGAGCAAGTGCTCTTTGCGTCTCATCCAGTGTCGGCGCGTCTGCCAGACTCACCTTCACATCACCCTGTTTCAGGACACTCAAGGTAAGCCAGTCAATCTTTGTTCGGTTGTACAAGAGACAATCAAAATGCGTTCGCTATATCTGCATTATGTCTACAGTCTGTGTGCAGGTAGCGCCTGAACTACCGTTGAGTAGTGTCCTCAGCGGCTCCAATCTCGGTCCATACACCACTTTCAAGGAGTCAAAGAATTCCTGGACACGACCTAGAAGGTGTGGAGCTACTTCCTGGTGAGCGACTTCTTGACTTGGAGTACGCGGACGATATTGCCCTAATCTGTGACAGCTCCCAAACATGCCAAACAGCACTGGACCGATTAGCGTTGGCTGTCAGTCGTTTTGGGCTATGCTTTGCTCCATCGAAATGCAAAGTACCTCCAAGATTGGCAGAGACCCAACCCTGCGCTAGCGCTTGGTGGTATTCTGCTGGAAGTCGTTCAGGGATTCAAGTACCTGGGCAGTTATATTAGCACCCGTGGGATTGAAGATGAGGTTACGAACCGTACAGCAAAAGCTCGAGGTGCTTTTGCCAATCTCCGACACCTGTGGCGCAGACACGATATTACTCTCGCTTTGAAAGGCAGGGTTTATGACGCAGCCCTCCATTCAACTCTCCTATATGGTTGTGAAATCTGGCTTACCAGGTCGGCAGACATAAAGAGGCTCGTCATATTCGATCTTCGCTGCTTAGCTCAGGTCTGGTAGGAGCACCGCGTGAGCAGTGAGCATGTTCGACGTCGCGTATTTGGTGCAGGAAGAGCGAGTGAACCGCTCAGCAGCATTATATCACCACCAGGCTCCGATGGCTGGGCCACGTGTTGCGCATGCCAGCACACCGACTCCCGCGACGTGCATTGTTTGCGCGTTGTGGGTGCGTTTGGAAGAGGAGGAGGGGAGGCCAAGTGATGACTTGGTCGAGAGAAATGAAAACCTTCACATCGAACTTGGCGTCCGTTGGTGCATCCCGACTGCTTAGCTGTGGTCCTAAGGACTGTGAACACGTTTGGTTGGACACACTTGCTGACATGGCGAAGAGCAGGCCCAAATGGTGTTTGTGTTGTGAATTCCTTTGTCCATCTCTCTCCTGTTTAGCATCCCCCTCCAATCACGATCTCAATCGTTAGGCATAATATGACTTTCTTTTTCGGCACCCAGCTGTTAGCTCTCCGGAACGATGTCCATCCGTTACTGGGGACTCAGCGGGCGTGCTACTGTTTGTTTTTCTTTTCTTGTCGTTTGTATTGCGGCACAATAGCTGAGGTGTTTTCCACCTCCAGCTAACGTGTAATGATGATGATGATGATGATTGTATTGGCGGCTTTCTGCGTAGCATTCCCTCTGATTCGCCTTCTCCGTCCACCACGCCTTTTTAGTGCGACGGAACTCTCATGTCATTCGCCGTCGAATTCTGCCAAACTGATTCTTCTCCCCCAAGTCACTGCCATCTGCACATGCACAGCAAATGCTGCATTATTCTCCCACACCAATGCGCCAATCGTCGCATTGTTCTCATCAAACCAATCAGGCCGCTTACAGTTTGCGCGCCCGATGGTCTCTTCGGCGGCAACTGTCACCTGGTCACGAATGTGGTGCCACAGGTCACCCACTGTGGCTATGCATCCCACATCACACAGGCGTGCAACCACCGCCTTATGCAGCTAAATGCGTTTCTCCACAGTACCGAGGAAGAGAATGTTAAACTTACACCGATTCACGGCGGGAGTGCAATACATAGATTTAAGAAAATATATGTAGTTTGGTCCACACCAATTTTTGATCAGTGCAACATTCAGCTCCACGCAGTACACGTGTCATGCGCACTTCACGCATATCACGCTGACGTACGATGACATAGTCGAGCATGTGAGCGTGACCACTCCGTGGGTGCGTCCAAGTTGCTATATCACTCGCACTCAGTGCAAACCGAGTGTTCGTGATCGTCAGGCCGTGAGTGGCACACAGTGAGAGCAGTCTGTCACCGTTCGCATTCGCTGAACCAATGCCATGCGGACCGATAACATCTGTCCACGCTGATGCATCACGCCCAACGCGCGCGTTGAAATCACCCAGCAGAAATAGTCGGTCGCTCCTCGGCACAGGCCGTATCACGGAGGATAACCGAGTGTAGAATTGATAACGCGTGTCATCGGGATGACACACACACACACACACACACATATATATATATATATATATATATATATATATATATACGTTGCACGAATTATCATGGCATCAACTTGCTGAGTTGTGTGGGCAAGGTGATTGCTCGAATCCTGCTCAACCGCCTCATCAGTCAGGTTGTGGAACCTAACGTGGCAGAAGAGCAGTGTGGATTCCACTCGGGTCGCAACACTATAGATATGGTGTTTGCGGCTCGTCGGTTGCAGGAGAAGTGCCGAGAACGACACCAGCCGTCGTAATCGCTTTTTGTTGATTTCACCAAGGCATTTGATACGATGAACCGCGAGGCATTGTGGCTGGTGTTGGGTAAGTTTGATTGCCCGCGTAAGTTTAATTGAATGTCTGCACAGTGGTATGCTAGCGAAGGTGCAGCTGAGTATAGAGACATCGGATGACTTTGCAGTTATCTCTGGTGTGAAGCAAGGCTGTGTGTTAGCTCTTGCTCTGTTTAGTATATATCTTCATGCAATGATGTCTTGTGCTTTTGAATCGGCTTGTGCTTATGGTGTTCGTGTGAAGCACTGTATTGATGGTGAGTTGCTGAACATCCGTCGTTTCGGTGCGAGAACCCTGGGCTGTGAGGCAACTATCGGTATGTTGCTGTTTGCTGACGACTGCGTTGTTTCCACAGCGCCGATGAGTTGCAGCACATGGCTAGTGCTTTGGCTTCGAGAGCGGCCAAATTTGGGCTCACCATCAACACAAGCGAAACTGTTAGTCTCTTTCAGCCTTCACCGGAGATTCAATCTTCAGTATTGCCGCGAATCAGCATTTGTGCTGAAGTATTGGAAACCACCTCCCTCTTCTGCTACCTTGGGAGTGTGATGTCGACTGATCAGCAGCTACACAGTGAGCTGCATATCCGCGTATCGAAGGCAGCGGCGGTATTTGGGAAGCCAGAGTACCGAGTGTGGAACAAACATCAGCTTACTGTTGGCACGAAGCTGATGGTGTACAAATCCATGGTGCTGTCCGTTCTTCTATACGGCAGTGAAATGTGGACGATGTACCGGCGGGATGTGCGATATCTCGAGCGGTTCCATCAGCAGTGTTTGCGACGGATTTTGCTCATCGGTTGGGGCGACAGAGTTGCTGACACGGAAGTGTTGCGACAAAGTGGAGTGTATGCAGTGTACTGCATACTTTTTCTGAGACACCTGAGGTGGCTCGGTCATGTGTGGCGTATGGATTCCACGCGGATACCGAAACAACTATTATATGGTCAGCTGAGTATAGGGAAGCGGCTTGTGGGGAAACCAAAGTTACGTTACCAGGACATGATCAAAGTGAGCCTCTCACCTTCTAATCTTGATTGCAGCTCATGGGAATCGAAGGCGGTTGATCGGCGTGCATGGCGCGATCTAATCACCAAGGCAGTTGCCGAAGTGCGGGAGAATGACCTCATACATGCAGAGAAGAAGCGTCAAGTGCGGAAGCGGCAAGCACCGATGGGTTGTACTTGACCGACATCGAGCGCATGGTGCTGTAGCACTTGTGATCGCGAGTGCCTGAGTCAGGCAGGCCTATTGAGCCATGAGCGAGGCCACTCTGGACCACTACCGAAGCGACGACGGGTCCTGCAGGGAACGTAGGTAGAACCGTCGCAGCGTTTGTAGGCACGCTGCATTCTATTTACTAACCACGTGCTTACATGCTAAATCACTTTATTTCAGGTGGTGGGTTTTCAATGTTGTCCTAATGCTTTTCTTTATCATATAAATGTCTATCTGTACTCTCTTCTGTAAACCAGCACAACTCGCTTAAGCCCATTGTAGTTAATTTCGATAACATTTTCATGTTTGTGGGATTTCCGCAAAATATACTTTCTGACCTCGTAAACTTATCTCGGATTCTTTTGTAAACAACTTATTTCATATGCTCATTAATTTAAGATTTATGTCACCGTTTCCTTATGCATTACTCGATTTATTCTCTTTGTCATCTTTCTCTCAAGTGATTGGCTGTTTCTTGATATCCCCGGTGTGGCTGCTCTTGATGTGCATGTTGACAAGGTGCTTAACTGTCTATTACCCACGACCTCGTCCCTACTGGCTCTAGAAGACAGTTGGTGGTTGCTGGAGGGGACGGGGTTCACGGTCCTTGTGGTCGTGCTAGACTCGAAGAACGGTTCCATGCACTCAGTGTGGAGCGGACTACGGTCCAGCCACCGCCTTGTGGGCGATTGATTCCCCAAATACGGTGTGCTTGTGTTTGTCTGTGAAGGAGTGTAAGTTCGCTTTGTTGATGAAACCTGGCTCCCATCCACATACCTCCCGATCTTATTCCTTCGGGTTTACACTGGATATGGGGTGTGTGGATGAAGCTGTGGGTGGTGCAGCGCAAACCACCCATGTTCCCTCTGTAAACGCAGGCGTCCTGTGGCTAGCCACAATGACAGGCAAATCCGAAACCGGATGCCGCCAACCAGATATATATATATATATATATATATATATATATATATATATATATATATATATATATATATATGGTTGGTTTGGTGACAATAATGCCACGATGGCACATTTGTATCCTAGAGGAATGCAGCATTCGCTGCATTTCTTGTGGACCCTCCGGACAAAGAGTAGGAGAGTTATTTTTGCAAATCTTCCCGGCGATTTGCTCGTTAGCGAACGGATATGACGAAGCAGATGGAATGCTACGCCGAACGCCGCCAACATAATGAATTCTTCGACTGCTTGAAGGCGATATATGGACCTATGTTGAAGATGCTGAGGACGCTGCTAGTTGATACTTTGGGCGCTACCATCACACCGACTGCAGACGTAATGCACATCTGGCGAAAGCACTTTGTCTGTTTCTTCAACAACCGTTCGGAGATTGACTGGGCTGTTGCACAGGCTGCAACAACAAGTGATGAAAATATGTCTTGCCGGCACATGGACACTGGATGAGACGCTGAGTACAGTTGCTTACCTGCGAATCGACAAGTGTGCCAGAGCCGGCGGGATGCCTTCTAAAGGGTTAAGACATGGCGGACTCGCATAAAATATTTGCTCCACCGCTTATTTCAACCTGCGTGGTTTTAAGAAGAGGTGCTAGCTGACTTGTAGGTTACTCTTGTCCTCCCACTGTACACAAGGGCAACGGAGCAAGCAATGTACAACGAATTACCGTGGCATCCACTTGCTGAGTTGTGTGGGGAAGTTGCTTACCCGAATTCTACTCAGCCGGCTCGTCCCTCAAGTCGTAGATCCGAATGTGGCGGAAGAGCAATGCGGATTCCGTTCGGGACATAGCACCATAGATATGGTGTTCGCGGGTCGTCAGTTGCAGAAATGCGAGAGCGACACCAGCCATTGCACTTGCTGTTTGTAGACTTTACTAAAGTATTTGAGACGGTGAACCGCGATACGCTGTGGCTCGTGTCGGGTAAGTTTAGTTGTTCAAGTTTGACTGAATTTCTGCACAGTTGCTTGTGGGGTATAGTGCAACTCTGTGGACAAACCTCGGATGACCTTGCAGTTGTCCCTGGTGTGAATCGAGGCTGCGTTTTAGCTCTGTCTTGTTTAACATTGACCTTCGTGCAATGATGTCTTGTACTTGTGATGTTACATGTGATTACGGTGTTCGTGTAGAGCACCGTATTGATGATGGGTTACTGAACATTCGCTATTTGAGGGCGGGAACCTTAGTGTATGCGACAACCACCCGTATGTTGCAGTTTGCTGACGACTGTGCATTGTTTCTACAACGGGGATGTTGCAGCGCACAGCGACGGTTTCCGATTCGACTGCAGTCAAGTTCCAGCTTATCATAAATACAAGCAAGAATATCTCTCTGTTCAGCTTTCAACAGAAACGCAGTCGTTGGTACCGACGTTTTGGGAACCACCT
Organism: Dicrocoelium dendriticum; assembly: GCA_944474145.2. Classification (NCBI taxonomy): domain Eukaryota; kingdom Metazoa; phylum Platyhelminthes; class Trematoda; order Plagiorchiida; family Dicrocoeliidae; genus Dicrocoelium; species Dicrocoelium dendriticum. Next base: position 179,613,011 of record OX104063.1, read on the forward strand.
ACCGATTTTGCTACCTTTGAAGTGTACCTTCGACCGACCTCCAAATAATGAATGTGTTGTGCGTCCGTGTATTGAACGTAGCTGTCGCATTTGGAAAACCGGATAATCGGGTGTGGAACAACCATCAGCTGACTATTGGAACGAAGCTGATAATAATAATAATAATAATAATAATAATAAATTTTATAATAATAATAACAATGGGTATATTTCTCATCGAGTGAGAAACTGGCCATATTTGACACAGATCATATTTTACAATATATGTCATGCTCATGCATGAATGGTAAACAGATGTGTGATTTTCATAGCTTTTGCTGTTTCAACGGTTTGTCTTAACTCACAGGTGTGTTTCAACGCAATGTGCACTAGTTGGAATAATGGATGGTAACAGCACTATGGGTGTGTCACACAGTATGAAAAAATTTTTGTTTCACTCATTAGATGTCTGGCCCTTGGTATAAATCAAGTGATCTCTCCCAAGAGAACAGGGTCGTAATCGTGCTCAAATTTTGGTAGTTGGTAAGCTTAACGCGAAACGCCGTTGTGCTCTCACGATCTGTTTGTGACTGGGAGCTTATTCCACAGGACAGCATATCTGATAAGGAAAAAGTTAGACCGCAGATTTACCCTACACCTGGATACACTCAAGGTAAACTTCTTGTTGCATAGCTCCCTTGTCGAATTATGTTGTAGTTCTAGGGATGGCAAACAGCAGTAGGCGTTTTGATGAATCATGTTGTACAGAAGCATCAGACTATGTCTCAACCTTCGTAGCCAAAGCGAATCGAGCTGAAATTGTTGGCAGCGCTCCTGATACTTCTTAGTAGATGTTTTGCCTAGCAGACGTTTGGTACATGATCTTTGTATGCTTTCCAGAGATACTCTGTCAGATTTCCTCATGCTGCCACAAATGATACTGCAGTATTCCAAACTGGGGCGATTGCGGATTTTGAAGAGTTCTACTCTGGTTGGGATTGTGTGCATCTTATGTAATATATTAGCCATTGATTTTCTGGCCCTAGCCAGCTGGTATTCCACTTGTTCGGAGAAGTTAAAGGTGCAGGAATACCTGATTCCGAGTTCTCGGGTAGACAGCTGTACACAAAGATGTTCGCCGTTGAATGTAATCGATCCCTCGAGTATCGAACAGCCGCGATACATGATGCTAGATTTTTTCGCCGAGAACATCATCCAGGTGCCACACCATTTCTCAAGGGAGTAGAGGTCTTCCTGTATGAGCAGTAGGGTATCTTGAATTTCAGCTCGTCGGAATTTGTAGACTATCTTTATGTCATCTGCAAATAGGAAAGGCATGCCATGACTGATAACCGCACGGATATCATTGACGTAGAGCAAGAACATTAACGGATCAAGTACACTCCCTTGAATAACACCACTAATGATTGGACGCGGTGAAGAGTGGTGGTCGGCTATGGTAACTACCTGAGAACGGCCGCTCAGGTATGACAATAGCCAGCCTAGGATTGGGTCCTGAATTCCAAAGGAAGCAATCTTTTTCAGCAGCCGTTTGTGGGGCACGCGATCGAATGCGTTTTCCATGTCCAGGAGCAGAAGCATGATTGCGTATTCTTAGTTAATCAAATCCGAAACATGGTTTAGATAATGTAATTGGCTGGTTATGCACGATCATTTGTCCAAGAAACCATGCTGTGACCTGTTTATTAATCAGCGAATTGATGAATTTCATCACACCATTCTTAACTAATTTCTCTAATAGTCTGGCTACTACAGAGGTGTGGTGGATTGGCCGGTAATTATTAATTTCTTGTTTGGAGCCACCCTTGTGACGGGGCATGATGAGCGATGTTTTCCACTGGTCTGGAAAGTAGCTCGATTCCAACGAAAGGGTGAACATGTTCAGCAATAGTAACGGCATGTCAGGCCCTCCCAGTTTTATGACGGCAGGTGGGATACCATCGGAATCCAGATGCGAAGACGGTTTAGCAGAATGCACTAAATGTTGGATAACAATGATAGAAAATTCAATGTTACACAAGGCGTTGGTTGTTTACACCTCAATGCATGCATTTAACGGGGTCGTCTCCAGACTCATGGAGGTAGCGAAAGATGAGCTAAACGCTTCGCAGATGTCGGCTGGATCATGAATTGACTGTCCGTCTGCCTTAACCAGTCCATCGATCAAGGGGGATTGGTATTTAGTTCTGTGACGCAGAATTCTAACAAGTTCTTTCGTTTTACCTGTCATTCTTAGAGCCATTTGTTCTTGGTGTATCCTCTTCGTCAGCTGTATGTGCTTGACCCTGTCAAGGATGTTGTGCAACTGTAAAAAGCAAGCTGAAATTTCCCGTCTTTCCATATTCAGCAATTAGCCTTTTGTGTTTCTGTTATAATTGAGCAATGTTATAATTGAGGGAACGCCGCCTCTGTTCTAATTGCGTAATTGCCTGATAAGATTGTCGCTGGCACGGTTGGAGCACGCCTACGATGACGACTTGTAACGCTGGCCAATCGAACGGAGTTGCGCTGACCTGATGACGCTAGCTTATCCGGTGAGACGGAAAATTGAGCGAGCGTGTGAACGATCCTAGCCGCACGTGTTCGGATAGACGCTGAGCACTCGGAACGGACGCACACGAGAGGGGGTTACGATATAGGCGCGCTTATGACTTAGACGCAAAGGCTGGCCAGCTAACGACTCACACGCAATCACGTGACCCGACCGACTCCCAAGTGAGGCGAAGAGAAAGAAAAGGCAAGTGGTCCTCTGTAGGCTCTTTTACGACCAACAAAGGGCGATCACAGTCAATGCTATGGGTTATTAAGTTAGGGAAAACAGTCACCACGAAGAGGTGGCAGTTTGCAAATGACCATTGTCAGAAGGTGCGCAGTTTGGCCGCGTCTCGGAGTGGCTGAGCTCTGCTGCGTTGTGGGGAGGAATTGGACCCCGCTTCCCACAGCCATTCTGCCAGGGTTTTTGCGGGGATTTTTGACGGGCCCGCAACAGTTTCCGGCTGATTGAACGCACGGTTACGTCTTTTTGGACACGTGTGGTCCCCTCGTCTTAGGGAGTAAGGACAGCAATGGCCTGGTGGACCCGATGGTAGAAATAGTCCACAGCATTGCACACTGTTAGAGAGAAAGAATGCGTCCCAATCGGATAAATTGTTGGAATTGCTTCCAGTTTATCTTATGGGTTATGTATTGCGAAATAAAGGCGTGTTTGATGGCCAATTTAACGCAGGAAGTGAGTCGTACCAACTGGTGTGGTCACTACCGAATGGTTTGTCTAATACCTCTATGCATTTGTGACCTTCAAAGTGAATATCAGGTCGAGTATACTGGTCGCTCTTGTTGGCTCAGCAACCCACTGTATCCACCCACCAATTCTTAGAGAGGAAAGAAAAGCTGTACGTGTAGACGAGGATAGGTGAGAGGACCAGTTAATCTTTGGTAGGTTAAAATCGCCAGCGCTTATCTTCTGTACTTGTGGCATCTCAGCAGCAACTCGACGGCTGAAGTGATGATGGTAACACTCGCAGTTGGCGCATTGTCAACACATCCGTGTAAAATGTGAGAACCGGTTCCTGAGACGGACAACCAAAGAAATTCGTTTCAGTAACGAGGATTGTTCGTGGGTCGTTGATATGCGCAAGCATGCCTAGGAAGTACAATTTGTTGTTAATAGATCTGGCATTAAGTAGAAGTATAGAAAACGGACCATTGGGTGTGAGGTCATCGTGTTGCGGTTCGTTGTTATACGCGTTGTTCTAGTCAGATATGAGAGTACTGGGGTCGCGTCAACTCTTAACAGAGGTGATGATATGGGTAATTTGTGATTGCCGATATTGCTTCGGACATGGAGATGGTTGAGGGAGAAAGTCTAATTTGCGATTGGCGTGACAGTTGGCTTGCCGAGTCATCTGCAAAAATTGCAGTTACAGTGGGATTAGATAGTTGCCTTCTGCCAGGTATGTAAGCAATGGGAATGGCCGCCGCTCCATTCCCTCCTGTACTAAAATACGGTCACACTGAGGGTGTTGGAAAGGGCTGCACACATATGAAACGGGATGGGAGGTGGCCTTGGCTTCGTGACATAGTTTATTCTATCATTACTGAGCTTGTTTTGTGGTATGGAAGGGAATTATGGCGAGGGGTATCCAAAAGACATTTGTTTCTGGGTTTTGTCGACTCAAGATGTCGCTTTATATAGTGTTTGTGCAATGTATGTTGGTAGATCTTATTAGTTTCTGCCGTGTTCATTACAGGCTTAAATCTTTTGTTGGAACTGGTGAGTGGCTGTGGGTTTTCTACGTTATTGGATTGACTGCCATGGGGGTCCTTTGGGCTTTGAGTTCAGCTTGCGACACAGCTACAGGGCCCTTGATAGTCAGCTCTTCCCGATGTTTAGGAGTTACTTTATCATTTATGAACGGTGAATCCAATTCAGTTGGTCCACAGACGTCAAGATTGGGGAGGTAGTAGTTAGTAGGAGTTTGCTTAGGTGACATTGCAGTATCGTCAAGAACGGTGGTGCTCGAGGTCCTTGTCATATGAGGTGAACTGACGAGATCAACTTCAAATTGCCCAATTGCCACATTAGGTAAGTTATCCTTTTGAGCTGTGGTATGAGAACACAACCCAAATAGCCGTTTGTGCCGCCAATGGTGACGAAGATCATTAACGGATCTTTGTAAAGGCATGCGACCTGGTTTAATCGATAGGTCTTTGAATTGGGTCCGCTGGGCTACGATGAGCTGATTACTCGGCAATCGGTTCGCGGATTCCTCAGTTGGAAATTTAAAAGCGATCGGGCAGCAGTGTTTAGGTGGTCTTTTTCGGAAGAAGACAGTTGCATTAAATCTCGGACATGTTGCAGGCCGTAAGTACTGCAATTTTAACTTTACCCAAACTAAGTCTATCAGGAAGGTTAAAAACGATCACATTTTTCAGTCTATGCATTCGGTCATGTACCTCAGACGCAATTGAGGCGATTAACTATCCTGCCTGTCCCATTTGGGCTGGATCAGGACTATTCCATGGGTTACTGAGGTAGTCTAATGAAGCCAGGTGATTTCGGATTGATTCGACGATGGTTACTATTTTTCTCATCTCGGAGAGTTGGGATTCCAAAGAGTGGACCTTATCTGTGAGTTCTGAAAGAAGAGTAGCAATGGATCAGGACTGGCTCGCAGTTTGGTCGGGGCCTCCGTTTTCCTTGGCTTTGTTCGGGCGGTGTCTGAAACACTCGTTTTGTCTTGTCGAGTGAGGCTAGGTCTTGTGGGTGCCATAATAAGGGGAACTGTACTGATGAGAAGACTAGATGAAGTACCTAGGGAAGGTTGAAAATAAACGGCTCAATCAAGATCTTCAGAGTTTGTGCTACGGGAAAATGTCAATGCAGAAATAAGCGAATGCGATACAAACCAACCAGTTTTTAGTTTCTCTCTATCGGTTCACTAGGAGTTGGTTCCGGCTGACGTTAATTCAAATAAATCCAGGCAGTTGCACTTGTCGAGGTTGGTCGTTGATGCCAGTTCCGCCTGTGGTCACGTGACCGCTCCATCCAGGTTAGATTACTGAAGAAATCCAAGATGGCGGACACAGACAACAGTTAGGACAATCAATGATCTCTCCGAACGTAGGCGGAGAATATTCGCCAACTTTGTACAGATTGTAAAATACATCGAAAGAAAAGTGTAGGTGCAAAATTCGCACAGAAAGAGCACGTGTTACACAGTAATCCGGAAGCAAAAGTGGAATCCAACACTGTGTACAAGGCGATGATTCTGTCCTTTCTTTACGGCAGTAAAACCTAAACACCTTATCAGAAGGTCGTCTGTTATTTGGAGAGATTTTAACAACAGTGTTTGCGTCGTATTCTGCGCATCGGCTCTGGTGGGAGAGTTCTTGACTCATAACGGCTCAGCCGCAGTAGCATGTTTGCAGTGGACTGCATACTTCCACTGAGACAGCTGTGGTGGCTCGAACATGTTCGCCGCCCGGATATCGAAACAGCTGGTTATGGCTAACTGCATGCAATGAAGCGGAACGTGGGAGAACGGAAGTTACGTTGCTACGATTTGATCAAGATGAGCATACCACGAACTAATATTGATTTCAATATTTGGGAAGTGATGCCGAGAACATATTAAGTAAGCGCTTTCCTAGGTTCATGGGAAATCAGTATTTCGAGCGAAAAAGAAAGGCCAGCTACGGAAGCGCCAGGCACCGATGGAGTCCATACCATCGACATCGAGCGCATGGTGCTGTAGCACATGTGGTCACGATTGCCTAAGTCGGTTCGGCTTGACAAGCCACCAGCGTGGCTAAGTGTGGCCAACATCTAAAAGAACACGAGTCAGCTGAATATCTGTACAGCGCTTGGTAAGTAGGGTGCTTCTGGTCCCATTCTATTTCATAATCCATGCCAATAACCTGATCGATGTAGCAAGTACGCTACACCATTTATGCAGTTGGACTGTGCGTGTACCTACATAATTAGCCTCTTGAATTTCAGGTGTTGGCTGTCAATTGATATCCCCGGTGTGTCTGAAAATGGCGACGTGCCTAATTTCCACCAACTTCCACCTCGATTACTGGTTCCAGGAGACTGCGAATCTTGGCTTTGTTGAATGAGTACACGGTCCTCGTGACCGTGCAAGGCTCAAAGAGTGGTTCTATGCATACAGTGTGGAACGGGCTACGGCTCAGTCACCTTGTGTACATCTGGTACGCATCTCTCCGAATATAGATGGACAAAAAAGCTGCTGCTGTGTACGTTAAAGAAATGCAGGCCCCTTCCGTTGATGGAACGTGGCTACCATTCATACTCCTCCCGGTCTCATTCTTTCGGATTTACTCTGGAAACGCGGTGTGTAGATGGAGCCGTGGGTAGTGCAGCACAAGCCGCCCATGGTACCTCTGTAGGCGCAGGCGTCCTGTGTCTGTCCCCATGTTGGTCGCAGTGACTGGTAAATCCGGAACCGGATACCGTCTACCATATGAAGTCAAACATGTGATCAGGCTGCTGAAGTTGAATAGAACCACGGAACCAGGTGGACATACTTCACTTCTCTCCAAATTCGGATAACCAGCTGTTGTTGCAATTTTACACGATTTATTAGTCGAACCGTGGGAGTGAGAAACTGCCCCAACCGAATGGAGGAGCTCCGTCAGACTCCCTATCTTCAACGGCCGCTCAGGTTCGGATTGCAGCAGTCATATAAGAGTCAGTCTGATATCCGTCTCATCTTGATTCCTCAACAGATCGACAGGCACTCATGAAACCCAGATTTACTAAGAGCATACCATGTTTCCTCCAAGTCGAGACAACATCACATCTACACATAAAGTGTTGGAGCATCGTCACATATGTTGGCGAACCAGTGCATTCGTGTTCCTCGACATCAAAGGTGCCTTCGATTCGGCAAATCGATGTGTTCATTGGGACTGTCTGTTAAGGAAAGACATGCCCGAGATATATGCAAATATTATCCTGGCGCTTTACGCGTGTAGCTCGGACTGTGTGAGGGCTTACAGTAAGCTGTCGCCGCCCCTCAATATCCCCAGCGGCATGGAACAACAATTCCCTGTCACCCTTCCTTTTTAACTTTCCCTTGGTGAAGTTATGAAAAGTGTGTTCACTGGACACGACTTTGAAAATGTGGTGCTGCTTCGTGATTGCCTTCTTGACTAGAGTATGCTGACGATATTGCCCAAACCGGTGTGTGGTGGGGTCACAAACTTGCCAAGCAACAATAGACAGATTAACTGTGATTGTTGGCCATTTCTGCTTCTGGTTTGCAACTAAGATTGACAGTGACCTTCCTCTTGCGCAGAACCTTGGTGTGGATCAGCTAGGAGTCGTACAGAAGTTTAACTACCTGAGCAACTGTATCAGCGCTTGTGGAGTAAAATATGTTGTCACTGACCGCATAGCAAAAGCTCAAGTTGCTCTTGTGAATTTTCCAACCCCCCCCCCCCTTATGGCACCGGTGAGACAACTCGCCCTGAAAGTGAGTGTAGAAGGCGGTCGTCCCCACAACCCAACTATGATGATGTGAAACCTGGCCCAACAAATGATCATATGTGAAGAGGCTTGTCACATCCGACTACCGGTACAATCGCAGGTCAGCCCACACCATGTTGGGACACCGCGTGAGCCATGAACTTGTTCGATGCAAGATGAGCGAGTGGATCACTTAGCTTCATTATTCGACGCTCTAGACTCCGATGCCTGGGACATTTGCCCCGTATGTTAGCACATTCGGTGCACAGACTGTCGCTTTTCATGGTGATCGTTGTTTCCATTTTCGTGATAATGCTTACATCACCTAAGGTCTATTTGAAGCACCGTACCGTTTGGTCGAATCTCGATCAGATTTTTATAGTTAGTGCCCGAACCCCTTGTTGTCGTTTTTCTTCACAGTTATTTCTTATATTTAAGTAATCACTGTTACCGCAGTATGTTCCTTACTTTTCAGCAGCAACGGATGTGTTTGCGTCAAGTCTCGACTTGATGCCAAAATATAGAAAAAAGGTTGTACCCCCGCCATTAGCATTCTTGTATCCTCCTTTTTCCAAACCTCTTGGCAAAGCACTGTTTATCAGCTCATCAGATTTGCATCCGGATGTACGAACAGCCCCAGCGGATGACAAGTGTGATTGGGTAGGCTCACCGTCGAATTGAACCTTAGCTTATTGTCAGATTGATCCAGACTTCAAACTTTCTGGACGACCGCTTCTTACTCACCGTAAACGATCTGTAAAAAATTCTCATCCGAGCCGTTCTGCACCCGCTCTGGAATTCGTTGTTTCTGATGAGTCTTCTTCGAAAGAGGTGATTTGTTTTGACCATTTTTACGCTGCTTTTTTTCACCATTCTCTATGATGTCTAGTCACTTTACTTCGAATTACTTTCTGCTTCTTTTAGGTCTCGTGTCCTCGCAACCTTCACGTATGCCCTCTGTTTCCACCACTTTCACCTGAGCGTCCTTTATATAACAAGGAACTTTTGGTGAAGGAGACACCGGAGAGTCGAAAGTGACTGTTTTACCCCCTTGACAGTCGAGTCTGATATCAGCACATTCATGTCAATCTTTTTCAGTCATCTTTTTGTCTACCCTGCCGTCTAAAATTTGACCGGAAATTAAACACTGTGTACATATTTGTTTTATTCATCATTATCATTATACACGTCAGCTAGAGGTGGGAAACACCTCAACTATTGTGCCGCAATACATAAATGGAAAAGGAAAATAAATACAAAAGTTGCATGCCAGCTGAGCTACCAGCAACGGATAGGCATCGTTCCGGTAAGCTACCAGCTGGCTACTAGGCAAGAAGAACAAAATTGTTTTACGCTAAGAAATGAGATCGTAGGTTAAGGGGGAGGCTAAAAGGGATGAGGAGCGACAAAGAAACTCACAGCAGGAACGCCACTGAGGTCGGCTCCTTGCCATGTCAGCAAGTGTATCCAGCCAAACGTGTTCACCGTCTTTTGGACCCCAACCAGGGAGCCGTGACGCTCCAACCGAGGCCAGCACTTCTGTGCTGTGAGGGCTTTCATTCCTCTTGACCAAGTCATCGCTTGGCCACCCCTCCTCTTCTTCCATTCACATCCCCGGTGAGCAAACAACGCACGTCATGGAAGTCGGTGGGCTGGCATGCGCAACACGTGGCCCAGCCATCGGAGCCTGGTGCGTGAAATGACGGTGCTGAGCGATTCAGTTCCTTTTCCTATGTCGTAAACAAGGCGTCGAACACGCTCGTTACTCACGCGGTGTTCCCACCAGATGTGAGCCAAACTGCGAAGGCACCGATGGTCGAACGTAACTAACCTCTTCATGTCCGCCGATCTTAGGGGCCAGGTTTCGCAACCGTACAGTAAGGTTGAACGTACCGCTGCATTGTACACTCTACACTTCAGGGCGAGAGTAATGTCGCGCCGCCGCCATAGGTGGCGAAGGTTAGCAAAAGCACTTCGAGCTTTTGCTATACGGTTCGTGATCTCGTCTTCGATCCCAAGGGCGCTGATACAACTTCCCAGGTAGCTGAATTTCCGAACGACTTCTAGCTGATCCCCACCAAGGGTCAGCGCAGGAGGCGATTCCTGCCAATCTTGGAGGAACGCTTTGCATTTCCATGGTGCAAAGCAAAGCCCGAAGCGGCTGACAGCCAGTGCTAATCTGTCCAGCGCGGCTTGGCATGTCTGGGAGCTGTCACAGATGAGGGCAATGTCGTCTGCATACTCCAAGTCAAGAAGTCGTTCTCCTGGGAGTAGCTCCACACCTTCCAAGTCATGTCCTGTAAGTGCAATCTCCATGACTTCGTCAATAGCGAAGTTGAAAAGGAAAGGTGACAGCGGGCATCCTTGTCTCACACCGCTGGAGATATTGAATGGTGGCGACAGCTTGCCGTAAGCCCTCACTCTGCCCGAGCTACGCGCGTATAATGCTTGGATAATATTTACATATTTCTCGGGCACACCTTTCCTGAGTAGACAATTCCAAAGGGCACATCGATCAACCGAATCGAAGGCACCTTTGATGTCGAGGAACACGACTACGGTGGGCTGCCAATATGTGTGACGGTGCTCCAACAACTGACGCAAGGTGAAGATGTGGTCGATGCAGCCACGTCCCCGACGAAACCCGGCCTGCTCCTCACGAATCTGGCTTTCACGAGCGCCAGTCAGTCTGTGAAGAATTATGGAGGTGATGGAGATCAGACTGATTCCTCTATGGCTGCCGCATTCCGAACGCGACCGGAGCGGCTCCGGTCGGTTGGGACAGTCTCCTGCTCCTACAGTTTCACTAGTAATTCATGTAAAGCATCAACAAGAGTAGAGCCTCCGAATTTGAAGAGGGCTGGAGGAAGATCATCTGGTCCCGCGACTTTGTTCAACTTCAACAGTCCGATCTCATGTTCGACTTCTGAGCAAGAGGGTGGATCCAAAGGGACAGCCCACGGAGCAGGGCGATCACTGGCCGGCGAAGAATCGAACAATTCTGGCCGATTAAATTGCTTTTCAAAATGCTCAGCCCAACGCTCCAAACGTTTTGACAAATTGTGGATAGGCTGTCCACTCTCGTCACGTATAGTTTCACTAACACCAGGTCTCCTGCTGCCCGTTTCCCGTATCAGACGGAATAACTTACGGTGGTTACCAAGAGCAGCGGCCACTTTCATCTCTGACGCACGGTGAGACCACCAAAATTCGCGGTCTCTCTTCAGGCTAGCACGAAGTCTTGCCCGGAGCTCTTTGCGAGTTTCATTGTGTTCGCTTCCAACCGGGATATGCCGGCGATCATCGATATGTTCCAGAGACTGCGAAGAGACCCAATAACCATGTTGGCTATTAGACATACCACATGAGGATTTGCCTGCTGCTAGTAAGATCTGGTGAACATGTGACCAGTGACCATCAATTGTCCCCAGTGAGCGCTTACTCAACTCGTATGTCAGCGTACTTCGATACGCATTCAGAACAGCTGACTTTGTCAGTTGGCTGGTGTCAATGCGCTCACATCGTCCTCGTGGACGTGCGCCAAAACGCATCCGCATGTCAGCACATACAAGTGCATGATCGGTGTCCACACATGTGCTCCAAATCGAGCGACAATTCTGGATGCAGCATCTCCAGCGGTAACTAATAGCAATGTGATCGATCTGCGTCCAAGGCAGGTTCGAGGCTGGTGGGCGCCAAGTCACCCTCCGGCGGGTGCTGTGTCGGAAATTAGTGCTCGCAAGAAATAAGCGGGCATCTTCACACAAATGAACTAACCGCTCACCGTTATCATTACGGGAGCCTACACCGTGCTGACCGCCCAGATGCATTTCATCAGTGGACAACTTTCCAACTTATGCGTTCAGAAACCCCGCCAGCACAACAGTGTCCGTGCTTCTTCTGTGGCGAAGGAGCTGGGTCAGTTGGCGGTAGAAGTCGTTCTTTACCGAATCATCGCTACAGTTTGTGGGCGCGTAGGCAGCGATGATGAATAGACATCTATTAGTCCCGCGCGACTTCGAAGCTTTGAACGAGCCAGCCAATCGGACCGCACACATCCGGCTACTGATTGGAATCCAATCAACCAGAGCAGCTTCAGCCCGGGACTCAGGGCAATGCCAACACCAGCTTGGCCGGTGCTCGAAGCTGCATCGTCACCGGGTAGGCGCAATGAGAAAACACTGCTTGCGTCACTTGAAGGGGATCGCAGAGTGAGCACAGAGCTCGAGTCTTGCAGGCGGGTCTCCGATAAGCAGCAGATATCGATCGAGAGGGTCTCCAATGTTCGAGCAAGTGCTTCCTGTTGACCGATCTGTAGTAATGTGCGTACATTGAGGCATGCCAGTCTGAAGGAGGATCGAGGGCTCCAAATGGAAGGCGATGAACTGGAATGGACCACTTGGTTGGACGTGCGCTTGTCGACAGGAGAGGAGTGACGCTCCGTGTTAGCATGTGAGTTGAAATTAGAAGGTAAATGCCTAGCAAAGCAAGTTGGGGGAGGGCCAAGAATCGGGGGTTGAAAACTGGGGGGATATAGGTGAAGTTGGAACCGGACCATAAGGGAGAAAAAGCGTAAGAGGGGGAATAAGAAGACGGGAAGGCTTGAGCAGTAGCATCCAAGCCCCTATCCACCCTGCTCGATGCAGCAGATAGGGCACCGTTGATTATTCTCTGCGGTGGTCAGAGCATCAAGAAATTGTTTGACGAATGATTAATAGTATTGCGTGGGCAGGATACTGTCAGGTTGCCCAGGCCTAGACAGGAGAACGATTAGGGTTCTCAACCAAAGCCTTTGGTTCAAAAACCTTACCGCAAGGCAGCGGGTTTGGCGTTGGGCTACAAGGAGTCCGTTTTAAGGAATAAGGAGCCACCCTCATTCCAACCCCCAACCTGGAGGACCAGGAGGCTGAGTTTGTCTGGCCTCTAACCATTGACCAATCTGGTATGAGTGCCTCTGAATGTGCAAAAATGCACCACCCAGCATAGCTCAATGGATCGCTGAGGCACATAAACCATCGCACCACGGTAAGATCCAGCCTCATTGCGATGGCTTTGTTTTATTTCCAACTAGTGGTTGCGGGGTTCCTTTCTAAATGTTGTACATTCCTTTGCTTCACTTATAACGTTTGCGTTCATGGACCACGTCCCGTTTTTTTGTCTCTTCACTGATTCTGTGCTCGCGACACTTTATGTTGCTGACCAATTGGGCCAGGTCCACTGCCGCCAAGTTGCGTCTCTGCTTCTCTCCAGCAGACCGCCCCTATCTATGGCCTTCCTTTACCATCTGTTGTGGTGCTCCACTTCTCGTATCCCGCTTGTTTATATATCTGTCACGGATACGATTCACTATCGGAAACCTCTTAGTTCAATATAAAAGGTCCCCACCACAGGGCAACCTTATTTATGACGCAGCCTAGCAGGCTTCCCACACCTCGTCGCCTGTACCATTTGATTTGGCGCAGTCATTCTATAATCCATATTTTGATTTTCTATCATGACATTTCGGTCAATCACAATGAGGGCATCCAAACTGCACGGAGTTGTTTTCATTAGGATCTCCGTCTCTGAACGCCACCTGATTTCCAGTTTACATCCGCGCTCTTTAAATCACCTGATTTACACCAATTAAGTCACACTTTCTGCGATTGCTTCATGTAGCCGCTGCATGAAATTGTCCTAGTTTTACCTCAAAATGCTTGTGTGTTACGGCTTTCGATGCAAGTCAGGTGGGTTATACTGTCATCTCTGCACCCTCACCTTTTTGTCTGTTTATCGAATTGGATGGCATGCTAAGATAACTTCAGCCCTTCTAGATTGTCATGACGAAGCGAAGCTTTGAAAGCCACGATCATGCCCATTGTACACGTCTAAATTTTGTATGCACTACTACTATTCCAGATCCAGACGAATGGTACACAAAATTATGCACTCTGTTTTCGTCACAACTCCTTCCCTTTTTTATTATAAACATGTAGTTACTGATGCAATTAAGCCATTCCGACCGTCCTACCGAATTCTGCGCTATTTCAGCTCATGCGTTCAAATTTTCTGTCGCGCTTTCAACTCCGCTGGACTCTATGGAGTTAAAACTCTATTGGCAATAATTCTTGCATACATTGTGTGGGCATACCGTTTTTTCTGCATTTTTGGGCCTGAGTTCAGTTTGGTTAACTCAAATATCTACTCATGTCTTCGGAAACATTGTAACCAACCCTCACTATTGACTCACTTTAAGTTCTCAGTCCTATTCATTGGGGTTCTTGTTACCTGGTTGTTTCGCCTTCGATCAGCCCCACCATTACCATATTTTCACATCTGTGAAAGATTTGCGGAGCGATTCGGTCCGCAGCCGACTCTGTTGGCGAAGCTCTAGTTCTAAATCTGGGCTCTGGTTGACATCTTTGCGGGTCTTTGTCGCACCGAGGTTACATGTGACATAACACGACGCCTCTGTTGTTGATGTGTTTCGTCCACCGCTTACCATTTGCCAAAGATCGTCAGTATTCTGAATGATATTGAACTTAGAATCAGTTTTGGGTACTCCTATCCGATGGTTATCTTCACGGTGAGGTACGAATCGTTCTACCCGTTGGTTGATTTGCTGATGCGGGGTTCATGTTTCAACTGTGACTTACGCTATGCTGCTTTCGTCCTGCTGAGTCTTTAACCCGCAGCATTTTCAATATCTGGTGGTTAATCATTATATCATGCGTTCGTTTGTATTATGTAACCAGTGAGTCAGATTTTTCAAGTCGACTACAGCTTTAAGAGTTGCTGCATTGCTAATTCCATTTGCTCCTTAAACCCCATTTGCTCTTGCACTCCTTTCGGTAACAATCGCAACCAGAGCACACATCTAACCTAGCGTCAACAGCATTGGCCTATAAGCCGCATGTGTTTATCAGCTGCGATTCTACCGCTTTAGCGCAATAGCTGACCCCATTTCGTGATGCCGTAAAATTAGTCGAAGACCCCGGGGATTGGAGTAGCAGCTGTAATTGGGAGCATTGGTTCGAAAACACTGCTGCGCTATTTCAGCAATTGTCCAACCACGTAGATACTTTCCTCTAGTTCCTGAGAAGTTGTGTATGCAAATCAACCCAATTCCTTTATCTTGCTTCTCCGTATCTTCTTCTGGCCACTACCTTGCTTCCGTTATTGGCAAAATACTTAGTGTACGGGATGCAGATATCACATGTTATCCTACCTACAGTTGTAGGATTAAATAACATAGGATTGATAACGGCGCCCATTGGGAACCTCCGACGATGGGTGTCACGGCCTCCAGTGACCAAGCCTACACTTTACTAGGGCAAGGCTAAGCTGTTCACGAGCTAACATCGTTTCCACAGGTTAAGCTTCAGATAGCAGAAGCCTCAGCAAAGCGGAACAGGATTGGGGTACTTCGTTAGTTATTGATCTTGGAAGATTCACGAGAGATTTTACACAGCACAATCAAACTGGTAGGTAACTTAGGCTCGCCCGACCGCCGAAAGTCCTAACTGGTTGACGTTATCGATCCCTTGTCATTCATTCCATTGCATTGTGTGTATGCAGGCGGCTGACTGCGAATACGCGAAACAACCAGAATTATTCTACTGTTGTGTGTACAATGGCAAAACGATAGCAACGTCCGCCACTTTGCATTTCGTGACCTCATCACGTATAAACAGAATTTTTGGTCACTGATAGTCTAAGCTGATAATCGCAATGACGCTGGATCTTATCGGGGTGCGATGACTTGCGTGCCTCAGAAATCCATTGTGCATTCACTTTACACATTAACAAGAAGTGAGAAACACCCTAACCACTGTGCCACAATGAAGTGCATTTATGTGGTGGGTAAAAATGAAAAAACAACACCAAAGGAAAATGTATTATGATACTTCATATTTTGCGTCAAAATCTAGATCGTAGTTGAGGGGAAGAGAGATGGATAAGGTGGGTTCAAACACATTGTTGTGGTCCGTTCTTCCCAATCCAAATAAACGTCTTCGTCCTCTCTCTGGCGTCAACTCGCGAACCAAGAACCACCAGCCGAAACGTACTTTCAAGTAAGGGACTTCATTCTTCTTGACCAAGTCATCGGTTTGCCTCCCATCTTCTATCCAGACTCCGGTAGCGTAAACATCGCACCTCGCGAGAGCCGTTGTGCTGACATGCATGATATATGGCCCAGTCATCGGAGTCTAGAGCGTCGAATAATGAAGCTAAGTGACCCATTCGCTCATCTTGCATCGAACAAGTTCATGGCTCACGCGGTGTCCCAACATGGTGTGGGCTGACCTGCGATTGTACCGGTAGTCGGATGTGACAAGCCTCTTCACATATGACCATTTGCTGGGCCAGGTTTCACATCCCCATAGTTGGGTTGTGGGGACGACCGCCTTCTACACTCAAACTTTCAGGGCGAGTTATGTCGCACCGGTGCCATAAGGGGGGGGGGGGGGGTTGGAAAATTCACAAGAGCAACTTGAGCTTTTGCTATGCGGTCAGTGACAACATATTTTACTCCACAAGCGCTGATACAGTTGCTCAGGTAGTTAAACTTCTGTACGACTCCTAGCTGATCCACACCAAGGTTCAGCGCAAGAGGAAGGTCACTGTCAATCTTAGTTGCTAACCAGAAGCAGAAATGGCCAACAATCACAGTTAATCTGTCTATTGTTGCTTGGCAAGTTTGTGACCCCACCACACACCGGTTTGGGCAATATCGTCAGCATACTCTAGTCAAGAAGGCAATCACGAAGCAGCACCACACTTTCAAACTCGTGTCCAGTGAACACACTTTCCATAACTTCACCAAGGGAAAGTTAAAAAGGAAGGGTGACAGGGAATTCTTGTTCCATGCCGCTGGGGATATTGAGGGGCGGCGACAGCTTACTGTAAGCCCTCACACAGCCCGAGCTACACGCGTAAAGCGCCAGGATAATATTTGCATATATCTCGGGCATGTCTTTCCTTAACAGACAGTCCCAATGAACACATCGATTTGCCGAACCGAAGGCACCTTTGATGTCGAAGAACATGAATGCACTGGGTCACCAACATATGTGTAGATGTGATGTTGTCTCGACTTGAAGGAAACATGGTATGCTCTTAGTAAATCTGGGTTTCATGAGTGCCTGTCGATCTGTTGAGGAGTCAAGAGGAGACGGATATCAGACTGACTCTTATATGACTACTGCAATCCGAACCTGAGCGGCCGTTGAAGATAGGGAGTCTGACGGAGCTGCTCCATTCGGTTGGGGCAGTTTCTCATTCCCACGGTTCGACTAATAAATCGTGTAAAACTGCAACAACAGCTGGTCTTCCGAGTTTGGAGAAAAGTGAAGTATGTCCACCTGGTTCCGTGGTTCTATTCAATTTCGGCAACCTGATCACGTGTTTGACTTCATGTGGTTGGCGGCATCCGGTTCTGGATTTACCAATCACTGCGGCCAACATGGGGACAGACACAGGACGCCTGCGCCTACAGAGGTACCATGGGCGGCTTGTGCTGCACTACCCACGGCTCCATCTACACACTGCGTTTCCAGAGTAAATCCGAAAAAATGAGACCGGGAGGAGTATGAATGGTAGCCACGTTCCATCAACGGAAGGGGCCTGCATTTCTTTAATGTATACAGCAGCAGCTTTTTTGTCCATGTATGTTCGGGGAGATGCGTACCAGATGTACACAAGGTGACTGAGCCGTAGCCCGTTCCACACTGTATGCACAGAACCACTCTTTGAGCCTTGCGTGGTCACGAGGACTGTATACTCATTCAACAAAGCCAAGATTCGCAGTCTCCTGGAGGCAGTAATCGAGGTGGAAGTTGGTGGAAATTAGGCGCGTCGCCACTTTCAGATACACCGGGGACATCAATTGACAGGCAACACCTGAAATTGTGGAATCTGATTACGTAGGTAAACACGCTGTCCAACTGTAGCGTTGATATTGGCCTGGGTTTTATAAGTGGGATGGAGTCGAATGCAGCTTGCCTGCCCAGCGCTGTACTGATGATACTCATGTTTTTAACTGAGTCGTCTTCTTTTAGATGTTGGCCAAACTGGCAACATAACAAATCTGACTTTGCTCGGGCAATCTCGACGGCACGCGCTTGTCTTCGATGGACTAAACTCTATTAGGGCCTTTGCTTCCGTAGCTGGCGTTAATTTTTCGCATGTAGCAGTGGTTTGTCATGCACCTGGGCAACCGCTCAGTAAGCTCACCCATTTGCGCCGATCAGCTGCATTTGATTTCCAACATTTAAAATCACCACCAATTCTTGATAAACTTACCCTTTTCGTGTCCTCGTAACGTTACTTCGGTTTTCCGACGTGCTGCTTCCCTTCACTAAATTGTGCATGTAGAGTCTGGTTGGGTATTTGCTTCGAATCCATGCGGCGAGCATGCTCCAGGTGTCTCAGAAGAAGTATGCAGTCCACTGCACACGCGCCACTGTGGCGCAGCGCTTCTGTGCCGATGCTCTGAGTCCGAAGCACTCACTATTAATGGTGGCGCTGCAGATAACGGACGTGTTTCTTACTGCGTCCATGTTTTGCTGCCGTATAGAAGGACGCCCAGCCCCATCGACCGGTATTCATTCAGCTTCGTATCAATAGAAAGCTGGTGATTCCTCCACACACGACACTCCAGGTTACCAAATGCAGCAACCGTCTTCGGTACGCGGATGCGCAGCTCACTCGTCATCTGCAGGTCAGTAGCAAATGAGGGAGCTGGTTTCCAAAACTTCGCTACCAATCGGGATTTCGGGCAGGTCCACTTCCTCCATTCCTAGTCAAGGCTGAAAAAGCAAACAATCTTGCTTGTGTTGAGGGTCATTTTGAGGTACACGTTGTTTGAATGGATTGCGACGCTCAGTTGGGTGTTGCCCGCCCCAAAACACTGCACTACTATGACGCGTTTCAATGTTATTACCTCTCCTCAGATAGTTAGCAGGCATCGAATCCGGAACATAGGGATGTTAGTTGTGAACACTACCCCTAAGCCACCGGGTCACGACGGGCAACGCTTAGCACAACGGTTTAATGAACTATGTTAAGGGTCATTTTGAAGTGCTTGTGCTTATGATGAGCCGGAAATTCACTGCTGTCGAATCGAAAACCGCCGCTATGCGCTGCAACTCAACCGCGCTGTGTAAACAGTCCGCAGTCATCCGTAAACAGCAGAAAACGGATGGTTATCTCACAAACTAGGGTTGTCACCACGAAACGACAGATGTTCAGTAACCCAGCATTTATATGGGGCTCCCACGGACACTGTATTCACAACAGCTTCAAAGTACAAGACCTCATTGCATGAAAGTAAACAGGGCAGGGGCTAAGGTAACATCGCTTCACACTAGAGACAACATCAAAGTCGTATGTGGTGTCTTCACAGAGCTGCAGCATCCCCCGGAGGCGACGGCAGAAATTCATTCAGACTTTCTCGGGCAATCAAGGTTACTCAATACCAGCCACAATGCCTCGCGGTTCACGGTATCAAATGCTTTGGTGAAATCGACAAACAGCGAGTACAACGTCTGGTGTCGTTTCCTGTACTTCTGCAACGGATGAGCTTCAAATGCCATATCTATAGTGCTTTGGCCCGGACGGTAACTGCATTCCTCTTCCGCCACGTTTGGTTCAACGACCTGAGAGACGAGGTAGTTTAACTGGATTTGGGTAAACGACTTCCCCCTACAACTCAGCAATTGGATGCCACGATAATTCATGGCACATTGCTTGCTCCCTTCGCCTTCGTACAGTGGTAACATAAGGGCATCCTTCAAGTCAGCTGGCACTTCTTCAAACCATACGCGTTACACCAACTGGTGAAACGCATGTTTCTTCGCGGCTTCGCCGTGTTTCAACACTTCAACCGAGATCCCGTCGACACCGGCACGCTTACCGTTTCGCCTCTGAGTAAGTGCCCTCTGCATCTCAGGTATTCTCAATGTGTCGACAAAACACATCATCCCTTGTCGTTGCAGCCCGTGCATTGTAACCAAGTCAATTTTTAACGGTTGTTCAATAGTCACAGTACTTTCACTGGATCTGCAGTTTGAATGAAGGCAGCTTCCTCAGCGGCTGCAAACTGGGTCCATACACCGCCTTCAAGGAGTCGAAGAATTCCTTATGTTAGCGGCGTTCGTCGCATCTGCTTCGCCTTTTCCGTCCACCACGCGTTCATGTTGGGACAGAGCTCACGAGTCATTCGCCGTGGCGGTTTGCCAAAATGACTCCTTCTCTTTGTCGGCTGGGTGTGCATAGTGTGCAGCGAATGCTGCATTCTTCTCCGACACCAATGCGCTAGTTGTCGCATTATTGTCACCAAACCAATGAGGTCGCTCACTGTTGACGCCCCCGATCGTTTCCTCAGCCGTAGCCGTCACCTTTTCACGAATGTGATGCCACAGATCGTCATTGAGGCAATGTACTCTGAATTGCCAAAGCAGGTAACCATCACTTTCTCCAGTTCCATCCTCTTGTCAGCAGTACTTAGGGAACGAACGGTAAATTTGTGCCGATCCACGGTAGTGTCACACTCAGCTCCACGCAGTGCGCGTGTCATGTGCACTTGCATGTCACGCTGGCGTACGATGATTTAGTCGAGGAGGTGAGTGTGGTCACTCCGTGGATGCCTCCAAGTAGCTATATTACCCCCACATAGTGCAAACCGGATGTTCGTAATCGTAAGACTCTAAGAACGATCTCTGTTGTTCCAGTCAGTCAGAGTCCGCTTCAAAAAGCGGTAGCCAGCTACTTGCACTTTTGCTACGATATTTGTTGTCATATGGAAATCCTTTCATTCGCCAAGATAGGTTTTCATCTCAGTTCTTTAAATGACTGCGCAGACTCAAGGAAAAGCTTACAAGCGTAAAGACGCCGCTTTAGTAAAGTCCTTATCGACTGATATAAAAAATGAAATGTGCCGCCCCAACCATATTTATGTCCAAACTATACTTGGAAAGAAAAATTGCCGAGAAATATAGGAAATGTTGTGGAACCTGATTGGAATCGTCAGAACTGTCACACACACACACTGCTCTCGATGTGGGGGAATTAAACCGCAACTTCTGTGGTCCTATGAATGATTCAGCATTGCACTTACCATCTCTACCGTTGCAACTCTCCCCACAACCTTCACCACCCATAGATAGCATAACAGTTCACAAAGAATTAACACGGATACAGTTGTGCAAAGCGCCCGGTCCGGACGGACTATTTCCTATAGTCCTCAAGAAATGTGCAGCGCAGCTGTTTTCTGAACTGTACACCATGTGCCTGCATTAACACAACATAGCCGACTGCTGGCTAAGCGCCCGCATTACACCTGTAACAAAAAGGAATCTGTCACTACCGGCCCATTACTTGTACGTCTGTGGCTGTGAAGACATTTGAACGAATCATACTCGAAAGAATGATTGTTCAAACCCACTCAAGTGATCCTTTTCACTTCACCTATCGCAGTTCAATGTCCACTTTGGATATATTAGCCTGTCTTCTACACTCCGTGCTTTCATCACTCGATAGTAAAAACAAACCCACACGGATCTGCTTCCTAGAGTATAGCAATGCTTTCGGTTGTGTAAATCGCGACCTGCTGTTACACGATCTTCTAGTTTCCGGAGTTCAAGCTTCATTAGTATCGCATCTTACAGACTATTTTGCCGATTGTATACAGTTTACCAAGGTTGGGGGAAAAAGCTCTTCCTCAATCATTACAAATTCAGGTGTTCTTCGGGAAGCTATTTCCTCCCCATTCCTATTTTCTACCTACATTAACTTCATTCCCGCTCCAAAGGAAGCCATTCTGCTGAAGTACGCTGATGACGTGATCCTTGACGCACACGATCGCATACCTGATTCACCGATCAAATTTCAATGCTTCTTGGACAACCTCATATGGTCCAAATCCCGTATCAAAGTGTAATGATGTTATTTTCTCGCTGTCCAAAGAAAATTGTTATCAACAGCTGATGCACACCCCGCATTTTAGTATTGACAGTGTCCGTCTAAACACCTGTACATTAGTCAAATATCTCGGTTACAATATGTCGGGATCTCACGGGGTCACATCACATGAATGAAACGTCCACTAAAGTCAGGAGACCAACGTTATACGTCTCCAGACTTAAGTCTTCGTACGTGCTTCGTTAGTTGATTTTGCGGTTTGTCACCGCTTGCATAATACCGCACTGGACGTATTGCTCATCTGCGATATTTCCTGGACTTCAACAGGCAATTCAAAGTGATCAACAGGTCGCTGGAGTATCTTGCTCGATGCCGTGGAATTTCTATGCTACTGTTTATTGACATCATTGTGTCCAATCATGTTTGCTCCTGCGAAAAACTGCCATCCAAAATACTCACTGATGCCAGTCACTCACTCCATCCTGCATTGTCCTAAAGTATCTCGACGTCTTTGACCCGACAGACGTACAAAGCCATTTATGCCCGCACACGGGCTTACGGTACTTCAGTTGTTCCCTATTTGTCACGTTTTCTGAGGGATCAAAATGTAGTCAAACAAGCCCTTATTGCCAGACTGAATCGATGATATCTCCATGGCCACCTTTTCACATTGGTGACGCACAATATACATTTGTCATATCTTTATTTAATTTTATTTGTGCCCTTAGCGGGTGTGTAGCTGAATATTCACTCTTCGTGGGTGCTTAAAGCGCATTGTTGACTTGACTAGACTTGAACCAACATGTTGGTCTTTTGCGGAGGGTACTAGGAGTTTGTATTCATCCATCTTCTCCCTGCTGAGATCCAGGACACCAATCCGCAGGAGCTAGTGAACTGATCATGTGCTAGACCCGCTGCCCTTCAGGTGTACATTTAATCGAAGGCTTTGGCTGAGGACCCGAGTCGTTCTCCTGTCAGGTTTGGACGCCCTGCCAGTATCCTAGCCCATCCTCTTCGGATGTTAGGAAGTGGTCAATGGCCTTCTTCCCGTAAAACCTAGCCATGGGAGACAACGGGTCTACGGGTTATAAGCTCACAGCTCGATTGGCGTAGAGCACGAGCGCCACGCATTGACTTTGACGGTGGGACGGCACCTCCGGGTGCTCAGTGGTTTGCTACTGCCCGCCTCAAGCCAGGCAGCCCCTGTTCAAATTGGTGCAAACACGCCAAAACCCACTTGCATCTGACCGTGGTGACAGGTGCGTATCCTAATACGGTCACAAAACACGAATTAATTGTTCCAGAGCTCCAAAGACTGTGTGTGACGGCCGTCAAGCAGATCCCAATGCTTCTCTGCAATCACGTTCCCGAGCTGATTCTGCTCCCCATTCCCTTGTGGGTCAGGATATTGAGCCAAAGGCTCTGGGTGGAGTCCCTCCAGCAAACCTCCGAAGCACAACCGCCACCTCGGGTGCGATTGCCCACCAGTACAATCGTATGCCTGCGCGCAAAGCCCTCAGCATCGGGTGCTGGAACGTGCGCACACTACTGGACCGGAACTCAAGTGAACACCCCGAGCGACGCACAATGGTCACAATGGAATTGGCGCGCTAAAACATCAATGTAGCGGTGCTCAGGTAAACCCCGGCTCGCTGAGCAAAGTAAGTTGCATGAAGCAGACGCTGACTACACATTCTACTGGGTTGGCAACGCCACCTCAGCACCAAGTGAACATGGGGTCGGCTTTGCAATATCCGATTGCCTCCATGGCCAACTCATGAGTGAACCAACAGGCATCGGCGCGCGACCGATGACTGTTCGCCTACAACTCGGAAGAGGTACGTTTGCCACATTTATAAGCACGTACGGTCCGAACATGTGTTATCCTGATGACACGCGTGAGCAATTCTACACTGAGCTATCCTCCGTGATACGGTCTGTGCCGAGGAGCGACCGACTATTTCTGCTGGGTGATTTCAACGCGCGCGTTAGGCATGGTGTGGACAAATGTTATCAGGCCGCATGGCATTGGTTCAACGAATGCGAACGGTGACAGACTGCTCTCACTGTGTGTAACTCACAACCTGACGATCACAAATACTCGGTTTGCACTGAGTACCAATGCAACTTGGACGCACCCACAGAGTGGTCACGCTCACTTGCTGGATTATGTCTTCGTACGTCAGCGTGATATGCGTGAAGTACGCATGACACGTGTACTGCGTGGAGCTGAATGTTGCACTGATCAAAAATTGGTGTGGACCAAACTACATATATTTTCTTAAATATATGTATTGCACTCCTGCCGTGAATCGGCGTAAGTTTAACATTCTCTTCCTCGGTACTGTGGAGAAACGCATTTAGCTGGAGAAGGCGGTGGTTGTATGCCTGTGTGATGTGGACTGCATAGCCACAGTGGGCGATTTGTGGCACCACATTCGCGACCGGGGGACAGCTGCTGCCGAGGCGACTTAGGGCGTGCAAACTGTAAGCGGCCGGATTGGTCTGATGAGAACAATGCGATGATTGGCGCATTGGTGTCGGAGAAGTATGCAGCATTTGCTGCACATGTGGCAGACCCCAATGACTTCAGGAAGAAGAGTCAGTTTCGCAAACTTCGACGGCTTCTGTTGTTTATCATTTACGATGTACATGTGGACTAGAGTGCGTTATTGGAGAGCAGTCTGGGCAGGCTCATCAAACTTCAAACAAACTTTCCGGTCCAAAAGATGGCAGGCAGAACATTTCCTCCGCTGCAAACCTGACGGTGCGCTTGGGAGATGTCACTCCACCCACCGCACCTCACTCTACTGCGCAAACGGTCTTTTCCTACGAAGAAATACGGGCGTCCTCGTCGGCACCACGTAGCCATGCGTTTGGGCACTAATCCGGTTGTAACTGCGGTCAGGGTCGACTGGTTGTCTCAGTCAGGGAGGGGAGGGGAGTTGAGCCGGTCTGCAGGTAACTCGACGATTGCCTTCTCCGTTCTAGTGGTTGTGATTCTGGAAGGTCGAACTCAGAGCAGGTGGGCAGGGGTCGGGAATGCGGCTTAATACCGGAGGCGGAATATGTCACGCAGGATAAAACAAAATAAGCTTTTTTGGTTAATCAAAACTTTAGGAGAATATTGTCAATTTTGCAAAACGTTTGTGAGTGAAACGTACGATTACCACCAAGGACAAAAAACATTGTGTTGACAGAAATGACACTGCCGCAATCGGTGTTAACTCTCACTCGTGCCCTCTTTTCCAACAGTTCAGCACGCACACACATCTGCTCTTACCTGCCATCGCAGCTGTGCGGAATTTTGCTTTTAAAATGTTTTGCGGATACTGTACAACAATTACAAAATTTTATTTATTACAGATGAAATTGTGTTTGACAATTAAATAATGCTTTTAATCTTATGATCCTGGCTGGAAAGTTTCGAGTATAAGATTAATTAGTTATTTAAAACGGACTGGACGTTTGACCTCTCTACTGGGTCGGTCGGTTCCTTGGGGTTAACGCGAGATAGATGTAGGATCAAAGGAAAGGGAGATTTATGGGTTTCCTGGTTCTCGGGAAGTCCCTACAGCTTCGGGTGCTTGTGCGGTAGCATTAGGATGAGTTGGAAGTGGTTTGTCGAAGACGGCCACTTTGAGACGGTCAATGAACATCGTTGTTCGGTGACAATCCTGGTCTAAAATGAAGTGCTTTGGGATTCGTTACGGAACTCTGAAACAGCTGGTGTAGGTAGGCTGGAGAGGGCGCTGCACTACGTCCGTGTGCAGGAAGATGTGAGTCCAAACAAAGAGCCTGCTGTGCATTTGCACATCTCCGGTCTGCTCACGAGGCGGAGTCGGGCGTAGTGAACGCATGCTTTGTGTTAAGGAGGACGTAAAGTTAGGCAGGGTCATACACGACGATGCGGGAAGTGAAGCGAATTCTGTCGGCAACTTAAAGGTTGTGTCGTTAGCTAGCTCTGCTTGTGCGCATCGCATGTCAGCTTTGATGCTGTTGCGGATACCTAAGAGGATAGACGAAACCTTTTCGCTCCAGTTATGGTCTGAGAAGTCGCAAAGCGAGGCTTTAAACTGTCTATGGAAGCGTTCGGCTAATCTGTTAGCTGCTGGACGATACCCTGTCGCATAAAAGCGGAAGTAGCCTAAAATGTTGCAGAACAAATCGAATTGTAAAGATTCGAAAGGCATTCCACGGTCAGTTCTGCTGGTGGATGGGCATCCGTACTGCGAGACCAAAAGATCCAAGATAGCTTGAAAAACATCCTCGGCTGTGAAGTCTGTTACAAGAATGACTAATGACCATCTGATGAAACAGTCGCTGCAGATAAGAATGTATACGAATCCGCGTGAAGAATACAAAGGTGCTTCTAGGTTTAAGTGTACATTCTCGAATCCAGCATCTGGGACGGAGAATGAATCCAGAGAACTACGAGTGTGTCGATGTACTTTGGGGCACTGGCGTTTAAGGCACGCGCGAGCACAGGTACGGATATCTTTGTTTACGCGTGGTCAAAGGAAACATTCAGTGATGGGTTTCAAAGATGTACGGATACCGCGATATGAAAATGGGAGGAGTGCGTCAAAGATAGTGGGTCTGAAAGAGACGGCCACGAGCTGTCTAGTACAACTTGTGGAAATATCACAGAGGATAGTTCCATCCGTGATTTGGCGAGGAAGAGGCTGTACATGGAGTGAAGTGGACTGCAGAGTACGTCGGACGTCCGTCTTGAGCCTGAACCGATGTAATGGCGGCAAAGTCGACGGTAGATATAGACTTAAGGGTGAGGTTGATGCGTAAGAGAGCGTGGGCGATGGGATTGACGACGCCTGGGACGTGTACGTCAGCAGTGAACTACGTTACATAGACCAGATGTCCAGCTTCCCGTAGTGTATTTTTCAAATGCTGAGTTGAAGGCTCAAATGGGCGACTTGTGCTCAGTGTAGACCGTGTACGCGCGACCTTCGAGTGTGTACCGGAAGTAGCGAGTAGCTACGTAGATAGCAAACAATTCTCTGCCAAACGTGCTGTAGCGGAATTCCGCTGGCTGCATGCCTTCGGAAAAGTAACTGAGATTTTACTGTTGCCCACCAACGTGTTGTTGGAGAACGACTCCTACCGCTATGTCTGAGACACCAGTCGTAATATAGAGTGGTGCAGCCGATTTGGAATGGACGAGGAGAACATCAATGAACTCGTTAAAGGCTGTGTTCGAGAAAGCAAACGTACGTTCATTTCTTCTGGGGAGATCAGTCAAAGGTTGCATGGGCTGAATACCGCGGGAGATAAAGCGTTGATAGTAGTTGACCAAACCACAATCGACGGAGGTACTTACATGAGGTTGGAGCTATGAAGTCCTTAATTGTCTGGATCTTATCAAGAAGAACTTTGATACCAGAAGATGAAAAGTGGGTGCATAGAAATTCTACCGTGGACTTGCCGAGTTTACACTTAGTCGGGTTAATTGTGACACTGTGTTAGGCCAAGCGCTGGAACATAAAACGGAAATGGTCTATGTGCTCCTCTTCCCACGAACTAGCTACTAAATTGTCATCGACGTAAGAATAGATAAAGTCTAGACCACGCATGACGTCGTGGATGAAGTGTTGCACAGTCCGAAGGCACTCGGAAAAATTCGAGCAGCGAAGGGATTTATTACGGCTGTTTTAAGAATGTCCTTTTCTTGTACTATAATCTCATTTTGTGTACGAAACAGATCTATCTTACTGAACATCCTCTTACCTGTGAGGCATGCAGTGAGGTCCTACATGTGTGTAATGTGGTGTCTATAGGAAGATTAGCTTATTGATTGCGCAGTAGTCACCGCAAGGGCGCGATTCCACAGATTTCTTAGAAATCATCTCATCATCATACACGTTAGCTAGAGGTGGGGAACACCTCAGCTACTGTGCCGCAATACAAAGAAAAAAGGAGAGAGAAAAACAACTGGTGAAAGCTGGCTGAGCTACCGGTAACGGATGGGCATCGTTCCGGTAAGCTACCAGCCGGCTGCTGTGCACCCTAAAAAAAATTATTATGCAAAATTATATAAGGCTAAGTAATGAGATCGTGGTTGGAGGGGGAGGCTGAGAGGGATGGGGTGGGACAAAGAAACTCACAGCACGAACGCCACTGAGGTGCCTAGCCATATCAGCAAGTGTGTCCAACCAAACGTGTTCATCGTCTTTCGGACCCCAACCAGGGAGCCGAGACGCTCCAACCGAGGCCAGCTCCAAAGTGAGGACCTTCATTCCGCTCGACCAAGTCATCGCTTGGCCACCCCTCCTCTTCTTCCATCCACACCCCCGGCGAGCAAACAACGCACGTCGCAGAAGTCGGTGGGCTGGCATGCGTAACACGTGGCCGAGCCATCGGAGCCTGATGCGTGAAATAACGGTGCTGAGCGGTTCATTTCCTTTTCCTGTGCCATAAACAAGGCGTCGAACACGCTCGTTACTCACGCGGTGTTCCCACCAAATGTGAGCTAAATTACGAAGGCACCGGTGGTCGAACGTAACTAGCCTCTTCAGGTCCGCTGCTTTAAGCGGTCAGGTTTCACAACCGTACAATAGGGTCGAACGTACTGCTGCATTGTACACTCTACCCTTCAGGGTGAGAGTGATGTCGCGCCGCCGCCATAGGTGGCGAAGGTTAGCAAAAGCGCTCCTAGCTTTTGCTATACGATTCGTGATTTTATCTTCAATCCCACGGGCGCTGATACAACTTCCCAGGTAGTTGAATTTTTGAACGACTTCTAGCTGATCCCCACCAAGGGTCAGCGTAGGAGGCGGTCCAGACCAATCTTGGAGAGAACCATTGGCTGCTTGAAGGGCGGATTATCCCGAGTTCGAGTATATGCTCAAACACCGCTTTAGCAGCCTTACGTTTCTCCGGTGAAAGTCAGCGTGCATGAAATGTGACGGGTGCGCCATTCATCCGAATGTGCTGCCTGAATTGGATGTCGCGGGGAGAGCCGCCTACATTGGCTGAACTAGCTTAGAGTACTGGGAGAAAACGTCAGTGTAGTAAGGCGAGGTCTGGGGTAAGACGTAGACCGGGGTGCTAGATGCGGTGTCCGCGTCGATGCCACGCACATTTGGTTTTGTTGCATGATCGAAAATATGCTAACGTTTCGTATCGACGAATGGGTCGAAATCCTTGAGGGAGTCTATCCTGATGATGGCCAGCGGAACGTGTGCCGAAGACCTAGTTTCATTTTAAGCGGCCGATGTCTGTAGGTGCCATTTTCGGCACTTAGGTTTGTTGACAAAAAAGTGGCCTACTCACCTGAGGTAAAGCGATGACGCTGACTACCGCCCCTGTGTCGACTAAAAACTGGGTCCCGAAATCATAATCCCAAATGTAGACGAGACAGCTTTTAGTTTTGCGACATCGTCAGTCGCCATTACGGGCCGGCGTGAGATGTCGCGAACGGCGGAGAAGCCACATGCCCGTGCGCACTTGAGAGCTTTATTACCGAAACGTAAATGGTAAAAGCAGTAACTTGGAGAGTCATGTTTTGTGCGACGAAGCGATGATCTAGAACGACTGCGGTGCTTTCGGCCTGGAATGAACTTTTCAACTTGACATTGAAACGACGTTCTTTGCAATGATAATGCTTGATTTCGGACGGCTCGCTAGTCGCGGGTGTCGCTGGGGCTACGATGGTGCTAAGTCGAGTAAGTGCTTTCAGATCCCTCACAGATTGGTGCCGTTCGATGACGCGGTCGGTTAAGTCAGCAACTGATGCGAGTGGTAGGGCGCTTGGCACCGCGAGGATGCCTGTGTGCCTTCGGGTAGGCGTTGTATCCACATTTCGTGGAGAATCCCTGCGTACATCATGGACGTGCCAAGGAGTTGTTGCATTTCTCACAACAAAGATGAAGGCATTCTATCTCCTAGTTGTATGTCCCAAAATAGTTGCTGTAAGCGAATCTTGTCGGAAGGAGTGGTTCGTCGGATAATAAACTAAGATCTCATACTTCGGCTCATAAAAAGAGCGAGATATTATATCTCTCACCTGTGCGGATACACCCTGAGGAAGCCGAGATATTAGCTGCTTATACTTAGCACAAGCAGACAAAATCCTACGAAGGTAAAAGGTAGACTCTATATGCACAAACCTTAACAAAAGGGGATTCTCCCAAAAAGTTGGAGTGGCTAATTCCAGGACATATACAGTGTACGGAGCTGCATATTCTCTGGATCGATCATTACAAAAAGTTAATAAAAATGTACGTCAGGTAAGAAAACAAAGAACGAGTGATGAATCACAAAGTAACTGGAAGGAGGTCACCAGGAAGAAAATTTCTAATATCGGATAGCGTGTTCCGAGCCAGGGTCACCAATTGTCGGGTACTGGTCGGTGGCGATGACATGGAAGGAACGTGCCAACTAAGGAACAGTAGCGAAGATGGAGGCAGCTTGACCTAACGTGTATTGAACAATCTACAAATAATTGAGGGCGAATCAGCGAAAGCTAGGAACTTGCAACGCGGAACTCACGAGAGCGAAAGTGATGGCAGATATACGAGCAGTTAAACAAGTGGGCAGTGAGTAGGTACAAATTACAGTATGGAACAATGGTGTGTTACAGGTAAAAAGCAATTCCTAACAAGTTCCGTGGGATGGAAATTATTGCGAAAAGTAAATTGCATGATAAAGTGAAAAGTGGGATATAGAAGCAAATGTTGGTAGCTCAGGTTGTTCAGTTGGTTGTCTGATTGTTCGCTGAGCTCGGCAGGTTGACTGCAAACGTTTCGTCACCACTCGAGGTGACATCGTCAGTGCGCGTGTATTTAGCACAGTGGCGCGTACGAAGCGTCAGTGAGTGTGAGTGATCGATCTCCTAGCCGCTAGTCAGAGTTTGGATTGTTCGACGAGCACATGATCATAGAAATCGATCTCTGATTCTCACCTCGTAGTGTACGCGCGTGTGACTCTTCGCTTGTCGTCGTTTGATACAGTAGTCTAGCGCTCTGTTCCGTTAGATTTCTTCTGCTAATTCGGGGGTCTTTCATCCGTAGAGATGTATATATAGCATCTATTTCGATGTGTCGGTTTATTGGACTGTCGGTAGAATACCATGCTTCCAAGGATTCTCTAGCTTGTCTCGAATTTTCACGGGCTAGGATCTTAACGTTCTCTAGGTCGAAGTGATGGCCTTCTTGGTCTTCATGCATTGAAACTAATGAATGCGGGTCCTGTCTCCGTATGGCCATTCTGTGTTCGTTGATCCGTGTTGATATTTTCCTTCCAGTTTGCCCGATGTAGTGTTTGTCACACTCTTTGCAGTCAATTTTGTAGATGACATCATTCTGACTGCCTTGTTCAACCTTGTCCTTCGGTCTTGAAAGCAATCTTCGCAAAGTACCTGTTGGTTTGTGGGCTACCAAGATTCTATGTGGTCGTAGCAATCTTGACGTTAGTTCAGATACATTCTTGATGTAAGGAAGCGCTACCCGTTTATCTATGTTTTCCTGCTGTTGTTGCTGCACCTTCTTCTTTAGGCTTCTTCTGATGCAGTTTCTTGGATACCCGTTGTTTTGCAATACTCGGTATAGATGGTTCTCTTCCTTCTTCCTCAATTCTATCGTGCTGCAGTGTGTTTCGGCCCTATTGAAAAGGCTTTGAATGCAGCTTTTCTTGTAGTTCAGTGGATGGTTGCTGTGGTAGTTTAATATTTGATCTGTGTGGGTTTTCTTTCGATATACACATGTCTGAAGTGTTCCGTCAGTGTTTCTTTGAACCAGTACATCTAAGAATGATAACTGGTTGTCTTTTTCGCGTTCATTTGTAAAGTTGATATCCTGGAATGTGTTGTTTATTAAGTGTTTTGATGGACTCATCAAAGACTTATGCAGAATAGCGGAATGTTCGCATATTAAACGTATAAATCCATTGGTTGGGCGTTTGGCAAGACATCGTTTGATTGCGTTTTGTAGCCCCATGGCTAACAAGTTATACAATGAAGTGTAAATGAGACAACGCACCGTCAACTGGTTTTTTAAATATCGCTAGATTGCGAGCAGAGACAACATAATTAGAGAGGGCGTTCCAAGGCTGACACACGCGGAGAGAAAAGAAATTTCTACGGCATTCAAGACGGCTATACTGTATTGTCAGTTTCAGAGGATGACCTCTTAGGTTATTGTTGTGGTTCACTTCCAACAGCGGACGACAATGTGGCTTGGGTTCTTCAACATTTGGTAAACCATCATGAGATCCCCCCGCAAAAACCGATATCGACTGCTGTACATTCTTAGAAGTTTCAGTCTAAGCTGATAGGGCAGCTGAAAGAGGCCCCTGACGTTCTTGGTTGCCCTTCGTTGAGGAGTCTCAAGAGCAATGAGGTCCTGTTTCTGCCACGGATACCACGTCTGGATAGCATATTTCACGTGCGGTCGCACGTAGGCGTTAAGCATTTGTGGAAAAACTGAGGGTTAAAACCAACCGAAGACTCTGCGAAGCAGGCCGAAGTGTTGATTGCCGGTTCTCGTCACCTTCTCTGCTTGTTTTGAACACCCGAGGTCTTCCTGTACCAGTACACCCAGATCACGCTCCTGAGAGGCCTTCTCCAAGATGTGGTCTCCAATCTTGTAAGCACTCACCGGCTGGTGACGCAGTTGGATCACCTTGCGCAGTTATATTCAACTGAAGCAGGTTCCTCGTTGACCATTCATAAATACAATCCAGGTGATGTTGGAGTAGATTGTGATCTTCCTTGTTACTAATCACTTGCCATATATTGACACACTCGGCGAAAGGCAGGAAATTGAAGGAGATAACTCTTACCAGGTCGTTGATGAACACCAGAAATAAACGCGTTCCCAGCACTGAGCCTTGTAGGACATCACATTCCACCTCAATCGGGTTAGGGAGTGTTCCCCTAACATGCACTTGAAGCTTGCGTTGGTGTTGAAAGTTGCCAATCCAACCAAGCACAGGATCTCCGATTCCGTAACTATGTAGCCGTTGAAGTAGGATGCGGTGATCAAGGCGGTCGAAAGCTTTGGATAACTCCTGATAATGACGTATGTTTTCAGTTTCACTACACAACAAGTCACCTTGATGCGGGTTACCACATCAACGTGTGACTGCAGCACGGACACAATCGCACTCTGCGTCACGACACGACAGCGAACGTCTGGAGATATCGCCTCCCCGTCACACCAGAGAGACTTGTCCCGTATGATTTTGTTCTCAAGGTCGACAATGACTCGCGGGTGTGCCTCGACTTGTTTACCTCCTCGTTTACTCCTAAGAACAGTAACCTATAGTGTGTCAGCCCCATTACCAATTTGACCGACAACATTTGGGTTCAGTCTGTTAGAATAGACCCTGCGGCAAGCGACATTCACAGAATTGAACATCACAATGCCATGCACAGCCAGCCCACAGAAAGTTAAGCCGAAATCTTCAGAATCGAACTTTAATTATGCCATAAGAAGCTGTATTAAGTATGTACGATTTGGAAAGGAATGTCCTACCTGTTGTAAAATATGTCGTCTTGAATGTCCTCGCCTTACTCTTAGGGAGATGGAGAAACGTTTGATACTACACTGAGTGTACGGCCATTCCACTCGTCAGATGTATACCTGTGTTGGTGCAGAAGTGCGACAGGCTGACCCAGGTTGTAGAGCAGGAAGTTGCCTTGAGGACTGTCCTACCGGAACTAGCAAAATCACTGTTCCTAACTTGATGTTCAACATCAAACTACAATTCGGATAAGAGTGGCCAGACCGAACGCGTAAGCAACGATCCGAAGGTAGGCACACCGACACTTGGGGCTGCTCCTACTGATGCCTTCCTAGCATATGTTGCATCAAAGCCATGGACCACATCGATAGCCTAGCGGCGATGACCGAGCGATCTAGAGTTGGTAATTGTTGTCCTTCGGATGCAGCCTCAGCCAAGCTCGTAGCCCAAAGTTCCAATGTTGAACCTAGTGGCCGAACGAGGAGAAAGGGCAAAAACCTTGGACAATGACGAATGATGTATAACGGGCAAAAACGATTGCTTGACAAGTCGTGTAGGATTATAAGGTTACTGTTTAAAGTGACAGGAAAAAAGGGAAAATCTAATTTGATGTGACTCAATGCGTTATTCGCATGAACACAGTTGTCAGTCTGCTCACAGCCACATAACAGAGAGAACTGGTGAACACACTGCGTTAATTTGTTTTTCGATGGAAGCAGACTGTCACGTCATGTAAATGGGATAGAGCCTAGTCCAATCGTTCTTTAAAAAGCGTCAATTTTAGGGAGAAAATAACGTGAGATGGAAGATCGTTCCAGGTTCTAGACAACCGAAAAGATAAAATGTCCTATCGTTAACTAAGTTAACCGTGGTGTGTGGTCAGTTTGAGCTAGTGCCCTCACAGGTTGGTATTGTAGCTGACTTTCAACAGATTGCGATAGGCGTGGTTGGGGTTGGTCGGTATTTGGTACAACATAATAATGTTTACCCGCGGGCGCCACTATTCGCCGCTGTACACGCCTAGAGCTTGCAGCCTGCGTTGGTAGGAGAGGTGAAATAGTCCTCTAACGATTGTTGTTTGTCCTACAGGGACAACTCCAATCCAAACTCAGACAAACAACCAAATTGCATCAACTCCGACAACCCTCATTATGCCCCAGGCCATAGTACGTGAGAACAACACTGTGACGCAATCTATGCCGGCATACGGGAACAAATGCCTTACCGTCGAAGTTATGGCTACGTACGCGTCCGTTATCGCAATCTAAGACCCAGCAGCAAATTCAATGGCTACACCTGCAAACATCACACAGGGCGCCAGGAGTGCCACATATTTGCACATCATTCCACCAAGAGACTCTGATCCCATACTCTCACAAACCGGTCACACCTAGACGAGCCCACGGGTCGTTAACGATTGCATACTCTAGTCTTCCTCAATTTAACGCGATCTCTATAAAAGATAAACTGCTGGAAGACCGAAAACAGTGAGATTATCTATGCTTACTACTAGACGTCCAAGCAAAGCGAGATAGCATGGTGCGCATTATGCGGCACCCAACCTCGTCCCACTACGGAGAACCACGACTGGTACGGGTAGCGCTACAATCAATGAAGTATGTTGTATCAGTTCTTTTCTCGGCCACTGGTCTTCGGACTGATACATGCGACATTCAGATTATCTCCGACGTCCCTTGGAGCGAGGGTCGACAGAGAAAACAGAA
Organism: Dicrocoelium dendriticum; assembly: GCA_944474145.2. Taxonomy (NCBI): domain Eukaryota; kingdom Metazoa; phylum Platyhelminthes; class Trematoda; order Plagiorchiida; family Dicrocoeliidae; genus Dicrocoelium; species Dicrocoelium dendriticum. The sequence continues at coordinate 179,648,111 of OX104063.1, forward strand.
TCCTGCTAATTACCACCATCTGAACAGCGAAAAGTCGGTCTTTATTCATGGTGTACCGGAGCTTCTAGCCTCTTATAATCGTGAAGCTCCAGCACATTTTTGGAAGGAATGCGCCACCTTCGTCAGATGCTTTCACGCAACAACGTGATCGCCAAATCGATCATATAACTACCCTCATCATCCTAGGTAGCTGCCATGAGGTTAGCTGAACCGTCATTTCAGTTTTTCCAGCGACGCTTTGACAAGATGCAGATTCCAACTATGTGGAAGCGTGGAATCGTCACTCTTATTCACAAAGGAGGCAATCGTACAACGCTCTCAACCTACCACCCTATTACTCTTCTTCCTGCGCTTGCTTGGAATGTCATCGCAGAAGTCCTCATGGGATAATTAGAAAGGTGGAATATCATCGTGAAGGAGCAATATGGATTCCGTCACAAACGGTTGTATGACGAACCTTTTTGTTAGCACTTGCGTGTTGGACGGAATCCGTCGATTCTGGGGAAGAAGTCGACGCCGTCTACCACGATTTCTCGAAGGCTTCTGATAGCTTAAACCACGGCTTTCTTCTTTACAAGCTTTGGAGCTATGGGATCGGTAACCCTGTTCGGGGCTAGTTATAATCATTCCTACCCCAACGACCCTTTCAGGTCATTTATTGGAAGTAACTGACAAGTTCGCTGACCTCGGAAGCTACTCCTGCGCTAATCGTTTAACGGTGGAAGTCTCTTTGCGCGTCTTTAATGCCCCGTTTGTTTTTGTTAATCTCCGCCATCTCTGACGTCGATGCGACCTGAGTCTCACCTTGAAGGGCCGAATCTATAATGTCACAATGATAGCTGTCCAGCCTACGGTTGCGGGACTTGGGTTGTTCGCGCAAAGCATTTGGGAGACTATGTGTGTTTTTGACTACCGTTGCTTTCGGAGCATTGCTTGTACTCGATGGCAACATCACACTAGTAGTGAGGATGTTTGACGGAGGATTTTCAAATCAGACACTCTTTGCCGGCCACTGAGCGGCATAATTTTACTGCGCAAACTTCAGTGGCTTGGACATGTACTTCGCATGCCTACTCATCGTTTACCTCGCTGTGCCCACTTTCACGTGCTCAGAAATCGGCTGGAAGCGAAAGCAAGGTGGCCAACATATGAGTTGGGCCAGCAGTATGAAGGAACTAAAAGTTAGCCGTGCTCGGGTGCTCTCGACTCCCTGGCTAAGTTCGCAAGAATCATGAACACGCATGGCTGGAAACCCTCTCAGATATGGCAAGAAACCGTGCGCAATGACGGACATGCTGTGACAGTGTTTATATTCTTTTTATCTTCGTTTGTTTATTTCACTTCCCATATGTTGTAGCACCATGCTAATTGTACTATTGGCTATGTGTTGAGTATATATATATATATATATATATATATATATATATATGCCAATGAGGTTTAAATGTACGAGCGCAAAGCGCTCTGTCCGACACATTAGAGGTTCACCTTACCGTCCATGTAGGCTCGGTACTAGGACTGCGACTATTGCTAGTGTTCATAAACGACCTTGCGGTAGTACTGACGTCAAACTTTCTATTCGTTGCGGTCGTTCTCAAGATGTGGCGGGAAATCAAGCTGGTAGACTACCATATAACTGTAAGGCGATCACAACAAGGCTTACTAGTGGTCCGCTCAGAACATGCTTGAGTTTAACCCTGTCAAAGGTAAAATAATGAGCATGCGCCACCAGAGTATCTACGAATATCGACTGTGCGAACACGTCTTGCAGCGTACTGCTCATGAGATTGATTTTGAGGTGCTGGCACAGGACGACCTCGGATGCTCAAGACAGATTGAGAAAGCAGTGAAAAAACCTACCAACAATTAAGTCTACTCTGTAAGGCGTTTGGCCGGTCTGATACCCCTTATTTTGCTAATGTTCAACACCTACCTCAGTCCGCATGTAGAATGCGCCATCCATGTGTAACACTCTTGAAAAAATGTGACCTCACTGCTCTTGAGAAGCTACTACGGAGGGCGACAAAAATGTTAAGGGATTGCTGCACCTCCCTTACTGTTTGAGACTAAACAGTTTGGGAGTTTTCAACGAACAATACCGTCTTCTGTGAGGTGATCTCATATTGGTGTATCAGATCCTTTTGGATCCTAACCACCCATACCGACCCTTATTGAAACAGCCATAGCACTACATTGAGAGGTCACCAGTTGAAGTCAGCAGCACAGTATAGCCGGCTGGAATGCAGGTGGAACTTGTTCTCCATTCGTATATCCCAACCGTGGAACACTTCCACATTCGGTCCTCTTCGCTCTACGTTAGCGGAATTTGAAACCCGACTTGAGGACGCATTACACCAATTACATTACATTATCTAACCCAATTATCTTGAACACGGGACGAAGTAACCAACATATGTTCACATACAATTTGAGGTAAGTCCATCGCTACGCGTTTTTACCGATAAATTCACTTTACCTACAGAAAGAGTTAAGCGTGTTACTTTTTTGTTCATTATAAATCCATCGTTCCGCTGTTGGTTGACGACTCCGAAGACCGTTGATGGTTGCTACGAGAGAAGTGGTGCACAGCCTTCGTAACTGTACTACCTTGAAATGATGGTTCCATCGTGGAACGGGCTTAGACACAGCAGGTGTTTGCATCATCGAGTAACTGATTAAGTCCATTTCACATAGGCTAGGTTCTCACTCAATGCGATTTTGCCCAACAGTTTCTTGGCTCTATCTTTGTCCTGGGGTAATGTCAGTTGGATTCCAGTATCGAATGAGGACTTCGCCTATTGTTTAGCTATTTGCTACCATCATAGTTGGTTTGTGCATGAGAAAGCACAGTTTACCCATGATGCTCCCATGGGCACATGTGTATGGTATCGCTTTAACATCACTTTGGGCATACCTTCAACCCATGTGGCCCATATACTTATGTCAGTAACCAGTGTAGGGGGATCCACAATTCGGACAACAGCATTATTGCACCGTGATACCACACCGTTAGCTGAAGACTTGGGTTACACCGATAACAGTGAATTATTACATGTTGGTTTCCCGGTCAATCTCCGCGTGAAAGTTAACCGGTGACAATGTCTCCCACATGCGTGGTTAAAGTTAAAACCGGATCATTATAACTTCGTACCACTTGTTGTTAATGTGTTGAAAATGAAATGGTGTCACTGTGTACGTTTGCCTCCAAGCGTCGCAGCCACTCCTTCGACCGCACAATGCTTACAGGCGCCGTCACCATGGTCTCCCTCACTCTTGCTGCACCACACCAATCTCGCTGGACGGAGGTGCACACCGACGCCGTCATTTCTAGCCGATCGATGCACTAGCAACGTCAGTCGCCCATATCGCACTGGAAACAGCACCATGAGTTGGTGTGACCAGTCTGGAAAGAATACCAGCACACGTGGTAGTCTGTCTGGTCATATGACGACAGTCTGTCGATGCCTTGTCGAATGTCTGCGTATGAAGTTCCACCTATGGTAGGACACATCAACGATGCGCCAGAATAGCTTAAACTTGGCTCCAGCCTCCTATCTAACCTCGCAGGGAAGTGGGAAAGACAGTTTAGCCACGCTTTGATTGGTTAGGGTAGTCTTTGTGTCGCTGTTTTGACGATCCGGCCGATCATGCACGCGTAGTGCGATTCCGGTAATTAACGGCCAGAGAGCTTGGCACATTCGCCGCACTAGAGTCTGCTCCTCCAGTCCGCTTGGCAACATACCAGATAACATTACTATTTCAGCAAACATTTCGTCAGGATTTTCTATTTGACGGTCCAGTTCGGCCTTCCTTATTTATCATGGCTTCTGCGACGAAACGGTTAGTTTACACTTTTTGCTAAAATTGTTTGCAATTCGTCTTCTCAAATGTTTATCTGGAAAGTACGTTTATGGTACTATTAGCCCGTTTCTGTCCACAGTCACAATCTAGGCATCAGTTAACGGAAATCTCCTTTTGCAGTCAACGAACAGTGGTCTGAATTCAAAGCTAAAGCGTCATCACTTTTCTCCCCTCCAATACATTTATCTTTCACACTTGTTACATGCAGATTGTTACTAACCAGTGCTCCATCAACGTTTTGCTTGCAGCAACTAATAGTCCTCGTTACGTTTTGGAGTATGGATAATGTCCTGGGGTTGTGACAGCTATTCACAATTTGTGGCCACTGGGACCACGTCCAAAACCGCGAATTTCCAGTGATGCTCCATCCCAGGGCTGCACAACGAATTCTTAAACGCTATTTTGACGTTGCTCGCAGAGCCGTACATATTAGTAGGCAAAATAAGATTTATTTATTTGGTTGTCGCTGGTTTACCAGGCTAGTATCGCTCACGTGACGCGAGTCGTGAGATGCAAAACACGAACTGCACCGCCAGAAACCCGACTAGACTGATTTCCTTCAGTAATAAAATATCCCATTGGATGATTACAAGTAAATGCAAGACATGCTTTTAAAATTCCTCTTCAGGATTGTACAATTATACGTGGAAAAATAACAAAATGTGACACAACTTAAGAGTTGGTAAGATACATTCGGTTCACAACCACTGATCACTACCCGTTAGGTCACAAGTGCGGCGTACACACCATTCCGTGAGCCGGATGTCGCAGTTCGGGTGGGCTAAGGCCGTTTTCACGTCTGATCGAGCCGACTCGTTACAGTCGAATCGCGATGACCTCCGCGGATTCAAGCAAACACCCACGAACCCACTTTGATCGATTGTCTAGGTGTGATAGATCACTTTAAATGACTCAGACAAGTTGGTGGCGCAAGCATTGTCGACGAAATGCGTGGCTATGGATGAGTTGGTTTGTTTTCGACAAGTTGTCATGAGCCAGGCCGGATGGTGTTCTTTCACCTTTTCAGACAGGCGCCTCGTCGTTCTGCCGATCTGCTTCAACCAGAACGTAACCAGGTGCGCCTTTACTCATCTCCCTCCGGGAATTCAAATGAATCATGTGACACGTAGTCAGCTAACGACATACAGCGGGAACGCGATGACCGTCTACATATTGAATGCAGCCTCGTCGATCGTGATGACTGAGTTTTGTCCTGAAGTAAATCACTCCCCAACTCGAGCTTGAACGTTAGATCCAATTACAAAACGAGCATGGAACGGGTCAACGAGAGTAGACTATCTTTCAAGGGTTTTGCAAACAATGGCTTGTTGTGGTAAACAATTCTCAAGCGCGCTGCGAAATAAGTTTTCTCAACATCATCTTTCAGACGTGCGATATCAGCTGCAGTATTGCCTTTAAATGGCAAATGTATGAACAGATCTTTCTTGGGAGCAATGATCCTAGGTGGCTTTTGCTTTCGTCCTTTCAGATGCTTCATAATAAACTTATAGGGGTAACCATTTTCCCAAAGGGCGTCGCTGATTCTCTGTAGCTCTTCCTTGACGGTACCCGGAGGGCAAATACTTCGTGCCCTGAAGGCAAGAGATTGGATTAAACTTCTTTTGTGTTGTAAAGGTACTGCGCTGTGAAAGTTAGTGTACTGCCTGTCCACGTATGCTTTCTGTGTACCTTCCTGCTACATGAGCTGTCCGAGTTGCGGATAACTTTTACATCCGATTCGACGCTTACCTCGCACAATCAGCGTTATGTAAACTTTTCGGTCTGACGAGAGTTTGCCGAAAAGAATTCTTAACAATTAACTGGTTTCTGGTCTTGCTTCATGTGAATTACAAAACGAACACTTCAAACCCTAGCATGAATGTCCTGAATGTTTTACTAGTGGCACTACTGGAGATGGCTTCATTTCCTATTGATGATTTCGTGTCCTAACGCATTATGAAGCGACTGATGGCTATCAGGAGGAGCTAGCATGTTTTTGTCACAGACTCAGCGAGTAGAGAAGGTGTCAGAGTAGAGAGTAAGAAGTTAAAAAGAACTGAATGACTTAAATGACCTAAATGGCTTAAAATAAAATAGAATGACTTAAAATAGTAAATAGTAAAACAAGCAAAACAGAGAGCTTATTTATCTCTGTGAGCCTATTACTCACTATACATAATAACAGCCATGAAGGTGAACTGATACGGTGTTGACTAACTTGCTATTTTGCCACACTGGCACAAGGTCAAATGGAGTGTGCGAGTGCAGATGAAAGCTTTCGACGGACTACCTCGCATGGAAGCAAGTACCCAGGAGGCGGTTCCATGGATAGCCGTATTACTTCACGAACTTTATTCAACAACCACTTTCATCCTACTCTCAAACTTTCCTTCTTTCTAACAATGTTGTCGATCGAACTCCTCCAAAACCTATCTTGGAACCGTTCTGGATAATTCGAAATAACATCTACCTTTGCGATCCTGTTGTACTGATTACTCGGACCACGAAGTTAGGCTGTATCTCATGCAGCCGATATATATATATATATATATATATATATATATATATATATATATATATATATATATATATAGCAAATGGACTAGAACTACTGTGGCAATGATTTTATTCCCGATTTATAACTTGATACAACTTAATTGGAGTGTTCAACTACTTAGTTAAAATGGGCCAAGTAGTGCTGGCTAATAGGGGTATTAGATAAAAGCACAACAAGTTTTCGCAAGGGTGCCTGAATTGCACGTCGGTATCCGGTCATGACAGTGTGGATGTTTGTCTTCTGCAACTAACTTGCCGGTGAAAGATCGGTCAAACACAGGTTACCTTGGCAAGAAATGAGGTCACACCCGGAGATGATGGTGGCAGGCAATGCAGGTACTCGTTGGGGCCAAAGTGTGAAAACAGAAACGCAGTTAAACTAAACAAATTCCTTGACACATGAACGCGAGTACAGGGCGCGGTACATTGGTTAGTAGGATGATAAATGCATCTTATTCAGAGAAGGAAAATTCTTTAAACTTTCTCATCCAGTCGCAATGTTTCTTACCTTCGTTGCACATGGTTCATCCAAACCTTGTGCAGACAGCTAAATCGATGGATGGGTTGATAAATGAATGAATAGACAAATAGACTGATAGATTGATTGACTGGTAAGTAATTGTGCTTTTCCAGACTTATCGAAGCCTGCTGGCTGAGGAAGGGACTGCAACGAATTGCTTCTGAAGTCATTATTTGTTTGTTTGCAACGTGTTAAAATACATGCGACCCTTCTTCCTTTATTCTACACATGTGTTTCCTACATGATGGTTACGCGCTTCAGTAACGCAAGAATGTGTTTTGCTTTCCTCTGCAAATTACAATAGATGCCGGCAAGTAGACTTTTCACCCTTACCAGTCCTTTACATATAGGAAGCTAACATATGAAGGAACAGTTCACGTCAAGAGTATGATCACCGCTGCGACCAATTTGTCTTCGCAAAGAGCGGATCGAGCACATGTATTGCGACCTAAGAGAGGCAACTTCTCGGTATAAGGCATGGTTTGCTTGAACAATACTCAGGCACAACCTAGGAGCTGTGTATATGCATGTCGATAGATTGCACCTGGCTTTACCTCTTTTGATTTGATGCAACAGATTTACCGCAGCAGGGTGCCTGTAGGGGTTCGTGGGAGAATGACGGTCTGCAATAATATTCAGGTGGTGCGTATTACATTACCAACTTTCACAATGTGGACCGGTGTGTTTCTTTGCAACCAGTATTGACCACAGGCCGGATGAGTTATATAAAATAACTTTGGATATGAATATAGATGATACACAGATACGTGCTGCTCCCAGACATTGTAGCCTTTTTCTCATTCTTTATGCAATCCCGACATACTTTACCATTTTCAAAGAAATAGGGGGGTTTCCAAACTTATCCCGTGAGAGTTGACTGCATGTGTTAGCCGGCTGGAGGCATAGTGAACTCGTTACACCATTGGTGCAGCGTAATTTTATGTATGGCGCAAGCATTGTGTGCTAGAATGCAACGTGCAACAGCGACAATGCTTGTTTCCTTTTCGGACTCGGTTATAACCAAAGGGGTTCAAACGAGGTCGAAACAGCCATGACGAATGGAGGTAGATGACGAGCACTCTAAAGCAGAAAGTTGAACTCATTATTGTGTCAATTTTTAACAAGCTGGATAGTTTGATACTGCAAGTATCTGCCGAAAAGTAACATCACCCAGCGTTCTGTACTATTCTATGATTTGTTATGAACCAAACCAAGGGGGTAACTAGGTCTAAGGTCCGTTTAGTGTTGAAAAAGCAATACTGCGAAGGAAGTTGCCATGACTCCCGCCATCGTGAAAAAGATTACAAAAGGAAGAGGAAAGGATGTCCGCTTGGGAGGTTTCAGTAACTTTCCGATGTCATTTAAATTATCATTTGACTTCCCCGTATCGGCGAGACCAACCGAATCTTGCCCCCGAGTCTCTTTTTGGACCGTATATGGGCGACTTAAAATTCAGCGCATAGGTAGCTACGATCGACCTTGATTTTTCCAGCCGCTCATCTCTTGTTTATCACTTAATCTGAGTGCAGCTATCGTAAGCGTGTCACACCACACGAAGTAAACCTACGCTCAGCGGTGACCTTGAAAGAACGATACCAGTAGATGGTACCCTTGGCTCTTTATCCGGACTTACCTTTGCTCATCACTAAAGATGCAATGTGGAGGCAGCTGAAATATTCTGGTAATTTATCCTCTGTACACAGATATATAGACACTTTCGGAGTATCAACACAATTCCGCTGATAGTTTTCCCGTCCACCTATGTATTAACTTGTGTTTGTCCCAAATCTTGGCACAAGTGAGATAATTTATGAACACAACATATAGGTTCAAGTGCCATACCTCCATAACTTCGTAGGGTTAATGCTCTGAGGGATAAATGAGCCTTTCTTGATTGAATGCTTAACTGATTTAGGATTCCTTGCTCCGGTTTCACTAGCACATTCTCATCAAGCGCTGTTAGTCAATGAAAACGAGGCGATATTTTCAAACTAAACACATCTACTAATCAATCCCACGTAATGTTCTTAGTGACTGGTACTAGGGAATAGTATGAGACGACAGATCTAATTGGGCCTAATTAAATGCTTATCATCCCGCATGCCATTCTTCCAGATGGCGATTACATCTGGACCGTGTCTAGTTACCAATGGTGTGTAACCATTTATATCGGTCATCCTGGTTAGACTTCCTAGTCCTCAGTACAAAACATAACTGTAATGCGCCTTACCTGGCTCGATGTTCATTGAGGTGTTCCAATGACTGCTCGGATCTCCACAGACTACATCGCATAGGCATTTATACTGAGAACAAGTGTTGCTGTGATACCAACTCGCCAGGCCCTCTTCATTGGGTTATTGGAGGTAGATAGTGTTTCCAACAATATTAAAACTGATGGCTTCTTTCGAATTTCCATTGCATGCCCTATACTTCTGAAAGCTTGGGGCAGTGAACTCAGAGTTCTGTACTTTTAGTGTACATTGTAAGTTAGATCTGTTCATTCAAGCGCTTAAACTTAGACACCAGTACTGTCCCTCTCTGATATAATCCCTAGAAATGTTTATAAATGTTGTGTATTATAACGTTCAGATAACACGCTCCTGCAACCTTTAGGAACCATAGCTTCAGATTCAGCACCCTGTCCTCGATAATAATGGCACCAGCATATTCGGCAATCTACTTTGAAGCACCACTATTAAATCCGGGCTGTCGGCTTTTATTTCAAGCAAGTTCACCTCCACTAATTACCGTCCCATTAGGCTCACACGTGGTCCGTGAGTTATGCAAATTGTTTGTGTGAATTATGAAATATCCCAGCTGTTTCGATACTCGGTACTAAATGATGAGTGTATTTATATCGCCATGTGAATCTGTAAATGCCTTTTAGATTAAAAGCAAGACAAAATATTTCTCTCCGTGTGGCATCAACAAATGGCTTGATTCTCCCAACTGTAGGATACCAACGTAACCGCAATTCAGGTTATTTTCTCATGCATCTTCACAAGCGGCATCCATGCCGCTTAATTCGGCTTAAACAAAAATGGCTAACAGTGTATAAATTTTGTTGGTCTAATTAATCACCGGTGCCTGGGTCACAACATAATGTGATGTTCATGGAGGCAGACAATTATGCTTTCACTAGGGCATCAACGATCGTGATTATGGTATCCATAATTTTTATCGAACCAAATCAGATTGAAATGTGTACGATGGATATTCCACCATCCGACAGGTAAAAACAAAAACAAATGTACCATTTGGACAGGCCCACCCCACGCTATCATATTGGGTGGTATTCAGCGATTCGCACAACCCCATTTCAAAAGATGGTGCTTATCTGATGAACACAACAAGCCGGGCACATGGTGCCAGACTTGCTTCCCTTTCCGTTGGGCGCATACAACAAATGCTTGTACCGCCGAGGTGCGCCTTTCACTCGGTCAATCAATATAGACCCAACATGCACACAATGCAACATCCCTAGTCAGGAGAGGAGAAATTGCCAAGAAACATAGTGGTAACTTTAGGGATTAATTCGAAAACCGTTCTTCCTCCTCCTCCTGAAACCTCTCAAGGTAAAATATTTGGTTGTTCGGAAAGTAATTTCGCTTTTTCGCTTTTTATTTCTTCACAGCCAACTTCACACTTAAGCGGCATAACCCTTATATTTTGACAGCTGGTATAGCAAGTCTTCCTTGTGAAAAAGTTCGATTGTTTCTGTGCAGCAGTTTCTGGTTGTTGCCTTTTCAAATATAGAAAGTAAAAAGCGGCATTTTCGGCATATTTTACTTTTTTAATATCGAAAATGTAAAAATGCTGATTAAGCAAGAAATTTATTGGATGGATATGGAGAAGATATATGGACAGAACGCCAGTGCCAAAACTATTTTGCAAATTTCTATCCGGCAAATTTGACGTTCACGATGCAACACATTCTGCAACAATGAACAATAAATATATATGGGTTAAGAAGCGTTGCTTTACCAGTCCCGTTGGATAGTTGATGGGAAAATCGACATAACAATAGTGATACTAATGATAGTAAAATAGTTTGCACTTTACATATGAAAATAAGGACTTATCTTTTGCTCCATCGTAGTCCTGCACTCGGCTTAGATTCACAACACCCGCAGTTAACATCAAATAATTCCATGGGAAACTCCAGGTGTAGGATTAAGACGTAGTGCTAACTGACAAAGTATAAGTGGATGAATGCATTGTCCAACCGTCTTTTAAATACTGTTAGTGTCGGTGCAGAGACGACCGATTGTTGGGGAGTATTCTATAGATGACAGACACGAATGGAAAAGAAATTTCTGCGGCACCTCAGGCGGCTATACTGTACAGCGAGTTTCAGTGAGTGGCTCCTCAGCGTTGTATTGGTGCTGAGTCGCAGTAAAGTGCGGCACACATGATGGCGATCTTGCAGAATCAAGTATGCTATAATCAGGTCGCCTCGTAGTCTGCGATAGCTTCCGCTGTATACCCCCAATCGTTGCAGTCTCTCCTGGTATGAAAGATTGCGCATTCCAATTACGTTCTTAGATGCCCAACGTTGTGGCTGCTCCAGTGCATTAAGGTCATGTTTCAGCCATGGATGCCAGGCTTGAATTGTCTATCCGACATGGGGGCGAACATACGCACTGAAAATTTGTCGAAATATGGAGCTGTCTATTTATCCAAAGACCCGTCGCAGCAGCCCGAAGTGTTGGTTCCCGGTCTTCGAGGCCATTTCGGATTGCTTGGAGCAACCCAAATCCGTTTGAACCAATACACCCAAGTCACGTACATGAGTTGATTGTTGTAGTATATTCGTTCCGAGCCGGTATGAGTAGCTGCTCTGATGTCGGATAGAAAGCGCCTTGCATTTACTGACTTTGAAATGTAGTAAGTTTTGGGTTGTGCATTGATACACTGTTTCTGGGTCACTAAAGCAAATGCTGGTCGGTGTTCGCCTGGATCCTGCGCCAGATCTTGATATCGTCGGCAAACATTAGGAAGTTTGCAGCAATTCCCTGTGCAAGGTCATTAATAAACACCAACAACAAACTTGGACCTAGAACTGAGCCTTGCGACGCACCACACTGGACTTGTATGGGGTTCGATAAAAAGCTCCGAACTCTGACCACTAATTGCCGTTGAAGTAGAACATTGGCAATCCAACTTAAAAGAGGAGAGTAGTATCCGATGGACTAGATGATCGAACGCTTTCGAAAAATCCAGGTTGATCACATCAGCCCCTTCTCCAGCGTCAGCTGAATCGGTCCAACTACTGCGTGCGATTAGTAAATTCGTTGTGCATGACCGCTGTCTACTGAAACCTTGCTGCTCAAGCGTTATGAGGTTAAAGTTTTCCAGGTAAAGCAACAGTGCATCGGTAACTATAGATTCCATATCTTCGAAGAGTATAGGAAGTAGGGATACTGGGCGGTACTTAGAGGACTCAGTTCTGCTTCCACTTTTGTGAATCTGGGTTATTATTTCCAAGTTTCCACATGGCAAGAACTTGATTCTGGTCTAAGCAGCACTGGAAAAGCTGAGCTAAAGGTCCTGCCAGTTGGCTTGCTGCTGCTTCCAGTACCTCTCTACGAATGATATCGACACCCAGCGATCTGTGTGCGTAGAGGCGTCAGCTTTTTCAATATAGCCTCCGCGGTAAAAGGGATGTGAGTTAGTCCTGGCGAGGAGACGACAAAGGTTGGAAGATCGCTTGGTGGCAGGACCCTCTGAAACGTGGGGGCTTATTGCATCCGCAGCGCATTTGCTGCTTCCACAGGCTTTCCTGTTGGGCCATCAGCCGTCCTGAGTGGACGAAATCCTTGCCTCATCTTTCGTAAGCTATTGACGTGCTTGTACAGCAGTTTGTGGTTTGCACTGAAGGTTTTTGCGACGTTCTGCTGATATGCGGCTTTGTCTCTTAGCAGTTGAGTGCAGTGGGCTACGTAGTTGTCCCAAATTTCTGGTGCTGGAGCTTCTCCAGACACTCACCATGCTGCGTTGCGTACTGTCATCCAATTTCGAGTTCTGCTCCTAACGAAAGCAAATGATTTACATTTGTCGCAAACGCTTATCTATGACGCATCTGAAATCAACTGACTGCATTTGTTGACGAACTCGAGCCAGGCGACTTCCGGGAGTTCTTCGGCAAGGAAAAACTAAGTTGTAGCGCTAACGAGCTGGGCTAATCGACCGTAGCTTGTGATGGTTGTACAGTTCCATCGTTCTCATTCCGATATTCTGCACAAGATCCATCCCGGATAACCTGTTACCTGTTCTGAACTGAGTGGGCAAAGTGATGGGATTGTAAAGAAGAACAGTGCTTAAGAGATCTTATAGATCGGCTTTGAATTGTTCTCCGATCATATACTTTGAAATCACCCATGACAATTATGTGAGTGTACTTACGTTATAAACGGCATCTTAAAGCAGCCGCTAAGTGACAGTCGGTTTCAGGTGTAGTTAGAGTGGCGGCACACCAAGACAATAAGGCAAGTGTCCATGCCTTTTAACTGCAAGTGGCACCAAAGAGAGTCGGGAAACTGCGGGTCTGAATCCGCCACGGCTTCGCACTGTAAGTCGCTTCGGTACTACAGGATTACCCCTCCTCCTTTTGTGAGCCTATCGTCCCGGATCAGCGATATACCCGGTAGCTAAAGTTCGCAGCTGAAGCTGATGAACACACGATAAGTGCATTAACTGATGCGAACCGGCGGATAACAATTAGTGATATCCCTGCGAGATTACATTTATCGAATTTGAGCATTCATGATCATTTGAAACGCCTAAGTTTAATCTCAAAGCTCTACAGATTTGTTCCTCATATTCTTACGGAAACAAATTTGTGCCGTCGCGTTCATGTCTGTAACTTGCTTCTCAAACTTCAAGAAAATGATTCATTTTTGAACCACATCATCACTGGGGAAGAAATGGGTTGACTACAACAATGTTAGACGCAAGAGACCATGGGACAAAAACGATGAACCGGTTCAAAGCACTTCGAAAACCGATATTCATCAAAAATAGTTGATGCTATCTAGTGCGATTTCAAATGAATCAAACTTTTTGGCTTTCTACTCTCAACAGCTGGACAAGTGGAATGATTCACTTAAACAGAAAAGGCCAGCATTGATTAATAGTAAAGGTCTAGTGTTCCACTAAGATAATGTCATACCTAATACAAGTTTGGCAACTCGCCAAAAGCGTTTGCACCTTGGATGGTATATGCAGCAACACCCACCATATTCTCCAGGTCCGGTAACTTCTGTTTATTATTTGTTCTCATCTCTTCGAAAATTCTAAACGAAAAATCTTTACTTCTAACGAGGATGTCAAAAATCAACTGGACCAGTATTTTGCAGGCAAAGAACAAAAGATTATGAGCGTGGAATCATAGTACTGCCAGCAAGTTGATGAAAGGTATTGACTAGAGTGGACAAGATATAATACAATAAAAGATTTATTCGCTATAAAAATACGTCTCATTTTCATTGGAAAGCGAAGTTGCTTACCGGACAAGCAGATAGCTGAAGGCAAATAGTTAAAGATTACTGTGGAGGGCGTGTTCTGCCGGATTCACCAGGGTCTCAGAAAAACGCTGTTTGCATTTATTCGGAGAAATACTTGTGGTACTACGATTACGTAACAAGATATGGTATAGTGCTATTTTGGGCTAGGACTTACTTAAACTAGGTCCTGGGCAGTCCTGCGCTGCAGACATAAGTCAGGAACAATCGATTATCACTGAATGGCAGTATATCGCTTGAGAGAGGTTACTTAGGCATATACATGCGCGCACAGTGCCATCCACTAAAATGTAAACTGGTAAAATGCTGCGACGCATGTGCGAAGCGTATATAACAGAAAGAAAAGTCCGGGAGGAGACCTCCGTAACCTTTATCCACCAATGTTTACTTTTTGCTCGTTTCCGAGGGATTTAAACTCTACAAGCTGGTGGCTTTTAAGTCCCGAGTCAGAAAACTAGGAGCGACTTACCACGACTAACTTAAAAGTGCGCGTTGTACTTGTTGTTGTTACTTTCGGCCAAGTTCAGATAGAGCAAAATGGCACTGTAATGTAACCAGGCGATGCGCGTATCCGCATCCTCGAAAACTGTGCAGTGAGATTACGCAGCTCATTGGTAAGCAGTGTCTGTCTACGTTACGTTGATAAGCCAACCCCGCACAACCCTGCCGGCCACCACTAGTTCAAAACAAGCCCCAGGACTTGACAGTGTACAAATTGTAATACTGCAGCTAGTCTGCATTTAATTAACATATGGCAAAGATCACAGTACCCTGATAGCATACTGGTAGGTTATAGACCATTACAGCCCACCAAATGTTAACAAAATTAGTGTGCAAGCTAACTGTGCTCAATTGCTCCGGTCTGTCTCATGAAGAGTGCGCGACATTTGACCGTCCCTGAGCACCGAGGTGGCCTATGACCATGCACTGTAACTAGTACGCACCCTCGTGTGAATGGATCGCGGCACGCAAACTATCCCTATCTGGACCCCGATTTACTTAGTAGTGAATCTCAGTCACTGTGATCACTACGATCGAACTTGAAACAGATAAATGTTGGGTGTCACCAGCTTGTGGTTCGGCGATCAACGGGTAAGTGTATTTGAATGTACATAGTATGCGCATGCTCCCACCGCAAAAAGTATTCTTGTCGTGATTTGTCTGCATATTGTGGTAGAAGCGCAAGCGAGACATAGTAAAAATACATAAGCAAAAATATCAGCACTAATGGTGACACGAACGATTGACAGAAACCACCACCAGCTTGTCATCTGCGACCGAAGATATTAATTCAACTCGACGCGCAGAGCTAAGAATACATCACTGCCTGTAAATCGCAGAAGGATCAGTTCGAAAAATGGAGTACGGTGTTATGGGGGAGAACAGAGAAGCCACAGGATACTAATAAGTTGATGACCGGAGGAAGTTAACGACGACATCAACCTTTTATTTGCTTCACCTTCAATGGTTTGCACAAACGTAATGTCGAGACGACTTGACACAGCAGCAGTACACGTTTGAACAGATTGGTAGCGGTAGATAGGTTAAAGGGAACTGTGAGGGCATGAATGAAAAAATATGCACGTATCTTCACATCGGGGGGTCGTTCACGTAGCAGTCCATTCTGTTGCACGCTGGCTTGCACCACCCGACACGTGTCTACACGGGCGCGGTAGGGCATGTCCAGGGAACAGCTGGGATCCCTGAGAACGTGTGATAAAAAGCGTAACAAACATGTTCGAATTCCTCTGGATAACACGTCCGTAATCCGTGCAGTCTCATATTCCCATCTATGTCCATTGTTCGCCCAAACCACGCTCAGGCAAGCGGATCAAACTAACCACCGAAACTCAGTGCATAGTTTTAGAACAGCTTTCCTTCAGCTATGGAAAGCCATGAACCCAAAACTTAAACTTCATAATTTAACCGCAAGACCTGGAATTGTACGTGCAGTAAGTATGTGATAAGCAAACCATAATAAAAAGATGAGAATTAATATCACCACTTCTATTTATTTGAGCTGTTTCCTATTCATACCGACTACACCGAAGAAAACAGTTCCCCTCTATCACCGGTCATTTTTGCGAAGTATGGTGTAAGTGGGTAGCAGCTTTTCAAAATTTACCTATCAAGGTGAGTTTAAACAATAACATGCCATCGGTGGCCACACAGAGCTTATGAATAGCGTGAGGTTTATCACCCACAACTTCACGTACACATCTTATCTGCAACGTAAAACAGAAGGTTTAGGATCGGGCTGGCTGAAATGACGATTTCTACTGGGTTGCTCTACACCATTTCGCCGCTTCAAGTGTATGAACTAGCTTGACAACACCCGAGGTTGCGACAACACAGCGTAAAGTGGGTTACCAAGCTGAACCCAACCCCGCGCTAAATTTTCGTGGGTATCAAACAGAAGTCTTTCAAAAATTCAAGTATCTCGGCAGCTATAGTAGAGTCCGTGGGATCAATGATGAGATTACCAGCCATATAGCTCAAAGATCTTTTAGCAATCCGCGCCACCCATTGCACTGGCGCGACATCACCCTTAATCCGGAAGGATAGAGTTTACAATGCAGCCGTGCGTTCAAGCCTCATACAATACTGAAACCTGGCCCATCTGGTCAACAGACATAGATAGGCCAGTTACGTTCGATCATCGCTGCCTTCGCAGCTTAGCTCATGTCTGGTGGGAACACCGCATGAGCAATGAACGTGTACTTAGTGCAGGAACAGCGAATGAACCGCTCAACCCAATCATATCACGCCCCAAGCTTCGATGGCTGGGCCACATGTTGCGCATGCCAGCGCACCGACTTCCGCGACGTGCGTTGTTTGTGCATCGGGGGTGTGGGTAGAAGAAGGAGTGTAGGCCAACCGCTGACTTGGTCAAACGGAATGAAGGCCCTCACTTCGAATTGCGAGTCGGTTGGTATCTCCTGACTGCTGGGCATGAATATGTTTGCTTGGATACACTAGCTGACATGGCGAGGAGCCGATCTCATTGACGTCTATGTTCTGCGTTCCCTTGTTCCTCCCCATCCCGCTTATCTTCCCCTCCAAGCCCGGTCTCTGTTTTGTAGCACGATATATTACTAAGCAGTTATTACCTATTTTTTGTACTCTATGATATCTCTTCACACATCTCGTCTTTGGTATTGCCACACGATAGCTGAAGTGTGTTTCTAACTTTCAGCTAATGTGTAATTATGATCCTCGCTACCAAAGTGCACCGATTGCAACAATAGATCAAGGGTCTATAACGGGTAAAAAAGCAAATACTTGACAAGTCCTGTAGGATGGTTATAGTTAAAAGTACGAGATAAAAACACAGTATCAATATGAGGGCGCGCAAGTTAGATGATTTACTAACAGGTCTACAGTAACACAGGTATGAGTGTTTCTTCTCGAGGTTTAATGGCTTAATAGTCCACTGTATGTTCTGCACAAATGCCGTCATTTGGTGGTCATGAGCTATATCACGCAGTATACCTGTCTGTGTGTCGTTAAGTCCTCTTTTGATTGTGATAAGGTGGGAGAATTAATTACGTGCACTGGGGGGAATTACCCAAACTGTGATATCCTGATGGAGAAGTTATCTTATTGGCATGCCAGTCGGTTGTAGTGCGTGGCCAACTTAATACCATCGTTCCACAGCTATGTATTTTGGCAGTTTCAAAAGATGGTGGCAAGTGTGCTTAAGATTTTTTGGATTCGAGACACCATTATGAGATTGCTTCGTAGATACCGATAGCGTGTACGGTAGACTCCCAGTGTTTTCAGCCTAAGTAGCTACGGAAGGTGGGACAAGCCTTTGAGGTACTCTTTCGCACTACATTATACACTCTCGAAAGCGGTGAGTCGATGTTTCTGCCAGGGTTGCCACACCTGTATAGAGTATCCCGCGTGCAGTCTCACGTACGGGTCAAGCATTTACGGAAAGATTGACGTGTTGCACTTTCCACATGCTCTATAAGGAGACCGAAGTGCTGATTCCCATTTTTTCATGATATATCGGTCTGCCTAAAACAAAAAAGATCATCTTGCACGAGCACGCCCAGCTCGCACTCATGGGGAACGCGCTGTAGCATTTGTGGCCCTAGCCGGTAGTGGTGAGTACTCTGGTGGCGTATGCCCAGAACTTTGCACTAAGTGGCGTTGAACGGGAGCATGTTCCCGGTGGACTAGGTGCTATCTTCATCGAGATCAGTTCACAGAATTGTATGATCCTCCATCCTAGTGAAAGCACACCATAGTTTCGGATCAACGACGAAAACTTAAAGTAATTGCCCTCGCGCGGTCATTTATTATGATCACAGACAAACGTACTGAACTTCGATAGGGTCGGATAAGGTGCTGCGATCCCTCATCTTTATATAAATAAATAAATGACTGAAGTCGGACGCAAAATTTGTCTATCCATCCCAGAACCGGAACCCCCACCCCATAATACCGAAGCATGTAAAGTAGAATGCAATGACACAAACTGTCAAATGTCTTTGAGAGATGCAGATAGGCGGTATCTGGTCCTACACCGACATCCACGGGATCCATCCATCATGCAAGAGCTATCAGTAAGTTAGTAGTGCATGATAGATTTAGGGGAAATCCGTTCTGCTTTATAGCGAGAATCTGGTTGGTTACTGTCCAGGTACCGCATGAGTGCCCTAGCAACAATGGGCTCTATGATGTTGGAGATCACCGGAAGTAATGTTACCGGTTGACTATTCGCTGGTTCTACACGACTGCCACCCTTGTAGGTGTGCGTAACGATCCCGTGCTCCTACTTTATGGTAACCATCAGCCCATTAAGACATCGTTTAAAGTGTATGGATACTGGTTCATCTAAACTCATGGCAGCCATTTTCAGCACCTCTGGGCGAGTAACATCTGCACCAGGTGAGCTGCATTCGTGCAAGGATATCAGCCACTTCAGTAAACCTGTGATGGTTAAGGGATACGTGGTTAAACTGCGATGGCGTTATGATCTGCGCAGGAAGAATGTAAGATGACGGCACATTTCGGAAGATACCAGAAAAGTTGACCGACTCTTGTGTCGTTTGCGTAAGCCCAAGGGTTGTGCGTAGGGGATGAATTCGATGCTTGACTCTACGAAGTTTGTTCACGTCTCTGTTAAGAGGCATAGGTATAGAGCAAAACCCTGTCAGGAGGTCCTGTTGGTACTTTACTCTATCCTCTCGGAAGAGTATGACGCAGTGTTTCCTTTGTATTGTATAGATATCCCAGATGACCTCGCTTGTTAAGGCTACGTCGGCCAGCCAAGCTGAGCATCACAAGGCCATTCATTTTCGATTCATGCTCCGTAAGAACTGCTTCATCTTTTTGTGTGGTCCAGTTTGGTTTCTGATACGTGTGCCACCAGTTTGCTGAATCGGCTTACAAACTTCCCCAGGACACCTCGGGGATCAAGCGGCCAGGAACGACCGGCTAGACGTCCCAATGAGATCAAACAGATTACCATAATTGGTTACGACCTGATATTCTTCGCTGCTCTCTTTAACATATTCTGCACATGTAGCGGGACAGTAGTGTCACGTAATCGGTGCGGAACAGAATGGTGCCCGTTGGTTAGACGAACCGTTCAATGAAGTTGACAATTTTGTTGCAAGCGTTTCGTCACCAGTTGCGGTGACATCATAAGTGCGTTAGCGTGCAACGGAGCAGAGCGACGCGCATTTATGTGTGAACCGGGTACATCATCGTCATTGCTCGTTTGGGCAGGTGACCTTTGAACGTGACCTCAGCGACCATTGCCTCGTGATCATGGCGAGTGTGCCCACAGCCGAATATGTCTCTTCAGCTGCGCGTATGTTGTCCTCTTCTATTAGACGTATTTGACTGCGGTGGTGGTTCTTTGCCCGTAGATTTGCGTAGACGGCGTCCAATTAAACAAATCGACGGATCAAGTTCCTAAGAATTTTCTAGCCTGCGCTATATTTCTGCATGCTAAAATGGTTACTTTTTCCAAGTCAAAATGATAACCTGCTTCATCCTTGCGGTATATATATATATATATATATATATATATATATATATATATATATAACAATCCAAGAAATGGACTTGTTGCCATCGAACAACCATCGGAAGCAAAGGAAAGTACGAGGTAATTAAAAATACTTTTCCACACACGGATTTTTTCTTTATTGTCATTCTTTTATTTTTCTTTATTGGCATTTCTGTTGGCATTTCTTTAATGTCATTTTCAAGTTTTGAGGCATTATGTGAATCAGGACCATTTTGCACATAATTCTTCAAGTGATCCTGGGTACAGGCCATGTCTTCAAGCGAGACAAGACACGTGCACCCCTCATCGTTGGGTCCCCATTCAGGAAGGCGCACTGGTCCAACGGCGGTTAGACATAACGTCTGTGTTTTCATGTGCTTTCCGTAGATCTCTAATACCGCCGCTATAGGTGCCTTATACGACTACCGATAGAAACAGTTTTGAGCTTCCAAAAGTGGTCATAACATTTGGTGTAGTATGCAAATCAAATGAAATTCCGTGTGTATACCTCAACAGAGAAAATTAAAACTTGAAACTCGTCGGAAGATGGTAGTCCATAATGCGCAGACACGAGGGATGTTGCGCGTTGGAAGGAGCACGTCAAGCCCGAACTAATAAATATGTGCAAGCGCGATTACAATGAAAATTGCAGACAGTGGTAAAAAAGCGAGAACTTTAGAATATTCTTCCCATTTAATTGGTGGCTTAAGTTTGCTAAGTGCGTCGCATGGTGACGCATCTACCCTGTCATCTGCACGACAGTACCGTGCAACTCAGTGCATAGTGAACGGCGTTATATCACTCCGGTCGTTGCCATCCACCGTAGTTTCGTGGTTTTAATCAGAGATTGGCAGTAGCCTAGTTGCGGGTTCGAGCCCTACAACGGTCAGTTGTAATGCGTACTGCTGACAATTCTCGAAAAGATGAAGCAGCCGTTCAGCGTTTTTCCTGTCGTGTAGTGGCTATCTGCCTGAGTCTAGATGTGATGACTTTCTACCCATAACATTCCACTCCTGATAATATACCCTTGAAAACACAGACTACCTACAGATGCAGTGAAAGTTACCAAGGCCGGTCTTTGCCTGAACAGGTAGTTAGAGTGGGCCTATAAAATGCTTGATGGGATCTCTTGATCCGATCATTCTAAACCGCGTCCGCTGGCAGACTCAGACTGGAGAGCGAACGTCGTTCAGCCATGATTAACTTCAAAAACAACATGACGTGATCTCTTACATGCAAATGCCCTGTAAGTGGCTAATCCGAGAACTTGCCTTCGTTATTGTGTTCTTTGAGGGGCCCCTAGACCATTTGAACTACAACGGTAATTATGCAATGCCTCGCATCGCGTCTCGCTATTATCATCCTGATTTCACATAAAGGCTACGCCATGTATGGACCGGCTAATTTGGCCTGAAAACACTCTTTCAACAGAACGAATATGCACAAAACCGATCGCAATAATTACCTCGGTTCCTTCCTTAGAGTAGGACCTCAAAAAAACAGCAGTCATTAATAAAGTTGCCAATGGTCTCGCAGAATTTTACACATGAAGAAACACGAGAGGCGCGGAAACCAGGCTCATGGAAAGAATAAACGCCCATAGGGTAATTCGCGCTACACTTACTGTGATAACAATAGGGTTGTAGCATTGTGTTCCCCGTATCCTTCGGAAAATTACAGTGCGAACACGTATGTTGTAAGCTCATACCATTACATACCAGCTGATCACATGTAAACTAGTAACACGTACAACAATCAATGAAAAGGAAAATAAATCAATGATTTAAAGGCCGCAAGACAGGATGAGAAATTAAGTAAACGTGAGGCCAAAAGCAGGGATACGATTAGTGAAATGACTGGCACGAACCCCAAGGAAGCTTGCGTGTGACAGTTAATTGATTTTTGTATGCAAAGGTCTGGACGATCCCGGTTGATGCCTACGGGCTCAGCGAGCTTGAGTATTTTGGCATTCATATTGCAATAGATGGCGGTAAATGCCATGTTAGAGTCGACTTGATGGTCAGTGCTAGGCAGGTGCTTAGCGATCGATGAGGCCGGCACCTTTAAATGGGCACCTGTGCATCAGCTGTCAGAGTGGCTGCAAGCCATTTCGGAATATGTTGTCCGATCTGTTTACGCAAACACTGGTCTGTTCTGCCAAGGTAACTGCTTCCACAGCTACAGACAAATTGGTAAATATAATGTGTTATGGTTGAGATCGGTGGGGTTCGCTTGACCGGAGGCGTTGGTAACTTCTGGGTTGTCCATAGATGACACAATCCGGCAGAAGTGAATGTTCGTTAAATTGCAGTGGCCACACATCGCGCAACTTGCGTCTCTACAACATCTCCTTTGAATGGTAAATGGAGGTAGACCGGTATTTTTGACCCAGTAGGAGACTTTTGTTTGTTCTCTTTACTCATACGTCTGTGGAACTTAGTGAAAGATTCCGGGTAGCCATTTTTTTCGTAGCGTCTGTGTAATGAATTATATTTCAGATTCTATACATGCAGAACTATATGTTCTGTGCGCTCATGGGAGCAGGGTTTTCCCGAGGCAGCGTTTGTCCTGAATCGGCATGAAGCTACGGAAATTTTCGTACATTTTTGACCGGCTCCACACATCACAAACTGGCATGTTGGTTTGTTGGAACACTTGCACCAGTGAGGTGAATGATTGCGCAACACAGTGAACGACACCTTCGAATTGATAAAACACGTGTAAAGTATAGACATCGCTGACAAGGTGATGTGTTCCCCAGTTGTTCCAACCATTTTTACGAACGGCCTATAGAGGGAGAACATAGGCTCAATTGTAACAGACCAGAAAGCTGCTTTAGCAATGTCCGTTGTATATCTGAATGATTTAATTCTGTTGTGCGCTGAGAATGCACACTTCTTGTTCGAAGGTGCGTCCTTCTGGCAGGTGAACAGAGTTGTTATGAGGAGTCCACTTTGCCCTAACCTAGCGGATATCTTCATCGCAGTGGTTGAATCAGGTTGTGAAACACGTATCGATCAGATATGACTGTACAAACGATACGTTGATGCCACGTTAGCAATCGCCCCGAATATCCGTACCGTACAGTCTATTCTGAAAGC
Source organism: Dicrocoelium dendriticum (assembly GCA_944474145.2). Lineage (NCBI taxonomy): Eukaryota > Metazoa > Platyhelminthes > Trematoda > Plagiorchiida > Dicrocoeliidae > Dicrocoelium > Dicrocoelium dendriticum. The sequence continues at coordinate 179,671,700 of OX104063.1, forward strand.
TATGAGCAACATGCGCCCAAATGCCCAGTTTACATGTGAGGTGAAGAACAACGACTGTCTCGCTTTGTTGTATGTACTGTTGAACCAAATTACTGATGGTTCAATACGACGCTCTGTCTACCGCAAAGCTACTTAGCCAGGACTGTACAAAAACTTCCGTAGCTTCATGCCGATTCAGGACAAACGCTGCCTCGGGAAAACCCTGCTCCGACGAGCGCACAGAATATGTAATTCTGCATGTATAGAATCTGAAATACAATTCATTACACAGACGCTACGAACAAATGGCTACCCGGAATCTTTCACTAAGTCCCACAGACGTATGAGTAAAGATAACAAACAAAAGTCTCCTACTGGGTCAAAAATACCGGTCTACCTTCATTTACCATTCAAAGGAGATGTTGTAGCGACGCAAGTTGCGCGATGTGTAGCCACTGCAATTTAACGAACATTCACTTCTGCCGGATTGTGTCCTCTTTGGACAACCCAGAAGTTACCAACGCCTCCGGTCAAGCGAACCCCACCGATCTCAACCATAACACATTGTATTTGCCAATTTGTCTGTACCTGTGGAAGCAGTTACCTTGGCAGAACAGACCAGTGTTTGCGTAAACGGATCGGACAACATATTCCGAAATGGCTTGCAGCTACTCTGACAGCTGAGGCACAGGTGCCCATTTAAAGGTGCCGGCCTCGTCGATTGCTAAACATCTGCTTAGCACTGACCATCAAGTTGACTCTAACATGGCAATTACCGCTATCTATTGCAATACCAATGCCAAAATACTCAAGCTCGCTGAGCCCGTAGACATCAACCGGGATCGTCCAGACCTTTGCGTACAAAAGTCAATTAACTGTCACACACAAGCTTCCTTGGGGTTCGTGCCAGTCTTTTCACTAATCGTATCCTTGCTTTTGGCCTCACGTTTACGTGTTTTCTCTTCCTGTCTTGCGACCTTTAAATCATTGAATTTTTTTCCTTTTCATTGATTGTTGTACGTGTTACTAGTTTACATGTGATCAGCTTGTATGAAACGTATATATATATATATATATATATATATATATATATATATATATATATATATATATATATATATATATATATATATATGCAGGCAGGCAGGAAGTCACGAACAATGAATTGGTATGCTGTTCAGTCGGCTTTGCTTCTGTGTTGATGGAGTCCGACAGCTGAAGAGGAACGCAGACAAGTGGTAGCAAATAAATTCCTTCACACGTTGCTTGATGAGTAGAGGACAGGAAACGATCCAAGTTATTCGGGTAGCCTCCAGATCACTGTATCGAACATTTGTGCACGGATCTTTGATCGACTTAAATGTGATGGCGCTCGCGCTTGAGTTTAAACAGGAGCACGGTTAAAGTAGGTTGTTCTACTTATAAGCCGTAAGATAGTATCTGCATATAATACAGTTCACTGCATAGTCCCTGTAAGCCAGATCCAACCGAAAGTACTAGAACTGTTCTATGAGTTGATAAAGCGGGCGAATTCGGGAGAAAGTGGAGCTCATTACTGTTCGGCGGATAACTGTCATTTTTTAGTAGCAACTACACTATCGTGTAGCATCTAATTCAAAGAAGTTAGTCGTAATTGGATTTGTATGGTACAGGTTACAATTCACAATATATGGAGTCAGCCAGACAGCATGCAGTGTGCTGCAAAGCACTGGAAGACTGTCCTTCCTTCCGGGCATCGTCAGCAACCCGCATTTCACCTGCTCCATGCGAGACTACAGCCTAGTCAGCACCGTACATTATGGCACAGTGCTCGTTTCAGGTTCTAGTCTCACTGGAGACAGATGAAATGTGCATTATTGACGACTCCCAAAAGGACGAAACTACCGTAAATTACTTTTCTTGACGTATTCTGACTGGCTGAGTTCATATTTTTTGAATTTTAACGTATACAATGCCATGCTTCTTGTACTCAGCATACGGAGCAGACAGATTATTATACCATAAGTTACTTGACAGTTTGATTCTTATGTAATAACCGGGAGGAATGCCCCGTCCTCCACACTGCCGTAACCTGCATCTCAGTGAAGACTGTCTTTGTAAGCGTCGTGCCAAACGTTATCATAAAACGCTTAGAAGTCGAGGCCATTGTGATCTAATACAACCTGAACCGTGCAAACTGGAAGGACGGGTGTAAGCACTCAAACTGTAGTAACCGGACCACAGGTATTTTCCCATCGGATATCGGCGACGATTGTGTGGGATTGTTGTCACGTATTAGCTGTTCCAAGCAGGCTGGGTTGCTACGGCCATTACGTGTGTCAGTATTGTGATGTCGTCCTTATCGGCTGGCTAGTTGACTCCAGTATTGATCTAAGTGCACCTGCACAGATTATGCCATTTGGATTAAATCGGGAATGACTTCCGTGACTCTAGCACGCTGCTTTAAACCCGCTGATGAATATAGATACCTGGTGAGAATTGACAGCAAGATAACTGTGCGCAGTAAATTCCGTCCTTAAGTTCCCAGATGTATTTTTTACACTTCAAAAAACGCTTGCATCCTCTTCCTTTGGAACAAGATCCTCAAGCAGCAAAAGCACTTGCCCCTCAATGTCACCACCAAAAGTTAATTGTTAAGCAACCGGATGGAGTTTGCGGTGTCTAGAAGAGTAATTCTCTTATTTTAACCGCTTCTGATAGCAGTAAATGTGGTTTAGTTAATGGCTGTAATCCATCGTTTCCGAATAACTATTTTACCATACCAGGTCCTATATGGTACGGGTAAACAACAGGAACTTTGCTGCGGTTACATTCACTGTTGTCTGAGGTAGCAGAATCGTTAGCCTTCGGACAGCCTGATGACCACAATACTTCACACGCCCCATCCTGTACGCTCACTTCCGCCTTAAGGGATAGCGAGCTTAATAATTTTGTGCAGGGTTTCAAAGATACACCACTCCAGCTGTACTTTAATGTTCAGCGAAGCAGCGCACGGAACAACCTGAACAGTCAATGACTCTTCATCATACCGTGCCGTAATGAATGACAGAACATGGGTTCAGAGAGATTTGGTAACAATCGGTTACCAAACCTCTCCGAACTCATGACGTATCGGTCGGCTCCATGTATACTCCGTGAGTGACGAGGCACTTGTGAGTGCAGTTGGAGGAGAACAGCCACTATCTCCCTCCATCGCTGTCATTACGTGAAATAACGTGCTTACAAACACTGCACAATGTTGATCCGGCACCCTTCAATTTGTTGCCCTCTAATAGTACAATAAGCTACGTCGCGTTCGCGGATCTTATGGACTATTAAGGTTCAGTATAGAAATATTTTCGAAATACGGAAAGTTTGAAGTCTATTGACACTGCGATTCCTGGAAATGGAACTAAAATCTAGTTGACCGTTTGTCTACTCCGACGATCAGCTCGGATTTTGGCCAACCCAGTGTGAAACATTTGTTGCTTATAGTTCAGAAAGCCTCTCTAGATCTACATTGCACGTCATTTCAGCTAGATCTTAGTGACATATAAGTAGTGCGGACATTTAGCTTTGACGAATATTGCTTCCGAGACGCTTGTCTTCCACAGTGATTTGAAACAGTTGTTCTACCTAAAGGTTTTTCAATTGCATTCCTGTTGGCACATGTGACTGACATTTAGAAAGTTTACTTTCCAAGCTAATATGCACAACAGGGATCCTTAGTACACGCTAGTCGATTACAGTGGGAATTACTAGCTTATGAAGCATGCAGGAAAAATTGCAGTTGTCGAACCGTAGCTTTCGTTTTAAGAAGCGGTGATACTACGTTGCGGATAGCACATTTCAATGTACAGTTTTTCATTAAGCTAAAAAATGTTAGCTGCGGTTCAGATATTGCAACCCCCAATTTAAAGTCTGACATATCGTTCGTTTGACCAATCGGTGGCGTACTGTCTCATTGATTAATTTGGTACGTTTCGTTACCGCTTGAAACTCACTGATTAGCAAGAACTATATGTAGTTTCACTACGGTACCATAGTACGTCCGTCAGTGTAGTAGTTGGGCGCATGTGACAGAAAAGTAGGTTGACACCCTGCATTGACCAAGCGTTAGCGGCATAATCGGCATCAGTATAGAATAAGAGGCTACTGCACTGCGGAAAATTAACTTGTAAGCTGAAGTAGTGTTTCGCAATGCAGTCTTGTGTTGGTGTGCCTTGTGAAAAGTTTTCCGCAATGACATCATGGTGGCAGCCGTTTCCACGATTGACTGCGTTAAGCATGTCTGTAACAAAAGGGCACAGATGCAGTTCGCACCAAGTACCAGCCGGATGCAATGAGCAACTGCAGTAAGTTTAGGTGTTTCGCAGGAATATAAAACCTAGATAATTCACTATTTGCTTTCACTAGAGTTCTAATCTACTACGTGGATGAAGGTGCCCTTATTGGAAAGCCCCACACCTAGCCACAGTGACAAGTTTCAGTGCAATTCAACTAACTCTGTACGCATTACACCTCATCTCTGCAGCATAACTTTCTCATACATTTCAGCTTAAAACCAGTTGCTAAGTGCTAAAAATTGCGCACAGCTTACCTCACTTCCCGCCATTACGGAACTGTCACGTAGCGATTAGGACAACGGTAGACTAGCGTCGCGACATGTACCTCGATTGCAACTGCCCTATAATAAAGCTCATTAAAATGTTGCTCTCGAAGCAATGCTTTATTTGGCTACGACTACGTACATGCAGGACTCCATAGAGCCATCATGGACAGCAAAAAGATAGAAAAACACTTCACCCCGCCAGATATATTTCCTCTGCACCAAATCATTCATACATTGTGTTTTATGATACCTTTTAACTAGTGAATGTGGAACACGATGTTTGCTCTCCTTAATTTTATCCTTACAGCACATGCGTCCTGGACCCAAATGAGATGGCAAAATCCTCTGATCAATGAGAGACACATTGTCATTTACCGAATTTCGTCAAGCAGAGAGGACAGATGTTGCGACATGTCAATATTTCGATTGTTCTCTTTAGTCGCAAACACAATAGGAGCACTAACACGAACAATTAGATACATGGAAACATAAGCAAGATCAATCAAAATGTCACAGTCACGACCATGGCCACCGAATTGATTGCCTCAAGAGTTTCTGTACACGTAGCACAGGTTGATGGACCTTAGTTAACAACGCCTCACTGATTGCCAGCAGTATCGGGTTGTTGTTAAGTAATAACACTTTGAAGGCTGCCTCAGTGTTCACGTGATGACGCGTTGCCATGAGGTGCTTGGTGATAGAGGATGCGGGCTCCGATTAATTCTCAGATCTGTCCCATTTTATTGCGTAATCAAGTGTCCCAATCGCTTTGACAAATGTTCAGCTACCCTCTGAGCTAACTGACGGTTTGTTCTGCCTATGTAAATGTCACCGCAACCGCAAGTGAACGGGGGACCATGTAGCAAATGATATCGCACACAAGCTCCGGTCCGCCCTAACGCGCACCTACATGACAGCCCAGTTGCGACTCAGGCAAACCCCCGTCAGAATATCGCGTCAGGCAGTTCGGCCTCTCACGTAGTTTATCAGTTCACCTGCGGTTGTGGTGACATTTACATAGGCAGAACAAACCGTCAGTTAGCTCAGAGGGTAGCTGAACATTTGTCAAAGCGATTGGGACACTTGATTACGCAATAAAATGGGACAGATCTGAGAATTAATCGGAGCCCGCATCCTCTATCACCAAGCCCCTCATGGCAACGCGTCATCACGTGAACACTGAGGCAGCCTTCAAAGTGTTATTACTTAACAACAACCCGATACTGCTGGCAATCAGTGAGGCGTTGTTAACTAAGGAGTTAGGTGTACAGAAACTTGAGGCAATCAATTCGGTGGACATGGTCGTGACTGTGACATTTTGATTGATTTGGCTTATTTTTCCATATATATAATCGTTTGTGTGTTACTGCTCTTATTGTGTTTGCGACTAAAGAGAACAATCGAAATATTGACATATCGCAACTTCTGTCTTCTCTCTGTCTTGACGAAATGGCCGAAGGGGACCCACTTTTTTAATTTACCGAATTCAATGGCATGGACCTTTACTTAAAACAGTGAAGAGTCTATCTAAGGCCTCCATTTTGGGTTTTCTGTAAGGCATTTAGTGCTGTGTCAGTGTCGAATTTAAGTTGTCTACATAAACAAGACACCATCACCGTTATCACTAGTAATATACTCGCTGTCATTATCCGTAGAAGTGACACTAACCACGAGAAATCACTACGCTGCATTGTTGACTCACTGTTAAGTGATCATAATGAAGAATGAGAGAAGAGATGGAGAGACCACATGTCCTACTTCTGTGTCTTTAAGAAGCGCTCGGCCACCAGTTGTCAGCTTTGATGCGAACCAAGTGGGTCACCATCGAGAGAGCTTTAATGCATCTTTCAACATCGTGCGTCATGACCAACTTCGCACCACAGATAACTCAGAACCACATATAAAACCGATAACCCGAACAGGTGATGACAACGAACGTTCTACTGGTGCCCACTACGAGATCTGTCCTATAAAATTTCGGGTGAATTGCAATGCGAGTTACGTGGACTTCAGTTTGGGAGGCGGGGCGGACTAATATCGCCCAATTTAATGGAGCACTGTTTTATAACAGTTATAAAAGTGAAAGCCTGACATGTCTCGGAGGATGGTTAGGGTGAACATTAGAAAATAAACAAACAGTGACAGTAAAAAGCGCGTGAAATACATGACTCATCAAGGGGTCGGGAAGAACACTTGTGCGCTTTTTCCTGCCTAGAATTTAAGAGGGTTAGGACGTCGTTCAATGTTTGTTTTGTACTAATACCATTATCAGATGCTCCTAGGCTATATCTCTTAGTGTAAGTGTGTCAGAGTATTGTCAAGGTGTTTTTTGAATAGGAATAAATTGGGGGCATTTTTTATGAGCGCCGGAAAGGTTTTCCAAGGCTATGACACTCAGACAGCAGAAACGTTTCGGACTGTATTGCGTGGCAGTTACACTGATGACACTTTAGCGTTGTGTTTACACTGAGTTTCAAAATATTGGCTTATGTAGTTGGAGTCTTTTAGGATCTGATACACTATTATGAGATCGCCCCGTAGACACCGATAACATCCGCTGCACATTTTTAGTGTCCTCGGCCTGAGTTGGTAGGGAAGGCTGGACAAATCTCTGATATTCGTCGCTCTGCGTTGTGAGGGTATCGAGCACGGTGAGGTGGTGTTTCTGCCAGGGTTGCCACGATTGGATAGCGCATTCCGCGTAATCCCATTTCTCGCTATCATATCAATTGATAATCCCGGAACAATATGCCATTCAACCCGAACCAAAGCCATTTACGCAATCCTTTTTTGTTACCTTATCGACTAGCTAAAATACCACTGACCAGCACTAAGCTATTCACCTCCTCGTTGCAGAAGCGCTGCAGATCACAACAGCCGAAGGTACACCCGAGTTTCGCGAACCCAAGGGACCCGGTTTGACCGTTCCACCATAGAACTAGCTTCAATGGTACGGTGGCATTTGAAAATTCTGAAGGTCTAGGGGAAGCTGACCATTTTGATATCATTCAGGTATTGGTCAGTGATGCATAAAAGTAACAATGATTGCATGGGATCGTACCGCCAGCACATGACCAGACCAAATTTGCACCGAGAGTGCGCAACCGCCTTTGTAACAAGACGAAGTGCGATAGGGGGTGGTAATGACTACGCAGCATTCAGCGAATTAACGTTGGATCAAAGACAACCGAAGGAAAACGTAAGAACCAGTGCTAAACTGCATTAACAACGAATTATAGCTACCGGCAGAAGGTCATAAAGTGTGCGTCTTTTTGCAACTAACAGATTTTTCTAGAAACCCGATGCATAGCTTTTGTTCAGGAAGATACACAACGGTTTTGTTCTTGTTTGTGTGACGGCTACTTTTATGGCTTTCACTCCAAAGTTCGCATCAATGCATGATGACATTCCTAACTTTCGAGATATATGGAATATGTTCGACAGTTACGCGCCTAAAACTGTCACGATAACTACCACAATAACTGCCAAATTAGAGGAGCAGGACAGGTATCATTAATTCATGTTAGCTGAGTGCCAGCGTACAGGCAAACAGCTGGTGTGCTTGTATGTTTGAGATATATTTGAACGCTGTAAAGCGTATGCCATTAGGACCTGTCAAATAGTAACTACGCTTTAGTGATTGTCAAACAGTGAAACGACATTATGCGTTGAATCGGGGGTCAACCCGTTTTTTGACAGAATGGAGCTATATACCTACCAGGTGAAATCCATGAAAGTATCAAGAATAAGATAAAAACGATATTTGGAAACGGTACAACACTAGAGCCTAGCGGTCTTCGAACGTATACCAGGTACGACATTCACATAAATCACGGGAACACAGTGCTGGCACAACGTATCATATAAAACGATCAGTAATTGTTGGCTTGTAGTTAGTTTGAAGTGACTCTTGCACCTGCGTCAGAGTAAAAATGTACTTAGCTAAAATTGGATTACCTTTTCCTCATATTGGCTTCCGTTTCCACGGTAAGGGATTGAACTAGAATGGAGCCTAGTCGTATTCCCTCTGTCCATGTCGACATAACAACGCCGTGGCACGTGTGCACCTTACGACTACATTAAATGACTGCAGTAACTAAGTATTTAAATAAGTATTAAATAAGTAAAAAGTATTTAATGCAGTTGAGATCGCTTCACCCGAAACATTTACCAACGTTGCAAAGATTGGTAAGCAGCTAAGTAGTTCGTGTCTTAGTTTAGGATAAGCCACTTTATTGTGGGATCGCTATCCACAAAACTATGGTTAACCAAAGCGCTAGATAATACGGAATTCCTTCGTAAAACTGTGCGGAAAGGATCGATGGCTATGACAATATTTTGCGGTAGGTTTTACCTCCCTTTCTGCGAAAATTCGCATGACACTTTCTATGCTATATCAGTATGTTTGTATCCAAGGTACATAAAAATTCACGACATATTTGGTCCTGTAAGTAAAATTTTAATGTGCAAACGCCATGTGCCATCGAACAAAAGCAGTTGTCGTCCGGTAATCACGCCAGACTCGGGGTAATGTCAGGCACGCCACATGGGGTCGCTGGGGAGACAGTTGGAAAGTTTTGGCAAAATATACTTCTTGCCAGTGCTAAAGTACTGGAACACAGAGGCTCGATTAGTTAGAGCGAAAACGAATAAAGATTTGCTTAGCTCAGCGTGCACAAGGGAATTTCTAAAATGAAAGGCGGCAAAAGAACTGAAAGGGACTAACTGATAGCATTTTAAGCTAAAATAATGGGTTGGTTGTCGGCTTTCAAGCAGCGATGTTTTTGTCACTATAGGTGAAACGGTACCACATCAACCTGTTGCCAGCTTGCTGACAAAGTCTAGCGAAACCGAGGCTTTGTTTGATTCACCTGATTGCTTGAAATTATAAATTGCTTGCGGACAGACTTAGCAGAATTTGCATGACGCCCAAGAGCGTGAGAGAATACGCTGACAAGGAAGTTACCGTGCCCTGGACACATCAGAAACAGTAAAAAGAAGACGCACTTGACTCATTTGTTGCACTCGCCGTCGCTTTTCCCAAATAGCCAAAGTCAGGCTGGTCTGAATTGTGACTACTTTAGGGAGGTGGCATGCTGCTAAATTGGCTGCCTCCATACCATGCGTCACGGGCACCGATAGGCCGCAGTGTGACTTCGTCTCGCAATTTCAGTGTTGTGCTGCGTTGAACTGAGTGTACCTGGCTGAATGCATTTCACAACCTTTTCGTATGTCTGACACAAATTTCGGTGGATAACCACCGGTGGTTTGTTGAAGTGCAAAGAGACGCAGTAACCGAGATTTTGCAATGGGCTACTGAATATCGATGCATTATTCCGTCTGACATTTGGTTTTTTCTGAGAACTTACTATTGTGTACCACTGGTAGACATAAGGTTGCAAGAAGAAAGCGGCAAGAAACCGCAGTCCTTATTTCACCGTACCACGGTTAACCAAGCTGCCACGCGCAGGCGCACATATCTGTCATGTTTCAGTCCCACAACACACATTGGTGTTATGGGGACCCAAAGTTATAATTATTACAGGCTTAAATTACGGAATCGGAGCGGTCCTCTCCCATCGCTTCCCCGATGGTTCCGAGAAAGCGGTCATGCATGCCTCTCGCACGCTGACGTCCGCAGAGAAGAACTACGGTCAGATCGAGAAAGAAGCCTTGGCTATCGTCTTTGCTGTTAAAAAGTTCCACAGAATGCTGTATGGTCGACATTTCACCTTATTGACCGATTCGCACAAGTACACATGTACTAGAGATGATATGTCACTCAAAGAACCAAACGCGATGGGATCTATGGGAGAACAACACACCAGTAGTGTGCCGAATGAGCCCATACAAACTGTAGAAGATGATAGTGACCAGACACCTTACACTGTACGTCGCAGATCAGATACGGGACTAACTACACGGACGATGAATAAAATGTTAAACCCTTCACCAAACACACATCGAAAAATCGATTAGTCGCCGGCCACTCACTGGTCGGCGAAACTTCACATATGGGTTGCAGAACCTCCGAAACATTGCTTAAATCTGCGAAACTTTCATGTATGTACACTAACGCCCAAGGGCTCCTCAGTAAAATTACCGAACTTCGACTACGTCAGGTTGCGAATGCGTGGGACCTAATTTCTATTACCGAAACTTGGTTACACCAAGAGGTGACTGATGCTGAGGTTGAGATAGCCGGAATGTCACTCATAAGGAACGACCGCCCCAACAGAGGAGGTGGGGTCCTACTCTACTACCGCAGCGATCTACAATGTACAATAGTTGATAATCTGGAAGCACACGTTACTGACTCACTCTGGTGCCGTCTCCGACTGAGATACAACGACACGTGTCTACTAGCTGTCATTTACCGCCCCCCAACGTCCACTCCGGAAATGGATTCCTGCTTGGTCCGTGGCCTCAACAGAGTAACACGCACTAGGTATAGCCACATTCTCATCTCCGGGGACTTCAATCTACACAATCTGGAGGTTTCGGCATCGCCCAGTGGGCAGTTCAAAACAGACTTGCAGGAACTGATCGCTGATACTCCTTTGTACAATCATGTCACCACGCCCACTGGATTCAGGACAGCAAACAAACCGTCCATACTGGACCTTGTGCTCACGAATGAAGAGCTCATGGTTGACAAGTTATTAATGGATAGCCCATTAGGTCTCAGTGACCATGCAGTAATAACTTTTGACTATGTGTGTTATGCAGAGTATCATTCTGAACACTCGGAACTAACTCATACAATCACACGCTACCACGTATTGAAAGAACTCGCCGACGCAACTGCTTGGGAACTCTCAAACAAAAGTCCCCTTGACAACGTTTGGGCAGAGTTCGTTAATAAACTCAGCGACGTCGTCAACAGAGCATCAGAGACCAAACCCCTTCGTCCCGCCAAAATGCTTTCAATTATAAGGAGTAGGACACGAAAATGCCTGGCGATAAGGGATGCAGCATGGCATGCCTACAAGATTAACCCCGACTCAGAGAATTGGGAAAATTTCCTGACCCATCGCAACCATTGCACTGCACTTGTCCGTGAGGACAAAGTAACTTATCAACAGAGCCTAGCCAAAAAGTTCATGGCAAACAACAAACTGCTATATAGGCATGTCAATAAGCTTCGTAAATTGAAGCATGGAATCCCCCCACTTTTCACGACAGGCGGTAGAGTACAAAGCGCCGAAGAAGCAGCTAATGCCCTGCGACTTCAATACGCCCCAATCTTCGAACTCGCAACATCTACCTGTCCCATAATATCAAGCACATTACCGACACCTTTGTTTACAAAAGTTATTTTCAACCCATCAATTGTGCTAAGGAAGTTACTCTCACTGCATGAGCATAGTTCTCCGGGAGCAGACAACATCCGCCCGAAGGCACTGAAGGCTGTGGCCACCAAGCTAGCTGAACCACTGTCACAGTTCTTTCAAAGGTGCTTTGATGAACAACAAGTCCCCACTATGTGGAAGTGTGGCATTATCACCCCTATTTTTAAAGGCGGTAGCCGTTCCGATCCTGCAAACTATCGTCCAGTGACTCTCCTCCCTGTGCTCGCGAAGGTGATGGAAGCAGTCGTCGCTGACACTTTAATGGACTACCTAGAAAAATGCAACATTTTGGTACCGGAACAGCATGGCTTCCGTCAACACCGGTCATGCACTACCAACCTACTTATTGCACGAGGTAGTTGGACGGAAGTGGCCGATGATGGGGTCGGAGTCGACGTCATCTATCTGGACTTCTCCAAAGCTTTCGACCGCCTTGATCACCGCATCCTACTTCAAAGACTACAGAGTTACGGAATCGGTGATCCTGTACTTGGTTGGATTGGCAACTTCCTTTACCAACGAAAGCTTCAAGTACGTGTTAGGGGATCACTTTCTAACACAATTGAGGTGGAATGTGGTGTCCCACAAGGCTCAGTGCTGGGACCGCGTTTATTCCTGGTGTTTATCAACGACCTGGCAAGGGTCATCTCCTCAAATTTCCTGCTTTTCGCCGATGATGTCAAGATATGGCGGGCGATTGGTAACAAGTCCGATCAGGATCTGCTCCAACATGACCTAGATTGCATTTACGAATGGTCAAAGAGGAACATGCTTCAATTGAACATAGCTAAGTGCAAAGTGATGCATCTGCGTCACCAGCCGGTGAGCACTTACAAGATTGGAGACCACATCTTGGCGAAGGTTTCTCAGGAGCGTGACCTGGGTGTATTGGTGCAGGAAGATCTCGGGTGTTCAAAACAAGCAGAGAAGGCGACGAGAACCGGCAATCAACACTTCGGCCTTCTTCGCAGAGCCTTCGGTCGGTTTGAACCCACAATATTTCCCCAAATGCTTAACGCCTACGTGCGACCTCACGTGGAATATGCTATTCAGGTGTGGCAGCCGTGGCAGAAACAGGATCTCGTTGCTCTCGAGACTCCTCAACGACGGGCAACCAAGAATGTCAGGCGCCTCTTTCATCTCCCCTATCAGCTTAGACTGAAATCTCTAAGAATGTACAGCAGTCGATATCGGCTTTTGCGGGGGGATCTCATAATGGTTTACCAGATTCTGAAGAACCCAAACCACATTTGTCGTCCACTGCTGGAATTGAACCACAACACTAAACTAAGAGGTCACCCTCTGAAACTGACAATTCAGTATAGCCGGCTTGAATGCCGTAGAAATTTCTTTTCTCTCCGCGTGTGCCAGCCTTGGAACGCCCTCCCTAATTATGTCGTCTCTGCTCCCAATCTGGCGATATTTAAAAAACGTGTTGACGATGCATTGTCTCACTTACATTTCATTTTATGATTTGTTAGCCAGGGGCTACAAAACGCAATCAAACGATGTCTTGCCAAACGCCTAACCAATGGATTTATAGATTTATATGTTTAATACGCGAACATCTCCGCTATTCCGCATAAGTCTATGGTGAGTCCACCACAACGCTTTTCCCTTTATCATGCAATTGATTTTCACAATAATTTTCCATCCTACGGGACTTGTTAAGCAACGCTTTTTTACCCGTAATAAACCATTGTTCCATTGTTTGGATTTTCTGCCTTCCGTAATTTGAACCTGTAATAATTATAACTTTGGGTGCTCATAACAATTGGAAATTACTACCTATCATATTAGCTAGTCGTTTCGTCCCAACTTAGTGGGTCTTGGCTGTCTGTCGGACTACATATCTTCCCTCCTGTGAATCGCATTCTGACTAACGTGAAGTTGCGCTAAGGCTCTTGAATTGCTTGATGGCGGTTGTGTTACTCTGATTGCAGATATTCCAGGATGCACCGAAAAAGGCGCTTCTATCTGATTGTCGGGTTTTGGTATACCCTCCGAATGTCATATATTGTGACATGCATTCTCAATTGCGGCCTCGATTGAGCTGAAGTCAGCCTGTGCCATCCTGATCACTGGAACCGTATCCAAAGTGAAGGGTTGCGATGTTGCTCTCGCCCATCCATGTACTCCACAACGCGTTTCGTCCTCGTCTGTGCTCATTAGGTAGAGAGCGTGAACTGGGAGTGGAACTCTGAACGTAGTGGTTGGCGGCTATCACCATGATCAATAGACCAAGGAGCTCCGCCTTTCGACAAATGCCTTCTCTGTACTCCTTGGTTCAGGCGCTTCATCGTTCACTACTCGCGAGCCGCTTTTCGGTCGATCTGTGGGGCTTGCGTTTTGCCGCCCGATCTCGTTCATGATGCCCGTATCTGTTTCTTTCCTCACTCGTCCTTGTGGCTTTTCAATCTTCCACGTGATCGTTACTTTTTGCGTCACTACAATAAGACTGTTTGAGTGAAAACACTAGATAGCAAACAACACTTGCTTTCCTCGGTCAAGTTCTTTTTAGTCTGATTACTTACGTTGGTTCAAAACTGTACATTTGAGTACCCATTTAAACAATGATACTAAAGTTGTTAGATAAATGTTATGTCTAACCGGAGCCAGAATCCTGTGAGTACTGTAAATATTGTTGTGAAGATATGCTCTTTAGCTGTCCACGCAACTAATTCCCGAAGTATAAAGTAGCAATGGAACCGATTGCAGTGAAAAGAACATCGCTATTTACCCCCCCCCCCCTAAAATCTAAGCCTTCTCGGCCAGTTAGTAAGTGAAGACTTGCAAGTGAGGAAAATAATTAGATTTAGGAAATTTTTGTGGAAAGGTTTCGATCGGGAAGCAAATGTAGTGTAAAGATCGCTAAGGCTATTGCAAATAATCCCCTTATAATGTTTCTAACGCCAACCATCACATCGTAAGATTGCTTTGTTTGCATAGTGCCAAAGTCCACTCCGTAGATGATCAACCGAGTCGATTTTATTCATGTCCGAGTCCGATTTAGTCAGCTAATACCCGATTTCTACAGACAAAACTATTTAAATACTCGTGTTCATTAACATGGCTGAAATGGACCATAACGAGTACGAACACGTCTAAACACACACACAGGCATCTTCAGCCTGCTAACGGTACCTGAATTACTGGCATAGGAAATGAGCCGTAACCAGGACCATAATAACTCCAGGTGACTGTTACTTTTATTGTCGCTGTTAAAATAGGCAATAACATACTCCCGTGCGCTCGTGCTCACATACTGTATCCCATAACAAGTGCTAGTCTAGGAACTTAGCCCCACAGACTTCACAATAACTACACGAATGCTCAAGTGCGTCAGCCAAGTACCGAGTCTCTCTTCTGTTCCACCCCACTGCAGTGTGAATACCCAACAACAGAATCGCGCCCCAGCACCTATTATTCCTTCCTTCGGCTATGATTATTCCGTGCACGCAAAAATTCGCCGCAATTCGGATCACTCAATCCCTCCCAGGACTCCGGCTGATTCATCTAAGGTGGTTTCCCAAGCTACCTCGCATACTGACCTTGGGGCCAGTATCTCCACAGCCACCAGTCGAAGCTTTCCAACTGGACAAATATCCAGTTTTGCCATACGACGAAAGGAGTTTACCGCAGCACAGTCTCTGGCTGATAACAGACCCAAGTCTAGTGCATCAGGTACGGACCAGTTGACCAGGCCCGAGTCGATGTATTTTCCCTATACCAGTGCTACTGCGTGCAAGCCAGGTAAGTAAATTTGGTGAAAATATGCTTCATCACTCCTTCAAGTGAGTGGTATGTTACTCTAAAGGTGTTAATTTACTGGTCAGACAAAGCAATACGGTTTCACACTTTTGCTACTTAGCATACAGCCCGGTCAAAATGTAGCATTGTCGGGCATTTCACCTTAAGTGGTGTTCGTCCTAATACTGTGAACTTAAGCCGTCTGTGCAAACCGCGTTATTTTGTATTCGTCGCAGCCTAGGTACCTGTATTCCACCAGTAACCCAAGTGCATCATCTCACCAGGGTCAATAAGCGATCGACTGCCGGTAGGTGTCTGTATCAAAGAATATTGGCCCGTTGGTATCGCGAGAATTGATGCAATAGACTTAAAAACGGATACCGTTGTTATCACCGCTACCATTTATTACATTTGTACCTAGAGCCGTCAATTCAGGTACAGGTTGATCTATAGTTTGAAAATATTTATGATTAGACCCGCTGTGTGGCGAAGTATTCATCTTCAGGTTGGACGAGGAACTCTCATAAACCCGTTATTGCTAATGCTCGCCGAATATCACGGTGTGGACTTCCGGATTTATGTTGGATAAAGGTATCAACGACCTGTGGAATATAAGCCGAGGGTAATTAAAAACAGTAACACAAATAAAAAATTACAGCGCACGCGTAGGTATTCTTCGCTTGATGGGCGATTACTGTTTGAAGAGACCCGACAAGAATATCAGCCAAATGCGCAGACAAAAATTCTCCCAAAGCACAGTTTCGGTAATTAGAGGGTCACTGTTTCACTACACGTTATGGGCTTGGATTCCGATGCGCATTCTCAACGTGGACCGCGATTCACATTGCATCTTGGTCACTGCGAACACTGGGACAGTATCCGAAGTAGATGGAAATTGGGTGTCGCCCACCCCCAAACGTCGCACAACCAAGACTCGTTTTGAAGTAGTTTCATCTCATCAAGTGGAGATGGGATTCCTCGAAGTCGCGACGATTGGAATAGTAGCCGAAACCTCTACTCCTTGGCTACCGGGTCACGGCGGGCAACGCTTGACACACCGGATGAGTACCTAGGCTTACTATATATTCTCACAATAAAGCTGATCATATGTTAGATCTATACTATGTCTATTGTGGTACGCTTTTATAACTATAGTGTATGATTCGGTGCAGGGTGCAGTTTACGGGTACAATTTAGTTCAATCGGCGCATCTGGGAAGATTCGGTACTACTTTCGAAGGAACGAACCCGACCTATTAATCAACAGTTCTTCCTGATTGCCAAGTGCACAATCCGGCTGTGCTTTTAGTTAAATTTTTCACAATGAACTCAAACCAGAGGCATTTTCAGACTTCTGCAAGTTAAAACCTAAGGCTGCAGAATTCCTGTTGTATGACCTGGGTGAAATACTATGGTTCAAATAATGTTAATAACAACTTGGAGTGCGCAGCTGCGTACTCAGTATGATACTCAAATTAGCACAAATGTTAATTCTCCTACCTCAATTTCATTTGGGGTGCTGGTGAGCATCTGACGCTTTTTGGTCAAAGTAAGTTAAGCAAATCGTAAAGTGATTCATTGTGTCGGCTTTAAGAAATGGACGTCGTGGGTGCAGAAAAGACAAAACTCGTAAGCTGATAAATTCGGAGGAACAATATTCGATGGTATTTCAACTGGCTATATCACACGGCCAGCTTCAGCTGGTAGCCACGATTGTGGATGTTATTGAAAACTGGTGAAAGGTGGGGTGAACGCGACTGGATATTTGTGAAGTCTGCGAAGTCAAAACAATGTCACCGCATAGAAGAAGATACCTTCCACGGTGACTTTCTAGATTTTCCATTCTAAGTTTGTGTGGGAGATAGAGCCAGCATGTTACATTCGTAGTTACTCATTGCTGAGGACTACAAGTACAGTGAGAACACGTTCCTGCCAGGTTGCCAGAGATTGAGCAGCTGCGGGAAGACAAAAGGACCTGACCGCCTGAAGGAACTTTGCAAGAGAATAAACTGGTAGTTACCGGTTTTCCTCACCCCAAGAACTTGTTCCAGTGAGGCAGTCTACAAGATATGGGTTCCCAGCATACGGGTGCTATTTGGCTAATAGCTACATGATCCGCTTTATATTTATTTGTGTTAAACGGAATTAGATCAGTCTTTTGTCATTCATGCCCATTGTAACAAATCCTGCTCTTAATGACTACCGATTGCCCGCAATATTTTATTATCCAAGGGTTAGAGGGAATTAAACGAAAGACGTCGTTAATGAAAACTAAGAATGAGTGCAGCTCTAGCGCTGATCCTAGTAGAATAACACGTTCCAACTCAACAAGATCAGATAATAAACCCGAAACTCAACATTGCGGCCTCCAAAGACAGTGTTCTTTATCGCGTAAGTTTGCGGGTTGCTACGAAGCATAAGGTGGTCTACGAGATCGCAAGCTTTGAAGGGATACAGACGTGTGATATCAGTTCCAGTCACACTATCCTTTGTTTCCGTCCAATACTCCGCAAACTCAGCAGGTTGGTAGTGCATAACGGGTACTAAGGGAAGCTGCGTGCTGCGGCAGTATGATGTTACATCTTCCTAAATATACCATTGGCATTTCAGCAGTGATCGCTTTTGTCATCTGCGGAAACTTCAACCACTTTTGAGAACACACAGAGGATAAACACTGGGTGAGGGGTTGCCAGTTCTGAACTGTTACAACCCATAAAAAGGAGAACAATAGCACATTGCTTTCATATTTTGGGCACCTGTTGTTCATCCAAGCATCTTTCAAGGAATCACTAAGATGATGCAGCTAGTTTCGCATCGGCCACTTTCGGTGCCTTCAAGTGGGTTTGCTTAACTATGGCTGCGTAGCAAAAGCAGTTTCCTCAATGTAGTCGCTGAACTAAAGGTGTGTGTTGGGAGAGGGGGGTAAAACCCGGTGCCTGGAGGTAGGGGCAGGTATGTGACACACACAGGTGGGACGACAGACAGCTGGAGCATATCACAGCCGTAGAGTTTTGGTTACATCCTCAATGTGTTGGGTCCGCCCGTCTCTTGAAGTGGGTAGTAAGATGCCACTTTCCTTCCCGAAGACTGGTTGCATGATTGTACAAGGGTTATTTGCACAAGATCTCGTTAGGCGCTGTTGGTGTGTGATTTGTCCTTACAGACAAGTGTGGTGTAGGACTAGTGTTGGCTCTGTACGTACGCTGCGCTTTGTCTCTTATTTCCAAAGTATTTCAAGTAGTGCTCTTGAAGAGGGATGGTACTGTTGTAGAACGGGCCAGTTTAATATTTGACCCATATGCGATCAGATTACTGAACTTGCCAACAGACTTCATCCAGATACTATCGAGGTAACTGTCATCCGACAAGCACTATGTAATATCGCCAACTAATTCTGTTGACGTCACCAGCTCACTTTGTTCCTGCGGATGTTTGGCGTAAAGCATGAAGTCTCCACTAGGCCCTAGCAGACTGTTATTAGTTTATCCATCATGGTCTTTATTTGTAAGCACCCATTAGTGCACTGATGGTTTACTTGGCGCTCTGGTTCAAGCAGATGAGTTTACATGCCTACACGGTGGAATGCTTACAATAAACTCCCGCAGGTTGGTCTTGAAATTCTATCTGCGGGATATTTGTACTTCTAGGTTTGGGCCAATGAAGTCACTTGAAATGACACCACGGCTGTGTCTTGGTGGCAAGAACCTTCTCAAAACGAATTTCTAGGGAGTGCCCATTTCTGGTACGGGCAAATGGGGGGCGATAGATGACCATCACAAGGGATGGGTCTT
This sequence comes from Dicrocoelium dendriticum, assembly GCA_944474145.2. Lineage (NCBI taxonomy): Eukaryota > Metazoa > Platyhelminthes > Trematoda > Plagiorchiida > Dicrocoeliidae > Dicrocoelium > Dicrocoelium dendriticum. Next base: position 179,691,162 of record OX104063.1, read on the forward strand.
TGATCCCTACTCATATTGAGTCTGTGACCGGTGGCATCGAGCCATCCACCAGATACCACTACAGCTCACTGCGGTAAAAGAGAAATAAATCCCTAGCTTGCTGTCTCGAGCACTTTCAAAAAGCAGCATACTCTCATGGCGTCTTCGACGTCGGTAATTTCTGTGGTCAATCTCCTTTCAGACATGGAGATGACGTACCAGAAATAGGGTGTCTGACGTAATCGAGCTTCAACACGGTTGTCAAGGTTGCTGCGCATTGGGTTACTTGAAGTAAAGTTCTACCATCTCCGTGGTTTTCAGGGGATGAGTGTTTTGGTGTGGTGTTGCACTGACCGGTAAAGAGTCGGCCAATAGTCGTGTTTTACGAAAAAAGGGGACGGATGAAGTTACAATGAGTAGTGAAAGGTAAGGCTAGGTAAAATCCTCGGACGGGATTCGTCACAGCCACGCTCAGTCAAGTAGTAGCATAGCTTCTAGTGATATTGGACGATGGCAGTTGACGGTTCCGACCCTGTTCCCTTGCATGCTGGTAACGCATAAGGCGGTGGAAAATGAGTACATGCGTTACATCCAGTTAGTTACTTGTTCATGGCAACTGCGCTCCTCGTCAGTGATTCAGCGGTATTGTCCAAAGACTCGTAAAACTACTGGTGTGGTTTCTGGATCCTAATGGAATAGAAGAAATGCATTGTTGTTGATTAATGGGAAGAGGGGATAGTAGGGCAATGCGTTTCCGGATGCGCAACGGTTGCCAGATCTAGCCATTATAACAAAGCACTATCGAGAATGAGTTTGTGCCACGTCCAATGATTCCGCAGTTTCCACCTAGATCCACTGTACGGATAACGTATGGAATGTAGTTATTAGGACTGACGGCTCATTCATTAACGTCGTCTGAGAGGCCTCCGGCCATTGATTAGAATATATTTCCTAGTTAATCTGCTTGCAGAACACTGCCCCGATACGGAGCACAAAAGTAATATACTATTAAGCACATATCTGCATTACAATATTCTTGCTGACAAATGTCTAGATTGAAGTAAAACATTTGCAGCTCATGAGTCACATCCTTCCTAGCTGGCAAGCATGTAGCCTTGAGACCAATTTTGCTACAGCACCTTCCACGAATGTAGCTTTACAGCTTCTGAGTACAAGTTATCATTTGGCCGTTCAGCCCTAGAGACACTAGTAGCAAAGACTGTCCTAGATCCGGGTTCCATTACATATTCTTCCAAGGAGTAAATTGCCTGTTTACTGGCTTCACGGAATATCCTAGAAAAGGCAGACCAAACAGAACCCTTTCCGAAGACGGCTTGCCAACGGCGGGAATGGTTCCGCTTCCTCAGTGGAAAGCAATACAACCCAAAAGAGTCTTGGTTCACCGTTGTGCAATAAATTCGGACGGTGAGTGACCAGCGCCAGGTTGTCGGGCTCAGACAAAATACTTGTGATGTTACAGGTGATGTTCCACGTAGCTGGCAAGTAGTCGATAGACGGAACCGGATGCGCAGCAGTAGTATGGAACTGCTTAATGAAAACTTCCTACCTCACAGTGACCAGAAATGCTGAAACGAAAAGCCGATGAAATAAGGAAGGTAAGGCTAGATGATTGTCAACCAATCATGTGAGCGCCTGTGTTTGCGGCCAATACACAACTGCATACGTGACAAGTATTTTGAGATATTAGGTATTATTATTCTGTATATCTTCCGACCATCCATTTGTTTAAATGGTTGTACTTACCGAATACTTGCTTCTCTGGCTAGTCACTCCGCATACTGCTGTCTGCTTCTGCTTACCTGCCCTCTATTCTTGGTAGCTTTTGTCTATACACATTGGGTCCGAACGATCTAACTGGTATTACTACTTCCGTACTCGGCAGGCCTCTTACGCAGCACCACTTGCGATTAGCATCTGAGTAGCATCCCACAGATGTACACACAGTCAAACAAATAAATATTGAGAAGAGAAAGAAGTAAGAATTCATTTATTGTGAAATACTGGAAGAGTGCATGTTTGCACTTCATTACAACTGCAAATCAAAGTGTGCTCGGAACTGGGAATAAACATGGAGCGTAGATTCTGCCAAAATAAATGAATGGATGGTGAACACTTGTTTGATACACTGCTGCGATTTGATCCTGAGTTGAAAAGGAAAATGCTGCCTGTCATAGACAGGTTGATTAATGAAGTATGTTGTACATTTCAGCAAATTCATGATCTTGCGAATCAATATACAGTCATTACACCGTCAAATCTGCTTGGGGATAATTATGACTGTCCGCTTAGCGGTATATGCGGTGAATCAAAATTCGTCAGAAATGAAGTGGTCTGTACTAACTGTGCCACTGAATTCCACCCTAATCGCGTTGGATATGCCAACCGGAATCAAAGTGGTACAACAAAGTCACTGATGCACTCTGCTTTTGCCTGTACACAGAGTCATTCCAACAGTTACTTTTATAGTTAAGCCCAGAAAAAGTGACTGAAATAATTGAGCAGATGACGGATTTCAGGGTTTCGCTAATGAAAATGAACGATACCCCTGCTTCTCATGCAAATCCTCTGAGCTCCGTCTCCAAGTAGTCAGGTTAAGTTTGTCGGGCTAACTGCCCCATGGCATCTACGTCACTTACTCTGACAACCTAACGTCATAAGCGGACAAGTCACATGCGACGTGATTGCTTTTACTCCTTTCCTGGAAGCTGCATTTAACGAGTAGACCACGACACCTGCATCTCAGATTCGAAGGCAATCCAGTACAGATACTAGTCGGGTAAAGCACGCAACAATTACATCGATAAAAATACCGGCAGCGAAAATCGTAGGTCCTTCACCCAGCACAAGCAGTGCGACGCAGCTTTCAGGATCATTTCCAGTAGCATCTGCTAGACAATCCAAATTTGCAACAGTAACTCTCCAACCGACAATTGTTAGGCAGAACCACAGGGCGTTTTCGAGTTCAACTCTGGCACAACTAAGGGTTGGTTGCTGGATGATGGCAATCATCGGAATTCCATATGGCAGGAGATTGGTATTCAAGTTGTTACCACTATGCTGGACGCGTTATGCATCGTTCAACCTTAGTGCACTATGGTAAACCGCGAATTCCTCCAGGAAAATTGAACTCAGCGGATGAAACAAATACCATACTACTCTCAGCAGTTCATTTTCGCAGCTCACCAAGTGGGGTGTGCATACCTGAACTCTTTTGAAAAGGCCGCCAAAAGAAACGGACAACCAGAGACTCTCCAAAGATGACAGCAAATAAACCATATTCGTTCAAGGTGTTCGCAGGTTTCCGGGTTCTCTTGATCACGAAGCACAACCACATGAACGATAGCAGTAGTGCTGCATCCGCGAAGCACTCCTTAGAAAGTGTCACCGCAACATCGTTGACAAGAAGTACTTCACCATCTAGCTACAAGAGTTGCCGTCGCAGATTAATCCAATTGGTGCCCCACTCCGAAGCAGTGGCACAAGTCCTGTTGGAAAACTTGTTGGTTTCGCCCGTTTGCCAACTGAGATTCGGACGCATGCCACAAGTGGTTATTAATTCACTGTAACTTACAACCGCAGAAAAGTTTGTCCCAAAAGTCCTGGGAAAAGACAGGCACAATAGCACCTGCGGTACACGGCAGAACGGAGCTAGGTACGAGGATGTGGAGATCTGGAGCGCTCCGTGCAAGCATGAAGCCCGATTAAAATTCAAAAACTAACGACCCATCAAAGAAAGATCAACGGCTGGCCGCCAAACGGTCGGCTTAATACACTACTATTATCTGGGTACCTTAGTGGTTCTTGTATAGTGCAGTGCGGAATACCAACTCTGGTAACAACTAGGGAGCTTACGCGATCAGAATTTGAAGCAACAAATATCTTACGGTTTCATTACTCCCATGGACTTTAGAGGTTAACGAGCACAAAAATTCTCTCCCTCTCTATTTCTCCTCCGTCAGCTTCCCCACTATTCCTACCATCACAGAAGTTGTGTCGAAGATGATGTCAGCACTACGTACCCACAGTCCTCCTGGTGTCAATAATCTACAGTCGAAGACTGTGTAGGCAGCAACCAATGATCTAGCATACTGTTAGGGAGCTGGCTACTTAACCCTCATTTTCACGAATTATGCTAGTTGCCTATTTCTCTGTTTGCGCAGTTACCTGCTTCTCTGCTACATTTTGGACACGCCGCTTTCCTCAGCCTCATTCGCAATCGCTCACAACTAATTTCAGCCGTCTCATTCTGTGGACATTCTGATTGGTTTCTTTTGCTCAGCGTTCCTTAGCTTTTTCACGTGGATGTATTATTCAGCCGACACATATTTATTATACCTGTTTTTATTTTCCTGGTGTGTATCATTCTCACTATCAACTGTTCTGGCATTTGTTTAAACGCATCACTTCTCCACACTGATTGGAAGCTACTCGTCGTGTTTAATGGTCGCTCACCAGAAGGTTACCCCCCAGGGATTAACTCCGCAGCCACTATTTTCTTTGCCACACTTCATTGGCTCGTAATTTTCGCGATTCTCATTTGCTTGTTCCATTTTGTGTTTTCTCCATGCCTGTTGGATCTCATGCGTTTAGTAGCTTGGATTCGCCCTTGTTTGTAAAGCTATATAACTGGTGCCGTGCTGTAATAGAAAATCTGTTCATCCCGGCTCATCTTGGACTTCTTCTTGCGGTCGTGGGGTGAAGACGTACTGGGCGTCACAACACATACCCACTGGCCATTTTCCAACCGCACTTTCTAGAGGAGAACAAAAACTTACCAATATGGAAGCGAGAGTCATCACTCTTATTCATAAGGGAGGTAGTCACAATTTCCCTGCCAATTGCCGTCCGAGAACACTGCTTCCTGTGCTGTGTAACTTACGAGATCAGATTGTAGATGCGCCGATGAACATCCGGAGAAACGTGCCTTCCGCCAAACTCGCTCATGTACTACTAACCTATTACTTGCACACGGTAAAGGAACCGTAGTAGTTGATGGTGAAGGCGGAGTCGACGTCCTCTAAATCAATCCGCAAATGCGCCGGATTGCTTAGACCATCAAATGCTCCTCCGCAACTTTCTCACAGGCTATTTTCTATATGTACGTCGGCTGGAGGTAAAAGTCCGTGAATCCCTGTCCGACGCCACTGGCGCGGAGTGCGGTGCAGCAGGACGCTCTGTGCTATTGCTTTGCCTATTATTGGTTTTCAAAGACGATCTAGCGAGAGTGCTTGCTTCCGATTCCCCATTCTTCGCGTATGGAGCCGAAATATGGCGATCTGAGTACCGGACTACCACGAGGGGTGCCAACGCGATCTTAACACGATCTGGGATTGGTCAGTTTAGAATACCCTATCATTTAATGTGGTAGGTTGCTGCACTGTTCACTTGCGCAGTGGGCATGATTAGATGAATGTGCTTGGGTCACACATAAGACAAACTACTTCTCAGGGACGCGACCTTGTTGTGCTCATAAAAGGGAGCTCAACTGTACAAAACAGGCTTAGGCAGTTGCAAAATTAAGCAATCTGCACGTCAGCCTGATGCAGAGGGCATTCGGGAGTTTTGAGCCATCAATATTCCCGATGATGTACAAAGCTTGCGTGCGCCCTCACGTTGGATACGCTAACCATGCCTGGCAATAATAGTTGAAGCGCGACCTCAAGGTGTTAGAGCCACCACAACGCAGGGCAACAAGAACCGTCAAGTGTTTACGCAGTCTGTTTTCCCAGCGAAGACTGAAGTCACTGGGAGTTTTTGGTGGACGCTAGTGCAGGCTACACGGGCAGTTCGTATTAGTGAACCAAGTATTGAGTGACACCGGTCGCGGATGTCGCCATTTGCTGAGACTCAGTCACAATACCAGCCTCACAGGTAACTGCTTTAAACTGGGTGGACAATACCGCCTTACAGAATGCCGACGAAATTACTTTTCTCTTCAGATTTGCCAAGCTTGAAAGTCTCTCATACACAGTTGTATTCACCCCTATATTAGATACTTTTAAAAACGATTGGATGTTGCCTTTAGCTCCCAGCACTTCGTTACCAAGCTTTGCTACTGTGGTATATTTTAACTTGCTTTTATGCCGAATTTGTGTGTCCCATGGACCCACGAATGTGGTGCTTCAATGTGCAATTTCGTTTTTGTTTTCTCATAGGATGCATCAGCCATAACTGCCCCGCGTGTTGTTTGTTTGTCTGCATTGAATTCGTCCCTTATACTATCGTTATTCAGCAACTCCTTTAGGTTGGTAGACGCTTAAGTAGATGACTTACATATTGTTGATTTTATAGTTAACCTCCACAATATCTTGTGGGTCTTTTCGGGTACCCACTTTGATAAATCATTCTTCATTGTTCACTGTGCGACCAGCGAAATGCTCCAGCTTCGTATCTTTGCCGTAAATGATTTAGCCAAAGACTTAGCCAAAGACTTAGACGTTTAATTAACAGGTACCACATGAAAACGTTTTTGAAACATATATTTGCAGAGGCGTGAAATTCCCAGTGAACCGCAAGAGCCTATGTCATGGTTTGAAATCATCCGCATTCCGCTGGACTACGATGTCTAGAGAAACACAGCACAGGATAACCATCTTGTTCTAGTAACTCCCCCCCCCCAAGTCAGTGGCTGATACATCAGTGATAACAAGTGCTAATACTCTAGGCGACAATGATCGTTAAACTGCTTCCGTTGATAGAGGTTGGAGTAATTACGTAATATATTCCAGAGAAGAATGACCGAACCAACGTCTGCAAGCAGTAGTTCGGATGGAGGTTCTGCCTTTGCCACAAAATTAGGAATGCATTTGGAATTGTATTAGACACCTCCTTAAAGAAGGAAGTTCTTCGAAGCTCTTGGGAGTATAAGGGTTGAACAGATGCAGGAAATGAGCATGATCCTGAGAAAATCCCTTCCACCGAAGACATGGCCAAGGAAAGAAAATTTGGATGTGTTGAAAATACACTTTGACAAGTTGATGACTACATTAAACACGAAATACCTACCCTATAGTTCACAAAGTCGCTCGGCATGAAGCGCTTTTGTAGCAGCGTGAACAGCGGCTTTGTCCCGGTGGACCACAATACCACCTAGGTACCCAGTAATGGAGTTAATAATATCTTGGAAACTTGATGGTAATACAATGAGACCAAACGATAAAACGTCGTAACGAAATAAACCGAATGGTGTATCTGTAGTGGTAATAGCAATCGATTGTTCGTCAAGAGCTATCTGCGAATAAGCATTTTTCCAAACACTTAGATCCGCTCAATTGCTAAAGAACATAGTCTCTTCAGGATTACGTCAGATTTGTGATAAATACTTGTTCAGTGTGACAAGATGGTCGCCATAAACCCTAGGCGTTTTAACGTTAACTTGAGTGGAGTATCCAGCGGTTACCTGACTGAACTCTGGGTCGGGATAATAATAATAATATGTCAGCAATATCACTAAAGGATTTCCTCACATGTTCCCGAAGCCTGGGAGAAATTCTTTGTCTTTTACCGAGCACGAGACTCACTTGGATGTCAAGTGTGATGGGCTTGTTAAAGATGGCACACGCTTACAGCAGGTGAGCGAAGCGTTGTATGAAATGGGTCAGAAAATAGTGACAATGAAGTGTCCAGAGTTTTCATGTAGCTTAGGCGTTTGATACAAGGGCCAGAACACATAAGAAAAAAGCATTTGACTACATTTGAAGTGCCCACTGAGAGAACTAATTCACGTGAGGCAAGGGTGGAAAGTGCATATCCAGTTATCACTAACAGAAGTAGTAGTCGGTCTCTTTGGAAGTTTGATATTAGGCTCTCAAAATACAACTTCGGAATACAAGTCTCAATATTACCGATGTCCATAATAAATGAATGCTGAGGCCCATTGTTGACACCAAATCTCGGTGTCATGTTAGAAGAATTGTCACAAAAACGTAGCAAGTGCTAGTGAATGCAATTTGAATGATAGCGTCTGTTCACCAGTCGCATCGTGGATTAAACCACCTTTTGAATTTCGACAGATAAACTGAAGAGATGCATTACATTTTTATTATGAAATTTGTAGGTCAGTCGAGAATGTATATCGCCACATAACTTGCACTTGTTGCAACGTCTTCCATTGGAAAGCACCTTCGTCATTGCTCTCGTTACATGTAGTTGGCGTCTTTAATTTCCTTCGTTCCTTTTAACTAGATTTCACACCGCTGATGAAGTCCTATGACAGTGAAGATTCATTCCTTACGACTGCTTTCACATATTGGTATTTGTTCACAGACTGTTCTAATAGAATGAAGCGTAGGCTCCAGTAGAAGTAATAGCTTTGCTGTAGGTTAAGCAAGTGGATTTCAGTGATTAAAAATTCATGAAGCTGAGCCTGCAATTGGTCACCAAATTTGCAGCGTGTAGCTTGCGTTTGGAGTTAGGCGATGACAGTGTGTGCATCACAATCAAATTTTTGCGCGCAATGATTTGAAATTGAGCTCTTGCTGCTGTTTCGAAATTTGCTGGTTAAAAGTGTTTCGTAAATAGTGCTTTCAGTACATCATACACTAATGAAAGCTGCGAGTAGGTAAAGTCCAACTTCCTCACAAGACTAAGCTTCCTGCTCAACAGTATTGATGAAATGAGCTATTTTGTTATCTAAATTCAAAGCTTTTCCGGTAATGCCACAAACCTCAAAGTGTCCCATGTAGTCGTAGATATCGCGAGAGCTAAAATGCATAATTAACTTACTCCGTTTGTTCATATCCATAGTCAAATCTGATCGCGACGCCAATTGCCATAATGTATAAACGAGTGGGAATAAGAATCGACTTTGCTCAGTCTGGTCGGAATCGGAATAGACTTAGCTCAAACCTTGAGCTAGCGGAAGTAATAGCGCATAGTGCGAGCACCCAGAAACCGTGTTAGGCCAATTCGCAATCTTACCAAGTATATGGGTACAGTTAACCAAGAACAAGAAATACCGTTCAGCAGAAATAACCACAAGTTCTTTGACCAACCAGTACGACTACGCCACAACTAAACCGTTGTCTCTATGGATTCCTTTTGCTCATGTTTCCGACGTTTAATTTCTATTCACTTAAAAATATATGAAAACGTTAGTTCTCTGGATAGCCATTGCACTTTTCGTATGATGCAAAATAGATGGACCGGTTAATTGTATTCCTGTAATACGTAGGAATATCACTTTAACACCTATTGGCTAATATCCTCAATAAACTAGGCAGCAACTATTAAAGGGTGTGAAAAACACACTAGCCTTTCCCAACTCTACCACTATACCTAGATTTCAGTGCGCTGTTCTAGTCGACGAGTGTGCTTGTGTTTTATGGAAAGCAACATCACTTAACCTCAAGTGATGATGTATTTGATGTCAGCCCGTTGGTGGTGGAAACCAGTGTGTATCTCAAAAGATTTGCATTCCGATTGCAAAGAAGTGTTTGCCTCAATGTTAATGAGGTTTCGCCTGCCACTCTGTGTGGAAAAGAAAAACTATATATAAAAGCTGCTTGTTGGGAAGTCGGGTGATGTAACTAGCACAGACTTTGGTTTTGATTATCAGCCTTGTTGGTTCTGAAGGAGACATCTGTTTGACAGGAAAATTTTTGTGTCTACCAGTGTAATTAAATTCGACATTTTTTATTCATCTGATTTAAACTGTTGTTGTAACTCCCCGAAATTTCACTTGGTGGTCTATTCAGACTCCATTTGCGTCTAGCACTGTCTCACCTGCTGTCCTGCAGGGCATCTCAGCGCAACTCTATGGTGGCAAAAAGTACTATCAGTACTGGTTTTTAGCCCAAAATCATTAATTAATATTTTGGAAACTGAGTTACTTGTGCCAAACGGTCGGAGTCCTGTGAATCTACTGGAACAAGCGGCAGTTTGTGCGGTATGTGAAGTGAGAGTCGGGGCACACAATTCAACATCCAAATGAAGCACATTTGCATACATAATAAGTAGGTAACTATGGCAACAACCGACACATATATACCAAGCGATAGCATCCATTCCATGAGATGGAGGTATCAGAATACTGGTCGGTAAACAATTGTTTCTTGTGAATCAATTCGCTCAGCGCACCTGCACATTTACTCGAGAAACTCCGAAAAATATTAAGCATTTAGAAGGCCACGCGTTGGTATTACCAAAAGTTAATTCTATGTTGTTGATCTGCTTATCTTTAAAAGGGGGAGAGAAAGGTTCATGTTTACGTCGTAAATAAGCATCAGTTCTCCTCTTCCTTTTATGACACTAGAATCTTTCTCTCCCATAGTGGTTCCTCCGGAAAGTGGGCAAAGCAAAGTGGAAAATTTGCTTGCCAGCTTAACAATAACTGATGAAAAGTTTGATCAAAGGCTCCCAACCTTTGCAACTCCATCCGTACGAGGTAAGGAACCAGACAGCAAAACCGCCCAACCCGTATTGCAACAGCCGTCCTTCGGTCAACAGCCCTTTCAACAGCAGTTCCAACAACTACCCTCGACAATCTTCCCTATTTTAGTCCCAGCGCCTAACATGCAACATGTGCAGGCACCATATGTGTTACTGGCGCAACACAACCAAGTTCCCGAGACGCTACAAGGGCGGTTAACGGGGCCCCCTCATCCTGAAGGTTATGCCTCATCCCCGTACCCACAACAGGAGTCAGTTCTCGGAATATTCGCCAATCAGTCAGCTAGCATTAATCCAGCACATTTCCTCAATCAACCACAAAACACACAACGGCCTGCAAACCTTGAAACATCACAATCTCTAGCCCCAAGCCCGGCGATTATACAGCCTCAAATAGCCATCGTGGCTACCGATCCAGCAGCGCTGAGTGCTCTGTTGTCGGGTGGCTTATTTGCACAGTCGTTTTTACAACCAGTAGTTTGGGCTTCACAACAGCCTTTTGGAATCCCTGACTATCAAGTTTCGGACACATCTACTGCAGTCAATTCAAGCACAAACAGCTTGCCTCGTGGGCAGATTGGTTGGGCTTCCACTCCGATAGCACCCTATGACAAACCAATGTTGGCGCGGCAATCGCATACTCCTGTTGTACCTTCAGCGATGGAGAATAGGCCCCACTCCGATGAATCGACGACTCGGCATTCGCCACCAATCTTCAGTCCAATCACAACGAATAGACCAAGTTCATACTCTAAGCCACTAACAGACTTCACTCCAAGTGGATTGGAAGGCACACAAGTCCGTGAAAATCAATTAAAACCCGATGTGATAATTCAGGCTAAACACTCAACCACTCGACAAAAAGGTACAGTGATGAAAAGCTTGACAGATAATGATAACAACAGAGAGTCGAAAGCGATGGTGACTCCACCGGAAGGCTTCATGTCCACAACGCGGCCTGATCTTTTGAAAGGTAGTGTTTTTGCTGCGGAGGCGAAGCACGTTGCCCTACCAACCGTACCAACATACCGGGAACCGAAGAAACTCAACCCTAGAGAACTTTTTGGACAATTACTAAAATCCTCGGAAAGCGGAACTGGGAAAACCGGGAGGGAACAGAAAGATGTCCCAACAGCTGCGGGTTCAGACAGGCACCCAAGGTGTAGAGATCCTAACTCAATCAGTGCATATTACGAAAGGATGAAACTGAGGATCGCTGGAAAGTCAATCGCGGAAAAGGAGCACCACACTGCTGCAAAGTCAGCCACTGCAAGGCCGTTTCCATCTGGCCCCAGACCAATAGCATCAGGTACACCAAGAGCGGATCCAAACTACACATCAGCTTGTTCAAAAGACTTAAACAATAACCTCATGGTGGCTAGTCGTGACCAACTACGTTCCTCCGTACACCTACTTGACGATACCACGAGTCAAGGGAACGTGACGAAAGACCCATCTGTTATGACGGTAGCAGAGCGCGCAAGGCGGTGGATAGAGAAGCGGGAGAAAGATATTAGTGGGAGTAAAAGATACTCCACGTGTGGCTTTATTGATCAGGATCTGATTGACTGTGGCGAACTTGTACCAGTCGAGGATAGAGTAAGAATGTTTGACAGTTGTAATGCTACCGGAGGGGAATCGGAGGAAATGCTCGACGACAAACCTCATAGGAGTCCAAAGGTTTGCGAAAGAGTTGCTTCCGTTGTTTCTTCAACTGTTTGTGGTGCACGGAAAACAGCCGCAGTTCAGAGAGCTTCAGGGTATTTTGGGGCTCCATTACCATATCGTCCCGCTACTACCGCGAACAAAACCTCGATGGACTGGCCGTGTACAAGAGCTCTGACTTCAGAATCAAACAGCAGTAAGGTTAACTACGCTTCGGGACTAACTTCAGACACGCTTGGTGGGAGCACTCACTCCCGGCAGTCAGAAGGGGATGAACTAACTCGGTGAGTTTCCAGTTCCTTAGTCAAAGTAAAAAAGTGATGCCAATTGGTAATTTATTTGCCTACTTTAGTTAATCTAGTAGTACGCTAGATATTGTACATACTTAATGGAGTAGGATGGCTATCGTCGTTGACACGTTATATCATTGGCATTGGTGTTGTATTACAAGGCATATTGCCACTGCGTTAACAGGTATGTTTTAAGCACTGGTCATTAACCTAGCTGTACCTGATACTGTTTACCACAACCTTAACCTGAAATGAGCGAGAACATATGGGCTACACTACAAAAGATGTTTAGTAGAGTGTGTTGCACACGGAACCCTGAGCAGATAGGATCCGTGGTATGTAAGCGACTTGTGAGACGGTCTAAAGGATACTCCAAACCGGAACTACCGTGGTAGATTCTGATTAGGTTTACACTGATTAATGACTACAGTTATCTTCTGCTTGAACCACAACTTGTCCCTGAATAACTGTTCTACACTGTAGGGGCTGTTTTCAGTAGTTGGTATCCTCATCTACTTCTAGATTACTTTCATGGGGTTGTTCTTAAATCATTTAAATTTCCTCTATTTTAAGACTATCTTTGAGTGAAAAACGTCGATTATTCAGCAATGCGCAAGCATCCAACAGAAACCATACTATTCGCCCTGCGCATCGACGGACGACCCAACCAGTCACCCTTGATGATTTGGCGAAGGCAAACCAAATAATCTTATCCCGTTTAGAAGGATACATTCCAGGTAAGCAACCAAGGTTCATCCTTTACTCGGCACCAGCCACAACTTGGGGATTGCTGGATTTTCATATGGTGACCTTAAAATTCTATATCTGACTTCGATAAGTACGGTTCTAATTCGCGTTGGCAGGTTTGGTCAGCGTATTGTTCTAACTCTTACCATCGCCATAGTCGCAAGATGCATGCTACACATTTCAGTCTAGTGTTAAATGTTCTGTGCTGCACGCTATACGATTTGCCCTAGCTACACCAGCCATTGGAAGAACGCTTAAGATAGCCTATATTTCATTAGGCAAGAAACTGGTTGTTTTTTTCATCGGATGCGGTGCCCACGAAATTGCTTGAAAGGTATCTCCCAGTTGTGCGCTATAGAACTTGTGCTGTTTGAACATCTGAAAGTAATGAAGCATCTTGGTCTCTGGCCATCCACTTCATTTCAAATTACGACACTTTGAGTTCCCCCACAATAAAAGAGATTCATGCTGGCATTGCTTTACACGACAGAAGTGTCTGGTGCCACTAAAACTAAAAATGCTGTCTTCTATTCCGCTAGGACCCTGTCTGATTTTCCTGAAAGTTCCAGACGTATCTAGATGCTATCATCTCCGAGATAAACAAAGCTGTCGTCCTTTCAGTACCTCAATAGTTTACAGTGTCTAAATGTCTATCGATGAGTTTATGCATCATTAGCTCTGAACTCAGAACCCTTGAGGCAGGCAGGTATAAAATGCACCATTCTCCAAATCCGCCGCTTCCCACTGCTTTCATCGGCATTCCTTTGGGCACAATTGGGATTCTTTAAAATCCAGATTCTTTAAATGTGGTCTAGCGTGGCTGGCGCGTACTCACAATTATTGCGTGAGCGGAATAAGCGCTCGTTCTACATGAGATGCAAACAAGCCACTCGAGGAAATAACATGTAACTGGCGTTTAGCTAGGATGGCTACATGTTATAGCCCCAGTAAATAACATAATATTGATGTTTGCAAATGCTATCTCTCCACGTTTTATTGATGCTGTTATAGACGCCACTGTTGACCAATAGGACTGTTGGTCCGAGGCATCCGAAATATTTGAACAAATCAAAGTGTTCTTTTGGAATGCTATAGAGAGCTATCACGTGACATTTTCACTGTGGTTTTCACCGGTTAAGCTCTACTCAGTGAACTTGAGCTGCGTGTCTGCGTTTGTAGCAAAGGTAGCAGATGCAGCTATATGAGGAATTTTGTGGGTCATGGGTGGAAGAATCTAGAGTGAATATAAAATCTTTCTAAAAGGCGTGATGCACTCTCAAGTATCACAACAGTTATATAGATTACTATGATCACTAGATTGCACGGGATTGAATTCAAAAGAAATGACTTCCGCTCTCCATGTATTGACGATGAGCATTAATTTTCTATGAAATGCAGCCGATCAGATTTATCGTAAACTCTTAAGCTTTCTGCACTCTCCCGGATTTAGAAAACAGAATGACACATTTGTAGTGCGCCAGGAGTCCGTAGTTTGGGTGAAATGATAACTCAAACTGGGAAGAATCATCCGTGTAACAAACCGGCGGCTAACAACGCAGGCAGCAGATAAATGTGCGTCAAGAACAGACGCGGAAGCAGCACAAGATGAAGGCCGTGAGTAAGAGCACACCATACAACATTTAGGATGACGCTTGCAGGTTAGTGCCATGTGGCCCCAATAAACTAATTTTCGCACATCTTAGATTCTTTTAATCAGACTGGTTCTGTGTGCACTGCTGACCTATCTGCATGTTGTAAATCAGCGAACGAGAAGTCGGAGATGAAACCACCGTTCCGACTACAAAACTGTGGTTTACTTTCTCCAACTCCTGAGCAGAATGTGTGTCTTGGTAAATCAATCCGCTTAGATGCGTCATCACCTGCCACTTTTCTCGACCAGAACTGTTTCTCAATATAGTGCGGGTGCACGTGTGCTTGAGGTAGTACAATCAGCCTTCCATGCCAGTCGACGAAGACTCTATCGAGGCATCTTCTTTGTGTGCTTAAGTTTATTCCTTGCGTCTACGCAGTTGTTTGGTGCGCTGTGCGAGAATACCATCTGCATGAGTGAAGCAACTTTGTGCAGAACACTGGATGTGGAACCAGAGAAATAGCTGGCAAGTCCAACCGGGTGGTACGTCGTTGCATCCGTTTCAGAAAATAGGCTGAGTTGCTCGGACACCACGTTGATCCTTAAGACGTTAGACACATGTGCAAAAGATGTCTGAGCATTTTGTGACTCTCATCGTTCAAATATACCAGCCGCCATTCGACGTTTAAAAAGCATGGCCACCTACTATCGCTTATTCTTACCATGCAGCGTATAGCTAGCGCAACAGCGCACGGATCTTCTGTGTAGACCCAACAACAACACACTTATTTGCACGGTTGCAGCGGAGATAGACTTCAAAGTTATCAACGAAGCAATAAATGCAACCAGCACGCTTCATCACTTCGATTAAAAGACTGATCAGTTTAGCGCTTTTCGTCTCGGAAAAGCAGTTGACATTATCCTACTGCAGTTTTCCAAAGATAACTGTCTACCGTCTGACATCTTCAGACGACTGAGGTGAAGTATAACTCATTTGGCACCCAGTTATCCGCTGTATACTCATTGTTCTTATGAGGAAATTGCCTACACTTCATCCTGTTCACAGTGTGATGGGTAACATCTTATTGGTTCATCTCAACCATATTTAACAGGATATAAGTGGGCGATCAGAAGTTCTAGGAGATCCCAGTTAGAGACCGAAAATATTCTCAGGCTCTCAACAAATATCAAGTCTAGCATTGATTCTCATCCCAGGATTCATAGTGAAATTGGGGTTAAATCTTTTATAACTGCCAGTAAAAGCATAAGGAACAGTTCAGATATACAAGGATAGCGACTGAATTTATAGTGAAAGTCATCTACTTCAAAGCTGGAGCAGCTTAGAGAACTAGAAAGTCTGTCCAATAGAGTCAACGATATCCGCCCAAGCACTTTGATTCTCATTTTATTATTAAATAGCTGATGCATTGTTTGGCACAGTGAAAAATGCCTCTTACTAACGTGAATGATAAAGATCAGAAGAAGTTGTCAGCTCCGCCAACGCGGTTTTACGACGATTAATAAATCTGTCGCATCCACAACGTCGTCGTGGAGACAGGTTTCTTATAGCATAATGACACTTGCTGTGGAAGATTTTCTACCGTTTATGATACGAAGCCTTTTTACTTTTTCCGGAAGCGATCGGATACTGGCACGAAGTAGTGTGAGAGTGCACATGCTTCCTAGCTTCCCCCTAAAGTGCAGCCCTACATCCTGTACAATGACTACGGAAAGTTCCTCCATTTCGGACGGCTGTTTCATTGAAATAGCCTATATGGAGTTTGCTGCCAAGTTCAGTGATCTGACTAAATCCCCATAGGTAAACAGGTCCCTCCGAAGTATACGAGCAAAATCAGTCATATGAAGCAGCAACCGAAAGCACTTGACAATATGAAAAGCTGCTGGGTATATTTAGAGAGCAAAATCTAGCCCTGACAAAAGGTGCAAATATTTAGTGCATCGAAATCACTGCACCACACTTGTACGTGAGGACAAGTCAGTACACTAACAACGCCTATCTGCAATGTTTTGTGACAACATTGTTGGCGGCATCCGGTTTTGGGTACGCCTGTCACTGTGGCCAGCCACAGGACGAAAGCGCCTACGGAGGTACCATGGGTGGCTTGCGCTGCACCACCCACAACTCCATCCACACACCTCATATACAGTGTAGACCTGAAGGCGTAAGACCAGGAGGTATGTGGATGGGAGCCACGTTTTATCAACGGAGCCGGCCCACACTCCTTCACAGGCAAACGCAAACACGTTTTATTTCGGAATCAATCGCACACAAGCTGGTGGCTGGACCGCAGTCCGCTGCACACTGAGTGGATGGAACCACTCTTTGATCCTGATACGGCCACAAGGACCGTGCACCCCGTCCCCTCCTGCATCGACCAACTGTCTCCTGGAGCCAGTATGGACGAGGACGTGGGTAATGGACAGATAGGCACCTTGCCAATATGGACACTAAGCACAGCCACACCGGGGATATCAAGCAACAGCTAATCCCTTTAAACGACGATATCAACTAACATAAGCCGAATAATGGCGATTATACTGTTCGCTGAGCTTGGCAAGTTTATTGGAAACGTCTCGGCACCAATCTAGTCGGCCTCATCAGTACGCAGTTGAGTGGCGTGCAGTAGTGTAGAGCAACGTAGAGGAGGCTCAGTCAGAGTGTGCTGAGCTTCGTGTGCTTGTGTTGTAATTGAGGGGAGGCCTCTCGATATAATTACGTAATTGCCTGATAAGATTGTCGCTGGCACGGTTGGAGCACGCCTACGATGACGACTTTTAACATGGCCACTCGAACGGAGTTGCGCTGACCTGATGACGCTAGCTTAGCCGGTGAGACGGAAAATTGAGCGAGCGTGTGAACGATCCTAGCCGCAGGTGTTCGGATAGATGCCGAGCCCTCGGAACGGACACACACGAGAGGGGGTTAGGTAGACGCGCGCTAATGAATTAGACGCGAAGGCTGGCCAGCTAACGACTCACACGCAATCACGCGACCCGACCGACTCCCAACTGAGGCGAAGAGAAAGAAAGGGCAAGTGGTCCTCTGTAGGCTCTTTTACGACCAACAAAGGGCGATCACAGTTAATGCTATGGGTTATTAGATTAGGGAAAATAGTCACCACGAAGAGGTGGTAGTTTGCAAATGACCATTGCCAAAAGGTGCGCAGTTTGGGCCGCGTCTCGGAGTGGCTGAGTTCTGCTACGTTGTGGGGAGGAATTGGACCCCGCTTCTCACAGCCATTCTGCCGGGGTTGCTGGTGCGTTTTTGCGGAGATTTTTGGCGGGCCCGCAACACCTCCCTTTGAAGAGAAAACGTACCGCTTCTGACGAGGATTGACCTGGAGGGATTTCGGCGACCTCCGGATTCTTCCTGTTCGTCGGCAAGGCTGGTTCTCGAGACGCGGCGGCGATTGAGCGGCTTCGACCGTGCTCTGTCGTTGTGTGGCCAATCCAAACGTATCCAGCAGGATGTGCAGCGGCAGGCGCACGGGATAGGTGGCTGACGTGTAGGTTTCTCCGTGGCGCGGACGAAGTTGATTGCGATGGCGAACCCAGGTGTCATCACCCACGGAGACATCATGCAGCATGTCACGTCGCCTGGCCGTCACTGTTGCTTTGATCCAGTGAGGATGACCTGCTCGGTAATCGCGAGCGTAGACCGGAGCTCCGACGGCGAAATTTTTGTGCTTGGTGCCGGCACCAGAGTGACTAGCTGGCTTCTCCGTCGGAATGAGTGCTTCGTTGGTGGTGCGGAGCTTGCGGCCCATCAATGCTTCAGCTGGTGACTGGCCTCCTGGCGTAGCTGGATTCGGTGTGGACCGGTACGAGATCAGGAAGGCCTGAAGACACTCATCCACCTTCCCCTCCCCGCGAGATTTCAAAAGCGCCCTCTTGAATGTGTCGACAAATCGCTCCGCTTGACCATTGGACTGGGGATGGTAAGGCGGTGAGCGAAGGTGTTCGATGCAGTGGCGGCGACAAAAGTTTTCGAAGATCGACGACGTAAACTGGGTACCATTGTCGGACACCAACACCTCGGGAAGGCCATGGTGACTGAGGATTCGTGGGAGACAAGCCAGAGTGGCGGATGCGGTTGGTGGGTTGACGGCGACCACTTCTGGCCATTATGAATAGGCGTCGACCACGACCAGATAGGAAATGCCATCGATGGGACCAGCGTAATCGATGTGCACTCGAGACCACGATTTTGCTGGCGGGTGCCAAGGAACTGGTGATTGGTGTGGTGGCATCTCTGAGTCTTGTTGACAATCCTGGAACACGGGGGCGGATTGACTGGCTTTGTCGTCGGTTCGGTTGTTTGGTACTGTCGGAGAATGTACCACGTTGCAGATGTCCCGAAGAGGAAGATCGGCCAAGCCAAGGATTTCGAGCCAGTCGAGGCCAAGCAGGTTGAGCTTCGCCTTTATGATGTAGCAGATCGCTTTGAACGTGGCGCCCCGGAAGGAGACGGAGCAGTGCAGCTGCCCAGTTAGCTGCACGCGACCACCACAGGCGCTGGTGGCAGGTTGGGAGGTTGGTTCGTACGGTGGTTTGCCAAGGGATCGCCAGAGATCCTCGGAGATGATCGTGATGTCCGACGCAATGTCCAGCTGCAATCGGACCGACTGACCATTGATCAAGACGTCGACGAACTTTCTCCGATCCGCAGCGTTGATTTGGAACGTGGCCAGCAGGCTCAGGGAGCTGCCAACCGGACCAGGTTTGGGTGTGCGTCTGGGTCGGGACCTCTTCTTTGGATCGCGGGTGGGGGCCAGCCCAGTTTTGGCCCCCTTGGGAAATGGAGGATGACAGTAACCATCCCGGTGCCTCACTCTGCCCCAACGTTGATAACGATGCTGGCGGAAATTGCAGTCGCGGTGGAAATGCCAGGCACCACAGAATCGGTGAGCGTAGGGTGGGGACTTCGCTCGGTCGGATTGGGTGGGGCGCGCGGACGATTGCGCCCTCGGTGCTGTGACTGCCTGGACCATACCAGGTGCGGCGGCGTTCTGGATCATTGCAGAATCGTGCTTCAGTTTGGGCACCGTTTGACACTCCTCGGCCAGGTTTTGGAGTGTGACTGAGCTATCCATTTGTAGCTTGGACAGGGGGCGCGTCCGGATATCGGCATCGTGTGGAGACTGGAGGTCAGAGACGGAGATCAGACATTTGAATTGGTCCTCGGTGAGCGAACCAAGTTGA
This sequence comes from Dicrocoelium dendriticum, assembly GCA_944474145.2. Lineage (NCBI taxonomy): Eukaryota > Metazoa > Platyhelminthes > Trematoda > Plagiorchiida > Dicrocoeliidae > Dicrocoelium > Dicrocoelium dendriticum. Next base: position 179,711,067 of record OX104063.1, read on the forward strand.
AAACGTTGGCATTCACGGTTGACCATGCCTGCGTACGTGATGAAGTCGTCGGCATCACGTTTGGCCAGCTGCATAAACTGATAACGAGCACTGAACAGAGAGGACTGCTCGCCAAAAGTCTGTGACAATGTTCGGACCGTCTCGTCGCGTGGGTTCCTCGGTAAGATGAAGTTGGTGTAGCGTTGGTGTACGTTTCCAACAAACCTGTCAAGCTCAGCAAACACTTTAACCGTCGTCTGAACAACCTGAGCTACTACTTTTTAATTCTACAGCCAAGATATGCTTGTGTTGATGGTGAGCCCGAATTTACCCACTGTCGAAGCCAGAGCACTATTCATGTGCTGCAGCTCATCCGCGCTATGTGCAAACAACGCAATGTAGTCTGCAGAGATTAACGTAGGGCTATGTGTCTCACAGAGCAGGGTTCTCGCACCGAAACAACGGATGTTCAGCAATCCACCATCAATACGATGCACCACACGAACACCATAAGATTAAACCGCATCAAAATCACAAGACATCATGGCATGAAGGTGAATCCTAAACAGGACAGGAGCTTTGTGACAGCCTTGCTTCACACCACAGATAACAGCAAAATCATCCGAGTTTTCTTCACCCACTTGCACCCTCGCCCGCATACTCTGCAGACATGCAATTACACTTACAAACTTACTCGGACGAAAAAACTTACCCAACACCAGCCACAATGCCTCGAGGTTCACCGTATCAAATGCCTTTGTGAAATCAACAAAAAGCGAGTACAACGGCTGGTGTCGTTTTCTGCACTTCTCCTGCAACTGACAAGCCGTAAACAACATATCTAGAGTGCTTCGAACCGAAAGGAATCCACATTGTTCTTCCGCCACGTTAGGTTCCACAACCTGATTGACGAGGCGGTTGAGCCGGATTCGGGCAATCACTTAGCCCACACAACTCAACAAGTTGATACCACGATAATTCGTAGAACATTGCTTGCTCCCTTTGCACTTCTACAGTTGTAGCGCAAGGGCATCGTTTAGCTCAGTAGGCAAATCCTCCTAAATTCACGCGCATTGCACCAACTGGTGTAATGTAGCCACCAACGCGAGTCCGCCGTGTTTTAATACTTCAGGCTTGATCCCGTCGGCACCGACACACTTGCCGTTTCGCAGCTGAGCAAGTGATCGCAGCGTCTCATCTAGTGTCGGCGAGTTCGCCAGACTCGGTTTCATATGGCTTTGTTTCAGATCCTTGGAAGTAGGTTAGTCGATCTCTGAACTGTTGTTCAAGAGGCAGTCAACGTGTATTTGCAAGATCGGCACTGTCTGAAGTCTGTGTGCAGATAGCGCCTACGCTACCAGCGAACAGCGTCCTCAGCGACTCCAACCTCGATCCATACACAGCCTTCAAGGAATCGAAGAATTCCTTGTATTGGCGGCGTTCGGCGCAGCATTCCATCTACTTCGTCTTCTCCGTCCACCATGCCTTTTTATTGCGACGGAGCTCTCGGGTCAGTCGCCATCGAAGTTTGCGAAACTGGTTCCTCTTCGCCAAGCCACTGGGGGTCGGCAACATGTGCAGCAAATGCTGCGTTCTTCTCCGACACTAATGCCCCGATCGTCACATTGTTCTCATCAAGCCAATCAGGCGGCCTGCGGTTTGCGTGCCCGATGGTCTCCTCGGAAGCAGCTGTCAGCTGATCTCGAATGTGGTGCCACAGGTCGCCCACTGTGGCTATGCATTCCACATCACACAGGCGCGCAGCCATCGCCTTTTCCAGCTCAATACGTTTCTCCACAGTACCGAGGGAGAGAAGGTTAAATTTACGCCGATTCACGACGGGTGTGCAATATATAGATTTACGAAAATATATGTACAGTTTGGCGCGCACCAATTTGTGATCAGTGCCAAACTCAGCTCCACGCAGTACACGTGTCATGCGCACTTCAGGCATATCACGCTGACGTATGATGACATAATCGAGCAAGTGTGCGTGACCACTCCGTGGGTGCGTCCAAGTTGCTATATCACTCACACTCAGTGCAAACCGAGTGTTTGTGACCGTCAGGTTGTGAGTGGCACACAGCGAGAGCAGCCCGTCACCGTTCGCATTCGCTGAACCAATGGCATGCGGCCCGATAACATTTGTCCACACCATGCACAACGCGCGCCTTGAAATCACCCAGCAGAAATAGTCGGTCGCTCCTCGGCACAGACCGTACCGCGGAGGAGAGCTGAGTGTGGAATAGATCACGCGTGTCATTAGGATAACACATGGTCTGACCGTACGGGCTTATAAAGTTGGCAAACTTACCTCTTCCGAGTCGTAGGCGAACAGTCATCAGTCGCGCGCTGATGCCTGTTGGTTCACCTACGTAGTAGTAGTAGTAGTAGTAGTAGTAGTAGTAGTAGTAGGAGTAGGAGTAGGAATAGGAGTAGTAGTAGTAATCTCAACAGTCTATCAACTAGACACCGAGCCAACATAAAACCATGGAGATCAACGGACAAGCAAGAGTCGTCGCGTCATAATCATCGTGGCATGATAGTTGAAGGTGAGCAACACACTTCAACTAATATGCCGCAGGGAGAATGGACCATTTTGACAAAAAGAAGAACAAAACCTTGTTAGTTTATTTTTCGCACGGCGATTTTGCTCTTTTTTGTCATGTTTAATGTTTGTAGGATTAAACATGAGAATCAGTACAGTACTGTACACAATTTTTCCACTAGTGTGCTAAGCCATTGGCACTCCTCATCTTTGGGTCCCCATCCTGGAAGACGTACGGGTCCAACAGCTGCTAGACACGACGTCAGCGATTTCATGTGCTGCCGCCAAGTAAAAGGCTGACCACCCCGCGGTCGCCTCCAGCCAGGTCCTTGACGAGCGAATAGAGCGCGACGCGGTAGACGCTCAGGTGCCATGTGTAGGACATGACCGAGCCATCTTAACTGGCGCAACAAAACCAGTTTGTTGAAGGAAATACTTGCCTTCCCCAAAATGCGACGTCGAACGTCATTACTATTAACTAGATGTTGCCACCAAACACGAGCGATCCTCCTTAAGCAACCGTTATCGAACGCAGAAAGATGACGCATGTCTTCCACGCGAACCTGCCAGGACTCGCACCCATACAACAGTACTGAGCGAACTGATGCGCTGCAAACGCGGCCCTTTAGTGAGAATGAGGCGTCGTGACGACGCCACAAGTGCCTCAGATTGACAAATGCTGATCGGGCTTCAGCGATACGAAGAGAAACTTCTCTGTTGATAGTACCGCCAGCAGAAACACAGCTCCTAAGGTAGACGAAACTATCTACCTGTTCAAGTTGTGCACCTTGGAGAGTGAGTACGGGAGCAGGTGAAAGCCAATCCTTGAGCAATACTTTACACTTCGATGGGGCGAAGCTCATGCCATACTTAGATGCTTCAACCGCCAAACGATCCAGAATGAGTTGCATACTCTGGGGATCGTCACCAAGTAAGGCGATATCATCAGCATAATCTTAGTCGGTCGCGCGCTCTCCCGGTAGAAGCTCTAAGCCAATATGTTGGAAACCTTCTAGAGCACTCAACAGAACGTCTTCGATTGTGAAGTTGAAGAGGAATGGGGACATAGGCAGTCTTGTCTCGCACCGCTATTGACAGCGATTTGCGAGGAAAGCTTGCCATAGACCCTCACTCTGCCGCATGTATGAAGGTAAAGTGCTCGTAAGATGGCGGTACATTTCTCTGGCACCCCGTACTTTAGTAAGCAACGCCATAAAGCAGGTCGATCGACGGACACAAATGCGGCACGTATGTCTAGGGATGCAATGACAGTGGGCCTGTGATAAATGTGGCGATGTTCGAGGAGCTGGCGGTGCGTGAAGATTTGATCCACGCATCCGCGACCAGGACGGAAACCAGCTTGTTCTTCACGGTAGTACGATTCACGTACTGGGGATAGCCTGCGAAGCAGATTGGATGCCAATAGCTTAGAGGCAACCGAAATAAGACTAATCCCGCGATGATTTGCACATGAAGTGTAAGCGCCTTTCTTGAAAATCGGGACAATAACTGATTCGCCCGAAAAGGAAGGCACTTTTTCTTCATGTCAAATTTTTGCGAACAGCGCGGTCAGCTGGTTAATGTTCACCACATCGCCGTACTTGAATAGTTCCGGAGGAAGTCCGTCTAAGCCGGCAGCCTTGAAGCGCTTCAAGCGTCAAATCCCGATGCAGACTTCCGCTCCGCTGGTTGGGTTCACTGGGAGGAGCCAGGATGGACAGCAAGGTGTACTGCATGTACTGATGGATGGTGGAGGCCAGTTGAACTGTGAGTGAAAGTGCTCGGCCCACCGTTCCATACGCCTCTGTTGGTTGATGATCGGAGACACATCCACCTCACAAGGGACCTCACTGACACCAGGCCTCCTGAGGCCAGTGGACTGAATGAGTTGGAAAAGCCTGTATGTGCTGCCAGAGAGGGCAGCGGTCTTCATCTCTAAAGCACGTTCAGACCAACATGCCTCGCGATCCTTGCGTAGGCTTTGCTTCAGCAGCCGGTTGGCAGAACAGCGCTGCTCGTTGTAATCTGGTTCCCCCGGGATATCCTTGCGGCGTTCGAACAGCTCCAGAGAACGAGCAGAGATCCAAGCCTTCAAGGGGCGTCGAGTTAGGCTGCAGCATGACTGTCCGGAAATGGTCATCGCCTTCCGTATACAAGTCCAGTGTCGCTCTATGTCTTGCGGTGGATTGCAACTGAGTGCGTATGCCAGTGAAGACTGATAGCTCGCCTAGACAGAGGAATCAGTTAATCTGTTTACATCAATCTTGCGGTGCTTCGTGTTTCGGGATCCTCCAAAACACATACAGATTTTCGCGCAGACCAGAGCATGATCTGAGTCAAGGAAGGTGGACCAAAAGGACCTGCAGTCCAGTACGCTGCTACGCCATCTGAAGGTGCCTGCATTGTGATCAATTTGAGACCACGCTTGTGTTGGCGAAGGGGGACGCCCCGTTGCGAACGCTTCTTCATACGTCTAAAGTTAGTGCTCGAAAGCAACAGATGGTTGTCTTCGCACAATGTGAGAACCCTTTCACCGTTAACAGAGTGGCCCTCATCGAGTGCATGGTGACCACCAAGATGACGTTTGCATGAGAACAGACGGCTAACCCGTGCATTAAAATCCCCAGCAAGGATAACGACATCCGACGTTTAACATTAGTCAAGTGCTGTTGTAGATCCAGTTAGAATTCCTCCTTGACCGAGTCGCCACTACAGCCAGTTGGAGCGTACACGGAGATCACAAACAAGTTGTCTCTCTTCTCGGTGCCTGTTGATTCTACATGAACCCCGAAGCCGAACTGCACATAGTCGGCTGTTAATCAGGAACCATTTCAGTAGTGCCGCCTCGGCCTTGCCACTCAGTGCTATACCTACACCAGCCAAACCCGCTGAGCTTGCTTCTGGATCTCCAGGAAGACGCAGGTGATATCTGACTTCGTGGTCAGTGGGGGATGTCAATGTAAGCACAGTGCTGGGATCTTGCAATCGGGTTTCTGAAAGGCAGCAGACATCAATATCTGGGGAATCTAGGGTGCGCGCTAGACCGGCTTGCTGTCCAAGCAGTGTCCAATCAGTGTCCGAAAGTTGAAGCACGCCAGACGGAACCAGGATCGGGGACAAAGGAGAGTCATAGGTTGAACTCCTTGGTCTGCGGCGCAACCGGAATCGCAGCCAGATTGTTGAACAGATGAATCGGGTAACGGAAAGTGAGGATTGTTAACAAACAAACAACTGGCGTATGATGAAGTAGTGTGAAAGTGACTATCAGAAATAGTAGCTGATGAGCACGTTGTAATACAGTCCATGGTTTTGCAAGAGGGCGTGGTACTACCCGGTTGCCCAAGCCGAAGTAGGGAGTTGACTTAGGGGACTCCACCCTGAGCCTTTGGCTAAATTACCTACCCGCAAGGCAGCGGGGCGAATTCAGGGAATCGCGCCCATTGGGCGGCGTTGACTGAATGTTCAGTTCATGCGTCTTTGTTTGGTAGATTACCAAACAGGGGCCCAATACTCCCCTGAAGTCAGCACACCTGCTGGAAGACAATGTCCCACCGAGGTGGAACATTGCCACCGAACACTTTGCTGGAACGGGGTACACCCGAACCACCCAGCTGGCACCACGAGGAGGTAGTTCGGCAAGCCAGCCGGTTCACCTACGAGCTAGCCATGAAGAACGGATATTGCAAATCCGATCCCATGAGAAGGCAGAGGGAACTTGTCCACAAGTATTTGTCGAGTAAACGCTCGAAGGTCGGTGCATGCACGAATAGAGTCATCTTTCTTTTGAACGGTAACTAGGGGATGAAGCCATTCGGAACCCTGTATGGGTTCTATCAAGTCTTCCGTGACCACATTTTGCAAAGCTTGCGACAATACTTCTCGCTTTTCCAGTGGTACAGGCCTAGGTTGAGATATGCTGATAAATGCTGAACGGTTTGTAATCCGCGCTCAACCGAATGCGGTGTATTGCTTTTGGGACTCTACCAATATCCGGAAGAAAGAGATTTGAGCAACTGGAACGTAACGAATAAAGGTTGACACTGGCAATGGTCATCCGGCTGATGCATGGTGATACGTTCAATTAGACCATGGCATTACGTCCCAATAGAGGCTTACTAGCAATTTTAGAGACCTAAACTTCAACCATAAGCTTCCTGCTGTTTGTAGGAAACATTGAAACCGTAACAAAACCGAGTATGTGGACGTCACCGTTGGAATAGCTGCTAAAACTGTAACCGGAAGGACGTACATTTAGCTGACCAAAATGTCGTTTGTAGAAACAATATGGCACAACTGTGATTGGTGACGCAGAATCTAATTCCATGTCTAGACAAATGGTTTTGTTTCTAATTTTAGAAAACACACGACGAATATCTGGCGAAGGCAGTTTGAGTTCTTGAGTTGGAGACGAAAGTGGATGCTCGCATTCATTAACAACATATATAGATTGTTCAGTGGTGACCGGAGGAGCTCTGGAGTCATTTGCAGAGTCAAGTAAATAAATGACGCGGGAATGGCAAACCTGAACAAAATGACCGATCTTATCGCAATTCCGGCAGATTTCCCTCTTTGCAGGACATGACTTATCATTTGCACGATGTTCAGCATTCCACAATGCTAACACTTATTTCTAACTGAGAATAGCGTCAGAATGAGTGTAGAATCCAAACGGTCAATTTCACTAGCTCTAGTGTTAGAGAGGAAAATTTTGTTTTGTTCTGTGGCTGCGAACTACCTCACAGGCCCTGTCCCAAGTGAGCTTTTCTGGGTTCTCCATTAAGAGACTCACTCTGATCCGAGAATCCATGTGACAAGAAGGCAATTGTTATATTAGCATGGTTTTTTCCACTTATTTCTTGGGAATACTATTGTAGTCACACTCTCGAACAGAACAAACAAGACGGGAAATGAATGCATCCACTGATTCTCCAGATGCTCGTTTCAGCTGCGAAAATTTGTACCGTGAAGTATAGGTGTTCACTCGGACACCCCAATGTTTATGGGGGCCAATAAGGCCTCTGTCAACATGGATTTCTCCCGCAAGTTTAGAGCATCAAATATACCTCGACCCTCTGAGCCGAGGTGCAAGCGCAAAAGCTTTAAAGTATCCTCTGTTTTCAGCGTCACGGATGGATTGAGAACGTAGCACAGAAATATACTCTGAAAAACTAATTTTTCAGTCTTCCCAGTGTTCTGTATTTGGACTAACCGCAGAGTCAGTCCAGAACGGTGAAGGGGCAGCAGCACGCAAGGACACCGGTAACACGCGACGTCAATTTGTTGTATCCCGAAAAAGCAGCAGACCAGAGTAGCACTGGAACGTATGTATGGAGGAAACGGTCCGCTCACAGGCGCAGTACAATTAAATCGATAGAGGTTCGCATTGCAACCAATCAAATGCAAGATCACATGATAGGCCAACGAGTGTTAACAGAAGTGTGAGTAGGTTAAGCGAATGGAGGGCAAAAAGAAAGCAACGTATTTGAACACGACACAGGGAGGAGAGCATAATCCAACTCCTACACAGCGGTCACCACGATGAGGCCTCCAGAACATGAGCTCACGGCACAACAGTAGCAGCAATTGGTAACACATCTGTCAAGATCTAGCCAGCACCAGCCTCAGCGCACCATAGGCTCTCCCGCCATGTGACATGTGGACGGTCTCCGGTATACGTAGCGTGGTGTTCCACCAAAATATCAGCTGATGGATGCGCTCAAACCGCGCAGAATGCAACCAACTTTCTGCGGCTACAATATACTCAAATAGTACGACACACTACCAGCACCTCACGTGCCAATCCCTTTCTCCCGGAAGCACGTATTTGCGCACGTCACGTTTGATTCAGCGACCGTTTGAGGAAGCTGCTATCATTGCACACCCATAGTTCCCGCAGTTGACAACATTCCCTCGAATTCACTGCAGCTGGCAGCTATGAGAATAGTTGAGCCATTAACATTGATACTTTTAAAGATGCCTGGACGAAAAGCAGCTCTTCAACATGTGGAAGCAAGGTAATTGCAAATCTGAGCACGCCAACTATCGCCCAGTGATTCGCATCCAGGCGCTCTCTAAGGTGATGGAGTCGGACATAGCTGCGGCACTAAAAGACTACCTTGTAAGTTTTAACATCATAGCACCGGAACAACAGGGATTCCGTCAGCATCGGCCATGTACTATCAATCTATAGCTTCAGCGTGTAAGTTGTGCCGAGATAGCGGACCGGTAGTAATGTCATCTATGTCTAATTTTCCAAAGCCTTCAGCCCATTAGATCACGGCATATTTCCCCAAAATCTGCAAACGTATGGATTTAGAAAACCTGTTCTTGGATAGATCGGAAATTTCCTCCTTTAGCAGCGCGCTCAGGTTCGTGTAGGGGCTCCTTTTCTGATCCAATTGATGTGAATTGTGATGTACAACAAGGGTAAGTCTTGAGGCCGCGCTTATCCTTACTCTTCGTTAACCATGCCGTCTGTGTCATCCAATCAATTTCCTGATTTTCCCTGACAGAATCAGGATAAGGTGGGTGATCGGCAGTCAGGAATAGCACGAACTGCTGCAAAAAGAGTTAGACCGTGTCTTTATATTGTCAAGAGCAAATCTGCTTCCTCCCTACTCATGAATATCTAAAATCTACTTTAGTTCAAAGCACGCAAGTGTAAAATTGAATATGCACGTCACAAGTCCACAAATGCATACAAACTCGGAGGCCACATGTTGAAGACCGATTCACAGGAGCACGACCTTGGGGGGTGGTGATGCATGACGGCCTCAGCTGTTCGGCGCCGTCTTCGAAGGCTCTAAAACCGCGAACCAACACGTTGATATTTTAAGGGGGTTTCGGGCGGTTCGATCCCTGCATCTTTCCTCAAATCCTCAGTGCGTATGAGATGCCTCAGGTCCAGGTCTGGCAACCCTGGTTACAGTGCGATCTGGTTACACTGGAGACCACACAGTGAAGGGCAGTCGGAAATATGAAGGGCTTATTCCAACTGTCATACCATCTGCCACTGAAGACCCTGGGAGTGTACTGCGGAAGACATCACCCTCTAGGTGGCAACCTCACTCTGGCGTACCAGATATTGATAAATCCCGATCACGCTTGCCGCCCGCTGAATCTTAGACACAACACGAAATCAACTGAAACTGGTGACACAATACAGTCGGGTAGAATGCCGCTGGGATTATCTTTACCCACGAATTTGTCACCTGCGGAACGCTCTCTCGACCTTGGCCATTTTGCGCTCACGCTAGCCATTTTTAAAAACAACACGATGACACAGTGCTCCACCTGCATTACTTGACTTAATTTCTGTTCACTGAGTGACGACAAACCACAGAACAACATTGTACTCATCAACTCCCTCAAAATCGGGGTAGGCGGATGTACTTTTGTGTTGACATGGATAATATGCTGAGTTCGCAGATGTTTGTTTCACTTTATAGTAACTTCTTTGTTGAACTTACGTAATTTACACCAAATATCCCACGGGACTTTTCAAGCCTTGGTTGTTTTGTATGTACTATATCACTGTTCCATTTACTTTTGATTATTTTCATTTTGTTTCGCATAGATAGTCCATAGATTAAGCTCACTGTAAGCGATATGTCCTTCATTGCTCCCAGTAATCACACCCACGACTGGACGGAGTATACAGCAACAGCATGCTGCTGCATACCAAATTTCCAAGGGTATGAGCTAATGAAAGGATACAACTGGGACTTTATCTACTTTCATTGCAATGTTTCACTTTCTGTCAGACCCATAGGTAGACTGGGTAGAAACATGCCGATGTGTAACTGAGACCCTAAGGGATTGTGAGCAGTTGAAAGAGCAAATAACTGAAAGCATCGTACAGTCGCTTTCATTAAAAAGCAGTTCCAAAGCAAAGTATATGCAAGTAATGCGATTAATGTTTATGAGCTACTGCGTTTTTTTCAGTCGAATATTCAACCTATCCAGTCTAACATTTTATTATACTATGCCAAAGAGTGGACTTTACCACACGTCTCTAATAGCTGAATGAAGTGAAAAGATTATATCGCTACCAGACGAACACAAACAGCCACGAAGTGGATAGTGTATTTTGGTGTTGCAATTGGGCTATAGGGCGTCGGTCTCAGCTAATCGATCAACCGAAAGCGGACGGGAGAGCACACGCAAATAAGCTGGGGGAATGGTTTCTTGAAAACGTGGTATTGAGATTATACAGAAAATAAGGCACCAGGAGAGAGCTAGTTAGGGAAGATATGGAAGTGTGCTGAGCGCGACGACAGCCGCAGATGGCGTCCGATTGGTCGAGCAGAGGACACGAGTGAGTATGTCTCAAACAAAGGTGAGCAACATTCAAACAAGCAAACCAACTAATTCCCAAATGCATAAGAAAACTATAATTTTAGAATATTTTAGAATAATGTGCAAACTTAGACGGGTAAATCTCCAGGTCACTGCTGGGTAGCACCTAAAATTTATGTTTCAGATACAGCCCCAATGATATAACTGAAAAAGATTCGTTTCAGAGTGAATCCTAGTCCAAATGAAGATGGCGCGTCTTAGTCAATTCACACAATGCATGCTTCGAAACAACCCTCCAATAAGTTAATATTTGTTTCTTCTCACCATCTGCTCAGTACTTGTACACGAACTCCACTCCAAGAGCTTTAAAACTGTTAAGTTCATTGAGTTGACCTGGTACTTTGCTTTATTGTGTCGGTGCTTTGTTGCTACAGCATGCATTCCATTGCTAGTGTTTAGTCCCCCGTTCCTTAGATTATCCCGTAACCATTCTTGTTCAGAATCTCCGTCAAGCCTTTCCAGATATGACGATAACGAAAGTTTGGGCTTCCAGGAACGTGTATCAGAAATATCCACTCCGGAAGCCAGTATACTAGGTAAGTAAGCACAAAGCAGATCACAGAGACATCCATGTTCACCCAGGCTTCTTTGAAGTAACGCTAGCCATCACAAGTTTATCCATTTTCCTGCCGCTTTCTAGCTAGATTTTCTTATTCCACCTTTAGTTGAAAATAATTCATGTAGTATTTGGTAGTAAGATCTAAACAGTTGTAGTAATTAACCTGGAACTACTCTTCATAGAACTGGACCACACAAATGGTGTTTCGCAACGCTACTACATCCGGACTGGATATGAAAAGAGCAGTACAATATACTGTTGGTTTGTAGTGAAATTGGGCTGCACAAACCTAGTTACCAAGTCGGTTACAGCATTTTGTGAGCATTCCATTATTGCCTTGTACACTTTGCTGTCGGTATACGTTAGAGATGAGTAAAATGCTAGTACCTGTACTGAGTACCATTTCTGCATCCAGCCCAAGAGTAACCTTCACTTAGACACCTACATTGAGTGCGAATCGAAGGGAGTAAAACAGGGAGACAGGTAGATGGGAGCCATCATGGGTCAGTAGTCGGCCATTGCACCTTCAGCGATTACGCGGACGATGTGAACATGACTGAAGGCGGTTTTATGTTGCACTCGGCCACCTGCATTTTACCACATCACATTATCGCTTCGTTCCATGCGGGGAAAATCTCTGGATTTACCATCTGTCAACTACTCGTACCGTGAAAGCATGAGGCGAGTAGAACTACTGCGTCACAAGCAATTAAACAAAAAGCCCTACTTTTTATCAATAAGTGTATCAAAATTTCCCTTTTTTAACGTTGTCGTTAGCTTCTCCAGACCACCCATTGGGGTTTGTAAGGCAACACTTCTTAACCCGTATAAAGTCATTGTTCATTGAAACAAACGTACTATACGTATATGGTTTGATGGCTTGACCGTGACTCAAAACCGTAAGGGATTACTAGTTGGGCGTAGCGCCGTCATGAAAAGTGCGCACGCCATTTCATGTAACAACGGCAAGCAGTTTTCCGAATACATTAATCGAAGTAACAGTATCGCCAGAGAATATGTCAATACGCCCTTGCAACGGTGCCAGACGGTGGGGTGGGGATGGTGGGGATTCACTATCCTCCCTCATTCCACAACTCCATTAAATCCTCGCACGTCATAGCTGGATAGGTGGCGTCGCAGACTGGTACCTACGGTTCACGAAATGGCTGTATGGAAATCTCACACGAGACAAGTGATTATCAGCACGAAGCAGTAAATAGCCTCGGACTAGCTGCAGAATTATTCTGTCTTAACACGTTATAAGCTATAACCACACAGCCAACATTTGATATGCATAACATTTAGGATCAGAGATCCTGTATAGTCCATAATAGTTGTCCACCTCCACAAACATAACCAAGGAGGATCGATGCTTCGACGTACGCTAACACTACCAGCCGAAGATTTCGTGGCTTATGAAATTTCGAACCTGGAAACTGGGAAGAAGCAAGTAACTGTCACTGTGCAAATATCGGGAAGATACTACCACAGGAATTATTAGCAATTTCTATTTCAGAAGCACTAAATGATGAAAGGTGAGTAACGATACTTTGATATGTTGCTTGAAATCATTGTGACACAAGGCATAGTTCTAGTGAAAGACTTAAAACATGGTAGACGGGTAGGGTGTATCGAGAGTGATCAACTCATGTGGACAGACTTGAAGTATTAGTGATAGACTAGTGACGAGTTCCGTTCCCATTGATTGAAAAGAAGACACGAGAGTGACGGGATGAAAGTGTATTGTACCATAGTTCCCGTGTATTGGCTAAAAATGCGACATCGAACGACGTAAGCTAGCTAGGGAAAGACGTGAGAAGCCGCTCGCTTTAGTGGCGTGTTGAATTCAACCGTCGCGCCGTGGGTATCTCGCGTGTTTGTTGGGTCAGATGAAAAAATACAACATATATCTTAGCATACTGCAAACGACCTCTAAGTGTACAATAATCTAATGATTTTATTTGATATTTTACACAACCTACTCAGGCAATCCGGGGGAATCCCAAAACTGGTACAAGTCTGTCAGCTATAGACCTTAACGTCAGTTGACTGCAGGATTACATGGGTAAGGCAATTTAGACTATCAGCACAAATATAAAGTGTAACCTGGACAACAAACAGCTCCATTCACGAGGAAAAATGAAGTAAACGTGACCGCAATATGTGAACTACTGGTTCAAATTTCTTGAAGATACCCCCCCCCGTGCTCCCCCCCACCCTCCCCCCAGCCCGACCCAGCCTCAGGCCCCCCCACCCCCCCCCCCCACATCCCACCCCACAACCCAAACCCCCCCCCCCCCCCCGACTAGACGAAAGACCCCCCCAACACAACAAAAACCCCCCGCCCCCCCCCCCCCCAGCCCAAGCCCCCCACAACACCCCCCCCCCCCCACCCCCTCCCCCCCCCTCCCCCCCCCCCGACCCACCAACCCACCCCCCCCCCCCCCTCCACCCCCCACCCCCCCCCCCCCCCCCCCCCCCCCCCCCCACCCCCCCCCCCCCCCTCCCCCCCCCACCCCCCCCCCCCCCCACCCCCCCCCCCCCCCCCCCCCCCCCCCCCCACCCCCCCCCACCCCCCCCCCCCCCCCCCCCCCCCCCCCCCCCCCCCCCCCCCCCCCCCCCCCCCCCCCCCCCCCCCCCCCCCCCCCCCCCCCCCACCCCCCCCCCCCCCCCCCCCCCCCCCCCCACCCCCCCCCCCCCCCCCCCCCCCCCCCCCCCCCCCCCCCCCCCCCCCCCCCCCCCCCCCCCCCCCCCCCCCCCCCCCCCCCCCCCCCCCCCCCCCCCCCCCACCCCCCCCCCCCCCCCCCCCCCCCCCCCCCCCCCCCCCCCCCCCCACCCCCCCCCCCCCCCCCCCCCCCCCCCCCCCCCCCCCCCCCCCCCCCCCCCCCCCCCCCCCCCCCCCCCCCCCCCCCCCCCCCCCCCCCCCCCCCCCCCCCCCCCCCCCCCCCCCCCCCCCCCCCCCCCCCCCCCCCCCCCCCCCCCCCCCCCCCCCCCCCCCCCCCCCCCCCCCCCCCCCCCCCCCCCCCCCCCCCCACCCCCCCCCCCCCCCCCCCCCCCCCCCCCCCCCCCCCCCCCCCCCCCCCCCCCCCCCCCCCCCCCCCCCCCCCCCCCCCCCCCCCCCCCCCCCCCCCACCCCCCCCCCCCCCCCCCCCCCCCCCCACCCCCCCCCCCCCCCCCCCCCCCCCCCCCCCCCCCCCCCCCCCCCCCCCCCCCCCCCCCCCCCCCCCCCCCCCCCCCCCCCCCCCCCCCCCCCCCCCCCCCCCCCCCCCCCCCCCCCCCCCCCCCCCCCCCCCCCCCCCCCCCCCCCCCCCCCCCCCCCCCCCCCCCCCCCCCCCCCCCCCCCCCCCCCCCCCCCCCCCCACCCCCCCCCCCCCCCCCCCCCCCCCCCCCCCCCCCCCCCCCCCCCCCCCCCCCCCCCCCCCCCCCCCCCCCCCCCCCCCCCCCCCCCCCCCCCCCCCCCCCCCCCCCCCCCCCCCCCCCCCCCCCCCACCCCCCCCCCCCCCCCCCCCCCCCCCCCCCCACCCCCCCCCCCCCCCCCCCCCCCCCCCCCCCCCCCCCCCACCCCCCCCCCCCCCCCCCCCCCCCCCCCCCCCCCCCCCCCCCCCCCCCCCCCCCCCACCCCCCCCCCCCCCCCCCCCCCCCCCCCCCCCCCCCCCCCCCCCCCCCCCCCCCCCCCCCCCCCCCCCCCCCCCCCCCCCCCCCCCCCCCCCCCCCCCCCCCCCCCCCCCCCCCCCCCCCCCCCCCCCCCCCCCCCCCCCCCCCCCCCCCCCCCCCCCCCCCCCCCCCCCCCCCCCCCCCCCCACCCCCCCCCCCCCCCCCCCCCCCCCCCCCCCCCCCCCCCCCCCCCCCCCCCCCCCCCCCCCCCCCCCCCCCCCCCACCCCCCCCCCCCCCCCCCCCCCCCCCCCCCCCCCCCCCCACCCCCCCCCCCCCCCCCCCCCCCCCCCCCCCCCCCCCCCCCCCCCCCCCCCCCCCCCCCCCCCCCCCCCCCCCCCCCCCCCCCCCCCCCCCCCCCCCCCCCCCCCCCCCCCCCCCCCCCCCCCCCCCCCCCCCCCCCCCCCCCCCCCCCCCCCCCCCCCCCCCCCCCCCCCCCCCCCCCCCACCCCCCCCCCCCCCCCCCCCCCCCCCCCCCCCCCCCCCCCCCCCCCCCCCCCCCCCCCCCCCCCCCCCCCCCCCCCCCACCCCCCCCCCCCCCCCCCCCCCCCCCCCCCCCCCCCCCCCCCCCCCCCCCCCCCCCCCCCCCCCCCCCCCCCCCCCCCCCCCCCCCCCCCCCCCCCCCCCCCCCCCCCCCCCCACCCCCCCCCCCCCCCCCCCCCCCCCCCCCCCCCCCCCCCCCCCCCCCCCCCCCCCCCCCCCCCCCCCCGCCCCCCCCCCCCCCCCCCCCCCCCCCCCCCCCCCCCCCCCCCCCCCCCCCCCCCCCCCCCCCCCCCCCCCCCCCCCCCCCCCCCCCCCCCCCCCCCCCCCCCCACCCCCCCCCCCCCCCCCCCCCCCCCCCCCCCCCCCCCCCCCCCCCCCCCCCCCCCCCCCCCCCCCCCCCCACCCCCCCCCCCCCCCCCCCCCCCCCCCCCCCCCCCCCCCCCCCCCCCCCCCCCCCCCCCCCCCCCCCCCCCCCCCCCCCCCCCCCCCCCCCCCCCCCCCCCCCCCCCCCCCCCCCCCCCCCCCCCCCCCCCCCCCCCCCCCCCCCCCCCCCCACCCCCCCCCCCCCCCCCCCCCCCCCCCCCCCCCCCCCCCCCCCCCCCCCCCCCCCCCCCCCCCCCCCCCCCCCCCCCCCCCCCCCCCCCCCCCCCCCCCCCCCCCCCCCCCCCCCCCCCCCCCCCCCCCCCCCCCCCCCCCCCCCCCCCCCCCCCCCCCCCCCCCCCCCCCCCCCCCCCCCCCCCCCCCCCCCCCCCCCCCCCCCCCCCCCCCCCCCCCCCCCCCCCCCCCCCCCCCCCCCCCCCCCCCCCCCCCCCCCCCCCCCCCCCCCCACCCCCCCCCCCCCCCCCCCCCCCCCCCCCCCCCCCCCCCCCCCCCCCCCCCCCCCCCCCCCCCCCCCCCCCCCCCCCCCCCCCCCCCCCCCCCCCCCCCCCCCCCCCCCCCCCCCCCCCCCCCCCCCCCCCCCCCCCCCCCCCCCCCCCCCCCCCCCCCCCCCCCCCCCCCCCCCCCCCCCCCCCCCCCACCCCCCCCCCCCCCCCCCCCCCCCCCCCCCCCCCCCCCCCCCCCCCCCCCCCCCCCCCCCCCCCCCCCCCCCCCCCCCCCCCCCCCCCCCCCCCCCCCCCCCCCCCCCCCCCCCCCCCCCCCCCCCCCCCCCCCCCCCCCCCCCCCCCCCCCCCCCCCCCCCCCCCCCCCCCCCCCCCCCCCCCCCCCCCCCCCCCACCCCCCCCCCCCCCCCCCCCCCCCCCCCCCCCCCCCCCCCCCCCCCCCCCCCCCCCCCCCCCCCCCCCCCCCCCCCCCCCCCCCCCCCCCCCCCCCCCCCCCCCCCCCCCCCCCCCCCCCCCCCCCCCCCCCCCCCCCCCCCCCCCCCCCCCCCCCCCCCCCCCCCCCCCCCCCCCCCCCCCCCCCCCCCCCCCCCCCCCCCCCCCCCCCCCCCCCCCACCCCCCCCCCCCCCCCCCCCCCCCCCCCCCCCCCCCCCCCCCCCCCCCCCCCCCACCCCCCCCCCCCCCCCCCCCCCCCCCCCCCCCCCCCCCCCCCCCCCCCCCCCCCCCCCCCCCCCCCCCCCCCCCCCCCCCCCCCCCCCCCCCCCCCCCCCCCCCCCCCCCCCCCCCCCCCCCCCCCCCCCCCCCCCCCCCCCCCCCCCCCCACCCCCCCCCCCCCCCCCCCCCCCCCCCCCCCCCCCCCCCCCCCCCCCCCCCCCCCCCCCCCCCCCCCCCCCCCCCCCCCCCCCCCCCCCCCCCCCCCCCCCCCCCCCCCCCCCCCCCCCCCCCCCCCCCCCCCCCCCCCCCCCCCCCCCCCCCCCACCCCCCCCCCCCCCCCCCCCCCCCCCCCCCCCCCCCCCCCCCCCCCCCCCCCCCCCCCCCCCCCCCCCCCCCCCCCCCCCCACCCCCCCCCCCCCCCCCCCCCCCCCCCCCCCCCCCCCCCCCCCCCCCCCCCCCCCCCCCCCCCCCCCCCCCCCCCCCCCCCCCCCCCCCCCCCCCCCCCCCCCCCCCCCCCCCCCCCCCCCCCCCCCCCCCCCCCCCCCCCCCCCCCCCCCCCCCCCCCCCCCCCCCCCCCCCCCCCCCCCCCCCCCCCCCCCCCCCCCCCCCCCCCCCCCCCCCCCCCCCCCCCCCCCCCCCCCCCCCCCCCCCCCCCCCCCCCCCCCCCCCCCCCCCCCCCCCCCCCCCCCCCCCCCCCCCCCCCCCCCCCCCCCCCCCCCCCCCCCCCCCCCCCCCCCCCCCCCCCCCCCCCCCACCCCCCCCCCCCCCCCCCCCCCCCCCCCCCCCCCCCCCCCCCCCCCCCCCCCCCCCCCCCCCCCCCCCCCCCCCCCCCCCCCCCCCCCCCCCCCCCCCCCCCCCCCCCCCCCCCCCCCCCCCCCCCCCCCCCCCCCCCCCCCCCCCCCCCCCCCCCCCCCCCCCCCCCCCCCCCCCCCCCCCCCCCCCCCCCCCCCCCCCCCCCCCCCCCCCCCCCCCCCCCCCCCCCCCCCCCCCCCCCCCCCCCCCCCCCCCCCCCCCCCCCCCCCCCCCCCCCCCCCCCCCCCCCCCCCCCCCCCCCCCCCCCCCCCCCCCCCCCCCCCCCCCCCCCCCCCCCCCCCCCCCCCCCCCCCCCCCCCCCCCCCCCCCCCCCCCCCCCCCCCCCCCCCCCCCCCCCCCCCCCCCCCCCCCCCCCCCCCCCCCCCCCCCCCCCCCCCCCCCCCCCCCCCCCCCCCCCCCCCCCCCCCCCCCCCCCCCCCCCCCCCCCCCCCCCCCCCCCCCCCCCCCCCCCCCCCCCCCCCCCCCCCCCCCCCCCCCCCCCCCCCCCCCCCCCCCCCCCCCCCCCCCCCCCCCCCCCCCCCCCCCCCCCCCCCCCCCCCCCCCCCCCCCCCCCCCCCCCCCCCCCCCCCCCCCCCCCCCCCCCCCCCCCCCCCCCCCCCCCCCCCCCCCCCCACCCCCCCCCCCCCCCCCCCCCCCCCCCCCCCCCCCCCCCCCCCCCCCCCCCCCCCCCCCCCCCCCCCCCCCCCCCCCCCCCCCCCCCCCCCCCCCCCCCCCCCCCCCCCCCCCCCCCCCCCCCCCCCCCCCCCCCACCCCCCCCCCCCCCCCCCCCCCCCCCCCCCCCCCCCCCCCCCCCCCCCCCCCCCCCCCCCCCCCCCCCCCCCCCCCCCCCCCCCCCCCCCCCCCCCCCCCCCCCCCCCCCCCCCCCCCCCCCCCCCCCCCCCCCCCCCCCCCCCCCCCCCCCCCCCCCCCCCCCCCCCCCCCCCCCCACCCCCCCCCCCCCCCCCCCCCCCCCCCCCCCCCCCCCCCCCCCCCCCCCCCCCCCCCCCCCCCCCCCCCCCCCCCCCCCCCCCCCCCCCCCCCCCCCCCCCCCCCCCCCCCCCCCCCCCCCCCCCCCCCCCCCCCCCCCCCCCCCCCCCCCCCCCCCCCCCCCCCCCCCCCCCCCCCCCCCCCCCCCCCCCCCCCCCCCCCCCCCCCCCCCCCCCCCCCCCCCCCCCCCCCCCCCCCCCCCCCCCCCCCCCCCCCCCCCCCCCCCCCCCCCCCCCCCCCCCCCCCCCCCCCCCCCCCACCCCCCCCCCCCCCCCCCCCCCCCCCCCCACCCCCCCCCCCCCCCCCCCCCCCCCCCCCCCCCCCCCCCCCCCCCCCCCCCCCCCCCCCCCCCCCCCCCACATCACCCCCCCCCCCCCCCCCCCCCCCTCCCCCCCCCCCCACCCCCCGGCCCCCCCACCCGCCCCCCCCCCC
>OX104063.1:179730426-179767358 GCA_944474145.2 Dicrocoelium dendriticum
GTCGTTCAAGTTCAAGTTCAGTTGAGACCGGAACGATAGGATAATCCCGTGAATGTTCCTTCTTTTGCGTATCGTTGGATCGGGAATTGACAGGTCTGCTTGAGATGTTGAAAAGCCTAAAACAAAGACCGCATCACACCCTGTCCAACCAATTACTGCCCACATTTTCCTGCCCAGCAGTCCCTGCCAGGCCGGTTTATGTGAAGTAAAAGAGTGAAGGGTAAGCTAAGAAAAGAAGAGGAGGAATGTCAGCTAAATAATGATAATACCAAGGTGAGAAGAAAATTAAAAAAGAACGAAGGGAAAGTTGAAGATACAAGTCGGTTAGGAGAAGGGGAAGGTTTGGTACTGCCACCCTAGAGCATCTAACTGACGCTCGAAACCCTCTACCGTAGACTCCCTAACCACGTGCGCCGGAAGCGAGTTCCAACGTTCAATAACTCGACGCGACAAGCGAGTTTCCGTCCTTACCCGGTCAGAACGCTGTTTGTGCAGCTTCAACGGGTGACCTCGGAGACTAGGCAGCTTGGCGGGACTAAATAGCCAGGACAAATCTGGACCGATCTTACCCGTTAAGATACGGTAAGTGAGAATCAAGTCTCCTCTAGTTCTGCGGTAGTGCATTGAGTACATACCCAAGCTAAGCAAACGTTCGGGATACGTTTGCCCTCGTAATCCTTGCACTAACTTTGTACCCACTCGCAAAACCCTCTCCAGTTCCATTTTGTCCCTTACAAGACAAGGTGGACAAGCCTGGATACAGTACTCTAAGTGAGGTCGCACGAAAGCTGAGAACAGCTTCACAAAGATATTGGCCGTTAGGACACCGAAGGAGCGGCGAATAAACCACATCATACGGAACCCTCTACAAGCAGCCTTCCTCCAATTTTCCCCAGAGTGAAGCAAGGAGGTATGGGTGATACCTAGATCAACCTGCTGAATGACAACAGGGAGTTCACTCCCACCAACTACATAGCGCGTGGGGGGACTAGCACCTCCAATGCGGAGGACAGAACATTTCGCCTGATTTATAGGCATCAACCATAAGGTTGACCAATCCCAGAGCCTATCCAAAGCACTCTGAAGTGCCTCAGAGCCACCAGGGATATCCACAATATTCCAGAGCTTGAGGTCATCAGCAAACAATAGCGACGGTACTCCAAGCTCCTCGGGTAGGTCATTGACATAAATTGCGAAAAGCAACGGCCCTAGAACCGAGCCCTGCGGAACGCCACTAAGAACAGCTTGTCTAAGCGAAAGGCTACGCCCTACGCGTACACACTGTTCTCTGCCCTCTAGGAAAGCAGAAACCCATTTAAGGGCGGCTCCAGATATCCCATACGATCTCAACTTCAATGAGAGTCGCTGATGTGGGACAGTATCAAAGGCTTTCGAGAAGTCAACGAAAAGCACGTCGACGGCGTGGCCGTTGTCTACTGCCTCAGCCCAGCTTTCACGAGCTACAAGCAAATTTGTCAGACATGAAAATCCCTTACGGAATCCGTGCTGGGCCGCACTGAGAAGGTTAAACTTAATCAGGTGATTCTCCACCGAATCCCTGACCAATTTTCAAACAACTTAACTACTACGCTTGTTAAGCTGACAGGCAATGCAAACACACTTGTAGTTGGTGTCTGTGAATCCTGTGACGCCTAATAACCAAGTTTACGCAATTAAGCGTTTGATTACTGCAAGGTTGTAGGGCTTTCGATAGGTGTTTTAACACGGTCTGTCAATTCGGTTTCTTCTAGGTTACACAATGACGCCGGCGGACAGACCAGCGATTTCGCAGCAGGATGTGCAGACACTACTCCTAGCGGCACGCTTGTCTACATAAATCCACCAAATGGAGACATTCAGGTGGTTAGCTATCAGTTGTGCTTTGTAGCAAATTTGCCTAGATTACAAGAAGCAACCAAATCTGTAGTTAGCAAAATGGACAGCTGAGTTAATTAAGATGGCAGTAGGACAGACTGACCAGCTTCGCAGCTGAATGCAAGGCTCCGAGTTCCGAAGATGCTCTCACGAACAATAGGCGGGAGAAAACTATTCCACTGACTACATTGCTCTTCACTTGATGGTGCATAGCGTATACATCCCAACCGTGGGTTTCTGCTCTTAAGTCGGTGGCTAGTGAGTACGGCTACACAGCCTGGCTAAGTTTAGGACGTAATGCGATCGTATCATTCCACCTGCTTCGTTTCGGCACAAAACGCTGGGACAACGGCAGACGAATTCACCCCCTACGCCACCGACTAACGAGATATACCGGGATGCGACACATCCTGCATACCGCCCCGGTTCAGCATAAAACGAAACCAGATCAGAATATCGGAAGACGCATCTTCCGATGTCCCTATTTGAAATGAGAAAAGTTTTCGTTACGAAACGAAGCCAAATAGTTTCGTTGGATAGTAACGCAGTGATTTAAGCATCAACGAGAAACCTGGTGTTGATTTGTTCCTTAAACTGGGCCATTTGCTTGCAAACCAGCACCTCAGCTAGCAGCCCGAGCTATCGATATTCCGTGTTACTGCATACGATAAACTTCGAGTAGGTATCCAGTGAAGTAAAATGTTGCAATTTGGACGGGGTAATCTCATTAGAGGCGCATGGTTATCGGCTACCTGTGAGGCGTTATGAAACGGGCAACCCTAGCTGTGACTTGAAGGGCTGCACATACCAGTGCCGCACAAGGGAAAGACGGCCTGACGAATAGCAGCCACGCGATTGCAGTGATTTCCAGGCAAGACACGCTAAAGGGACCAATCAGCCACCGGACAGTAGACCAATCAGAGCAAGTTTTCATATCGATTATAATTGTAATTGGTTCAGCCGACAGAAGGAGGCGCGCGGTTTGACTGCCGTTGTTTGGTGCTCACGCGACCGAATGACCCTTGGATTCTGTCTTCCGTTTAGGCCTCTAGGCCCACCATCGCGAAGCACTTTTCACGAGGATATACCTACGTTTGCCTGGAATTGAGCATTTTCCTCAACCGGGACCACTATTGTCAATCACCATTCGATGTCGGTCAAGGAGCGGTGAGTGCAATTTGATTCATTTCTCCTGCTCATAATTTATGACTGTATACGTTCATGAACAATTATACCGAAGCTTTAGTGGATTTTGTACCTAACCATCATTGTAAGTACGAATGCCCCATATAGAATAAAATAAGGGCGTATGTGAGCAAATTGAGCTATCAAACTGTTTATTGTCAACACAAATTAACTCGTTCAGTAGCATCTACCAGAAGCAGATCTTCATGTGAATTGTTCGCATCCGTTTGCTGCACACTACTTGGGCAATTAGTTAATGTGGTATCCAGTTGAGTTCCTCACAATAACGCTGCCTGAATATTTGTACCGGTGCCTCGTTCCGAACAAAAGCAGTTCATTTGCTCTTCCTGCACCACTGACGTCTGTACAAGATGACGAACACGCTCATTGCTCACATAGTCTTCCAACGGAAGTTAGTTAGATTTCGAAGGTGTCGGTACTCGAACACAATCGGCCTCTATCTCTGTCGAGCCGATGGACCAGCTCTCGGAACTATACTGTAGTATTGAACAAATAGTAGCATTGTGTACTTAACCCTTCGGGGCACTAGTGTTTTCGACTGTTAAGGGGATGCTGAATGGATATATGTTCTTTGTTACATTTTCTAGTCACCTGTTTTCGTTTCACTGCGAAACCTGTTTCTTTTGAATGTAAGGCTTGATTGCAATCTTGGAGTACACACACATCTGAAGTTGTGTGCCTTTTGACAATGACGAATTTTGTGGGTACAGTTTCTCGCAGAATGTTTCTCACCACCATTACATACATACAACTCGGTTCTGGCTTGTTTTCGTGATCTTCCTGCGGTCGTGGTGGCATGAACATTTGACGGCGACATAACAGCGACGTCACCATAAGTTGTGTCGGGTGCTACTCAGATACTATTCGCAAGAGGTGGCACGTAAGATGCTTAACAAATATGACAATGTGGATAACAGTCAGATCGAATGGACTTAACGTGTATTGACAAGAGCGACAGGGTGGCGCGCAGTAAGCAAAGAGATGGTATTATACAGCGTGGATCACGAGGAGAGCAAGTGATCGTTACTTACCATCAGCTAAACAAATGGACCATCGGAGGGTATAGACAAGAATGAAGTCTCCTGTCTCAAAACACTGAAAATGTGAATTCTACCTGTTCACTACGGGGGTCTCCAGCTAGAAGTCTGAATGAGCGTAGGCTTCGATAGATACCAAGTAGGAAGACAAAGTGTGGGTGGAAGAGTAGGGTAGCAATTGTAGTGAGCGTACGAGGACAGAAAGAGGGCGCGTGGAGTTCGCTGGATCCAGTCTTCTTTCTTGTTTATTATTTGAGTGTGGACTGGGGTGCGTCGTCGGTGGGCCGTCTGGGTGGGCTCGTTGGACTACATAAAAACTGGTTGGTCCAGAAAAATGCCGACAGGACATTTTCTCTGCTGCAGGCCTGACGGTGCGCTCTAGAGGTGTCACGCCCGACCGACTCCCAGTCCATAGCGATAACAATCCTCATCCCACGAATCATTCCTGGGTATTGTCTTTGGGGCACCCTTTCCCAGAACTCACGGGCCAGGGCAGCCATTGTCAGCACCAGTTAAGTGGGGTGGCGGTCGCTTGGAGCCAAGGTAATGGAGCCTGCGGCTTCTAGCAGGCGGTCTAGATGTTGTCTTTTCAGAAGACTTGGTGAAATGTAAAATTCGGAGGGTGAGACGTGCTCTGGACTGGCAGTGTGACACCGTATGGAAAACGAAGTGAGCATACGAAACGAAAGTGCGTACACAGACGGATAGCTTAGATTTTCTTGGCACGTATTATAACCAAATATTTTGGATGAATTTTACAGACATACATCACGCGAACGGGGAATCGTCATGTAACGAAATCGTTCGGTCCCTACAAACCCTGATTCGTCTCGCCTCAGGAAAAAGTCGGAAGAAGGCGAAACGTACAATCCCGCTAGCCAAAGGCACTTTAAAATGGTTCTAGCTAGGGTAAGAGGCATGGTCACCAGCGCAGATTTTACGAGCATTCTTCGAGACGGAAAACCGGATGTGCGCAAAGTGCCGTTTCTCTGCTTGACTCAAACACGCAGTCGCCATTTGAACCGGCAAGCTTTTTACGTCGCCTAGGTACAAGATGAAACTATATTTATAGTAATCTGCACATCGTACTCAGCTAAAAACAGATAAATCTCCAGGTCGCTAACCAGCCCCCTCTTAGAAAGAAGCCGTAGATGACCCTTCAATCTACGTGAGGACTGTCCGTCGTGGACCCGCCTTCTGCAAGTCCAGATTTTGAAACCTGATGCGGCTGCTTGCGGAGAACCATGCACTCCGATCCTAACTGGCTACCACCCATGTCCTCCCTGAAGGTACCGATAAAAAGGGAGAGCTTCCGTAGCGTACGAACACTTGTGTTTAACCATGAGTATTCTCCGATTCGCAACATGGAAAGAGAAGAAATGAAACATGTGAGGTCAGACATGCAGAAGCGGTAACAGCAACGAACGGGAAGGACACTTACCAAATAGATAGCGCAAAGTCATAGCAACAGCTTTTTTGGTCGGTTTTTACAGAAGCTCCGTTTTCTGGTTTTCGTAGGGTTTTATGCTTAGATTTTCAAAACCTGCCTTTTTTGATTTTCGGAAAATATTAACGCGAGGGAAGAAACCTGAAAACGCTGTTAAAAGCAAATGTGTTAACTTTTAGGTAACGGAACGGCCAGTTAATCCGACGACCAGACCTAATAACATTTTTAGGCTGAATGGAGTCAGTGGGCTCGGTTGGCAGGTTTCCGGTTGAACTGTTGCTATCTGCAGTATGCGTTTCCTCCACCTTGGGTTGGACCTGTTCGTCGGAGGACGGAGGACTGGAGTCGTCGGTTGGCTGGTTCGGCATGGGCAACTTTGCGATGGTCGATCATGATAGTTCCTCGCTTGCCTTTGCGTTCGATGACGAAAAAGCGATCCTTACGTTATAGGACCTTGAGTGGACCTTCTTAAGGTCGTTGGAGGGGTCTGCGTTAACCATCGATGCGTATAAAGACGAACGGGCAATGGTGAAGATCTTTGGGTACGAATGACTGGCGTAGTGCGCGTCATAGCGAGGAGTGTTTGGGCTTTTGGAGAAGTCTCTTAGCAATCGAGGCGGTTGTCTGTAAACCCGTTCGACGCTGAACGTTTCGAGATCGGTTTTCACTGCTGATCGAATACCAAGTAAGTACCATTGGCAAGGCTACTATCCAGCTGAGTGCATTTGCGGCGCTCAAAGAGCCTTTAAGCTGTCTGTATAAGTCTTCCATCATTCCGTTTGCCTGAGCATGGTAGGTATTTGTCCGAGTGCGTTTACAGCCGTGGACCTTGAGCAGGTCGTTGAAAGTCGTGCATTCGAATTGCGGACCGCGGTCGGCAGTCACAGTGGCTGGACAACCATGTGAAGCGATCCAGCGATCAACAAATGCGCAGATTATGGCCTCAGCAGATACATCGGGAATTGGGATAGATTCGGCCCAACGGGTGGCGCTATCCACCACCGTCAGCATGTAGACCATGCTTTTGCACAGCGGTGGTGGTCCAACGAAATCGAGTTGTACGTGAGCGAATCGGGTTGACACCAACAGGAAGTCTAGAGGACCGTTACCTACTGAGTTCTAGTGCTGGGGCAAAGTGCAATCTTAGGCAAAAGCACAAAATAGAGGAAAATCAATGCACTTGAGTTATAGTTCCTTCTTCGATTGATGTTAGTCCGATGCCGATTAGATTATAACATATAATCCGAGTAATGGATAGACGTAGCAGCAGCACAATCACAAGCAGCAGCAAAACCGAAGGCAGCACGACGCGAGCGCGTAGAAGTTGTTGTATTCCGAAGTTGTGAATTTAAACAAATGGTACGAAATGATGGGTAACAGAAATGATAAAAACAAAGATAAATGACCGTGTAAGCACAACCACTACAGAACTCCCCCCCCACTAGAGCTTGCGCTGGTAGGCAAAGCTCGATATGTCTTTCATGGAACGCATTGTGCTAGTTTAGAGGGGAATGAAACAACACGACCTGAACGTGTGTGGATAGGGTCGCTTGTTGGGGGGCACAAGGATTCCGGGTTTTGGGAATCGGTTATGCGTTTGTCATTGGGCAACGGCCCAGGCACGGGAGGGTTGTGAGTTGTAGTGGTTGACTCTGTACCATCTGACGTTGGCTCGACGTATGCGGGTTTAAGACGGTCGATGCTCACAGACTCCTTGGATCCATTCTTATCCAGGACGAAGTATTTCGGTTTCCGTGACAAGACCTTGAATGGACCTTCATAAGGCGGTGTCAAACGTCTTCGAACCGCGTCGATTCGGATAAAGACGAATGGACAAGTGTGTAAGTCTACATATATACGCTGCTCTTGCGTGCTTAGTCGAGGTGGAGTCGGTTTAATGGATCGAAAATGGTGCTTTAGGCGTTCAGCATAGGACGTAGGATTCAGTTCGCCGGTGATTCGTGAGTCGAGTATCATCTCGCCTGGGAGTCTGAGGGTTGTGCCAAAGACAAGTTCGGCTGGACAGCATCCGATATCTTCTTTGCCATCCTTTGATGTGTCGAACCCACGAGTTTGGTTTATTCAAGTTGAATCTATCTTTCATTTCCGTAAGATTACTTCGCAGTCTACAATGTTTTATGTTACCGCCCATTTACCTACACACTTGGCTTCAGAGGTCATTGATATCCTCGACCCTATACCGACTGACTCACCTTATGATATGCTTAAGGCAGCCATCTTAAAACGCACTACGTCCTCCGACGAGGCACGCCTCCAACAGCTACTCTCCGGCGTCGAGCTTGGTGATCGTACACCGTCTCAGCTCCTGCGACATATGCGATCACTTGTCGGTTCAGCAACCTTGGATGATTCCATCCTTCGCCAACTCTGGCTTCAGTGTCTTCCAGCTAACACGACGGCAATACTAGCTGTATTGGCTGAGGACATTCCACTGACTAAGCTGGCGGAAGCGGCCGACAAGGTACACGAAAATTTTTAAAAACGCCGTGAATCATGTGGTTGAGGCGTCCACGACAAGCACTTCAGGGACTGCCACACTCGACTCCCTTAGCGAGAGACTCTCAAAGTTAGAACTCAGCATTTCCCACCTTAGCCGCGCTCGAACACCGTCCCAAATATCCTCTTCCAAAAGCAGACCTCGCAGCAACTCCCGCAGACGAGCATCGCGCTCCTATTGCTACTTCCATAACCGGTTTGGTAATGCTGCACGAAACTGCCGCCCAGGGTGCACTCACCCAAAGGCTTCCGCTGCTTCCAAATCGGGAAACGTCGAAGCCAGCCAGTAATGGCGACGGCTGCCGCTGGCCAACTTATCAGTCGCCTCCTGTACGTATTTGATTCCACGACTAAACTTCACTTTTTGGTCGATACGGGCGCAGAAATCAGCGTTATACCAAGATCTTTGGAAAAACGCCCTCTGCAACAAGCCGGACTTACGTTACAGGCGGCTAACCAGACTAAGATCGCGACATACGGCCAGAAGCTGTTGCACCTAAGCCTTGGTTTACGACGCGTATTTCCTTTTCTCTTTACCATCGCAGACGTCCAGAAACCCATAATTGGCATCGACTTCCTTAGCAAATTCGGCCTCGTCGTCGACCTACGTTGCAGGAATTTACGGGACGACAGCACTTCGCTCACTGTCCCTTGCCATCTCGCCCCAGTCACTTCCGTCAGACTTCGCGTACTCATGCCAGACTCTACGCCGTATTCATCATTGCTTCAGCAATTCCCGGCTTTGGTCCATTCTAAGACCGACTCTACCGAGCCCAAACACGAGGTTCGTCACGTCGGGGTCACCAGTTATGTAGAGGACCGTTACCTACTGAGTTCTAGTGCTGGGGCAAAGTGCAATCTTAGGCAAAAGCACAAAATAGAGGAAAATCAATGCGCTTGAGTTATAGTTCCTTCTTCGATTGATGTTAGTCCGATGCCGATTAGATTATAACATATAATCCGAGTAATGGATAGACGTAGCAGCAGCACAATCACAAGCAGCAGCAAAACCGAAGGCAGCACGACGCGAGCGCGTAGAAGTTGTTGTATTCCGAAGTTGTGAATTTAAACAAATGGTACAAAATGATGGGTAACAGAAATGATAAAAACAAAGATAAATGACCGTGTAAGCACAACCACTACAGAACTCCCCCCCACTAGAGCTTGCGCTGGTAGGCAAAGCTCGATATGTCGTTCATGGAACGCATTGTGCTAGTTTAGAGGGGAATGAAACAACACGACCTGAACGTGTGTGGATAGGATCGCTTGTTGGGGGGCACAAGGATTCCGGGTTTTGGGAATCGGTTATGCGTTTGTCATTGGGCAACGGCCCAGGCACGGGAGGGTTGTGAGTTGTAGTGGTTGACTCTGTACCATCTGACGTTGGCTCGACGTATGCGGGTTTAAGACGGTCGATGCTCACAGACTCCTTGGATCCATTCTTATCCAGGACGAAGTATTTCGGTTTCCGTGACAAGACCTTGAATGGACCTTCATAAGGCGGTGTCAAACGTCTTCGAACCGCGTCGATTCGGATAAAGACGAATGGACAAGTGTGTAAGTCTGCATGTATACGCTGCTCGCGCGTGCTTAGTCGAGGTGGAGTCGGTTTAATGGATCGAAAATGGTGCTTTAGGCGTTCAGCATAGGACGTAGGATTCAGTTCGCCGGTGATTCGGGAGTCGAGTATCATCTCGCCTGGGAGTCTGAGCGTTGTGCCAAAGACAAGTTCGGCTGGACAGCATCCGATATCTTCTTTGCCATCCTTTGATGTGTCGAACCCACGAGTTTGGTTTATTCAAGTTGAATCTATCTTTCGTTTCCGTAAGATTACTTCGCAGTCTACAATGTTTTCTTATGTTACCGCCCATTTACCTACACACGTGGCTTCAGAGGTCATTGATATCCTCGACCCTATGCCGACTGACTCACCTTATGATATGCTTAAGGCAGCCATCTTAAAACGCACTACCTCATCCGACGAGGCACGCCTCCAACAGCTACTCTCCGGCGTCGAGCTTGGTGATCGTACACCGTCTCAGCTCCTGCGACATATGCGATCACTTGTCGGTTCAGCAACCTTGGATGATTCCATCCTTCGCCAACTCTGGCTTAAGTGTCTTCCAGCTAACACGACGGCGATACTAGCTGTATTGGCTGAGGACATTCCACTGACTAAGCTGGCGGAAGCGGCCGACAAGGTACACGAAAATTTTTAAAAACGCCGTGAATCATGTGGTTGAGGCGTCCACGACAAGCACTTCAGGGACTGCCACACTCGACTCCCTTAGCCAGAGGCTCTCAAAGTTAGAACTCAGCATTTCCCACCTTAGCCGCGCTCGAACACCGTCCCAAATATCCTCTTCCAAAAGCAGACCTCGCAGCAACTCCCGCAGACGAGCATCGCGCTCCTATTGCTACTTCCATAACCGGTTTGGTAATGCTGCACGAAACTGCCGCCCAGGGTGCACTCACCCAAAGGCTTCCGCTGCTTCCAAATCGGGAAACGTCGAAGCCAGCCAGTAATGGCGACGGCTGCCGCTGGCCAACTTATCAGTCGCCTCCTGTACGTATTTGATTCCACGACTAAACTTCACTTTTTGGTCGATACGGGCGCAGAAATCAGCGTTATACCAAGATCTTTGGAAAAACGCCCTCTGCAACAAGCCGGAATTACGTTACAGGCGGCTAACCAGACTAAGATCGCGACACACGGCCAGAAGCTGTTGCACCTAAGCCTTGGTTTACGACGCGTATTTCCTTTTCTCTTTACCATCGCAGACGTCCAGAAACCCATAATTGGCATCGACTTCCTTAGCAAATTCGGCCTCGTCGTCGACCTACGTTGCAGGAATTTACGGGACGACAGCACTTCGCTCACTGTCCCTTGCCATCTCGCCCCAGTCACTTCCGTCAGACTTCGCGTACTCATGCCAGACTCTACGCCGTATTCATCATTGCTTCAGCAATTCCCGGCTTTGGTCCATTCTAAGACCGACTCTACCGAGCCCAAACACGAGGTTCGTCACGTCGGGGTCACCAGTTATGTAGAGGACCGTTACCTACTGAGTTCTAGTGCTGGGGCGAAGTGCAATCTTAAGCATAAACACAAAATAGAGGAAAAATCAATACACTTGCGCTACAGTTCCTTCTTCAGTTGATGCTAGTCCGCTGCCGACTAGCTTATAACATATAATCCGAGTAATGGAAAGACGTGGCAGCAGCACAATCACAAGCAACAGCAAAAGCGAAAGCAGCACGACGCGAGCGCGTAGAAATTGTTGTATTCCGAAGTTGTGAATTTAAACAAATGGTACAAAATGATGGGTAACAGAAATGATAAAAACAAAGATAAATGACCGTGTAAGCACAACCACTACAGAACTCCCCCCCACTAGAGCTTGCGCTGGTAGGCAAAGCTCGATATGTCTTTCATGGAACGCATTGTGCTAGTTTAGAGGGGAATGAAACAACACGACCTGAACGTGTGTGGATAGGGTCGCTTGTTGGGGGGCACAAGGATTCCGGGTTTTGGGAATCGGTTATGCGTTTGTCATTGGGCAACGGCCCAGGCACGGGAGGGTTGTGAGTTGTAGTGGTTGACTCTGTACCATCTGACGTTGGCTCGACGTATGCGGGTTTAAGACGGTCGATGCTCACAGACTCCTTGGATCCATTCTTATCCAGGACGAAGTATTTCGGTTTCCGTGACAAGACCTTGAATGGACCTTCATAAGGCGGTGTCAAACGTCTTCGAACCGCGTCGATTCGGATAAAGACGAATGGACAAGTGTGTAAGTCTGCATGTATACGCTGCTCGCGCGTGCTTAGTCGAGGTGGAGTCGGTTTAATGGATCGAAAATGGTGCTTCAGGCGTTCAGCATAGGACGTAGGATTCAGTTCGCCGGTGATTCGTGAGTCGAGTATCATCTCGCCTGGGAGTCTGAGCGTTGTGCCAAAGACAAGTTCGGCTGGACAGCATCCGATATCTTCTTTGCCATCCTTTGATGTGTCGAACCCACGAGTTTGGTTTATTCAAGTTGAATCTACCTTTCGTTTCCGTAAGATTACTTCGCAGTCCACAATGTTTTTTATGTTAACGCCCATTTACCTACACACGTGGCTTCAGAGGTCAGTGATATCCTCGACCCAATGCCGACTTACTCACCTTATGATATGCTTAAGGCAGCCATCTTAAAACGCACTACGTCCTCCGACGAGGCACGCCTCCAACAGCTACTCTCCGGCGTCGAGCTTGGTGATCGTACACCGTCTCAGCTCCTGCGACATATGCGATCACTTGTCGGTTCAGCAACCTTGGATGATTCCATCCTTCGCCAACTCTGGCTTAAGTGTCTTCCAGCTAACACGACGGCAATACTAGCTGTATTGGCTGAGGACATTCCACTGACTAAGCTGGCGGAAGCGGCCGACAAGGTACACGAAAATTTTTAAAAACGCCGTGAATCATGTGGTTGAGGCGTCCACGACAAGCACTTCAGGGACTGCCACACTCGACTCCCTTAGCCAGAGGCTCTCAAAGTTAGAACTCAGCATTTCCCACCTTAGCCGCGCTCGAACACCGTCCCAAATATCCTCTTCCAAAAGCAGACCTCGCAGCAACTCCCGCAGACGAGCATCGCGCTCCTATTGCTACTTCCATAACCGGTTTGGTAATGCTGCACGAAACTGCCGCCCAGGGTGCACTCACCCAAAGGCTTCCGCTGCTTCCAAATCGGGAAACGTCGAAGCCAGCCAGTAAAGGCGACGGCTGCCGCTGGCCAACTTATCAGTCGCCTCCTGTACGTATTTGATTCCACGACTAAACTTCACTTTTTGGTCGATACGGGCGCAGAAATCAGCGTTATACCAAGATCTTTGGAAAAACGCCCTCTGCAACAAGCCGGACTTACGTTACAGGCGGCTAACCAGACTAAGATCGCGACACACGGCCAGAAGCTGTTGCACCTAAGCCTTGGTTTACGACGCGTATTTCCTTTTCTCTTTACCATCGCAGACGTCCAGAAACCCATAATTGGCATCGACTTCCTTAGCAAATTCGGCCTCGTCGTCGACCTACGTTGCAGGAATTTACGGGACGACAGCACTTCGCTCACTGTCCCTTGCCATCTCGCCCCAGTCACTTCCGTCAGACTTCGCGTACTCATGCCAGACTCTACGCCGTATTCATCATTGCTTCAGCAATTCCCGGCTTTGGTCCATTCTAAGACCGACTCTACCGAGCCCAAACACGAGGTTCGTCACGTCGGGGTCACCAGTTATGTAGAGGACCGTTACCTACTGAGTTCTAGTGCTGGGGCAAAGTGCAATCTTAGGCAAAAGCACAAAATAGAGGAAAATCAATGCGCTTGAGTTATAGTTCCTTCTTCGATTGATGTTAGTCCGGTGCCGATTAGATTATAACATATAATCCGAGTAATGGATAGACGTAGCAGCAGCACAATCACAAGCAGCAGCAAAACCGAAGGCAGCACGACGCGAGCGCGTAGAAGTTGTTGTATTCCGAAGTTGTGAATTTAAACAAATGGTACAAAATGATGGGTAACAGAAATGATAAAAACAAAGATAAATGACCGTGTAAGCACAACCACTACAGAACTCCCCCCCACTAGAGCTTGCGCTGGTAGGCAAAGCTCGATATGTCTTTCATGGAACGCATTGTGCTAGTTTAGAGGGGAATGAAACAACACGACCTGAACGTGTGTGGATAGGGTCGCTTGTTGGGGGGCACAAGGATTCCGGGTTTTGGGAATCGGTTATGCGTTTGTCATTGGGCAACGGCCCAGGCACGGGAGGGTTGTGAGTTGTAGTGGTTGACTCTGTACCATCTGACGTTGGCTCGACGTATGCGGGTTTAAGACGGTCGATGCTCACAGACTCCTTGGATCCATTCTTATCCAGGACGAAGTATTTCGGTTTCCGTGACAAGACCTTGAATGGACCTTCATAAGGCGGTGTCAAACGTCTTCGAACCGCGTCGATTCGGATAAAGACGAATGGACAAGTGTGTAAGTCTGCATGTATACGCTGCTCGCGCGTGCTTAGTCGAGGTGGAGTCGGTTTAATGGATCGAAAATGGTGCTTTAGGCGTTCAGCATAGGACGTAGGATTCAGTTCGCCGGTGATTCGGGAGTCGAGTATCATCTCGCCTGGGAGTCTGAGCGTTGTGCCAAAGACAAGTTCGGCTGGACAGCATCCGATATCTTCTTTGCCATCCTTTGATGTGTCGAACCCACGAGTTTGGTTTATTCAAGTTGAATCTATCTTTCATTTCCGTAAGATTACTTCGCAGTCTACAATGTTTTATGTTACCGCCCATTTACCTACACACTTGGCTTCAGAGGTCATTGATATCCTCGACCCTATACCGACTGACTCACCTTATGATATGCTTAAGGCAGCCATCTTAAAACGCACTACGTCCTCCGACGAGGCACGCCTCCAACAGCTACTCTCCGGCGTCGAGCTTGGTGATCGTACACCGTCTCAGCTCCTGCGACATATGCGATCACTTGTCGGTTCAGCAACCTTGGATGATTCCATCCTTCGCCAACTCTGGCTTCAGTGTCTTCCAGCTAACACGACGGCAATACTAGCTGTATTGGCTGAGGACATTCCACTGACTAAGCTGGCGGAAGCGGCCGACAAGGTACACGAAAATTTTTAAAAACGCCGTGAATCATGTGGTTGAGGCGTCCACGACAAGCACTTCAGGGACTGCCACACTCGACTCCCTTAGCCAGAGGCTCTCAAAGTTAGAACTCAGCATTTCCCACCTTAGCCGCGCTCGAACACCGTCCCAAATATCCTCTTCCAAAAGCAGACCTCGCAGCAACTCCCGCAGACGAGCATCGCGCTCCTATTGCTACTTCCATAACCGGTTTGGTAATGCTGCACGAAACTGCCGCCCAGGGTGCACTCACCCAAAGGCTTCCGCTGCTTCCAAATCGGGAAACGCCGAAGCCAGCCAGTAATGGCGACGGCTGCCGCTGGCCAACTTATCAGTCGCCTCCTGTACGTATTTGATTCCACGACTAAACTTCACTTTTTGGTCGATACGGGCGCAGAAATCAGCGTTATACCAAGATCTTTGGAAAAACGCCCTCTGCAACAAGCCGGACTTACGTTACAGGCGGCTAACCAGACTAAGATCGCGACACACGGCCAGAAGCTGTTGCACCTAAGCCTTGGTTTACGACGCATAGTGGATTCAATCTACAGTGGCTGTAGTCGTAGGGGGCTTGGTAGGCTTGTTGAACCAGTTCGATTCCGGCAGAGCGAATTTCGGGGGAAATCTGGGTCCCGGTCCAAAGGTACACCTCTGAGCCGAAGTCGAACACGTAAGCCTGAAACGTGGAGACACATGACGCAAAAATAGGTACAACTGAAGAGGCACAACTGACACTCAGACAAGTTCGACGTGAAAACGTTAAGAAGAGCGTAAAGCAACTGGCATGGATGCTATTCGATCCCAAAAATGAGCCACAGCTATGAAAGTTCTGTCCCGATTAGCTAGACGTGTCAGTGCTGTCCACAACGACAATGTGCTTCTTCTAAACCCCGAGAGCGCCGGTTTCACAACCGAAAATAGTCATCTTGATGGCACCAGGAAATCAATGCAGGTTCCTTTTAGCTAGGCCACCAGCGAGTCATGGACACGTGGTTAGCTGGTGGAATTACTAAGCCTAGTGCATCAAAGCAATAAAGGCGAAAGCTAAGGGAAGAGGAAGAAGTGTGTTCGGTGAGAAACGGCTGAAAACATGCTGGAATTTATTTCGGTCATAACGGACAGTACGAACGACGACTACTGCGTGATAATGCGGTTCTGTTTTAACTGCCCTGCATGCCACTGCAGCGCAAAAAGCATGATCAAGCTTTCAGATAGTGGCTGTTCAAATTTAAATCGCTAATCAACCCAGGGCTTCATAAAGCTTTAGTAAGGAAAGGACATCAGATGGGGGCTAGAGAAAATTCGTCACAATTAGGCTTAGCCGGACAACCAGCAACGAGTAAGGTAATGAAAAGAGGAGTGCGCTATAGGGTCAATCGTTATCTGGCCACACTGGTCGCTGCATCCATCATGGCGCAAGGTTTTGCCAGTAAAATTACCGTCTCCTGCCTCTCAGCAGACGGAGGAATGCGAAGTGTATTGCCTCAGTGTGTTGTTGATAATTTGCCCACTTCCGCTTTAAACGGTCTGTTTTGGGGTCTACAAAAGGTGGGCGCGATGTGATCCAGAAGTAGGCGAGGTGGAAATGGGCAAAAAAGTGTTCACAAAAAGGCGGAAAGACCGGGTGGAGGAATAAAGACAGAGGGCCACAAGCAATACTGACATGATCACTACGGAGTAAACTGTGTTTGACGGGATTACCCCAGAACTGCGCACAAGGCACCAGCTGTTCCACGGTGACCTGGTACACTCGATTTGTGTGCTGAATGAGTAGTTCGTACAGATCATCTTCATCAGGAGCACCGGGACCTGCGGAGCGGAACAATGCGAATAAAACAAGAGTAAACATGTGCAGAAAGCTCAGTATGGTAAACCAAGGCATACATAATAATTGACGTTCGTTTATCAGTCTCCGAGATATACAAGGATCGGATTCCAAACAAGATCGCGTGCCGGTTCAGTTCAGCAGTGAGGAGACAACAAGCAATAAAACTTATTAAGACAGAGAGACAGCGGTGTACGTCAAATAACCAGTCGAACATGACTTCCTAGTCAATCTGATCGACTTCATTTCAGCATCGACGAAATCGCATTTTTTTACATCCAATTGATTCTCAGGTTTGAGGTAAGGGACGAGGTCACTAACACGCTACACACCAGTAATCGTAATCAAAATGCTCCGCCATATACAGTCCAATTTGTCTAAGGCGACGACTCAATGGACCGACAAAAAGTGGTCGCCTTGGACAGGTTCATGCATAGAGACATTACTCATAGGGGAAACATTAGAGATGTTTTTGGCTGGTTGCCGTAGGCAGGTGGTCAGGATAGACAGGTGTTCACCATAGCAGGTTAGGCTGTAGCATCTTGAACAATCGGACAGATTTGTTAGGTATACATGGTGGAAACCGATGTCCCAGCACTGTTGGGGCACATGAAATCGGATACGCCGACAGTGGACAAACGTCACAAGGTGTGTGTGTGGGTGTGTGTATAAAATCAAGGAAATAAAGCGACCACAATCGATAAGGACCCATGCTGAAAAAATAGCAGTATCATAAGCACGTACGCATCCACGTATGTCAAATAGTGGGGCGAAAACGACGACGTTCAGCGCAGTAACCAATGGGTGGGATAGCGAAAGGTATCACACTAGATCATTAGCCTATACGTTGTGCAATAAGTTACATATCCCCCGTACACGTCTATGGTACTTGTTACAGCTGCAAGTGAGCAAAGAAGGTGAGGGACAACGACACTAACGAAACCCAACAAGATATAGGATAACAGCAGAGCGTATGCGTGGTTGGTAAGTCGCTAACCAAGTGCATAAGACATTGAGGAAGGTATCTTGGCAGGAGATAAAAATTCACAGTTCTGAGTGTGGACCCAAACAGAACCTCTGCGTTCTTGTAATCACTAGAAAGCGAGCAAACAACGGAGTTTTGCATCAAATATTGTTTGTAAGGCGTGGTGGCCACTGCGAAAAAAATTAAGAAGCAAATCGCTAGAAACAACCGCATCACACTCAACCGCTCGAGGGGAGATAGAGGTGAATATGCTGAAACAAACAGGGATCAGACTGAAGCCACTTGATCAAGAAACATCAAAAAACACTAAAGTAGAGGCAAGCTGGGGACAGGATACCGGACGCAGAAGAGTGGGCAAAGAAAGCAGTACGCACATCATATCCAGCAAGGCCTCGAAGTGACATATGAATTAAATCCGCAGAACGCATCGCAATGGCCGAATCATTCCTACCGAAAAGATAATACACGGAAGCAGATGGAATACGCGCGAATAGAAATAGAGACCCCCTGAGTGCATTCAATGGGACAACCACAGCAACATCATCAACATAAACAGCAGAACATCAGCCATCTGAACTAATGCTTCGCTGCAACACAAGTTAAGGAATGAAAAGTAATTAGCGAAAGAGAAGGGGGACCTAGAGTAGAAATCAATAATCCTAAGCAAACATTCAGGGTCAAGGCACCTACACCTTGTCACCAACATATCGTCACAAACAGCTGGCTATCCTGCAAAAATAAGACGGCATAGCCGACAGAGCCTCATTGCAGCTTTCGCTGTCCCGCGTCATCATCAACCATCACCCCGCAGATAACTCAGCACCACGCACACTTTAAACTGACAGTCCGAATAGTAGACGAGAGTACACGCGCCACTGGTGCCGACTGCGAGCCATGGCCTGTGACGTCTCAAGACAGACAAAAGGTGCATAACGTACACCCAAACCTGTAAATCGAGAAGCACCAACGGCACCTAGTTTTTAGTCAGTGACTTCATTTCTCGCTGCCAAATCAACTTTCACCCACATCGAGCCGTGCACCACACTACATCCGAAAAACAAACAAAAGGATCGCATCTAGAAGCAATGACCGCGCACATACCACGCGCCTCAAAGCCAAAGCCAATGAAACCAACTAAATGCTACTTGTTGTTATAACGAACTAGCGTGATTATCACTGCACTGCACCCGCCTTCACAAATCGTCAACGTACATCTGCTGGTGCCATCTGACACCAGAAATGCCCCGTAGGAAGTGAAGTGTAAAGACTTGAATGCGCCTCAGACCCTCAGACCAAAGAGGCCAGATCACACTCTCACAGAGCAGGACAAACAACAACAGCAGTACGTACACCATTTGAACTGATGCTTCGCTGCCATACAACCATGATGACCTACGGAATAACGAACAATAAGAGGGAGAAAAAGGGAACTTACCTGAAAACCTTAATGCCCTAAGCAAACATTCAGGGTGGAGGCGCCCACACATTGTGTAGACAACATACTGTCTCAAGCAGCCGGCTATCGTGCAAAGATAAGGCGGCATCGGCGAGACAGCTTCCTTGCGGCTTTCACTGCCACGCGTCATAATCAGCCATTACCCCGCAGATAACTCAGCAACAAAAACACTTTAAACAGGCAATCCGATTAGGAGACGGCAGCAGACGCGCCACTGGTATCGGTTGCGAGCCGTGTCATGTTAAGTCTTGAGCCAAGCACAAGGTGAGTCACGTGGACTCCAGCCCGCAAGGCGAGACGGACCAACGGCACCCAGTTTAGTCGTCAGTGATTTCATTTCCCGCTGCCAAATCAACTTCTGTCCACCTCGAGCATTGTGCCATCCTACATCTAGCAGACTAAACAAGGCCCACCTAAGTAACTAGTAACCAGGCATACGTAACACGTGCCCAAGCCAAGGCAACTTATTCAGTGCTATCTGTTGTTCTAGGGAACTCACATGATTATCACTATCTAGTACTCGCCTACGCACATCATCGTTGCGGACACGCTGCTGCCATCCGACACCAACAATGCTTCGCGGACAACGATGATCAAAAACTTGAAGGCGCCTCAGATCTTCAGACCGAAGGGGCCAAGTCTCACTCCCATAGAGCAGAACGGCCCTCACTGTGGCCTTGTATCCACGGCCTTTCAAACCGATGGAAAACTGCCTTCTGTCGCTAAAAATGCCGCAAGTTCAAGAAGGCAGTTCCGCTTTTGCAATGCATCCATCGTTGCTGAGGCAGCTGCCAAGATAAGTGAAATGATCAACCACCTCGAGCTCCTCGTTTGCAAGGCTCAAAGGGTCATCAAGTGGCTGGTGGTCCTGCAGCAACACTTTGCACTTTGAAGGTGCGGTGCATACCAAATACTGGAACCACTCCAGACAGGCTATTCAGAGTTGATTGTGCAGCCGCAACATCGTCAAAAAGCAAGAGGATATCGTCCGCATAATCACGATCAACAAACCTTTCACCAGGCAGGACCTCAACGCGTACATCGTGAGATTCCTCAAGTGAACACTCCATGATAGAGTCCACGACGAAATCGAACAAAAACGGGGAAATCGGACAACCCTGACGAATGCCACTTGTGGTCGGAAAGCTATCCGACAGGTCACCGTAGACCCTGACGCGGCCTGTATTGTTCGAGCAAAGGGTATGCAGGATGTTCACGTATTTCGTGGGAACACCTTTCCGCGCAAGTAATTCGAACAGAATCCATCGATCGACTGAATCGAACGCACTCCTGAAATGGAGGACCACAGTTATTGTCAGTCTGCTGTATGCGTGGCGCTGCTCTAGCACCTGCCGCAAAGTGAATATATAGCCTATAGAGCCACCTCCTGGATGGAAACCTGTCTGCTCTTCCCTAATCCGAGATTCCCGTTCCACATTGAGGCGACAAACGAGAATCGAGGCCAGTAATTTTGTCACAACTGGCCTTAGGCCAATATCCCTATGGTTAGAGCAATCTGTGCGACTGCCCTTCTTGTTTATTGCTATTATTATCGACTCGCTCCAGTTAGCCGGCACACTTCCTTCCAGATACCTTCGAATAGGGAGGTCAGTGCTTTGCAGAGGAGGGAATCTGGGTAGGCAGCACAAAAACCATTGATGGCGGTGATCACGTATCGGACCTCGGCCTCCGACGGAGGCTCCAAACTAATCATCCATGGCTCGTCTTGCATCACTTGAGTAGGAAGAGGTCCGGGAGCAGGGGACCAGCTGAACTGATCTTGAAAGTGTTCCGCCCAACAAGCCATACAGTGCTCCTTATTGTGTATCAGTGCACTCGCGTTGTCTCTGATTGTCTCACTGACGCCTGGTTTTCTGGGACCAGTGGTGCGGATCAGCTGGAAGAGCTTGCGGTAATTGCCTACTGCTCCTGCCTCCTCCAATTTTTGAGCCCTACTGGTCCACCAGTCTTCCTTGTCAGCACGTAGGCTCCGCTTTAGTTCGCGCGTAATATTCCGTCTGGTCACATTGTGCTCAGAGCCAGCCGGGAGGTATCTTCTAGCTTCCGACAGGTTCACCGACCTCTCGGATATCCAGTGACTGACGCGGTGACGATTGATAGTGCCACAAGCAGATGCTCCTGCGTCGTGCATGGCGGCCGAGATCTTATTTAACTGAAACTCAGTGCCATTAGGACAAGACAGCGAAAATTCAGTACACAGTGCGTCTTGACAGGCTTGCCTGACCGAGGGCTGAGACAATTTCTCCGTTGTCAGTCCGAGGGGATGCTTGATGCGCCTCCCGGTAAAGTTCATGGAGAAACGACAGTGTACTAAGGCATGATCAGAGTCGACGCAGGTATCCCAGTACGAGCGCCAATCCAGGATAAAATCACGCCACCTGTAACTTATGGCAATGTAGGCAATTTAGGTCTATCGCGGATCAGCTACAGGAACACGCCAAGTGGCACTTCGGCACCCACTGTGTCTAAAAACAGTGCTACTAAGAAACAACTGGTGCTCCGCACACAGTTGCAGCAGGCGCTCGCTGTTGTCAGTCCGTTCGGAGTTAAGCCCATAATTACTACCCAGCTGAGCTTCTGAAGAGCTCAGAGGCCTTACTTGTGCGTTCATATCCCCTGCAAATGCTATAATATCTGAACTAGTAGCACTGCGTAGTAGCGCGTTCAGTTCGTGATAGAATGTGTGCTTGACAGCATTTGAATTGCAGTCGGTGGAAGCATAAGCGGAAATCACAAACAAACAGCGTTTTGTACTACTTCGTGAATAAACTTCAGTTGAGGCGTCAAACAGGCTGCACACAAACGGCTGTTCACCGGAATCCTATCAATCAACGATGGCTCAGCCTTGGAGCTTAGAATGATACCTACACCAGCTTGACCGGCGTATCCGGATGCGTGCAACCAATAGGGAAAGGACAAGCCGGATGCAGTTAATTTAACAACCTTATCAAGGTCATTGATCCCAGTTTCGGACACACAACACATCACTACCCAGTGTGTCCAAGGTGCGTGCGGGTGCAGCCTGTTAATCTATGTCTTAGAGTGCGAACATTGAACGCCACCAGGGTAAATGGACAGTGTGGCCTTATTAGGGGTTGTTGCCGATAGGCGTCGGATGGGTGTAGTGGGTAGGTGGCTGCATATGGTTCGACTCCAGTGGCACTTCGGTTGTTGTCAAATAAGCTGGGAATTATAGAAGGAAGGTTAGTAATGGGGGTCGGATGGGAGTAAGAGACAAAGGTGGAAAATGAAGAAGGGAGGCGCCAGCAGTATCAGGTTTTCGCTTATCTGCCCTGCTGTATGCAGCAAACAAGGCGACCCTTGATAATCTGCGCGACGGCCGATGCAGGATGAAGTTTATGTTTGAGGAAAAAGTTATGGTTGTATGTGGGCTGAGATAGTGCTAGGGCACCGAGACCTAGACAGGAGGACGATTAGGGTCCTCAAGCAAAGTCTTTGGCTCAAAAGCCTGTCCGCAAGGCAGCGGGGAGGTGGCGATGATTTAATTTTACAGAAACGGACGCCATCCGATTTTAAACCTCCAAGCTGGAGGACCAGCAGACTGAGTTTGTTTGACCTCTCGCCACTGACCAACCTGGTAGGAGTAGCTGTCATGGGGCCCGGAGGCACCACCCAATATAGCTCAATGGGTCAAGGAGGTACGCAAACCGTCGCACCACGTTAAGGTCGAGGCTCGTTGCGACGGCACACAGAGCAGGACAGCTATCACTGTGGCCTTGCACATGACGAAAAACCCCTTCTGACGTTACAACTGTCGCATGTTCAAAAAGGCACTTCTAGACTTCGTAATACGTGAACGAACGTCAGCAGCCACGTGCCTATTGCCATTAATGCAGTTGTCGAAGTGACCTGATCAAGTATATTCAGTTTTCCGTTATCAAGGACACGTCAATTACCTGGTACTTTGCACCTTTA
Source organism: Dicrocoelium dendriticum (assembly GCA_944474145.2). Lineage (NCBI taxonomy): Eukaryota > Metazoa > Platyhelminthes > Trematoda > Plagiorchiida > Dicrocoeliidae > Dicrocoelium > Dicrocoelium dendriticum. Next base: position 179,753,423 of record OX104063.1, read on the forward strand.
AGGTGTGAAGTGCACGCCAAATAATGGAACTACTAGAGAAGTTATGAATGGTTGACTGCGTCACGACAACATAGTTAAACAGCAAGATAATATCATCCGCATAATCAAGGTAAACTAGTTTTTCAGCCGGTTGTACATCAACGCCAGCATCGTGAGATTAAGCGAGAGAACACTTCATGACAAAGTTGAACAAAAACGGGAAACTAGACAACCATGAAGAATGCAACTTGTTGTCGAAAAGACATCCGACAAGTCGCCGTATACCCTGACACGCCTTATGGTGTTCGAACACTGGTCACGTAAAATACTCACGTCTTTCATGGGAATATCTTTCATTGCAAGTATTTCGAACAAAGTGGTTCGTCGACTGTGTTGAAGGCATTCTTGAAGTTAAGGAACACAATCATTGTTGGTCTGCGGTCAGTGCGACGCTGCTCTCGTACCTGTGTCAGAGTGAATATGCAGTCTATAACGCCCTATTCTGGATGGAAACCTACCTTCTCTACCCTCATCCGGGATTCCCGAACCGCAGTGAGGCGAGGAACTAAAACTGACCATCACGGGTGTTAGGATGATACCCCTATGGTTAGCGTATTCGGTGCAAATACCCCTATTGCAGATTGCCAACATGATCGATTCAATGCAGTTGGCTAGAATGGTCCCTTCCTCTTAGACCTGTTTGAACAGACAGCTAAGTCCGCTGCAAAGGAACTCACCACCACTATGATTGAACATCGCGCGGTAAAGAGAATCCGGACCAGCTGCATGAAAACGATCAGGGGTTGTGATCGAGTATGGGACCTCAGCCTTCAATGGATCCTCTAGAAGAATCGATCACGGTTCAGCCTGCATCACTTGAACATGAACAGGTCCAGGAGTAGGAAACCAACTAAGCTGTTCTCTAAAGTTCCTCGTCCAATGAGCCAGACGGCGCTCCTTATGGTGAATTAAAGCGTCTGCGCTGTCCCATATTGTCTTGCAGACGTTTGATTTCCTGAAACCAGTGGTGCGGGTCAGATGAAAAAGTCTGCAGTGGTTGCATCCTGTTCCCGCTTCCTCCAATTCCTGAGATCTACAGGTCAATCAGGCTTCCTTGTTAGCAAGCAGGCTCCGTTTTGGTTCGCGTCTAATAAGCCGTCTGGTTACATTGTGCTAACAGCAGGCAGAGAACTTTCTTCTGGATTCAAACAGCTTCATCGACCTCTCGGATATCCGGTGACTTGTGCAGCGACAACCGATAGTGCCACAAGCAGAGGATCCTGTGTCAGGAATGGAAGCAAACAACCTATTCCTCTGAACCTCAGTGCCCTTAGGGTGAAAAGTTGAAAACTCAGTGCACAGGACCTCTCGGTAGGCTTGTCTGACCGAAGGTGGACAACTTCTCAATTGCCAATCGAGAGGAGACGCTTTGTAAGCTAATCGGTAAGGTCCAGAGAAATACGACAATGTTACAAAGCATGAACATGGTTTACGCGAGCATTCCAGAAAAAGCGAGAGCATAGGATGGAACGCCGACACCTCCAACCTATGAAACCTGATCTATTTAGGCCAATAGCTGGTCAGCTACAGGGGACACGAAGTGACTATAAGCAATGCTACTAAGAAACAGCCGGTGCTCCGGGCACAGCTGCAACAGACGCTCGCCGTTGTCCGTCCATTCGATGTTAAGCCCATACCCAACACTTAGCTCAGTTTGTGAGGAGCTCAAACGACCTATTTGCACATTCGAATCCCCTGCAAATACAACGATAAATGAACTAGTAACACTGAGTAGCAGCGTGCTAAGCTCGTGGTACGTAACGTAACGTATCAGCAAAACGCCGTGCTGCTGCTTCGCTGACGTATAACCACTAACAGTCGGGGGTGGGCTAAGGATACTGCGAGGGTCGCCCGGTCCCCTACGCAGGCTCGAACCCGTGCCCACAGATTATAAGGCAGACTTGCGATGTTCTAGGCTACGGGCCGACTTCAGCTCGTGGTAGGTGGTCTTGACAACACCGGGACAGTATTCGGTGGGGGCATAAGCAGTAATCACAAATACACAACGCCTAGTGATACTTTGTGAATTAAGCATAGTTGATGTCGTCAAACGCGCTGCACACAAACGGCTGTTAACGGGTATCCAATCAATCAAGAATGACTCAGCCTTGCAGCTGAGAACGATGCGACCCCAGGTTGACCAATGATTGTCGCATCAGCGTCTACAGATGTGTGTAACTAATATCGATGGGACAGAATGGGTGCAATTGGTTCAACAACCATACGAGGGTCATTGATCCCAGTTTCGGACACGCAATCGACGCTGATACGCAGGGTGCTCAATGTACATGCGAGTGCAGTCTGTTGACCTACTTGGCTTGGAGTGAGAACGTTGGACGCCGCCAGCGAAACGTGGTACCATTGCATTACAACGGTTTGTTTCCGATAGGAGTTCAATGGATGATGGGGGTAGATAGCTGTAGATGACAGAACTCCAGTGGCATCGCAAGGGCTGTCAATTAGGCCGGGAATTATAGAGGGAAAGCTAGTGCTGTAGGTCGGGAGGGTAGTAAAGTGAACCGATGGAAACGAAAGTAGGGACGTGTCAGTAATAGCATGTTTTGAACTATTCGCTCAGCTGTGCGTAACAGATGAGAAAACAGTTTCAAAACTGCACGACGACCGAGGCTCGCCTAGCTGACACTTCGGAAGCAGAGGTACGAAGCGCAATTCAATCTTGGAAACGTCATAAAGTTCCCAGCTCTATTCAAAGATGGCGGGAATACACTTGTCAGAGAAATCCTGACACTATTCACGAAGGTTTGGATTGAGGATAAAGTCTCAATTGGACGAGGGGGGGGAACCGGTCATTGTCCCCATTGGCAAGAAAGGCTCCGGCGACGATTGTGTTAATTGCCACGGAAGTTCGTTGATCTCTGTTGCGTCAAACATTTTGTCCGTCCTGCTCCGCAGGCTTTCAGCGTTTAGAGAGGGCGTTCCCCTAGAGGAACGAGCCAGTTTTCGTCCAGACAGAGGTTACATTGACTACATCTTCACACACCGCCACCTTTTTGTACTCCGTCACATCCACCGACATCCAAAAATCGTAGTGTTCTTGGACGTCCGAGTGGTGTTGGACTCATTAGATAGATCTGCGTTGTAGAACTGTCTACTAATGAAACGCGTGCCCTCAAGTTTGTAACCATCCTGAAAGAACTCTACAGCCACACGTCAGGCAAAGTTAGGGCTTACAGCAGGCTTTCCTCTCCGTTCGCTGTCACCAGCGGTGTACACCAAGGTTGCTCTATTTCACCTTTCCTATTCAATCTTGCCATTGAAGACGTCGCACAACGAGCATTGGGTGTCCAAAATTACGGTATTGAGCTGCTCCCATGTGATAGTCGTGGAATTGAACAATGACGATGATATCGCTTTGCTTGGAAACAATCCACAAGCCATAGAGAGCGCTTTAAGCCGCATAGTGATGGAGGCGTCTAAGTATGATCTGTAGTTCATAACATACAAGTAGGAAATACTATCCAAGGATTGGCAGATGCCCGTGTCTGCCCACACTATTGCTGATGACATCCTGGAACAAGTTCCCTGTTCTACTTATCTAGAGAGTTGCATCACGGCTGGCAGCGATGTTGGAGATGAGGTCTCACAACGGATCGCAAAGGCCCGCCTTGCATTTATCAGACTGAGACACCCGTGGCGTCGTCGCGATGTCAGTCACAAGCTGAAGGGCAGGGTGTACATTGCCTATGTCCGTGCGGTCACCTTGTACAGCTGTGAGACCTGGCCTATTCGTTCGGAAGATGTGAAGTGATTGTCAGTTTTTGACAATCGTTGTCTGCGTAAGATTGCTCGCGTGTGGTGGCAATATCACGTAAGTAAAACAGAAGTCCGAGACCGAATGCTTGGAGAAAACAATCCATGCCTCCAAAACGTTATTCTCCAAGACCACATGCGTTGGCTCGGCAACGTATTACTCATTTCACCCTATCGCGTTTCCCGTCGAGCGTTGTTTACGCTCCACGGAAGCGATTAGAAAATGTGCCGCCGCAGGCAACCGATGACGTGGAGAAGGAGTATGAAGAAAGCAAGTTCGAGCTTAGCATCCGTTGGACCGGTCCGCCTTCCAGGATGGGGACCACGCGACTCGGACTCCCAGTGGTTGGAAACGCTGGAGATTATGGCGCGCAACAGACATCAGTGGCGACAGTGTTGTTCAACCGCATCATTTGTTAATGTCTAATAGAACGTATGTATAAAAAACTCCAAAAAAGGTCAAAAAGGCGTGTGTAAAACAGAAACTCGTTGTTCTTCCACTATTGTATTTCGTTTACCCACCTTTGCCATGGTTCCGATGGCACATTGTATGTAAACAGATTGTGAATATGTATATATATATATATATATATATATATATATATATATATATTGAAAACTTTACTAACAAACAACTGGCAGACTGTCACAGTAGGAGGTAGTTAAAGTTTGATGAAATTGTCGTAGTTATACGCGGGCTAAGATACTGCCAGGACGTCTATAGCTAGACAGGACAACGAGTAGGGTCCTCATACAGTGTTTGGCGCAAATGCCAATCCGCAAAGCAGCGGGAAGATGGTAACGGTCCGATGTTACAGAAATGCACACCAATCGAGCCCCAATCCGTAACCTGGAGGACCAGGAAACTGAGTTCGTCTGAACTCTAACCATTGACCAAGCTAGAGGAGTGACTCTCAAGGGGCCTCGGAGCACCACCCAGCACAGTTCAGTAGTTGGAAGAAATGCACTTTAAGACAGTCCTTTCACGATCGAACGATGCCACTTGCGTGTAATAAGCGTCATCACTGATTACAGCATCTGAGGTCACAGAATAGCAGAAGAGGTGTTGCTCAAGAGAACTGTGGTGATATAGGGTTATCAAGTAAATCAGGAGCTAAGCCAAATATATGCTTAAATCGAACTCAGAGTAAAAGCACAAACAAGAGGGAACATTTGTTGCAACTGTGTAGGTGTTGTGCAGGGTCCTGACATACAAACAATGTAAAGAATAGGGGATGGCTGGCCGTGTGGCACGTGAAATTTCACACAATTCAGTAGGATCCGATCGCGCAGACCACGGAGCCATATGCACCATGGGCTTTGGAACACGAGCAGTTGAGTGAAACTGAAGAAACACATGTTCGTCGTATAACGACTGCGTGAGTCGTGGCTGATCGGAAAATCAAGTTGAACAGATATCTTCCAACTAAGATTATCCGAAGGAAAATGCCAATAATTAATCCATGGTCATATACGGGTGCGGAGAAGACAGACTGATATAGTGAATAACTCACTATGAACGGTCTGTGGTGAGTCGTAGCCTAGACACCGCCAAAATCGCATCGCCGCAGGACCGACTTCGTCGTCGTTGAGTCTAGGTACGAGTTCGTCAACCTCCGTTGAATCCATTGGTGCCGTTGAAGTATCCTCGTACACGGCAACATAGTCTGTGCAAGCAGAAGTGGTGCCACGATAGCCCAAATCGTGCGATTTGCATACCCACATGGCCAGCTCTCGAGCAGCGTTCACTTCCACAACGTTGGCGAAAGCCCCAAACCATGCAAAGACAACTTCTGGGGTGACAAGTACGAAGCAGTCTCCGGAATTCATGGAATCAGCCGTAGGACAAACCAAACGGAGTTGTAGATAACGACGACCTATACAGTGGTATGAAGGAGCAACGGAAGTAGAATGAATGTTAAAGCGGGTAAAAATGAGTAGGTAAATGGATGAAAGGAATAGCACAGCATCCACCCAAACGCTATAAAAGGTTGTAATTGACAAAAGTGGCGTGGATGATAGTGTTTTTGAAGCACAAAAAGTCGCCTGGCATAAACGACTTTCCATTTTCATCGCTGAAGAACAGTGGGTCTCCCTAGTGACTGCTTATGCTATTCTAAAAAAGGGGACATCAGCAGTACGCCGGTACACAGTACTGACGCTTCGATGCCGCGCAATCAAATGGGCTAAGGACAATACCAGGGTCGTCCGGTCCCTACGCAGGCTCGAACCCGCGCTCTCAGATTACAACACAGACTTGTGATCTTTTAGGCTACGGGGCGGCTTATGCTATTCTGATTGACGTCATTTAGTGCAAAGATGAAAAGCGCCTGCTGATTAGTAGCAGCACCGTTCATAAAAGAGACAAATGAAGGCCTGTGAAAACCGCTTTGGTATCATCCCGATTCTATCTGCCACAGGCCACTAACATGCATCATACAATAGCGGTTCTCCGATCTTCGTTAGACGAATCAGCGAACAGCAGATTAGCTTCCGACCCGGTGAAGGACATAATGACCACACGGCAATGGTAATAGTCAGCACAAAAAGTGACTACATCATGGAACACGCTATAGACAACACTCCAAGTAAGGTTGAACCCGAGCCCTAGGATTATAAGGCAGGCTTGTGATCTTAAAGGCTGCGGGCCGATGCGCAAACGCACGTCGCTGGAGTCGGTGTGCTGGTATACGCAACACGTGACACAGTTATCGGAGCCTGGTGCGTGAAATAACGATGCTGAGCGGTTCACCCGCTCTCCCTGCACCAAATACACGACACCGAACACGCTCATTGCTCACGCGGTGTTCCCACAAAACATGAGCCAAACTGAGAAGGCAGCGAGGATCGAAGGTGACTGGCCAGTTTATGTCTGTCGACCTGATGGGTCAGGTTTCACACGCCTGCATTGTAAGCTATGCTGTTCAGGGCGAGAGTAATGTCGCGCCGGAGCCACGGGTGGCGCAGATTAGCAAAAGCGCCTCGAGCTTTTGCTATACGGTTGGTGATCCCAATTTCGATCCTACGGATGCTAATATAGCTACCGAGATAATTGCATTTGTGGACGACGTTTAGCTGCTCGGCGCCAAGGGTCAGCGCAGAGGTAGGTCCCTTTCAAGCTTGAGGAAGGCCTTTGGATTTCAGGGGTGAAAAGCTAATCGAAACGATTGACAGCCAGAGCTAATTTATCCAGTGTTGGCTGTCAAGTTTGGGAGCTGACGCAGATGAGAGCAATATCGTCGGTGTACTCCTAGCTAAGAAGTCAATCATCTGGGAGCAGCTCCGCATCTTCCAAATCATGTCCAATGAATTCGGTTACTATTACTTTATCAGTGGCGAAGTTAAAAAGAGGGGTTGCATTGCAAGAGATATTGATGGGCGGCGACATTTTGTCATAAACCCCCACCCTGCCCGAAATATGTGCGTACAGCGCTCTTATGACATTTACATAGTTATTGGGCACATATTTCCTGAGTAGACAGTCCAAAGGGACACCATTGATGTCGAGGAACACGACTACGACGGATCGTCAATGAATATGGCGGTGTTCCAACAACTGAGGTAAAAAGATGTGTTAAATACATCCCGGCTTGCTCGTCGCGAATCTGACTTTCACGGGTGCCAGTCGGTCTATGGAGGACGACAGAAGCAAAACTTAGACGTGATGGGAATCACACTTCTATCTCTATGATTGCCGCATTCCGAACGGGAACCGCCCTTGAAAGCTGGGACTATAACAGGGCGGCTCCAGTCTGTTGGGACATTCTCCTGCTCACATAGATTCACTAGAAAGTTGTGCCAATCATCCAGAAGAGCAGGTCCTCCGAATTTGAAGAGAGAGGAAATAGATCTGACCCTGTGGCCTTATTCAATTTCAACAGTCTGATCTTACGTTCGACTATTGCGCGTGAAGGCGGATCCAAGGGGACGGAGCAGGGTGGAGATGGGCATAGTGCAGCGCGAGATACCCATAGAGCCGCAGAAGGCACAGTGGTCCGGCGGATGTTAGCAATCCCACTGAAAGGGAGCTCTGAAAACGGACGTAGTTAAGTTTGCATGTGCACGAAATATGAAGGCTGGCTGAACCGGTTTTGAATTTCAAATTGCACGACTGAAATAAGCCAGTAAATTGAGGTAGAAATGCGTGTAAATCACCTCAGTGGTAAGTCAAAGCGCTAATTGCAGCTAGGTGCAAAAAATCACTGGAAAATCATGAACGAGAACCACAGCGAGTCAGTAAAACCCAGTTTGTTAGATGGTACTCAAATGTTACGAGTGATCTTCACAAGTGAAGAAACGCGACAGAATAGGGCACAAATGATACCGCTAGTGGCCACTGATTCAATTCACTGAAAATACATTAGGGAGATTTATTCAGCGTCTGAAAGCTAATTCATCAGTGGTCGTGTGATAGTAACCACTCTCCAAAACGGGGACAACGGAGCTCAATTCGACGACATAACTTCACGTAAGCGGTATCGCGCGCATTCGTTTCGTTTATCTAATCGATTGGACCGAGCGCAACACTCGGACCACTTAGTCAGATGAGGCTGTGCAGTGTTGCACACAAGTTCAGGCAGGAGCTGTAATACCACTCTTGTCCTATGAAGGCTGTTAGAAGATAAGTTCGAAAACGTAGTCCTTGGTCAAAACCTAGCAGGTAAGCCAAGGGTGGACTAATGGCCGAATTTATCTCAAACTAACGCAGACGAGTGTGCACTGAATGACACAAGTCCGTGTCCAAAAGCTGGTACCAAGACTGGATTGCACTCGCGTATCTGAGGACAAAGCGCGGTGCACATGCGGCAGGGATCCACGTTAATACTACGGAAAAGAAGCACGAAGACAACTGGCCAAAACCAAAAGACCCAGTAAACGTGTGCTAATGAAATTCAGTTTTTACTAAGGTCCCTCGAAGAACCAGGTTAGGCGACTGACCGCCATCATGGCTGTTGGACAACGAAGTGCGCGATGTCGTTCCACGTAGAGTAACACAAATATCATTACTTCAGATTATAATTAGTATATTCTCAAGGAGGTGAGATATAACCAGGCAAAGCTGATCCGATTTTAAGGTACAAAATAAAATGGAAACCGAAATTACAGGAGTCATACAAGAACAAATGTAATTCCTTTTCCACTGATTCTTTCACCATTAATTTCGTTTCACTAGGCCTTAGAATGGAGGACGATTGGGAATCGTTCAGATACATTCAGGCGGTGTTGCAAGAAGGGGTAAAAATAACAAAGATTAGGGAAGTAAAGAAATAATATGCACATGGATATGTGATTAAAAACATTCATAACTCGGGTACATAACAATAATTTTAGAAATAGTGATAGCGTGTGAGTAGATAACGCTTCAACGGTAAACAATTAAACTGAGAACGGTTTCCGTTATGGACCATACAAATCAATTAGAACAAGCGACGTGCCTCACACAGGTGGCAAAATATGATAACATAAAGCAAATGGAAGTACATACATAAGCTAGGTGGTTTGGTCAGGGGGCATCAATAGTTCAACTTCAGTAGGAACGCGTCTTGCAGGGATCCATGTCTTTCATCTAGCAGAGTACGGACACACGAGGGCCAAAGACAAGGCTAGTTTATCCAACCCATCGAAGTGCGCATATATGAATATACGGGTCACAATGGGAGAGCTTTAGTCCAAATTATCCTAAACGATAACTCGACTAAAACTGTCCATTTGTATTAAAAACTGCAGCAATAGAAACCCGAATCGCACTGTTTGACAGATCTCAAATTAGTGTAGTATCGAAATTTGTGGGGAAAGTTTGGGTTGGGAGACTGGTAGCTACAAGAAAATTGGAGAACGCGAAAGTCCTATCGACGTCTCTGCTGTACAATGTTCGACGTTGCTTGTGTCAATCAACGTGGTCGACAATGTACTCCCCAATATGGGGGAGGGGGAAAACAGGCGCCACAACGACTCGGCCGATTAGTCAGCTTTCTCATGATCCCCTACAAGTCAAAGTCCAGGCGCAGATGCATTGCCAGTTGTTGAATTGCACACGGAGTTGGGTAGTGTGAGTGGAAACGTTTCTTCACTAGTCGGCGTGACCTCATCAGTGCAAATACACTTTAGTCAACCAAGGCCAAAAGTCAAATAGCACACATCAGAAGACACAGTGAAAGAAAGGTACGTAAATCACAAGTACACAGTCAAAGAACGGATTGGTCAAGCGCAAAAGATGTCAAGCTCTCACCCTTAACGTGGATCAGCATGAGAGGCTTGTAGGGCAACAGTTGTCGTTGAACATTGGTCAATGGTAGGGGCTGGTCATCGGTCACTCGACGAAGGCTGTTTTTAGCCTCGGAGAAGTCCTCTACGCCACTTAAACCTTTGAGCACCGAATCGTGGAGTAATGGTTTGGTGACGGACGATTCTGAGAAGGAAACAGACGTGTGCGTGTACATTATAGAATTGGAGGATAAAAAGATAAGTGGATGGTAGCAGTGAATTGTGATGAAACAAAGGAGGAGTTTAGGGCACTGGGGTAGTTAACTCACAGTATCCGCGTGTAAACTGCAGCGCGCTGGAGTCCGAACCCATCCAGAGCGAGTATTGCACGGAGTATTATTATCCAATAGAACTGTCCGTACAAAATAGCGGTATTATTAATAACAGCTGATCAACGTACCGCTGCAGGGAAACTATCAGACAGGAAAGCGTTACATAAAGGAGAGAGGCGAAACGATAAGGGCGGAAATCGATGCTGCTTAATTGTTAATGACGGTATTCAGTTCGCTTGTCACCAGAACCGGGATTGGGAACAGCCATGGGACACGTGTCTACAAAGTGACCATGCGCACCGGCGATGAGCAAGTCAACGCTCCAACCACGCCCCAGTTCCGATGTAAGCTGGAATGAGTCAGGAGGATTCGAATGTGAAGCATAATTATTCCAAAGACGATCCAGTAGTTCGACATGAATACCGCCCATTTATGACAAATGAGTCCACTTAGCTGTTATCTGAAGTCACGCAGTGCTTCGGAGTTGGGACTATAATGCATTCCACAACGGTGCATTGGCATTTTATGAATCCCTCAATCGTGATTGGTCGGTCCTCGCTAAACATTACAGACGGCGGCCGCTGGAACGCAGTTCATTACACAGTGAAATTCATCTTCAAGCCCGGCGTTGTCAACAGGACTGAGTTAACCAATCACACAAACGACGAATAGCAGTCTCAGTGGGGCAGACCTCAACTTACTGACATACAGTGTTGTGTTTCGATTTCCGATACTCAGTGTGCGCAGCGAAAGCAAATGTCAGAAGACCGGAGGTGAAAAACAGTTAAAAAGCCAATCACAATGCATTGCGAAGACTAGAAAAAAGCAGTGAAGCTACAGATGCTGAGAAACAATTAGACGACAAAATGACAAGTAAGAGGGAATACGAGGGTTTAATTGATCTGATACAACTGAAGCAGTGGAGTGGGATGAATGCAACGCCAGCATCCGTCATTCATTTATTCATTATACACGTTAGCTAGAGGTGGGAAACATCTCAGCTACTGTGCCACAATACATAGAAAAAAGAGAAAAATATGCAACAGGTGCACGAGACCTGAGCTATCGGTAACGGATGGGCATCGTTCCGGTAAGCAACCAGGCGGCTAATATGTAGCAAAAAAATCACTATGCAAAATTATATAAGACTAAATAGTGAGATCGTGGTTGGAGGGGAAGGCTAAGAGGGATAGGATGGGACAAAGAAACTCACAGCACGAACGCCCCTCAGGTCGGCTCTTGGCCATGTCAGCAAGTGTGTCCAACCAAACGTGTTCATCGTCTTTCGGACCCCAACCAGGGAGCCGAGACGCTCCAACCGAGGCCAGCTCAGAAGTGAGGGCCTTCATTCCTCTCGACCAAGTCGTCGCCTGGCCACCCCTCCTCTTCTACTATCCACACCCCCAGCGCAGAAACAACGCACGTCGCGGGAGTCGGTGGGCTGGCATGCGTAACACGTGGCCGAGCCATCTGAGGCGCGTGCGTGAAATAATGATGCGGAGCGGTTCATTTCCTTTTCCTGTGCCATAAACAAGGTGTCGAACATGCTCGTTGCTTACTCGGTGTTCCCACCAGATGTGAGCTAAATTGCGAAGGCACCAGTGGTCGAACGTAACTAGCCTCTTCAGGTCCGTTACTCTAATGGGGCCATGTTTCATAACCGTACAGTAGGGTCGAACGTACCAATGCACTATACACTCTAACCTTCAGGGTGGGAGTGATGTCACTCCGATGTCATAAGTGGCGAAGATACGGAAAAGCGCCTCGAGCTTTTACTATACGCTTCGTGATCTCATCTTCAATTCCACGGGCGCTGATACAACTTCTCAGGTAGTTGAATTTTTGAACGACTTCTAGCTGATCCCCACCAAGGGTCAGCATAGGAGGCGGTCCAGACAAATCTTGGAGGAACGCTTTGCACTTCGAGGGTGCGAAGCAAAACCCGAAGTGACGGACAGCCAGTGCTAATCTGTCCAGTGCCACTTGACACGTTTGTGAGCTGTCACAGACGAGGGCAATATCATCAGCATACTCCAAGTCAAGAAGTCGTTCTCCTGGGAGCAAATCCACACCTTCTAAGTCGTGTCCTGTAAACGCGATTTTCATGACTTCATCAATAGCGAAGTTGAAGAGGAAAGGTGACAGCGGGCATCCTTGTCTCACGCCGCTGGAGATATTCAAGGGCGACGACAACTTGCCGTAAGCCCTCACTCTGCCCGAGCTACGCGCATATAATGCTCGGATAATTTTCACATATTTCTCAGGTACACCTTTCCTGAGTAGACAGTCCCAAAGTGCATGTCTATCCACCGAATCGAATGCACCTTTGATATCGAGGAACACGACAATGGTGGGCCGCCAATATATGTGACGGTGCTCCAACAACTGACGCAAGGTGAAGATGTGGTCAATGCAGCCACGACCTCGACGAAAACCAGCTTGCTTTTCACGAATCTGGCTTTCACGAGTGCCAGTCAGTCTGTGAAGGATGACAGATGCAAGCATTTTGGAGGCGATGGAGATCAGACGGATTCCTCTATGGCTTCCGCATTCCGATCGTGAGCTTTCCTTGAACATTGGGACTATGACGGAGCGGCTCCAGTCGGTTAGGATAATTACCTGCTGCCACAGTTTCAGTATAAATCGTATAAATCATCCACAGGAGCAGGTCCCCCTAATTTGAAGAGGGCCGGAGGAAGATCATCAGGTCCCGCGGCTCTATGTAACTTCAACAGTTCGATCTCACTTTTGATTTCTGAGCGAGAGGGTGGGTCCAAAGGGACAGCCCACGGAGCAGGGCGATCACCGGCCGGCGAGAAATCTAACCATTCCGGCCGATTAAATTGCCTTTCAAAGTGCTCAGCCCAACGCTCCAAGCATTTTGACAAGTTGTGGATAAGCTGTCCACTCTCATCACGTGTAGTTTAACTAACACCGGGTCTCTTGCTGCTCGTTTCCCGTATCAGCCTGAATAACTTACAATTGTTACCAAGGGCAGCGGCCATTTCCATCTCTGACGCACGAAGAGACCACCAGGATTCACTGTCTCTCTTTTCAGGCTAGCACGAAGTTTTGACCGGGGCTCTTTGTGAGTTTCATTGTTTTCGCTTCAGCCGGAATATACCGGCGAGCATCTATAAGTTCCAGACTGCGAAGAGACCCAATGTCCATGTTGACGAGTAGACTTATCACATGAAGATTTTTCTGCTGCTTATAAGGTCTGGTGAATACGAGACCAGTGAGCTTCAACTGCATCCAGTTTGCGCTTATTCAACTCGCATGACAACGTAGTTTGATAGGCATTCAGAACAGCTGGCTTCGCCAGTTGGCTAGTGTCAATGCGGTCACACGGTCGTCGTGGGCGTCCACCATAGCGTATACGCAGGTCAGCACATACAAGCGCATGGTCGGTGTCTAAACATGGGCTCCAAATCGAGCGACAGTTCTGGACGCAGCCTCTCCATCGGTGACTTATCGCGATGTGATCGATTTGCGTCCATAGCTGGTTCGAGGCTGGTGGGCGCCAAGTCACCCTCCTGCGGCTGCTGTGTCGGAAATTAGTGTTCGCAAGTAATAAGCGAGCATCCTCA
>OX104063.1:179767733-180002430 GCA_944474145.2 Dicrocoelium dendriticum
TTCGATAACGGTTGCTTAAGGAGGATTGCTCGTGTTTGGTGGCAACATCGAGTTCACAGTAATGAGGTTCGACGTCGCATCAGGGGGAATGGGAGTATTTCCTTCAACAAACTGGTTTTGCTGAGCCAAGTGAGATGGCTCTGTCATGTCCTACACATGGCACCTGAGAGTCTACCGCGTCGCGCTCTATTCACTCGTCAAGACCTGGCTCGGGACGATCGCGTGGTGGTCAGCCTTCCACTCGGCGACAGCACATGAAATCGCTTACGTCGCGTCTAGCTGCTGTTGGACTCGTACGTCATAAAGGATGGGGACCCAAAGATGAAGAGTGCCAATGGCTTAACACTCTTGAAGACATAGCCCGCAACCGGAATCAGTGGAAGAATTGTGTACAGAATTGTATGGATTCACATGTTTAATACTTCAAATATTGAAAATGACACATAAGAGAAAAATCGGCGTGTAAAAAAAACTAAAATTGTTTTGTTCTACTTTTTTGTCAAAATGTTCCTTTCTTCCTGCGGCATATTATCTGAAGTGTGTTGCTCACCAACTACTATGGCACGATGATTATGACACGATGACTTCCCCTTTTCCGCTAATTTCCATAACTTTTTGTTGGATGAACTGCCCTCCCAACAATCACTCGCTTGAAGCAGAAAATGTCGATGCTTATTGGGAGCGAGTGTGTCAACACATATATTAATGCTGCTGTAGAGAACATATGCTGCAGCTTATGAGGCGCCAATGATGAAAAGCTATCCCATTGAGCAAATTTCATTAATTTTGCCAACCGACCCCAGTCAATTGCTCTATATTGCCGATTTTGTGTCGTGTGGGATTACCAAATGAAAAGGATACAACTCTGTGGTCACTCCCAGGAAATTACTCGCGAACATCAGCGGATGCTGATGGTATACCAATGGTGAATATTACGTCCAATATATGATCCGTTCTGATAGGAGATCTGATATTCAGGATAAAGCCGCAAGAATGTGGAGAAGAGATCAGATTTGTGGCATGTACATGGCTTGCGGTCCATGTCGAAGTCCACACATGTTATATCGCACTTCGCCGGTTGGTCTGCGATATAAAGGTACATATGTCGTACTGCCTTCATTTCTGCGACATTGGAATTTGCGTGTATCTAAATGTAGATTTGAGGAGTAGCATGTGGACATCAACTTGTATATTTACAAAAACAGTTGTCAAAGCAGTTTTGATGGAACATTGGCCGTTGATGTAGGCAAGGCATTGTATACATATATGATGCAATCAGCTCCTAGTGCAGGGTACTGGAAACACGATACTTCAGTGTTTTGCAACCTCGGGTTTTACCGTTGTTTTAACCCTAGAAACGTCCACTTGTTTTACTGACGACATTTCCGTTGATACAAATTGTTTTGGTGCGTATTTTGTTGCATTGTTTCTCGCGCTGGTTGATTCGCCTCCTAATTCTATAGCCTACACAATACACGTTGGGTTCAGTCACTTCCAACTTCTATACTCTCCCGTATTTGACACGTCCTTTACGTGTCACTGATTATTGACTGGTATCCCAGGTGCCACTACACTAGCCTGGACTTACGACAACCAATAACTCTGACAAGCACGCCACACGTTAGTCCCTATTTTGATGTGTTGGTTGTGGAGTGTAGTTTAGGAAGGAGTTATCAGTTTTAAGTGCATCTGCTACGCGGAATATAGAAATATAAACCATGGGAATGCGCGCACCATCGCACGCTAATACCGTTTAACCCAGCTTGTTATTGCCACAACTTGGTCGCTGCTTGCCGACGTCGTCTGGCTGGAACTCGTTAAAAATTCTATCAACTGGTTACAGATGCTTGAGACAAGAGACTAGAATGGGCCTTAATCAGTTTCTTGAGAAGTATTTGAAAATGTATGGCTGTATACAACGCAGCATGGTGGGCGAACAGATTAGCTACAAAGCCAGAAAATTGAGATAACTACCTAGCCCAACGTGAACACTGCACGCAACTGCACAGAGAAGACAAAGCCGCAGATCTGAGGAATATCGCAAAAACATTCAGCGCTACCCATAAACTGTTGTGCAAACACGTCAATGAGCTTCGTAAATTGAGGTAGGGTATGCCTCCACTCCGGACGGCTGAAAACCCAACAAGAACGGCAGCAGAATCAGCGAACTCGTCGCGGACGAAATATGCCACCACATTTCGGATGGTATTACTACCAGGCGACCTTCTAGCCTTTGTTGCCCCACCACCAGGACTCACCTACATTTTTACTGCTGATGCTTTATTGCAGTAGCTGATATCTCTGAGCAACTACAGCTCCTCAAATGTCGACATCATTCGCCCAGAAGCAATGGGAGCAGCAGTAAGACAACTAGCACAGCCTTTGACTTAGTTCTACCAGCGTTGCTTAGGCCAGAAACAGGTTCCTACAACAGTCAAACCTGTCTAAGGCGACCACTCAATGGACCAACAAGAAGTGGTCTCCTTGGGCAGGCGGTCCCCATGGACAATATTATGCAAAAGCGACTCCATATGTGTGGTAAGCTTCCAAATCGCGAACTAAATCTATAAACCGACGGCTACTATGATAATTTTTACATTCTAATTAAGGCAACTACATTATTGAAATATATGATTCGATATCTGAGTAATAAGAATGCAATACATTTATGGTGTATAAGTCAACATTTTAAAACTGAGCTGCAAATAATCGAACTGCACAATCTTTGGAAAAAGCATACACACAAATTGTTTTTGTTTGGTTCTGGGGTTTCACGAGTTGCTCGAGTGCCAAGTTTGGGTTGCATTGGAGCGCAAGTACTTAATACGGCTTCTTGTTTCGCAGTGAATTTGTATGGTGAGTACTTAGCAGTTCGTCTTCAGAATGACAAGTACTCAGCAAGGATTCATCGTCTGAACTGAATTGGTGTCTACTACTCGAAGGTCTATCTTCATGGTCGACCGTTCGTGTTTGGAGCACGAATTCACTTGGATTGCCCTACGAACCGGACGCAGCACTTTGCTTTTCTGAATCATTTCAACAGGAAAAAGTCGTTTGAGAATTTCGTTGGGGAGGACAAAGAAACTGCAAGTCAAACGTTTCACCCCTGTCGATAACTTGGTGCCGCGGACTAAAGGCAGACATTACTGCACCAGTTATCAGTAGTGTGGAAAGGCCAGGGTGCGAAACGGCAACCAGCCAACAGTAAGCCGTCATGACTCCCCCAAAGGAGAGGAATACTTTAGAACCGCAGTTGTATGCGCGCGAAGAATGGACACACTTGCAATGCACACCAAACAACTAGAGAGAAATAAACCCGAGCCATGCAACCTCCAACAGGGATTACGAAAATGAGTGGATGTTTCGTTTATCAGAATGGATACACAATATTAGCTACCTTTAACACCACAAGTAGTCCAGCTTGTACATGGGTTCTTACAGTAACTTGTTCTGGGACGCATGCTAACATTCAGTGAGCAGATAATACATGATTTGCACTCATCATTGGCTTGCGTAGTTGGGTACCGGGTTAGAGCCAGTGGGGCAAACGCGTCCTTCTGCATACACCATTTAGAGTAGTGGTTTGATCGCGGCCGCTTCATAGTATCCCAGAACACGTGTTATTTGACTCATGGACCGCATGGAACATGTACACGGGTGCAGTGTTTGTCTGTCAGCAGTTGGCGGGCGATTGATGATACGACCGTCTCGTGCGGCAGGCTGCTTACGCTCCCTGATTACGTGTCATGGGTGGTGGACGGGGTTATGCCAAAACGCGGTTCCTGACCCACACTGAGATATGCTCCGCGATTCCCACCCGCAACTGACGCTCTGTCATGCCTACATAAGTGGCCGTCCAACTTACACTAAACCGCTTGGCGATTGAAGCATCGAAGTATGGTATGCACTTTTCGCCATCCAAATGCAAGGTTCTCTTGCAGGATTGGCGGGTGCCTGTGACTGCACTCACTTGGTGGTGAAACACTGGAGCTTGTGGAGAATTTATCTATTTGGGAAGTTGGATCACTGCTAAAGGGACTGTTAGGTAGGGGGATTTCGATGCGCATCTCAAGAGCACGGCTCGTCTTTTCTAGGCTGAGGCACTTGTGGCGTCACCACAACATTCGTCTCTCTATCAAAGGGCGGGTCAATTGGGTAACTGGTCGTACTGTACTGTTGCATGAATGCGAGATCTGGCCCATTCGTATCGTTGACTTGCGCAGACTAATCGTCTTCGAGCACCGCTGTCTGCGGTCCATTGACTTTGTGTAGTGGCGGCACCACGTAAGCAATGTGGAAGTTAAACAGCGTGTCTTGGGAAGAAGAAGGCACTTGCTCGAGAAGCTCGTCTCACTGCTTCAAGCGCTATTGCGCATGCCTGTTCCGCGTTACCCGCGTCGTGCGTTCTTTGCGGTTGATGGACTGGGCTGGAAGAGACAGTCTGGCAGACAGCCTACAATTTGGAGAAGCCGTCTGAAAAAGTTGACGAAACAGTTGGCCTCGGCCGGTTGTTGTCGACTACCTGGTTGGGGTCCAAGAGATGCGGATACTTGCTGGTTGGAGACCTTGGAAGTCATGGCTCAAGATCGACGTGTGCATCGGTGACCCCATTCCTACCCTAAAAACAAAGTGAAAGTATTAAAAAACAGTGAGTGGTAAAGTGGACAAAAAGTTGTTGTGTGAGGGATTGGACAGGAGCAGTGGCGGTCTAACCGAAGGCATGGGAATGCGCGTGGTTGTGTTGGAAGAACTCTTCTCTGAGCTTGGCGATTATTTTACAGTTTCGTCACTAGTCGAGGTGACATCATCAGTGCGTTAGTGCATAGCGTAGTGTAGTATAGCGATGCGTAAGTGTGAACCCGGTAGTCACGCGCGTGCGTTTTTATAGGTTGTCGTCATCGCCGTTCGTGCAAGTGACCTTTGAAAATGTCCCCTTCGACTCATGCAAGCTGACCATGGCCCGCAGTTGAGAATGCTGCCTGAGCTGTTTGCATGGTGTCCTTTTCAATCCAGGTCATACGACTGCGGTGGCGGTCCTTTGTTCGTAGATTTGCGTAGATGTCGTCCAGCCCAGCGTGTCGATTCATTGAATTCTTGGTGGAGAGCCATGCATCAAAGAATTCGCTTGCCTGCTTCGTAGTTCCATGTGGCAGAATCTGCGTTTTCCAGGTCAAAATGATGACCAAGTTCATCCCTGCGTATCGAAACCAATGAATATGGATCGTGCCTTCTTATGGCTTTCTTAAACTGTGATCCGGGTGGAAAGCTTCCTTCCCGTTTGTCCGATGTAGTGCTTATCACATCTGCTACAGTTTATTTGGTGGAGTACAGGGGGTTGACTGCCTTGTTTGATGTTGTCCTTTGGTCTTGAAAGTAACCTTAGAGTAACCGTTGGGTTGTGTGCTACGGCGACATTGTGTCGATGAAGTAATCGTACCGCCAGTTCAGAAACGTTTTTGATGTAGGGAAATTTTACCCCTTTATTTGCCTGCCTTGACCGCTGTTGAGGAGTTCCCCCCGTCACGGTTTTTCTCATAAAGTTTCGTGGATATCCGTTGTTTTAAAACACGCGGTATAGATGGTTCTACTCCTTCTTTCTCAATTCCATTGTCCTGTAGAGTTTTCGCTCTCTTGAATAGAGCTTGGATCCAGCTCCTTTTGTGGTGAATCAGGTGGTTACGATGGTAGCCCAGTAGTTGATCCGTGTGTGTCTCTTTTCGCTATACACAAGTTTGAAGTGTTCCGTCTGTGTTCCTGTGAACCAAAACATCCACTAATGGCAATTCCTTGTCATCCTCCAATTCAATGATGAACCTAGTGCCCACAAATGTGTTGTTGATCAAATCGTGTGTACGCAGTACTAAATTTCGTTTTATTATAAGAAACGTATAGTCAGCTTATCAGATCCAAAATTTCGGGTTGATCAGTGGCATGGTAATACGCTTTAAGTTTTGCATTAGAACATCGGCAACGAGCCCTGATATGAGTGACCCCATGGGTATTCCTTTCAGTTGTTAGTATATTTGTCCCTCAAAGGAGAAATAAGTAGCCGTGTATAGGTCCAACAGTCTCCACACACTTCCGGTTTCATGTTTCCTCTTATGCTTGGTTGATGCTGGAGTAATTCCATCATGATCGCCTTGGCAACTTCGTGGTCGATCGATGTGAGGAGAGCAGTGACATCGAATGACAGCATAATTTCATCGTCCTCTAGCTTGACAACCCGCAGTTCGTGAAGCAACTAGCATTGTTTATGCTTTGCTCAGACCTGGCGACCAGGAATTTCAATTTCCTCTAAACGTTCTTAGCTAGCTTGTACGATGGTGCCCCGTGGCGCAGCTGTATGCTATCGGGCGCGTTTCCAGGTTGTGTACTGGGGAATGCCTTCCTCGTGGAGGCAACTGCGAATAAGTCTCGTCTGCTTTGCAGGCGAGATGAATAAGCAGTCGCGGACAATCAGCGGTAGCGTCTCAGAGCTTGGGAAGTTCTGGGCTGGTCATCAGGTTCCCCATCAAATAACACAAGAGCTTGTACAGCGCTGTGTCAAAGGCAATGTGACCGGCTATAGGGTCATTGACCACTCACTTCTGGTCACAGGAGTGAGTACTTAACGGAGGGCGGATAAACAACCTTGCTGGCCACCGGCTTCTCTGTGGTTTGCTACCGAACACAAAGAAGACGAATGAGCCACCCGGCTGTCAACGGTCTTCGTGAACCGCCCCGCTGCCTTGCGGGTCAGGTCCTTACGACCAAAGGAACGGAGTAGGGTCCACTAAGTCAAACCTCTTCCTCGGCTCAGGCAATTGGAAGGATTGCCTACACAACAAATACACTTTCTCAACCTACTTAACTCGTCGACAAACTTCCTAGTTTTTCTCTTTTTATGGTTGTTAACCATGTGTTGTGGCACTGTCAATTGTATATTGGTCAAGTATTGAATATATATATATATATATATATATATATATATATATACATATATCTCACGGTATTCCTCGTCGAAGTGGGGCCCAGTCCTTGTGTACTTTCGTTAGTCCATATAATTATGCAATGTTGTTCTCGTCAGCTTTCATCCTTTATCGCTTTTGGTCAGTGATTTCACTTGCTGCTTGCAGGTTCTTCAGGGTTGCGTTGATTCGGCTGACTAGTTTTGAGCTAGGGTGACGATCAATGTGACGATAAGTAGTCGTGTCGGAAAGTTGTTTGGACTTTTCAATGTAACCCGGTTTATCCAATACTAATGCCATGCGTCCTTTGTCCGCTGGAAGGAATACGACATTTTCTTCTCTCTGTAGCTTTCTGAGCAATTCTTGTTCTTGTTTAGAATGAGCTTGTGTGATTTTCTTTCTGGAGACCATTGGAACGCGTAGTTGTGCAAAGTAGTACGGGCAACACCGAAGGGGTAAACTCACGTCATTGCAGATTTCAAGCGCCGCTGAAAGGTTTGGCCGACATCGTCTCCCTTAAAAGGCAGGTGAAATGAAACGTGTAGCTTTGGGAAGGTTGCCACTTACTCTGTTTCTCACTATTTGCTATAGTCCGGCCAGTGACCGAAAGCATTAAGCGTCTGGGTTGTAAACTGGAGGTCATTGGTCCGAATCCGCGTACGTGCGGACGACTTCGCGGTACAACCAGCCTTTGCGCGACTGCTGGTAGTCGCGTGGCAGCGAAGCGCCGGCGTACTGCTGACGTAATTATTTTCTTGCTAGTCAGAGACGAAGGAAGTTGGGTACACTTTTTTCTTTAGGGCGTTAGTGTGGAGCCGCACCTCATTCAACTGAGGTTCAGAAAAGACTATAGGGGTGTGGTCTGTTCACGTTGAATCTGGATTGACGACAGTGGGATAAAAGCTATAGCGAATTGTTTGTGCACCCACACCGAGGAGTTGTCGATACTAATCGCGATCCCCTCCACCAACGAAGGATGTGGCATCTGGTAAGTATGGAGTGGACCCTGCTCATACGGTAGATCGGGTGAAAAGATTCAGAAGTAAGCTGGCGAATTGTTTGGGTCAAGTGCACCTTCGGTTTGGATATTGTAAGAACCAAAGTGGCAACATAACGATAAATCCCTGATTAGGGTATCGTGATTCTCCGGCGTCCAAAGCGGAACCGATGGTAGGGAAAAATTGATAGGAAAGGTAGCGCGGTATTAAAGTCTGGAAACAGAAACCAGATTCAGAGGCCTCTTAAAGAGAGCTTATTTCTTACGGTGACCAGCAGCCCTCTATGCAGATAGCTGAAAAATAGTTGGATAGTGCGCTATCAGCGAGTATTAAATCCAACATATGATAGTCATTGTACCGACGCAGTGCCTCTGAATGTGTGCTTTAACTAGACAGAAAGCAAGGAGACTAAAGTGTGCACACTCCAACCACTCAATCCATGATAAGTTTCTTGCTTATTTCGAGCATTCGTGAAGCGAAAATTCAGTACAACCCGGAATACCAGTTCGACTGTATGTCGGCGGATTCAGGTTGGCCAAATAAACTTCCTCACGACCAGATCTCCATTACATATCGGAAAAGCATCGTGTGCACTTCTTATTTATTCGTGGCGACAAACGATTAAAGCGCTGACTTTAAGTTTAGCTGTCGCAGGACCGTGCGTCTTCCGGACTGGGGGATCAAAGATGAAGCACATCGCTGACTGGAAACTCTTTCTGAGATGGCGCAGAACCGGGCCAAATGGAAAATATGTATGAGTATTTGTCTGGATTTTCTTGATTTACATTACACACATTAGACAAAAAAAGGGCGCGTGAAAAAAAACGAAAAGACAAGATTCAAAAACAAAAAGCCTTTGTATGTTAAATGTTTCTTTGTGGTCTCTGTATTTATTACTTTCGTTTCACGGTTTTCGCTGGCTCTATGTCTATCTTATAGACTGCTGATTGCATATATGATTGGCGGCATCCGGTTTTGGATTTGCCTGTCACTGTGGCAAGCTACAGGGTGCATATATATATATATATATATATATATATATATATATATATATATATACTTTTGTGCCCTCTCTCCAGTAAGTAACTATGTAGAAACCGCGCGTTCGCTAGATGGCTCCAACAGACTGCAGTAGATGCCCGCTGACAGTGAGGAGGAAATGGCGCATCACAAGACGCGACGCTATGCGCTGCAGCGCAAACTACTGTTTGGAAGGTAACGGGGTTGGTTTGAACGATCCTTCTTCCTGACAACCAACCTAAGGTCCAGTACGGAATAATTTCTAAAGTCCAAGGAGGAGGAAGTGGTGAACTTAGGATGATCGTAATTAGCTGGGTCAAGCATCTGCTGCAGGAAAAAGCATAACCAAATGACCGGTGGTCCAGTGCAGAATGAAAGTCGAATATAAACCATATTTTCGTCTGCTACTCGAGTTGTATCACATAAATCAGCTATTGAATAACACACCATTCTGAGATCCCAGAGAATTTTGGCTCCCGCAGATATGTGCCCCGCTGTGCAGGACAAGACATGGCGAAGTATAAGATACATTATTTTATATATGCAAGGGCAAGTGGGATGACGTATTCATGGAAGAGTGATAAGAAATGCCATATAATCTCACAAGTAATCTCAGGTGTCGGCAAGGAGTAGAAAGAGGAGAGAAGGAGAGCTCATTATTTGCAATTGAAATCAGCACTGAGACAACAGTAGCAGTAGCAATCGGGTATAGGACACTCTCGGGCACCTTGCTGCGCAGGCATCATAGTTCCAAACCATTGCAACATGTGATCCACGTGGCCACCATGAAGACACTTAGGGCAAAGGAAAACTAGCCCCTTGGTTTTCATTCGGCAAATGGAGCACAATATGCCAAAATTTGGCAGCGGTGGATCGTTCGTAGCCGCAAGAGAATCCGGTGGTAAACAGTACGAGGGTGCGAGCTCACTGCCACCATCGTTTCTAGTTAGTGAGAATAACGGAGAAGAAAAACAGAGCTGAGCACCGGGAGGGCACAAGTTGATATCAGGTCGAAATGCCCCGTGTTGCTGCAAACACCAAGCCCAAGCACGGAGTAAGCGGGCATGCCGCAGAAATCTCCGCATGCAATACAGCATATTTGCGTAGGATGCGATGTAGTGCGCGAAGGCCGGCAAGTCTTCCTGTGTGACGAAGCTAAGGGAAGTTGAAGGTGAACGGAGTATCAGTAACACACAAATGTCAAAGGGATCGAAGACAAAACTATAAAAAAACAAGAAAAGAATACGCAGGATCGAAGGTAGACAACGGTTCTCGATGGAATGGGTGCTAAGCCTAATTCAAAGTTGCATTTAGCCGTTGTATCGCATGCAGTGCCTCAATAGCGCGAATCAGGGAGCATTGCTCACTTTTACTACGAGAGAGCTGCAATGACTCTACCAATAGCTCTAGCATACAAGGTCTAGTTGAGTCTCGACACCAGGCTAACCAGGGCGGAACATTTACTTACTTATCAAGACTCACTACAAAATCCAGATTCGTGCTGCTTGTTTGACGGCTGGCATAACGGGCATTCGGTCTTAGTCGTGTTCACGAAAGAAGAAAATCTAAGACATGAGGCCCAATGTCGACATTGCAAGCACGAAGTGACCGGCAAACAGAATCATGATCATTCGCCGTTAGTGTTAACGTTTATGAATATTCACCAAAGTTGCTTTCAAGTAGGGTTAAGTAAAGTACCATTGTCTATAATTGAGGACCGACCATAACAACGTCTGCAAACATATGGATGTCGCAATCACGAATCCCCCCAATGTTTGTTTTTCCTGTCCAAACGTGCCAAACCCAATCTCTAAGTAGTCGCCCCTTCTTCGCTCCAAAGCATTTTTATCTTTCCGCCTTGTGTACACTTTCAGATGAACTGCATACACAGTTAACTCCAACTTTTTATGGTACCCCTCGCGTCTAAACTCTTGTTCCGCACCAATCGTTAATGTCCGTTGACCACTTGCTCAGCACCGATCAAGAGTGTCTGTTTACTTCATTCTTACACCAATGCATTAGTGATCCAATTGCTGAATGCCAAAACAGGCTGACTTCATTCCACTTCAGTGACATCCCAGCCCTCGTTTTATTCGCGTGAGTAACCAACCCCATCATCTCCCCCTTACTATAAGCACGCTGTGCACTGTGGTGTCATCACTTTGTGCCCCGATCAAATACTGGATAACGAGAAAGTGCAGCGAGTAGATATGCCTCTGTGTAGCTACATCTTATATATTTTAAGCAAAGGTACCTATTATGATGATACTTATTCTCGAAACCACAAGCCGGCAAAGTGCAAGTCCAAAAGTTTCTTAAACTCAGGCACCGATTTTGCTTCGACTATGTCAGCAGGCAGGTTGTTCCAAATATTCACCACCCTCCGCTCGAAGCAGGGTTGGTGAGCGACCCGCCTCAAATCCGGTAAGACAAGCTTGTACCGATGTCCTGGTGTGCTACTTGGTGTGTGCAGATGAAGCAGCGGCGTCAACATGGGGTAATCATCCAGATGTAATATTCATTGCGTCATGATGAGATCAATCCACATTCGACGATAAGACAGGGTGTACAACCCTAGTCTCTTGCAGCGGTCTTCATATGGCAAACCTCGTAAACCGGGGAGGAGCATTGTGGTCACATGCTGTACCTGCTCAATCCTTTTCATCCCGCCCCGGGTGAGCGGACAGTAAGCGGATGAGCTGTATGCTAACATTAATCTGATGATAGAAGAGGCGGGTGGCAACCTCTTTGGACCAAGTGTAGAAGCAGCGTTTGAGCTCCAAGTCCGTTTTGGTAAAGCCTGTTCGTGTTTTCAACGGATTTCAAATCGCAGCGTGAGAGTACGCCGAGATCTTTCACCGATGGCGATAGATATAACTGTTGGCCGGCCAGATTGTAGACTCGGTCATTGCCATCTTTGGCCAGGCTCATGGAATACCTAACTTGTTGGCTCCCGGACCGAATTGCTTGCCATTGTAGCTGATTCGAGTTGGAAGTGTTAAGGTTGAGGTACCTGGTGTTAAGGCTTACTTATCCGTTGGTAAATAGTAAAGGTTGTTTTTGAACTGACTCCGGTCGAAACGCATTGACCAAACTAGTTAGGAGAAATTTTGTCGCTTACATCAGTGCTGAATAGGAATTTTTGTCCGATTACATGCCATTATGGAAATGGGTCTCCAGGAGGTGGTTCAACGGGTGGCTGTACTACTTCAATTGAACGCCGGGATATAAGTACATTTATTCTTACTGTCAACCTCTCCGTTTCTCCAATACTTTGAAATGGTCGACCACTGAAAATTTACTCACCGACCGCCCAGGACAAAATGAACAATTATCTGCTTTATGTGATCCAGCTGTATAAATTGAGCAAACCAGCTCGTTGAACTGTAAATCGTGCAATCGATAAATATACGATTTATTTAATCGTCTATATATTAAAGTATTGTGGCGAAAATGCGACAAAATAATTATATCTCGGATTCTAAAAGAAGCTTACACTCATGATGGCATGCAAAATGGTGAAGCGTTTCATTTTTTGGTCCTCCTCAAGAAGGTGAAGATGTGCGGTATTGGTGGGTCGCTGCACAAGTGGATCAGTGACTTCGTTATTGGACGGAAATGGAGGGCACAAGCGGATGACTATCTAACGGACTGGTATCCCTCCGTCAGTGGGGTACCCCAAGGTACTTGGGCGCATTTTATTCCTGATCAGCATTAACGAAGTGCTTCAGCTTCTTCGGTCGCCTTGTGCCATGTTTGCCGACGACCTGAAGAATAATTGATGCTCCCAACGACTGTGACATACTTCAGCATGACTACGAACGCTTGTTCAGGTTGTCTGCAGATGTCAAGCTGACGGCCAACCTAGCCAAATAGTTATTTATGAGCTGGGAGAAGAGTGGGGATGGTCGGCCAACCGTCACATCCCACACCTGCGAAGGATCTCGGCGTACTCTCACGCTGATATGTGAAGTCCGTAGATACCACGAAGATGCTGTATGGTAATGGACTGCGCATGCTTTGGGCGCTCAAACACAGCTTCTGCATTTAGTCTGAAGAGATTGCCATTCGTCTTTCTCTTCTATAATATGACCGATGTTAGGTTACTCGCCTACTGTCAGATCACTCGTGGTGAGGTGCTAAACCGGAACGTGCTAAGTATGTGGCTACCAGACTCATCCCCAGTTTACGGGTATGTCGTATGAAGACCGATGCAGACGACTAGGGCTGTACACCGTGTCGTATCGTCGGTGTAGATTTGACCAAATTAGGACCCACCAGATACCGAATCTCGGTCACTTCCCAATGTCGAGGTCACTGTTACACGCACGCGCATCAAGCAGCACTCGCGGGCGCCGGTACAAGTTAGTGGTACCGGACCTAAAGCGGATAGTTCACTCTCTATGCTTCGAGCGTCGATTGATAAAATACTGGAACGGTTTGCCCGAGAAAATAGTCGAGACGGAATCGGTGTTTGAATTGAAGAAATTCCAGGGCACCCAGTGCGGATTTCACATTTAGTGAGCACATCACAGTCGAATAGCATATGGCGCAGTAATATGCTACAAACGCGGAAGAAGCAGTCACGTGATTCCGCGCAGGTATCCGAACTAACTACGATGGAGCAACACAGACGTATGTTTACTAGCTTGTTATTTGCAGACTACAGTATTCATAATGCCTGTCAACAAGCATTAAGACTGCAGTTCATTACGCTTGATATCGTATTGAATACGACGGAATCAGCATTAGAAAAAAATTAGGACCGTATAGCCTCTGCTCCTTAACAATTCAGCGGCTTTCGGAAGGTTTGAAAGAACAATAATGCCCAACCTCCGGCTAGGGAACGGCATTCATCCAAATGTATGCAAAGAGCATAACGATTATCCCACAGAGTGCAATCATTTTATCCGGTTACAGATCTGCATGTTCTATGATGACTGTGGCGATTTATAAGAAAAGCTTTCACACTTGCATTTTTCTTATACGCTAAAAAATTGTTATATAACTCGTAGTTGTTGGATGAATATATGACGGCAATGTCTTAAAGCATATATTTCAGAGTGCCGATCATTCGATGTACGCATGGACCAAATTAGTGTCATGTACATCAGTTTTCTGAAACGATTTCACCAGCAATACCTCTTTTGTAGTGTCCTTGCTTCGCCGCCATGGAAGAGAAAAGCCGGCACCATTGATTTGTACACCGACAACTTGGTTCCAAAAGTCAGCTCATGGTTCTCTCATACCCGACATTCCAGCTTGCTGAAAGCCGCACATGCCTTCGATTCGCCAGTGAGCAGCTTAGTAGTCGTTTGCAAATTTTTTGATATCTTGCTCCAGAGGTAAGAAAACGTCGATGACTTTTGCAAACTTCGCCAACAATTTGATTTGCGCGCAGCCTATAGATTCCATTCTGGGTGATAGCTGAAAAAGACAGACAGCCTTACCAGTGTTGATGTTGAATCCGAACTTGGCCACCGTCGAAACGAGAGTCATCGTCATGCCTTGAACCAGCTCTGTCTGTGTAAGCAACACGCAGTCGTTGGAGAACAACGACATCCGCATTGTTGTCGCAGGCGCTCAGGTCCAGAAACAATGGACGTTCAGCAACACACCACTGATATGGTGATCCGCACGTGTGCCGTAATCATAAGCATTTAAAGCAACAGATATGGCAGCTACGTAAATTTTAAACAGGGAAGTGTTACATGTATTTTTCAGCAGTAGAGAGACAAAACTGACACGGTTTAGAGGCTTTATTTGCACAAGCAGAAATTACCACCATGTCTGAAACACCATGCAACTTCGCCTAAGTTCAAACATGCTTGCTCGAAACCAGTCGATTTTCACGTGCCACCTGATAGGCGGAGCGTTTGACGTTAGGTGACACACGTGATCGCCCCAAAAGGAAGACATTGACTTGCATTACACTGCACGTGTAACCGATTGATTGCATCCATAGTGCAATTAAATTGCTTCCTAAGGCTCTGATTTGCCTCCACAAGCCAATTGAATGTAATCCTTAAGGCATCTGAATTGCATCCAGTATCATTTCGACGCACCAAGCACCCACAATGACCTTCGAATTGAGCTAGCCCTAAGCAGCCAATGACGCTTGAGGTAATAACTCTTGCATGAATGCATGAGTTGGTGGTACGTGGTGGAGACGCGTGAACGTTCTAGCCCCCATTCAGCAACGATGCCTAATCTGAAGCTAGTTCTACGCAATGTAGATGAACTAGGTTGTCCAAACACGTGGTGCGACTGGGTGGAGGGTTCAGTGGGTGTAAGTGGACTACCATGTACGTAAAGGCATGCCTTGCGAACAGCACCAGTTGGGGAGTGGGGGCTGCGAACACGGTACTGCGGCACCCTACTAGTGATCTTATGGCTAGTTTGGCACTGGGGTAGCCCCAGGTTTTGGACGACCTACCAACGCTCGGGCATATGACGGTACTGTGTCCGGATAGCGAGGCGGTCACAGGTGCATGGTTGCGAATGACCGGAGCGGTGTGACGGAATGGCGACTAAAGTGACAAAGGGGCTTGCGCAACCGAAATACTGGTCGAAACGTAGCCGCCTTGGGTTATAAAGAGCCATCTTGAGAGGCGGTCTGCTGAGAGGGCAAGTGCCGAAATACGACTGTGGCGATTTTGTTACAGCAGCCGTCGCTTACTGTCATGGTGGATGCAGTACACCGACTTGATGGTCTTTGAATCAAATGGGATACTGCGACCGGGCTGTCGGTAGTTTGCATCGACTGGTCTGTACACATACGCGAGGTCGATAACACAATTCCCAACCTAACGGTATGTGAACACATAGTTCACAATCGCAGCTGGCAGTACAATGGTATATAACGGATCACATAAGTAACGCTTGATATGTCCCGTACGATAACTGTAATGAAGAGAGAAAGATTAAATGGTGAACGTACCAATCAAATGAAGTGTGACATGGTGCTTTAGCAGATATATGTACATTTAGTTGCAAATAGTCGCTCGCCATAATTTACATCTTCGGCACGAAGCGGGAAATTCGAGATCACAATTTTATACATGAAATCCCGTTTATAGTTGCAAATAAGAACATCAGAAGACGGAGGTTGTGGGATGACATTGTTAGGACGACCTACCAGCGCTCGGGCAGTCACAGGTGTACGGCTGCGAATGATTGGGGTTTGAGGTGACAAAATTTTATGGCATACTGGTGAATAAATCGACAAAAGGGGGTAGCGCAACTTGCCACTGAACTCTGGTTTGACAGTTGATCACTTAGGCAAGAGAGAAACATCATAGGCGGCACTCTGCTGAGATGGCTAATACCGTGATAAGACTGCGACATTTTTGTTTTTAGGCAGGTATGTAGCGAAAGATCTGTGCACCGTAAGCCAAACGCAGTACCCCATATCATCCAGCCCAAGGTTAATGTGAGGCACCACAATTGTCATCACATGCTTGCACTGGAGGAATAAGTGTGATGTCTTGTTAGTTAATGTTTAGGCCATCACGATGACAACTACTTTGGTCGCTTGAGTGGTTCGTGTTCTCTGAACGCCGCACCACTAGCAATTGGCAGACGACTCATGATGCAACGCATACATTGGCACAATTTAGGCGCTGAATCGAACGCAGTCGACTGCATACGCATCTGAAACACTTCAAAATAAGCGACAAACATCTATTTCGCATCCTGAGATGGATCTTTGACTTACATCCGATGCGTTGTCTTAGCGTATCTCACAGTCTGTGTTCAAGCGGCGAGATGTAACCCACGGCACTAAGCAGCTTGAAGATTTCCACAATAATGCTTAATCTAACGATCAAGAAAATGACTCTTCCTTCTCTGAGCACGGTATTCCTCTTCATGATACCAACTACTTACCATCAACTCACGACACTACAGCACGTTACAACACATGATTTCTCATCAGTAGCAGCAATGCAGTCCTGATTGTCATGAATCATCCGGATACCCTCTGGTTGTCTTGCAACGTTTAACACGGAAACATGCGAGAACTCTGCGACAACACTTAGTCTGAACATCATCTTTCACACCTGCATGTTGAATTAATGGCTGCGATGTATAGCAATGACAACCCCAGTTCAAATTATCTACATTTATATCAACAGAACGTGAGCAAGTTACAAACCAGTACAATGCATTGCGCGAGTGTAATGCCCCCTCACATGACCCATCATGTGCTGGCAGTGCCGAGACGTCACACAGGCTCGTGCCTCTGACACAATTCGCTCCATGAAACACATGCTTCACTCAGTCTTGCAGAGTCCATCCTCAGGATCTCGTTGAAGCATCTCGGAATATACCTATGTCTCATAGCTTGCTTCACATATCCTTTTATGATGCTCCAAATGCACTAAATTGTGTTCAGTGATGGATAATATGGAGGATGGGCCAGGAGGCTCCCCGAACGGTACGACTGCTCTTGCAATACGGGTTCCAGATTCACGTGGTATGGAATGTTATCGCAGATCAGGAGACAGTTTTCGACAAAAGTGGAACCCCTGGCATCCAACAGTTCACGCAACCACTGCGCACACCTTTTTCTTGTAACTTCCTCTCAGGATAGTATACTCAATCGAGCCACCGGTCGTCAGGGCTGCAATAAGATGAACGTTCCGTCCTCGAGTGTTGGGCACTTGACACCGCGTACGACTTGTATGCGGTGAATAGCCTCTGGTGTGAGCACAAAAGAGATCGAAATTTGTTTCATCAATCAACACAGCTCATCTCGCTTCGACCTACAAATGCAGCAGTGCCGAGGCATAGGATTTTCGGGAAGCATCAGCAGTGCGCATTTCATCTGGCCCTTGTAGTGCTAAGACTCGCAACTCGAATGTTGCCAGGCTGTGGTTAAGACCACTAAGCTACGATTCCCAAAAGGATGAAAGTGCTGTGCAATGCTTTTCCTGGAGTGAGATGGCTGTCTGAGTGAGTCTAGTTGTTATGAATCCCTACCTTTACTCCCCCTAATACACTTCTGTAAACATAGGATTTTCGTCACCTTTTTTCTCGCGGATTTCGGAACCGCATGTACTTACTTCATTGTTATCAGCCTCCCGTCCAAGTGTCGCGTTATTGTGATAACGCTCATCTCAAGCATGAACTCAGCTTTCAACCGCAGGTGATGTGTTTGGAGAGTGACCATGGGTTCTGACGATATCCATTCTACCAGGCAAACAATGTGGCTTTCTGCCAGATCCCCGTTGCCCTCACCATGCTCCGCTCTTTGTTCGATCGATTAGTCTTCGTAACCAACTGCGGACGGTTTTCGTGTTGACGCTTAGTACACATGCAAGTTGCTCCCGGTTGTTTCCCTTCCCATAGGTCTTCAGTATTACGCCCTTGACCTCCGCAGAGTGGCATGTACGGGTACTTTCTGTGCTACTCTGAGTACAGCAAGCTGGAAGTCACCCAGTTGCTTTACATATATACGTGTTTGCGCAAGCTTCGTAATTTAAGACCGCGCTGAATCGGCCAAATACTGCCCGATAACTATTCTCTCAGTTCTCTCCAAGGTCATGGACTTCGCTATTACAGGGACCAACATTAAAAAGTTGGAAAGATGCAATACCATCGTACAGGAGCAACAAGGTTTAAGCCGAAACCACTCGTGTACCACGAACTAGTGTTAGTTCGTGCCAGTTAGACGGAATCTGTCGATCCTGAGGAGGGAGTTGACGCTGTGTACCACAATTTCTCGAAAGCGTTTTATTCTCTTGACCACATGATCCTCTTTCTAAAGCTTCAGAGCTATGGGATCGGCGATCCTATCCTGGGTTGGATACGTGCATTCCCGCTTCAACGTCACCTAAATGTGAGAGTCTGCAGCGCCTTAAGTGACCCCATAGAGATGTAATGTGGTGCCCCACAAGGCTCGGTTCTAGGACCAAGGCTTATCTTTGTCTTCATTAACGGCCACGTGGTAGTGATGGATTCAAACATTTTACTGTTCGCGGACGATCTCAAAATCTGGCGGATCATCAGGATGGTAAACGACCACATGATACCACAAGGTGATCTCGACAGGGCTTACGACTGTTCAGTCCAGAACATGCTTGAGTTCAACGCTGCCAAATGTCGAGTATTGGCATATGCCACCAGAGAAGTTACGCATACCGGCTGGGAGAACACTTTTTGCAACGCGTCTCTCATGAAAATGATCTTGGAGTGCTCATGTTGGCTGATCTCGGTTGTTCATAACAGGCTGAAAAAGCAGCAAGAAAAGCCAAACAGCACTTGGGTCTCCTGCGGAGAGCGCATGGACGGTTTGATCTCACCATATTTTCATAAATGTTTAACGCTTACGTAAGGTCACGTGTTGAACACACCCTCCAGGTCTGGCACCCCTGGCAAAAGCATGATCTTGCTGCTCTTCGACTCCACAAAGTACAGCAACAAGCACCTGACTCATCTCCCTTACCAGCATAGACTACAGACCCTAGGGATTCTCGGTGATGAATACCGTCGCCCGCGCGGTAATCTTAGTTTGGTGTTTCAGATCCTAAAGGATCCAAACCACGCATGTCGGCACCTACTGAAATCAAGTCACAACTCCTTACTTCGAGGCCACCACTTGAAGTTAGCCCCATAGTACAGCCGGCTGGAATGCCGCCGGCATTTTTTCTCACTTGTTGTGTCCCAGTGGTAGAATGCAGTCCCGATTTCCGTCATCTCGGCTTCTGCATTGACTGAATTCGAAACTCGACTTGATGAAACATTACAACACGCACTACAAGACTTATCTAATGTTACGGAGAGATGACATAACCAAACTACGCAAAGCAGTGAAACTTTGGTGATTTCACCGATATGTGCTACTTTGGTTTTTGTTGATACATTCGCATACCCTTCCACTTTGTGAGCGGGAATTGTGAAGATTTTCTTTTTTACCAGTGAGAAATCCATTTATCCATGGATACGACAGCTTCATGCACCTAAGTGTGCTTATGGATTCAATCTCACCGCTAGACTCAGCTTTAGTGGGTGATCACTCCATCAATCAAGCCACTGGAGTGGAACACAATGGCGACTGACAAGCAGCTCGGCCACAGCTACTGTAACAACAATGGTATGTCCTTCCGTGTGAGCTTTTCATCTCAACCCTATGTTTCGTCGATCTAAACCACGCTCTCCTATTCCAACTGTCAAACCCGTCCCATATTCAGCATCACTAAGACCCATGCAATCTTGGCATCCATTGCACTACCTTACCTATCCTAATCATCTATCAGTTAACGCAAGTGGTATTCTCGGTGACAGTACGATTTTTGAATATGAGTGCAAGTGCGACTCAGGGATAATACATTGACACTACATCCATGTTCCAAACATGTAAGTACACTGAGAGTACTATGCCGTGTGACGTCCAATGTACCAGTTGGCACTGAACAGTTGACGTAATCAGATGGCGCACGTTTGCTTGTGGATATAGACTCATAATGGCATACTTTACCTGAAGTGCACGACCGCATCGCGCTTACAAGTTGTGCAGGTTAAGGGTTAGGAGCACCTCGAAAGAGGCACACGACTGCACACGATCGGTGTATCTGGATATCGACGCTGATGGGGACCTGTAGTGCTAAAATGTTCTGACGTTCTTGCGAGTAAAGCGACAAAAGGGTCCTGCACAAATTGAGAGTGAAATGCAGATTGGAAGGTGGACGTCAGTGGTTAGGCCTACAAGCGTTATCTGAAGCGTAAGTGGCCGTCATAGTAGGTGCAGTAAAACACTGCACCCAATATGGAGCGGGCTAATTAGATACCATCGGTGCTCATTAACTGATCGGTACGGTATCCTATGGGAGGGTAAAGTAGCTGACTGGGCGGCTTGCAAACTGCGGACTTGTGTAGCCCCTGTGCAAGCGCGAGTACCATCTCGGAGCAGTACACATTAATGACACAATCAGGCCGTACTCGTTAATGTGGTTACGGTACATATCACAACCGTTTAGTGTGTCCGAACCTAAGTTGTACAAAGTAACTACCCGTGACGAAATGACTCATCGTAGATCGCCGGCAGCTCTGACTGCCTTTCTCACCACCCTCATCTCCAGCAAAGATGTTTTGTCAGAAATGCCCAACCTTTGGAAAACAAAGGTAGGTACACTTTTGTGAAAAGCATACCAAACTATACAGTTGTCAATAGTGTAGTTAGAGGTCAACGTATTGCGTTCGAAAGGAAAGCTTCATCAGGCCAAGCGAACGAGGGGGACAATAATAGCGGTTATCGAGATGTCAGCAGGATGTTAGTCACCTTACAGGTCAGTGTTATTTTAAGTGGCACATAAGAGATGGTAAGATCCAAGGTGGTTGATTGCACGAAGTATACACACTAAACTTCCGTCTGCTACGTGTAGGAGGAGTTTGATGTTGGCGTTCTCCCCCAGATCAGCGCGACAACGCTCCTCAGATCGACCGGGTAAAGACAGCCCGGCACTCACTCGATAACTGCACACCATCTACTCTGTCTACTCAACCATTGGCTTTGACAATTTCCGACGCATCAGCCGTCAGCGTTAGGGGTGTGCATCGCATCCTTGCTAAAAATTTCGACGCAACGCGAGCCGATTGCATGCGCCGTGTTTTCCTATCTGCGGGAGTGAATCATTCGAATGCACCCGTGTCGAATGCACAGTCTGACACTTCTAATAAATCATACTTATTTTTTCTTCGTTTAACACCTTTCGGATTGCCTCTGAAGTTCCCCGTTTATAAGAACAGCCATCATAGGTGGCTGATCGGACCGATGCTGCACAACACTTTGCACTTCGAAGGTGCGGATCACATGCCGAGGCGTAGAGCGTTACACGTCAGTCGAATCCGTTTTCTCACATAGCCCCTGGGTCAGACCCAAAGGGGAATATGCCGTCCACGTACTCAAGGTTTGTCAGTCGGTCATCTGACAGAAATACAAGCACCATACCTAGGTACTTCATTGATGTAGTAGAGTGAAATCCATCACCGTCACTAAGCCGCTTGGGGCACTGTGTAGGGAGCTGCTCGTACCTGGGCGCCTCTGTGTAGCAAAAAAGCATATTATGACAATCGGGTGCATTAAGAGACAAATGACGAGCTTCGGACCAACTATTGAGGTCATTCAGATGATTTCGCAATCTGACAGAGTGATCGGCGTTTCGATGATTGATACCCAGGACGATGTCACCAGCATATTTTACTAGGGTAGCTTCTGCGGGACTATTATTGAGCTGATGTAAATATGTTCATGTGAAGACAGGACTCTTCACAAAATATAAAACGACCTCGTGGAGTGGTTTCATCCACATACGTTCGTTTATCCTTTGACCCTGACGTATCCAAGTATAGTGACAACTTGACTAGCCATAAATTTCTGATTTGACATTTGCTGTCCTTGAAAAGGTCTCAACGTCAATGCAGACATGTTCCCCTCCCCTGAATGATGAGGCTAAGTCGAATTAAGTAGAGCGCCTTAAAAAAACGGCAGCTACGTGAAGTATCCCACTGTTCGAACCAAGGAAGAGCTACACCGTCTCCATCACGTGTATATATAGCCTATTCTTGGGAACGGCAGCATTGCACCGGGACCCAGAAAAGGGCTCAACAAGTGTCCACCTGTCAATTGCCCTTCTGTTTCCTAGAAGCTTCAGAAGAAAATCATTGTTGAAGTGATGATGTCGCAAACCCGCTCGAATGATCCACTTCAAAACGCTCACCATAGTTCGAGATCTACCGTAGATGCAGCGGCCTACGTAGGTTCTATAGTGTCATTACTTGACAACAGAAACAGATCAACTCATACGTGTTTTCTTGAGTATAACAACGCATTTTGCTGTGTAAACCGCGAAATGCGGTCGAAAAAGCTACTCATTCGAAGAATAAATCCTTCCATGATCCATTTGCTAAGTGATTATTTTGCTGAACGCACCAGGTTACACGAGTCAGTGGCAAATGCTCCTAACCACTAATCACCAACTCGGGTGTTCTTCAGGGAGAAATTCCGTCGCCTGATCACATTCAATTTACATAAACACAATAATAGCCTAACAGTAAGTGAGGCCCAGTGTAACAAAGCAGTGCGTACTCAATTTGTAACAAAATTGCTGCAGTCGTATTTCGGTATTAGCGCTCTCAGTGGAGAGCAGCTCAAAAGATCCCTCTTATACCCAAGGGGGCCACCCGTCAAACCAGAGTTCAGTGGCAAGTTGTGCAGGCCCCTAAGGTCGTTTTATTCGCAAACACACCATAACACTTTGTCCCCCAGACCCCGATGATTCGCAGCCATACACCTGCGACTGTTTTGATATGCTGACACAGCGAACCTGTCGTCCTAATAGTGTCATCTCACAACCTTCGTCTTCTGATGTTCTTATTTGAAATTATCAACGGGATTTCATGTATAAAATTATGCTCTCGAATTTCCCGCTTCGTGCCGAAGATGTAAATTATGGCGAGCGACTATTTGCAACTAAATGTACATATATCTGCTAAAGCACCATGTCACACTTCATTTTATTGGTACGTTCACCATTTAATCTTTCTCTCTTCATTACAGTTATCAAGCGTTACTTATGTGATCCGTTATATACCATTGTACTGCCAGCTGCGATTGTGAACTATGTGTTCACAGGCCGTTAGGTTGGGAATTGTGTTATCGACCTCGCGTGTGTGTACAGATCAGCCGATGCAAAATACCGACAGCCCGGTCGCAGTATCCCGTTTGATTCAAAGACCATCAAGTCGGGGTACTGCATCCACCATGACAGTAAGCGACGGCTGCTGTAACAAAGCCTTGTAACAAAATCGCCACAGTCGTATTTCGGCACTTGCCCTCTCAGCAGACCGCCGCTCAAGATGGCTCTTTATAACCCAAGGCGGCCACGTTTTGACCAGTATTTCGGTTGCGCAAGCCCCTTTTGTCACTTTAGTCACCAGCCCGTCACACCGCTCCGGTCATTCGCAACCATGCACCTGTGACCGCCTCACTATCCGGACAGAGTACCGTCATATGCCCGAGCGTTGGTAGGTCGTCCAAAACCTGGGGCTACCCCAGTGCCAAACTAGCCATAAGATCACTAGTAGGGTGCCGCAGTACCGTGTTCGCAGCCCCCACTCCCCAACTGGTGCTGTTCGCAAGGCATGCCTTTACGTACATGGTAGTCCACTTACGCCCACTGAACCCTCCACCCAGTCGCACCACGTGTTTGGACAACCTAGTTCACCTACATTGCGTAGAACTAGCTTCAGATTAGGCATCGTTGCTGAATGGGGGCTGGAACGCTCACGCGTCTCCACCACATACCACCAACTCATGCATTCATGCCAGGGTTATTATATCTACCGTCATTGGCTGCTTAGGGCTAGTTCAATTCGAAGGTCATTGCGGGTGCTTGGTGCGTCGAAATGATACTGGATGAAATTCAAATGCCTTAAGGATTACATTCAATTGGCTTGCAGAGGCAAATCAGAGCCTTAGGAAGCAATTTAATTACACTATGGATGCCATTAATGGGGAATAGGTGTAGAGACGAAACAAAAATTATCCGAGGTTTGTTCACACAGCGGCACTCTTGCGGACACACCACGGTGGAGGTATATAATAATAACAAGTTACTTGAGGAGTCAAATTTATCCGAGACTAGCCACAGTGCCTCGCAATTCAGCATGTCAAATGCCTTGGTGAATTCGACGAACAATGACATTTGTCTTGTAATTAACCAAACGTAAAATCTTATCTATTGTGTTGCTGCATGAATGAAAACCACACTTCGCCTCACCCACGCTTGGTTCCATAATGTGAAGGAAGAGGAGATTGAGTAGGATTCGAAAAATGGTCTTCCCGACACAACATAGTAGGTTGATGTCACGACTATTGCTGCCACATTGCTTGATCCCTCTGCCCCAGTACAGTGGTAGCGAAAGGGCACTTGTTCTTCAAACCACCAATTGGTGCAACGCACGTAGTATTGCGGATCCACCGTTTTTCAACACTTCTCTCGGTATCTCCTGGGCGTCGGTGCACATGCTATTTCGCAGCTGAGCAAGTGCTCTCTGTGTCTCATGCAGCGTTGGTGTAACCGCAAGATACGGCATCTGTTGTTTCAGTCAGTCAACCTCAGAACAGTTGTTAAAGAGATAGTTGAGGTGCTTTCGTCAGATCTGTATTATGTCTGCAGTTTGTGTACATGCAGCTGTCGAAGTAATATCCATCAGCGTCCTCATCGATTGCAAGGTGGGTCCATAAACTGCCTTTAGGAAGTCATGGAACTCTTTATGTCAGCGACGTTCGGTGTAGTATTCCATCTTTCTTGCCTTCTCCGTCCGCCATGCATATGTGGTGCGGCCTTTGCACAGCTCTGAGTCTCCAGATGTCGAGACTGCGCCGCATCCTGCAGAACGCTTAGTCTATGGTGTATCTGTTAGAGAAGAGATAATGATTCGGGCATACTTACGCAAACGCTCATAACTGCGGTATTTGGTTTTGTTGTGCTAATTCACTGACGCTTGTTGTAGCGAGTCAGCTCGTAAGTTTCTTTGACTGTTTACGGTCGTTGTTTCTGACACTAACATTAACATTTTCTATGCTATGTGCATCTGATAAGTTCTTTATGTACTAGGACCATTTTGCAACAGGGCTTTCAAATTCAGTCGTTGCTTTTGTGATTGGAATATTGTTCTACGTGACTTTGCGGATATTTCTTCCCACCTGTTTCTACAACTTGTCTTCCATTTGTTTAAGTGAACCAATTTAAGGTCAGCAATGTTGACATACTCTGTTGACCATTTGATTTCGCTAGGCGAAGCTGTGCGAAATTCATCTCTAATCAACTAAGGCCACAAAATCAGAAGGAAATTAAAAAGATTTGTCCAGATAAAGGTGGGGGTAAAAAAGTACCGTGCTGGTTGGCAAGCTGGACTCAGACGCTGCCCTACCAACAATGCAGAAATTCCGCCTATCCTGTCCAGTAATGTCCAATCGCTTCTCGTGAAAAATGATGATCTTGGCAGCTTTTACAACGAACAGAATTTTCGAACGCACGTATAGTGATGTCACAAGAAAGTTGGCTGCATCTAGACATTGAAGATGGAGTCGTGAAACTCGATGTCTATCGACACATCAGATGCGACCGTCCAGGAAAGCCTCACCAACGTGGAGGTGTGATGAGGTACATTAGCGAAGAATGGTGCACATCGGTTTCACAGCTGTCCCCTTACTAATGGCTTTATTAAGTTACCACCTATTGGAATGTAAACCAAAGTTTATTAGTGGTTTTCTATCTGTTGTAGTTGGGAACGTTTATACAACGCCTAACGCAGCACTGTCAGAGATAAAAATGTTTGCAGATCACCTCGCCTCGGAATTACAACCGAAGCTAGAATGCTCCCTCTGCATCATTGCTAGTGACTTTAATAGAACTGACAGACTTCATTAAAGCGCTGGGTTTAACAAACTTGGTAGAATTCCCCACCAGACTTGATGCAGATTTAGATTCAGCTTTTACTAACAAACATAACCTGTTTTCCACAAAGACTCGCCTCGCTTGGTAATTCAGACCATTTCAGTGTGAAGACATGCCCAAAGGTTCACTGTAAGACCAATTACGTTGCGTTGACAAGAAGGCTGCCATTCAGAACTGTTAGGCGGCGAAACTGTCTAACAGAAAACATTGTAAAGCTCAAATCAACGTTCAATTCAACCGACTTCTTAATCTTCGCCAATGAGGATCTGTCAGCTCAATGCGAACACCTCACAGATTAGATCAATTGCTGTTTAAATCTTTATTGCCCCATTGATTGATTGATTCATCCCCACTACGCAAGTAACTGCGCAGAAAATAGAACAGGCTTACAAATACAAACTAACAGCCCGTGTCAAATGTCTATCTGTGGATATAAAAGCCGAGATAAAAAGGTTAAATAGTCTATACATTGAAGCCGTTTTAGAAAACCGCAGTTGCTGTGACCTGTGGAGGTTGTTAAAGCAACTCACCGGAAAAAATTCTAGTTGCCCACTAGGTACTGTAAAGGTGGGCAAATTCAAAGCAGATTTTAACTCATCATCAGCAGACACTTTCTCCCTACCTTCTTTCCCCATTAATGACCCTCCCACCTTATTTGACCATATCAGTGTTTACAAGGAACTCACAAGACTGAAGCCAAACAAGGCTAGTGGCCCCGATTCCTTGTCCTCAATCGCTTTGAAAGAGTGTGCTAATGCATTACAGTCACCTCTGACAGAGGTTTTCAACCGATGTTTAACGACTGGCACTATCCCCGACATCTGGAAAGAAACCAGAATAA
This sequence comes from Dicrocoelium dendriticum, assembly GCA_944474145.2. Lineage (NCBI taxonomy): Eukaryota > Metazoa > Platyhelminthes > Trematoda > Plagiorchiida > Dicrocoeliidae > Dicrocoelium > Dicrocoelium dendriticum. Next base: position 179,795,002 of record OX104063.1, read on the forward strand.
CACCTGTGCTTAAGAAGGGATCACAAAAGTATCGGCCAATAGCGTGTACCTCCGTGATGCTGAAGGTGCTTGAAAAACTACTAGTTCCCCGAATCTTTACAAGCAACCATAAAACTGATAGTAAACAGTTTGCATCCAAGTCAGGGCACTCTACTCTGGATGCCATTTCGTTTCTTGTGCATTTCATTGCATTTGCTTTGGATAAAAGAATGCAAGACTGTGCGGCACCTGTTCCTTGATTATCCTAATGTCTTTGGGAGAATTGACAGATCGCTACTATTCAATCTTTGTAGGAAAACTGCGTTCCCCCATACGAAGGTAATACATGACTATTTTACGAATCGCACACACTTCACGAAGTTATGCGGCAGAAGATCTTCCTCAATCCCAGCCAAATGTGGGGTCTTACAAGGATCTATTCTATCCCCTTTCTGTTTTCCATCTATGTTGAGTCTCTGCCTATACCAACCAGTTTCATCGGGTGTAAATACGCTGACGACGTGGTCCTAGGGTGTATATCCCCCGTACTTGAAGCATCTTCGAGGCTCCAACGAGGATTAGACGAACTCTTGACTTGGTCAAGCTCATGTTTCCTCTCCCTTAACCCTTCTAAGTGTTGTGGTATCTCATAATCTTTCACCGCATCGACACACTGCGCTCTTTTTTAAACTCCTCTCCTCCTTTGGTTGTTAGTGACCAAAGCATTCCTCGTTCATATTCCGTAAATAATCTTGGCGTTTTATTGTTCTATAATTCATCCTGGTCGACGCATACCCATGAAACTTTTCAAAAGACTATCCTTTGACTCTCTTAGGCTCAAAATGTTCTCCGTACCGCTTGCTTTAATTCGAAGGTTTGCAAATGCATGTATTCTCCCCCATTGGCTGTACTGTTCCTCTTTTATTTTCCCCGGACTATTTCAAAACGATTATACTTTATATTCTTGTGAGATCACTAAAATTTATTTCCGGATGCTGTGGATTAAGTAGAGAAACCCTCGTTGATTTTGCGGTCAACAAGCATTTTGACGCATGCTCTAAGTTCTCATTCGAGATCCCATAAGCTGTTTTAGCTAGTTCGGAATCCATTTCTTACAGGCGGTCGAAATTTAAAGTTCTGTTTTCCCGTACCTCTTTGTATTGTAACTTCATTTTACCTTATCTGTCTCGCTTGGTATTTGACCCAAAGTGTGATGATGCAACAATGGCGAAAATGTTTGCTTGTTTAATATACTTTCCCACCGATTTTATGTTGTAGTATGTCCATAGTGTGAGTGTAAATTGTTGAAAATGCTCCCACACGGGTGTATAAAGCTCATCTTGCCTTGACTTACTGGATTGCCTTTTCGTACGCTAGTCGATTTTTACATTTAGGCGTCATGCTATGTAACAGCGTAGTTTTCCTTATGCAAAGAACCCTGAATCTTGTTCCTGCTGGTTCGCGTAACCACTACCGTTGGTGGATGGAAGCAATCATGGGGCCCGACACAACAGCGGCCGACCTCGGGGTCTATATACAGGAAAACGATAAGAACTAACCCAATTTAGCATTCCGGTGTATTTCAGTTTCCTTTGTCGACTTTGATCAGCGCACGGATGTGGGGAGGATCCAACTGCCTTGGCACACGTAGATAAAATAATAAGAACTCAAACAAAGGGAATGAACTAGAACTTAACTCGTTAAGTGGAATAGTGCAAAGTGAGGGAGCGAATGCGAGAGCATCCCTGGCACCGTGGCCGAGCCACAGCCGGCAAGTCGTCCAAACATTGGTGCGACTGGGCTCGGAGATCCGCATCTGGAAAGACAACAAGCAATAGCTAGATGCAGCCGTTCGGTGAGTTATTTCATGGTCCTTTTTATGCCACTGGTTGGCCACTTCGGGGTAGCACCAAACTAAGTGCATCATTAACGGACAGTACACACTGATACATTCGGATCGCTGGCATGTGCAGCCCGTGACTGAGCCAGTGGGGGAAACGAGTTCAACAGTCAACAGACGCTGGAGGGTCTGTTGCCAAACACCGAGAGACGAACTTCTGCACTTCTGTGGGCTATATTTTGCGGATGTCAGTGGTTAAACATAGACGGTTCCCTAGTGTCCTTAGCACGCAACGGAAAGTCATCTAGTTCATACAGCAATAAAAGTGGCTGTACCGCAGCATTGTAAACCCTTCGCTTAACGAACGGACTAATATCACATGTCCGGAACGGACAGTAGTGAAAAATCGGACTGTGCTACAGGCCAGTTAAATTATTGTTGTTCCCCTAAACGCACAAGTCGACGTTTGAAACAGGAAATTCCCCTTATAATTCCAAACGGGAAAATCAAAAGACGTAAACTGTGAGATGACTCAGCCATTTCGTGCAAGCTTATCAATCACGAATCATGCAAAAGTCATAGCTATACAAAATGCGGTCATGCGAGATCAACAGCTGGTCAATCGTCGCACCCCGCGCTACCACAAGCATGTTATGAAAATCACTGCGAAACGTATTAGTGCTGCAGTGAAAAGGGCGTACAATGCAGCTGAACTACCGTTGCTCAAGTTAACAAGACATCTGCTCACGTGTTCCATCACGACACCGATAAGGAGGCAGTGCATGTCCCATTGCTTATAAAAATTCATTTGTAACTGCGAAGCAGCTGTCGGGCGCATCGATTGAATATTTTGGTCTCAGGACCAAGGAACAAATGCCTAAGTGGTTACGCATCCGGACTGGGTCGGTGACGGAAGAATCGAGTGAATTGAGAAAGTGACCTGCCTCGGTAATCACAAGGCAGTTGCCAAGCACCGGCCACCGAGCAATTCCGATGAGTAATTTATTGCCCTGGCGCGCAGTCAGCAATCCCACATTCTCAATCTACTGGAAACCATTGCTATCGGTCGGGAACGGTCACTGTTTTGTGTGCAGAAACAGTTGACTGTGAACTCTAACTTGCTGTAGCAACGAGAGGCATGATGATGGGTCAACAACTGCTTAGCGATTGATCTCATATGACCGAATTTTGTATAGCTATGATTTTTGCATGATTTGTGATTGGCAAACTTGCACGAAATGACCGAGTCATCTCAAGTCGATGTTGTCGGTAGTGGATTAGCTCGCCACTGATTTTGAACGAAACTTCCTTCACAGCCAGCTTTTTGCCCAAGTGGATCGGACTGACAGGGAATTCCCCGAGACGGCCGCTTACTCCAACACGATGATCCGCCGTACCCACCAGGCCTCGCGATCCGCCCGGAGTTTCTTGGGATCGGCGTTCGCAGTTCTGCGTAGTGAATGATATTCAAAGACAGTGGAAATCGTTCGACAGGGTTCGAGGAGCTAGAGATAGTGCGGAAATCCGGTGGTTAACAGGACTGCTATTGAAACCGCAGATCAAGGTCGTAAAGTTGTACATGGCCCCGCAGATGTGTGAGCATTGCCTCAATGGCTGAGCATGGGGCACTCTTGTAAGGAGAGAACGCATCTTGAAAGATGCTGAGAACTTTTGGGGTTGAAAGCTTAGCCACATCATGCAGCTTCTGGCGATGCTGCTGGGCGCCACAAGAATGAAGAGCTAGCTTACTACACATGAGCTGAAGTAAGGTGTATACCTCAGATTAATTTCCAGTGCTTTATGTAGCCCCATCAGTAGTAACTGATAGCGATGTGGTCAATTTGCGTCCCCGACTGGCCAGAGTGCATCACTCAAAACTGGTACTTGAAAGAAATAAGCCATGATCGGCACAGGTTGAAGTAGGCGATCACCATCCTGCGAATACCATGGCTATGTTGACCACCGATTTTACGTTCATCAACTTCAAGTCTGTTGATCTGCGCGGAAAGCCACAGGATATCCTTGCGGCACTTTTTTCGGAGAATGTTGGAAAGTTGGCAGTAGAACTCATCTTTACCAGAGTCAGGGCTACAGTCAATGGAAGCATATACTGCTACAACGAACCAACACGTCTGCTGGCTCCGAGACTGCACGGTCCTACTGAGGTTCCTAGCCGAACCGCGCAAAGCCGCCTGTTAACAGGGATTCAGTCGAGTAGTGCAGCCTTAGTAAGTATGCTTAATGTATTCCCAATCCTGGCGTCACTAACGGTTTCGGCAGTTAGGTGGAGAATTCAGTGGCGTCAGTCGCTTCTGACTCTGTCGCATCAGGCGCAAATAATGTTACTTTACCAAACCCTTTTTGATTGCTCTTTCTGCGGATCTCAATGACCTGGTGAACAGAGTCAGTCGTCAATATGTCCGGGGTTCCAATCCAAGTTCATGTTGTCACTACCAGAAGATTTTTAACAAAAATACGGAACCGGTCGTGATGTGTAGTGCTGGGAGAAAACAGCACCTACTGCCGCTAACCGGGATGCGGTCCTAGTGATTGGAAAGGCCGTGGTCTCAATTGAGATTGCGTGTGGCAATACAAACACAAATTGGATACTTCGAAACTCAGCGATGGTCCTTCTGCTTGTTTGTGTATCCCCCTATCTCTTGTGTTCACCATTGACATTAGTTGCATCTAGTATTAGGAAATGAGACAAAGTAACTCGATCAACCATTTGCTGGTGTACGAACCATGGATGGCTGATTGAGGATGAGCGACATGAACACTGACAACAGGCTGTGTCCATGAGGCCGTGGTGCTTGACTTACCGCATGCGATCAGTGTAGTCGGGGACACAGCAACCTGATGGCACTGGAGAAGAAGTAGGTACCATTGCATCCCGCACCGAAGCAAGATCGCCTTCATCGGATGCACCCACGTTAAAGGCGACGGTAGTAGTACGACGATTAACATCCGCACAAAAAGATTCTTGTTCGGTGACTGAGAGCTGGCCAATCGAATTGACTCCTTTCAGCGTCCATCTCGAGGGACTCTCTTCCGAACCGTAAGTGGACTCAGTCAGGGATGGCTTACTGGCAACATAAGGAACAACTTGAACGAGTAGAAGGAAGCGAGGAGAGAAGGAAAGCCATTAGGATTGAAAAAATAGGCGAAGATGCATGACAAGTCAGAACAGCGTCTTTGAATGGAAAGGCACTTTATCAGAAGAAAAATAACGCCAACAACCATCAACGGGCTAAAGCAACGAAATAATAAGTTCAATGCAACACGGATAAGTAGAAGATGCAAGGTAGAATAGCCTGATACGCGTTTCCCTTTTGGGTTTCATGTGGACAGATGTGGAAAAAACACAAATGCGAAGAGAAAGCTCCCACGATGAGGGTGCAGGTACAATTTTCAGTAACACGACATCGATCTCTGTTTCCATTGCGTCCTCATCGAGTTAGACTTCGGTTAGTCTAGTGAAAGAGCGTTGTAAGGAATTTTGCACAGGATCATCCATCGATGAATTCCAAAATAATGAGAAGAGACAACATTAAAGTATGACGAACCGAACTCAGTTCATTTGTGTATTCTCTCCAGCTGAGTACATACAAACCGCGGAAGCATTATGTCGCATGGAAAGAAAATTATTCGTATTATCACCAAGACAAGGGGAAAGTAGTCGCAATGAGGCTGCTTTACCGTGGTGCGATGGTTTGTGTGCCTCAGCGATCCATAGAGCTACGCCTGGTGGTGCTTTTGCACCTTCAGAGCCACTCATGCCAGATTGGTCAATGGTTACAGGCCAGACAAACTCAGCCTCCTGGTCCTCTAGGTTGTGGGTTGGAATGAGGGTGGCACCTTATTCCTTTAAACAGAAGCCTTGTAGCCCAACGCCAAATCCGCTGCCTTGCGGTAGGGTTTTTGAACCAAAGGCTTTGGTTGAGAACCCCAATCGTTCTACTGTCCAGGCCTCGGCAACCTGACAGTATCCTGCCCTCGCAATACTAAGAATCATCCGTCAAACAATTTCTTGATGCTCTGGACAACGCTGAGGATAATCAACGGTGCCATATCTGCTGCATCGAACAGGGTGGATAGAGGTTTGGATGCTACTGCTCAAGCCTCCCCGTCTTCTTATTCCCCTTCTTACGCCTTTTCTCCCTTATGGCCCGTTCCAGCTTCACTTATATTTCCCAGTTTTCAACCCCCCAGATTCTTGGCCCTCCCCCAACTTGCTTTGCTAGGCATTTACCTTCTAATTTCAACTCACATGCTAACACGGAGCGTCACTCCTCTCCTGTCGACAAGCGTATGTCCAACCAAGCGGTCCATTCCAGTTCATCGGCTTCCATTTGGAGCCCTCGATCCTCCTTCAGATTGGCATGCCTCAATGTTCGCACATTGCTTCAGATCGTTCAACAGGCAGCACTTGCCCGAACATTGGAGACCCTCTCGATCGATATCTGCTGCTTATTGGAGACCTGCCTGCAGGAAGCGAGCTCTGTGCTCCCTCTGCGAGCCCCTTCAGGTGACACTAGCAGCACTTTCTCATTGCGCCTATCCGGTGACGATGCAGCTTCGAGCACCGGCCAAGCTGGTGTTCGCATTGCCTTGAGTCCCCGGGCTAAAGCTGTTCTAGTTGATTGGATTCCAATCAGTAGCCGGATGTGTGCGGTCCGATTGGCTGGCTCGTTCAAAGCTTCGAAGTCGCGCGGGACTAATAGGTGTCTATTCATCATCGCTGCCTATGCACCCACAAACTGTAGCGATGATTCGGTAAATAACGACTTCTACCGCCAAGTGACCCAGCTCCTTTGCCACAGAAGAAACACGGACACTGTTTGCTGGATGAGGATCTGAACGCTCTAGTTGGAAGGTTGTTCACTGATGAGCTGCATCTGGGCGGTCAGCACGGTGTAGGCCCCCGTAATCATAACGGTGAGCGGTTACTTCATTTGTGTGAAGATGCTCGCTTATTTCTTGCGAGCACTAATTTCCGACACAGCACCCACTAGAGGGTGACTTGGCGCCCACCAGCCTCGAACCAGCTATGGACGCAAATCGATCAACATCGCTCGACATGGAGCACATGTGTGGACACCGATCAGGCACTTGTATGTGCTGACATGCGGATGCGTTTTCGCGGACGCCCACGACGACGCAGTGAGCGCATTGCCACCAGCCAACTGACAAAGCCAGCTATTCTGAATGAGTATCGAAGTACGTTGACATGCGAGCTGAGTAAGCGCTCAATGAAGACAATTGACTGTCACTGGTCACATGTTCGCCAGACCTCAAATCATCATGAGGTATGTCTAATAGCCAACATGGATATTGGGTCTCTTCGCGGTCTCTAGAACTTATCGACGCTCGCCGGCATATCCCGGCTAGAAGCGAACACAATGAAACTCGCAAAGAATTCCGGACAAGACTCCGTGTTAGCCTGAAGAGAGAGTGCGAATCTTGGTGGTCTCATCGTGCGTCAGAGATGGAAGTGGCCGCTGCCCTTGGCAACCATCGTAAGTTATTCCGTCTGATACGGGAAACGGGCAACAGGAGACCTGGTGTTAGTGAAACTATACGTGACGAGAGTGGACAGCCTATGCACAATTTTTCAAAACGTTTGTAGCGTTGGGCTGAGCATTTTGAAAAGCAATTTAATCGGCCAGAATTGTTCGATTCTCCGCCGGCAAGTGATCACCCTGCTCGTGGTCGAACCGGTGCGTTCACAAATATTTTTCGCATGTAACGCGTGTGAAACGTGATGCCCTGTGGGTGTAGCTGGATGCACCTGTCGTATTTGCCCACCGGGGCCAAATAATCTATGTGATCTGCTGGATAGTCAAAGAGCTTGGATATCTGATGAATAGCGCCGGAAACAAACAGACACCCGCCATAACAACAGAGGCAGCATTGGTACGGAATAGTCTGAAAACCCATGCCCATCCCAATCAGCATCGATCGGATAGAGTAAGGGTTCAAAATTTATCATCGATCAATCGAAGCTAGAGTGAACGCACGGGTGTGCCGATTGGCCGTCTGTAACCTTTGCACGATTAGCACGCCTTACAGGCGGCCAAGATCGAATTGCAAGCCAGCTTCAAGCCCTGTCGTATAGTCTGGGAAAAAGAGATACCGAAGTCAAGCATAACCGGCGACTGAGGCGGTGATACGGGGGACAGAAACATGTGATATATGGGTAACCAATTCTGATAGTTAACTGGGAGACACAAAGTAACAGCTGCAACTGAAGTCCCAACAGATAAAGTTATGCAGGGGTGGTCGGTAGTTGGTGTTCGATTGTGACAAGCATCCGTCTAGTTGTATGGTCGAGTAGAGAGTAGAATACACTTTGGTAGGTTTGAGATAGATCAATTCAACCTAACTACTTGCTGACAGCATTTGAGACAGAGATGTGGCCACATTTTTCGTGGCTGTGAAAGGGCTCCCAAGCACCTATAGAAAGCATTTTCAACTTCGGCGAGACCTCAGTCGACGTCGTGGACGAAGTATGGCTACAAAAGTACCGGAACATTTATCAACCCGAATTGTATCCATTAGTATCATTAGGGTTAATCACATTGATTAGCCGGGAAGAGAAAGGTGGAAGCAGCCGAGTAAATCAAAGGTTGAGACGGAAAGCAGGATATTGGTCTCTTAAATGTGTAATAGTGCTCCGAAGAGAAAATCGATGATAAACACCGGTGATGTGCAATGGATAATGAATGCGCGTGTTCAGATGAAAGGCTACATTTTCTAGCTCCACCCGAAATTCGCAACAACTAAATCTATCACTTGGAGACGTGGTATGATAAGCGGTGGCATCCGTCACAGGACGCTCGCGACCATAGATGACGGGTACCGAAAGGTCTACGGCGCCTTGTTAACCTAACCACTGAGTAATAAGACAATGAGGCACACACGTGTATGGATCGCAATTGTTATGGAACCGGCCCATTAGCACCCGACATATATTGTCTATGAATAGGAGAATTTGAGTAACAGTATCCTTCTAGCGAGCGTGTACGATGGTGAGGGTGATGACTCCAGGATTAGTACAACGCTTAAAGACTGCTTTGTCCCGGAGTACAATCACCGTGTGTGATGCATCAGGGTTTAGCAGTCATTCATTTGTGCGGAATTGTGAATGTACTCTGGATGAATGTAGGACTGTAAAGCCACTGTTGGAGCAGTGCTGTGGAGAGAAGAACACAGTAACACTGCCAGAAACGAATATCTCCAGAGGATTATAGCCAGAATGACTGCACATGAGAGTAGACCGCGGCCAGACCTAACATGTCAACAGTAATACAGGTCATGCGTGAAGCAGCATACGATCGGTTGGTTAGCATCAGATACCATGATGATGACCACAAAGGAAAGAATGATGCCCACTGTGGACGAAAGAGTTTTAATAATAATAACAGTAATAATAATATAGGTATATTTTTCATCAAGTGGGAAGCAGCGTCCATAGTTGGCACGTACCATATTTGTACTGGTAGTAGCATGCTATTGCATGGGTAATACACCGTTGTTTTGAGTGTTTGTCAGTTCAGTACAGTTGAACAAATATGATCCGAGCAGCGAAGTGCGGTGGATCCAATTGCCACGACTCACATCACAAGAATAACAATAAATACCAACAGCAAGATAGTGAGGGTTGAATGCAAATAGAATGTAAAGAAAATGGAAGCAAGATGGAAAGGCATCAGAATAAAAAGTAATAACCAGATACAAGAAACCGAATGCCGGAACGCCAATGACTGCGCCTTGTCTGATATGTTTTCCAACTAATGGTATGGACCATCCGGAGGCCCCCATCCAGAGAGACGGCACGCAACAGTTTGACCAAGTCTCTCAAAGAGACTGGAACTTAACGTGGTGCGATGGTTTGCGTACCTTCGAGACACAAGTGGCTTCAAAGCCGCTCATACTAGACAGGTCAACAGTTAAGGGTCAGACTAACTCAGCCGCACAATCCAATTCTCCACGGAGATTAGGGGAGGTCAATGACCCTCTTCCTTTAAACCCTAGCAGTGGGAGACAACAGGTCCACGGGTTATAATAAGTTCACAGATCGACTGGCGCAGAGCATAAGCGCCACGAATTGTCTCTGCCGTGGAAGGGCAGCCCCAGGTGCTCAATGGTTTGCTACCGCCCGCCTCAAGCCAGGCAGCCCCTAGTCAAGTCAGTGCAAACCCATCAACTCCCAACTGCGGCTAGCCATGGACGCAGATACGTAACACGGTTGGCGGCATCCGGTTCCGGATTTGCTTGTCACTGCGGCCTCCTTAGGATAGATACAGGACGCCCGTGCCTACAGAGGGACCATAAGTGGCTTGTGCTGCACCACCCACACACCCCATATCCAGTGCAAACCCGAAAAAATAAGACCGGAAGGCATGTGGAAGGGAGCCACGTTTCATCAACAGAGCCGGCCCAGATTCCTTCTGAGACTGAGACTGCATTTAAGAGCAAGTATAAAGGTTTCTGTATAACTCTAATAAGTTATGAAAAATCAAAAGCATTTGATTACGAATCGTCAGTGGTAGTGTTTGGTCATTTAATCGTTTATCCTTGTTCGGTTAGGAATTCGCGTTGGTGTCATTATTTCGGGATATACGATGTATATTTTCCAGTGTATGTGCACCGTTTCACAAAAGCACTGGCATCCGAAATATTGGTCGATACGTGTTTTAACACTTGACAGAACGGCGTCTATTAGTCCTTCTGGCAGCGTATTTCATAAGTTTACGAGTTAGTCTTTCCATACAAAGCTGATGTGATAACTTGTTCATGCATGGGACCCAGAGTTTTTAACGGTGTCCTCGGGTATTACGGGGTTCCTGCAGGTGAGATATTGGCCGCAATATGGGGAAGTGATTCAAGTGTAGTACTCGATGGGTCATAATAAGGTCAATTCTTACTGGGCGGTAGGATAGTGTGTAGAGTCCGAGCCTTTCACAACGTTTTTCATATGGAAGCTTTCGTAAACTGGGTATCATTCTAGTTGCGATATGCTGTACTTTCTCCAGCTTTGCAGTTTCCCACTGGGTTATCGGATGGTAAGCTGGGGCGCCGTATTCAAGGATTGGTCTAATGAATGAGGTGAATAGGCGAGGGACGGTTTTTTCGGACCATGTGGAGAAACTGCGTCGTAACGCCCAGAGCATACGAAGTCACACAGTACAATTTCTCTGTATTTTCTAGTGATCTCATATCATATCGCGAGAGCACTCCTAAGTCTCTGACAGATGTGTTAGGGTGGAGCAACTGGCCGTTCAAGGTGTATGATCGAGTGACTGGATGTCTGGTGATACTGATGAACTCCGACTTGCTTACGTTAAGAGGGAGCTGTGTTTCAGTGGACAAAGTTGACAGTCGATCTAAGTAATGCTGAAGGCGAGCGCAGTCGTCCTGGTTCTCAATGATCCTCCATATTTTCAAATCATCTGCAAACAGAGCACATGATGACTGGAGCTGCTGCGGAAGATCGTTGATATGAATAAGAAATAATACTGGCCCAAGTACAGTTCCTTGAGGCACACCACTAGTCGATGGGAACCAGTCTGTCAGGTAGTCATTGACCTGTACTCTAAACTTTCGTCCCACAATAAACTCGTGTAACCATTGAAGTAGCGTGCCACCGATTTCGTAGGGCCTCAGTTTATGAAGGAGTACCTAGTGGTTCACACTGTCAAACGCCTTACTAAAGTCGATGTACACCACGTCAACATCCTTTCGTTTGTTGAGAGCTCGTACCCACTGGTGGTTTGTGTACATCAAGTTGGTGATGCAGGATCGCCCTTTCGTAAAGCCAAATTGCGCTGGCGTCAATACGTCCATCAATTCGAAGGACGACAGCAGACACTTTTTCATAACCTTCTCAAGAACTGTGGATAAGATCGAAGTCAAACAGATCGGTCTATAGTTCCTACCTTACTTGGATCACCACCCTTGGGAAGCGGTCTCATTTCCAGTCGTTGGGGACAGATCCTTTAGAGAGTGAGGTATTGACTAGGTTTGTCATGCCTGGTGAGATGACATTTGATAGGGACTTGAGTATTAGTGGGTGAAGTCCCTCTGGTCCGGATTGCTTTGCACCATCGAGGTTGGCGAGTAGCTGATACACTTCAACTGCGTCACATCGTAGGCTGTCGAGCAAGACTGGCGCAACCTGTACCGGTACTAGAACAGCCGCCGGTTTACTGGAAAATACGGTGAGGAAGTGCATAGCCAAGGCGTCCGCGCGCTCCGCGCATGAAATGAGCGCTTGTCCGTCCAATCGCTCTAAGACCGGTAGGTCGCCCCCAGGTTTCAGTTGACGTTTCAAGTAGGCAAATATTCGTTTGGGTGCAGTTGTGGCCGAGAATGCTAGTTCCTCTACGAAATGCCGGCGTTCCTTGATCCTTGCGGCGTTACATAAGTTACGCTGTTTATTGTACATCGTGTAATCTTCATCACAACCCGAGCTGATGTATCTATCCCAAAGTTTGCAACGCCGTCGCGCTAATTGTCTATATTCCCTATTAAACCAATGCGGTTTGACAGGTCCGACTTTTGAATACTTCAGCGGTACGAACCGAGTACACAGCGAGTTAAGCTTCCCCTTCATTAATGACCAACAGGCCTCAAGCGCCGCATCGTGATAGTGTCGAATCAGTATGATTTGTGGCTTGGAGGAGCCCTTTGAAATCCGTCTTAAGAATAGTTGAATGTCGGCTTCCGTTGGTTGCAATACGGTAACGGCAGTTCTATGCACGTCACAATGGAGCAGTGGTCACTGTTCACCAGAGGTTCGAGGACTCTGATCTCTTTCAGCTTCTGCTCGCAGCTCGTAAACATTAGGTCCAGACAAGATGCCGAGTGCGGAATTACGCGTCGGTTGGATGACATGTTGCGTTACCCCGATTTCAATAGTCATTTTAGCGAATTGAGCCTCAACGTCGCCAAGACCGGGAAGAAGCCGAACGTCTGGCTAGAATATTTTAGGTAAATTTAGAACCCATATCAGTAAGAAATGAGGGCGGCTGATGTGTCTCTGTATATGTGGTAGCCAATCGCAACAACGGTTTAGTGGGCTACGGTAAATAACAACCACTATTAGTTCTGTGTGTATGAGGCGGATTGTGCACCACAATTGCTCGCATAAGTTATCCTCGCTCCGATAAGTGCTGGTAAGTTTGCCAGCTAGTGACGATTCTATGTACAACAGAACACCACCGTGAGGCGTTGACATGCACAGCAGCAGCATTAATATCTATGTAGGGAATCATGCGTACCAGAGGTACACAAGGCGGTGGCTGGGCCGTAGTCTGCTCCCCAATGAGTGAATGGAACCACTCTTTGAGCCTAGCACGGCCAAATGGACAGTGCACTCCGTCCCCCTCCTCAACTATGAATCAGTCTCCTGGAGCCAATGATCGAGGTAGAGACTGTTAGACAGGTAGACACCTTGTCAACATGCACATTAAGCGCAGCAACACTGGGGATATCAAACAACCAACGTAGAATTTGATGGAAAGCAAACGCACAAAATTGACACAGAAGATGCAGCAAAATAACAGAACTGAGCAAATCAAATGAAGTGGAACAACTTTTATCCAGATTAGAAAGATATGGTTTAAGTGTAAGTGGATTTATTAGCCCAACTGGGGTGAAGAAACATCATGTATGCAACATCAACCTCAGTATGAGGTTCTAAATCTTCAAAGGCTGTGTGTGACAGGCATCAAGCAGATCCCAATGGGTCTCTGCTATCACATTCCCGAAATGGACTTTCTCCCCACCGCCTTGTGGGTCAGACTACTGAGCCAAAGGCTAGAGGTAGAGCACCTCGAACGTAACCTCTCTCGGAATGAGCAGTCGGAGAGTAACATCTACCCTCTCGTCCCGGTCGACAATACTTCTGCTTGTTTTTCTCTACGCTCTCAACTCCCCACTTCACTGTCTATTGAGCAACAGACTACCGCTGACCTCGCAGCTGCCGCTATCGATATATGTAGCTCCTCCATCAAACCTAGAGTTTCATTTCACGTTGGTTAGTTTAACATCCGCACTCTAAATCAGATCGGCCAGCAGGCAGCACTCTCACTCTTCATTCTCTTGGTATTGATGTGCACAGTGTTACCGAAATACGCATACAAGATAACAGCGTTGTGACGAATCTTCGACTCCCTGGTTCTGAATCTGACGACGATGACTACACTCTTCGCGTCTCTGGTGATACTGACTCAATGGCTCAAGGCATTTACGGTATTGGTACCGCCCACAGCAAACATGCTGAAAGCAATCTTCACGACTGGGTGCCGGTGAACAGCCGCATGTGTGCGGTTTGACATCGAACCTCGATTGGGGTTTGTGGCATACTCACGGCCAATGTACTGAGCCCGTTCTATTCGTTGCCTGCATGCGCTGACGCGTGTCAGTAACCCGCTCACCCACTTATCGATTGGCCTAGTTTAAGATAGTGGATCAATGCGTTGGACAACATGCCAGTTAGAAGACAGTTTTGCCTTCCATGTGCTTGACGTATTTTGCTTTGTGATACTTCGGCTAAGAGCCAGCCACTGTGCGTTAGTTCTGCAATTGCTAAACTGTGACGTTTTGGCGACGAAGGTTAAACTTGGAATAAATTACTAGGAGCCATCCTCTTTGGAAGAACACGCCGTCCAAGCCATCCTTAGAGTTTGGAATCGTTGGAAACGAACCTTCAGGGATTACCTTGAGCTTTTCACAATTACACACCCCCACATTAAACTTAGTGAAACCCAATCTATCAAACTACTGAAACAACACCTCGGTGCAGAAGGTCAACGGCATTTTGATGCGTTGCGTTTGTACGAAAGCACATCCCTGACGGACTGTTTTAACGCCCTGGATGGCCTTCGGGGGCCGCGGCAGCATGTTTTTACTCCGCGCCTAAGTTTTTCTCATTTACGACAGCGAGAAGAGGAGAGTTTTAATGAATTCATTAGTCGTATACAACAGTCCCTTTCTGACTACCGTTACAATGAAATTCCCGCAACGAAATTCGAAGAAACGATGGCGGTGCAATGCCTTTTGGTTGGCATTCGAGATGATAAAGCTAGAGAACGCCTGCTTTCAGAAGACGAGAATAAACACACTTGGGAAACAGCCTGCTCACTCGTCAGACAAAGGGAAAGCGTTGTGCAACAATTAATTCAGTATCAAAGCGATTCTCCTTCAGATGCCGTCCATGCGGTTAAACCTCGACTATCACCCACCAACAAATGTTTCTTTACGTGCTACAGATGCGGCGAGAAGCATGAAAAGGTTACTGATTGCAGACACAAACAGTCTACTTGTCATAAGTGCGGAAAGGTCGGACATATTGTACGCGTATGTCGTTCGACTGTGCTTCAACGACCGATACCCCGCCCTGCCCAGGGTACTGTTCAAACTGTGGCAAACACTGACGATCCCGTAATCTATCTAATTTCGCACACAACCACTTCGCGCGCAATGGGAATACCCCCGTACACTGTTGATCTAGCACTGAAGACTAGCCAGTACGTCTGGAGATCGATACCGGGGTCTCGGTTACATTGATCAACAATCGAACTTTGCCCGACCTGGTTCAGACTCCGACTCAATCTAAATTACTATCAAACACTGGGGAAATACTCGATGCTTTGGGTGTGTGTGACGTGAAAGTGAATCATGGGGACAATACGTTGACTCTTCCTCTAATCGTTGTTAACACAGACGGAACTAATCTACTTGGGAGGAAGTGGTTAAAGTACATGCCGGAAATATTACAATCGGTCAAGAAGGTGAGCAGTATTTCTGACTTACCTACACTTGAAAAGTTTTGCCAGTGTTTTCGATAAAAACATACCTGAGAAATTACGTGATTTCAAAGCTTGCTTGAATATCAAGCCACAGACTCAACCGAAATTTTACAAAGCACGGAGTCTACTTTCGCAATCCGTCCGAAGATTGAGCTAGAGCGGTTACAAAAGGACGGAATAATTTCACCCGTACGCCACTCTTCCTGGGCTGCACCCATCGTTCCTGTACAGAAGCCTGATGGCTCAGTTCGCATTTGCGGTGACTATAAACTGACGGTTAATCAAGCGACGACGACGGAACATTATCCGATTCCACGGATAGATGACCTTTACGCAACTTTGTCGGGTGGACAAAAGTTCTCGAAACTTGATCTAAGCCATGCTTATTCTCAAGTGGAGCTACAGGAATCCTCAAAGGAAATTACTACCATTAATACACACATGGGATTATTCTGCTATAACCGATTACCATTCGGGATACACTCCGCGCCGGCGATCTTTCAGAGAATTATAGACAACTTAGTGAAAGGCATACCCGGAGTTTGCGCTTACTTGGATGACATTTTGGTTAATGGTTGTATCGACTATGATAATTTGACAGCATTTGCAACAGTCTTGAAACTCCTTCAGGGGATCAGACTGAAACAAGGAATCTAAATGTTTAACGAATCACGGGCAATGCTGTTCTTCAGCAAAGCAAGTATTCCTATTGCAGTCACATGAAGCAAGACCAGAAATCAATTCAATGTTCGTTTATCAGTACTCGTGTTCCTGCAGTGCACGCTACGTGGGTCGCAAAATGAGTAGCTTATCCCTTAAAATTCGCGAGCACATCCCGGCGTGGTTTTACAAAGGTGAAATGAGGTCCTCAGACAGCTCAATCATGTCGAACCTTGTCGAATGTGGCCATATTGCATCTGAGAATGATTTTAAAGTCATTTACTCACTACTTGAACACTTCTCGCAAGGATTCCGAAAGCAGATCTTGTCCATTGCCGGAATTATATGTACATAAATGATTCATACGGCCGTTCCTGCTACCGTGGCCGACTGATATGGTTACTTAGTTCCCCTTTGTGACCTTACCTATTTACTTTAGACTGCTGAAGCTTGTGTATTAATGTTCCTTTGGTGCACTTTTCTTGCCACCTGAAGTCGCCTTTACTCATCGATTTTGACCGTTCAAACAACTTAGAAATCAATTCCAGCGCGATTTGACGCTTACCCCGCAAAATCAGCGTTATGTAAACGCTTGGGTCTGACGAGAGTTTACCGAAAAGAATTTCTAACTCTTAACTGATGTCTGGTCTTGGTTCATGTGAAGCCAAATGTTTTTGTGGTACAGTTGAGTATGTGGGATTTCGTTTGGACAAACACGGGTTACATTCCATACGGGAGAAAATGCAACCCATTCTGGAGTATCTAACACCCCGAAATATTAACGAACTGCAATGATTTCTTGGGATGGTAACTCATTACAGTGGTTTCTTACATAATTTAGTTAGTATTCTCACACCATTGTATACTTTACTTGGTAAGAATACCAGGTGGCTGTGGTCCAATGAACAACAAAAAGCTTACGATGCTGTCAGATTAGCTATTAGTAACGTTAACTTGTTAGTGCATTTTGATTCAAAAAAGCCAAACACTTCGTTACGATGCGTCACCCACAGTGCTCGGGGCCGTACTGTCACATCAAATGGAAGACATGACCAAGCGAACAACAGCTTTTGCGTCCAGAAGTTTGGCATCAGCCGAAAAGAACTATGCGCAGCTCGACAGGAAAGCTTTAGCGGTTATTTTTAGGGTTAAGAAATTTCATCAGTATCTGTGGGGAAGAAAAGTTGAAATCTTTACAGACCACAAGCCTTTGTTAAGCCTTATTGGGGAGAAAAAGGGATAAACCAGATGGCGTCACTTCGTATGCAACGCTGAACTTTATTGCTCTCCGCTTATAATTACAAGATCGCCTATGTCACTGGGAAAGCAAATAGAATAGCGGAAGCTCTAAGCCGTTTACCGTTGAACCATCTACCAGATTCCGTATTTAAACCTGTGAAGCTTGTCTATCTGCTGTAACATTTGGGCGAAAATCCGGTGTCAAATACGGATATCTGTCAAGAAACCGAACGAGATATAGTACTGGCTAAAGTCAAGCGTCTAATCTCTCAAGGATGGCCTGACAGTTGTGAACCGCAACTAATGCCTTACTTTATCCGACGCACAGAGTTTAGTCTCGAGGATAGGTGTCTGCTATGGGGATTTAGAGAGACCATACCACCACGGTGGCGACAGAATGTCTTACAAGAACTTCATGAAACGCACCCAGGAATTACGAGAATGAAAGCATTTGCGCGATTCTACGTGTGGTGGCGTAATATTGACAGAGATATCGAAGAGTTGATCCGCCACTGCGACGTGTGTCAAAGCACTCAGAGGAATGCCTCGCCGGTACCACTCAGTACTTGGAAATGGCCCAGTAACCATTGGGAATGCATACACACAGACTTCTTTGGCCCGTTAGATGGAAAAATATTTCTCCTCTTGATTGATGCTTACTCGGAATGGATAGAAGTTGTTCCACTTGCACCTCTGAGACGACCGTTACTTGTACGCGGATGTGTTTCAGTACCTTCTGAATACCACATACGCTGGTAACAGACAACGGTTCCGTAGTTACTAATCAAGAATTTCAAGTTCCTCAAAAGCAACGGTATACATCATGTGAAATCAGCCCCTACCACCTAGCTTCAAACGGTTTGGCTGAAAGAGCCGTCCAGACGGTCAAGAACGGGTTACGGAAACAAGCCTCTGCTCCACTGCGAACAAAGTTGGACAAATTTCTTTTTGGCTACCGCACCACGCCAAACGAAACTACTGGGAAGAGCCCAGGCGAGTTGATGTTCGGACGGAGATTGAGGACACGGCTGGATCTTTTGTTTCCTGACCAGAGGCTACGTGTTGAGGCTAAGCAAGATAAATCTAAGGCAGAGTACGACCAGGCTTCCGATCGAAGATTCTGCAAGAATGAACCGGTCTACGTCAAGTTGCCCAACGAAACGACCTGGCAGCATGGAGAGTTGTGCGAAGTTGCGGGGCAACATATGGAGGTGGCTTTACCTGCTGGCAGAGTAGTTACTCGGCACAAGGATCACATCCATCATCGCTCCGTTCGCCAGATAACGCGTCCCCAAACCAGCAGATAGAGTTGACAAACGCGCAGAACTCTTAGAACTCTGGCTAATCGAAATCTCAGCCATGTGGCCGTTTAACTCGACTACGCCGACCCGTCGACCGATACCAAGCTAGCTGGAGTGGTCTAAACTAGAGGGAGAAGGAATGTGGCATCTTCACGGCCAATGTACTGAGCCCAATCTATTCGTTGCCTGCATCCGCTGACGTGTGTTTGTAACCCGCTCACGAATTTCTTGATTGACCTAGTTTAGAATAGTGGATCGATGCGCTGGACAAGATGCCGGTTAGAATACAGTTTGGCATTCTATGTATCTGACGTGTTGTGCTTTGTGATACTTCGGCTAAGATCCAGTCGCTGTGCGTTAGTTCCACAAGTGCTAAACTGTGACAGGGTTAATAAGCAGGGTCCGAAGACATGGTGCCCTTTCACCGACTCAGTTTATTCTGCTATTGAATGCAATTCAGTGTAACAAAGACGATTTCTATCGAAAACTTTCATCGCTTTTTCGCATGAGGAAAATACTGATGTAATTGTTGCTGGTGACTTGAATACCCAAGTGAGTCGTTGTTCACTCTGAACAACGCTTGAGAGGGCACTTCGGAGTCGACGCACGCTGAACCGACAATGGCAATCG
Organism: Dicrocoelium dendriticum; assembly: GCA_944474145.2. Taxonomy (NCBI): domain Eukaryota; kingdom Metazoa; phylum Platyhelminthes; class Trematoda; order Plagiorchiida; family Dicrocoeliidae; genus Dicrocoelium; species Dicrocoelium dendriticum. The sequence continues at coordinate 179,814,468 of OX104063.1, forward strand.
ATTCCTGCAACTGTGCGCCGACCACAATCTTCATATTAGCAGCACTGCTTTCCAGCACAAACGTCCACACCGCGTCACCTGGCGCCCACCGAATTCCTCAACGACCTGGACTCAAATCGACCACATTGCCATCAGCTACAAATGGCGCACATCAGTCCGAGACTGTCAGTCAATTTGGAGCACATGCTTGGGTTCAGACCATGCGCGCACGCTTCGCGCCCACTCTTCCCGCTTCAAAGAAGCGCCTATCTTCTAACCTACTTACCTGTAACGTGAACTCGCATTCTGAAGTACAACAATGTCATGACGAATTGATGCACCAAATGTCAATGATGAATGTGGTTGGTGAGCCGAACGCTGACGGCGATCGTCTCAAATGTGCCATGAAAAATGCCTTTGAAGCCTGTTTTGCACCCAACCCGAGACGTCGTAATTGTGAATGGATCTCTGAGGCATGGATAATTTCGATCGAAACACGGAAACAGGTTCTGATACGCACTGAGTTTTAGCATGTCCGTAACTCTTTGAAGCGACATCTGAGAAGGAGTCTTCGGATCCACATGGAACCTTAGTGGATGGTAAGACGCGTGAGATGGAGAAAGTCAGTGCTAATGGGAATAGCCAAGTGCTATACCAACTCATCCGGAAAACCGGTCAAAAAAGGCATACGTTAGCGAAATATTAGCTGAGAAAGATGGACAGTTGATGGTTAGTGTGTTTAGGGTGATGTATATGGCTCACAGGTATATGTTTTAGCTTCAAGTGGAGGGTATTATTAGCCTTCGAAGATTTTGTCACCACAAGGTTGCTTACACTGTGTGATGTTTTCTGGGTCCGCTCGAAACAGTGCATCGAGTGGTCTACTCTAGGAGGACAAGATAAGAAGTATGTTTAGGACAAGGTGCTACCGCGATTATTACGAGTTACTGTTGTGCCGTCCCATGGCCTGATTGAGTGGCAGCCCATTCCACAAAGCAGCATATCTAGTTAGGAAGAGAGAGCAGGCCGTGTATTTACCCTGCATCATGGCACAATCAGAGTACAACCCCTATTAGGAAGTTTCCGAATTGAACTGTTTGTCCTCGTCGACCAGTTCAGTGGCTAATGGACAGCGGTGGGTAATTCTGCGACACAGAATTTTGACAAGTTCGTTTGCTGCACATATAGTTCGTAGGGATCTGGGCCTTCCATCTATTCTCCGCATCAAGTGAACGTGTGGTTTCATTTACCAATGAATTTGTGCACCCGTAAGATCAGCGGGAAGTTTCCGGTCTTTCCGTTTCTGGCTGATCGAACGTCCGGTTGCGTTTTCTTGGACACGGGTGATCCGCTTACCTTGTGGTGCAAGGATGGCTATAATTCGATGGACCTGAGGACAGAAATGTTCCACGGCAGTGCATGCATTGCTGAGGAGGAAAAATGCATCCTAGGCGGGAGACCGGATTAGTTGAGGGCAGTGCTCCCAAGTTATCAGGCAATCACCGGCAGACAAGCCATTTTGCTATAACTGTGGAAGCACTTCACAAAAAGCTAACTTTACCAATTGTACCGCAAGCAACCTCAAGTACAAAAATGGTAGAAAAATTGGGGACAACGCTAGGTGTTGTCGGTTGCAGGCCATCGCACTTCAGAAATGATAGTACAACTGAATGCCATGTTGCCGATACAACACGGGAAAACATTTTTTTATTCACCGCTGATGTCAGCACTTCAAGAGGTTTAAAAAAATCTGTTGTGGAACCAAAGTTCCCCTTCGCTGATATTTGTACTTTAACATTCCTCGCCATTAAAGGTACCGTTCCACTCGAAATTGTGATAGATTCTATTTCTCCAGTTGCCGTACCGTTCCACTTTTACGAACACCACCTACCCCAGCATATTTTACAGCGCGCCTCGAATGCATCTTGTATCTACAGTGGAAATACGTTGACCCTATTGGGATTCATTACAGTGCCTCTACAGCTGCAATCAATAGTTGCAGATGTTGAGGCGTACATTAGCTTGGTAGGAATGTCGTGATGGCTTTGCAACAAATATCATCTCTCGACCGCATGTTTGTCTCTTCAGTCATGAACGTGATCCTAAGCTTTTCCAGCAGTCCCTCAGACTTATTCCATGTGGTGTGGACGGCATTCAACTGAAGCAGAACGCAAAACCAGTTGCTATTGGTCAACCTCAGACTATTCCACTAGAGGAACGTCAAACTGTTTCAGCGACCGTGCAAGAGATGCCAGTAAACGACTTGATCAATGGTAAGTGTCCTGAAAATAGATTGCCCTGTCAGAATATGCAACGATTTGCAGTGGCTAAATAAGCAGATCGTCTTAGAGCGATTCGTGCTGCCATCCAAGGAAGAACGCACTGTAAGTTTGGCTGGTGCAACCGTATTTCCAGGCTAGATTTGAAAAGTGTAATCTTCCATATGTCATTGGCCAATGATTCCAAGCACCTGACTGCCTTCCTTGCCCCCGATGGCCTACTGAAGTATAAAGTGTTGCCCATGTGCTTGAGTTTCGAACCCTCTGCCTGGCAAAAGTTCATGGCTCACGCCTTGGCAGATATTGAGGGAAAGGTGCATACCTGGACGACATTTGTGTTTTCGGCTGCTCGCAAGAAAAACATGACGTAAGGTGTCTTAGTGATCTTGAATTGCGTCTGAATGTAAAAATGTCTCTTCAATGCCACTGAGATTCAATTTCTGGGAGACACCATCTCGCGTAGCGGCATTCGTCAAAGCAATGAAAACATCCGGGCTATCGGAGAAGCACCAACTCTCAAGGACGTGACAGAACGGAAGTTTTATCTGGGAATGTGTTCTTACAATCTGCGCTATCTTCAAGATCTTGCGACCCTAGTAGATCAATTATGACAAGCAACAAAGAAACGTCATTTACTTGGGGAAGCGATGATGGACTGAAAAGAGGAGTTGCCTCTGCTTTTATAGTTGCCGCACTTTTGTATCGACTTATGCGTCTGATGTTGGTCTCGGTGCTGTTCTCTCATAGTTACAAAACGGAGAGGAGAAAGTTATTGCTTGCGCATCCCGAAAACTCTCAGATTCTGAACGTCATCATTTAGTCGGGGAGAAAGAAATGCTTGCCTGTGTGTTGGCATGTAAAAAACATCAACCTTTTCTGTTCAATCGTCGTCTCCTTCTAGGAACTGATCATTCTGTCTATACAGCTCCTCTCAGCAATGGATCTAAAGGATTACGTGCAATTGTTGGTATGCCAAACTCCTTAACTACGATTGCCAGGCGAAAACCCACTACCTTCTGGAACACTGCCGCCAAACTATTTGCTAGAACGGGTTAAACCCAAAGCACCCAGCTGGCACCATTGATGTATTTTCCTACGGAACTTGTGATCACGGGTCTACAGAAAGAACGCCTGTGGGGCAAATGTTAGGAAGACCCTTACGCATTAAATTAAGTGATGCACATAACCTGTCAGCTGTGAGAAGCGCCAAAGTTTAAAATCGCATAGAATTTTCCCGAAATTTCTACGTCAGATCTTCGACTCTTATGCCACCTGGAACATACGTTCGCGTTAAAAAAACGGACTACGCCTAAAGGTCTGCCAACGCTATTCGTACTATTGAGAGCCACGCACTTGGCCCAAGGATTCATCGATTGAAAAATGGCTTAATCGTTGTCATGTCCGCTCTACACAGTTCATCGACAAACTACCAAGTCTCACTAAAGTATGTGGGAAGACCAGCTCGAAACACCGCTATCGTAAAGCCAGCTGCGCTGGTCCACCAGAACATCGAGGACTGTCGATACCAGCCCGGATAACGCGGCTCTTCTGAACGAGAAAATGAGTGTTGTTGCCGGCCAAAGCAGATGCGCTATACTCAATTTTCACTGGCTGGTTGGTGCACGCTTACTCTTTTCCCATTGGTTGTATTAAGTGCTGGAATGATCGATCAGCGAGGACTGTAATTGCCTGCTTGATTACCGATATACATCCTCCGTTTAACAGCTGTCTTTTTGGTCCAACAGTATCTAATTGACATTTACTCAGCGTTTTAAGCTGCCCAAGATTTCGCTTCATATTGCGGTTGTAAGAAGGCCGTTGACCTCATCATCAATTGCTACTGTAGTATTCATAGTTTTATGGCATACGTTATCGCCGGCCCTTAAAAATATCGGTGGATATCAATAGGTTGCTTACAGTATTGGATCGCTCGTCGTTGAGTTCAATTTGGGGCACTGCTAAAGGGCCGTTGAGAAGCAGCCTTTCCAAATGTTTAGCGCTTAGCCCTGCTTTTACGTGTAATGAGTTCGGTTCAATTGGTTCACCGGTTCAAGATTGGAGTGACTCCTTTGTCCAACTGTCACGCTAGTGACCTGATAGTTTCGCTAAGAACCCCGGTGTCCGAGATTCGCTTCGACCACCTCGTTAAGTACGTCCGCCTTTCGGATTTTGGTTCAAGAATTATCGACAACCGGCCTTTTTCTCCGACTCTGGCGTCGAAAGGTCACTGAAGGATCTTAGTAGTGGGGTCCGACCAGATGAACTATACACGTCTAGTTGGGGTGAGTGGAATAGTCAGAAATCGGTTCGCGAATTCTTCACCCTCAAAATCTGCGAAAGACCGAGCAGCAGTGTTTCTGTGTTTTCGTTTCCTAGTGTAGGCATTTACAACTGATTTCGGATGTGTTACAAAATCTCAGCAGTGCAATCGCTACTTTACCCATCAACATCATCTTTATTATACACGTAAGCTAGAAGTGGAAAACACCAGCTATTGTGCCATAATACAAAAGAAAAGAAAAAATGCAACAGTGGCACGCCGGCTGTCACCAGTAACGGATGGACATCGTACCGGAAAGCTAACAGCCGGCTATGGTGTCGCAAAAAGTTACATCGTGCTTAGTAAATGAGGACGTGGTTGGAGGAAGCTAAGCTGGGGAGGGGGGATGGACAAAGAAACTCACAACACAAACGCCATTGGGGCGGCTCTTCGCCATATCAACAACCAAACGTGTCCATCGTCCTTAGGACCCCAGGCAGGCGGTCGGGACACCTCAACCGAGGCCAACTTCGAAGTGAGGGTCTTGATTTCTTTCAACCAAGTCACCGCTTCGCCTCTCCTCCTACTCTTCCAACCGCACTCCTGGGCGTGCAAACAACGCACGTCGCGGGAGTCGGTGGGCTCGTATACACAACACGTGGTCCAGTCATCGGAGCCAGTTGCGTGATATAATGGGGCTGAGCGGTTCACTTCTACTTCCCGTGCCGCTACTTCACCAGTTTCACAAGCGGAAGATGGTGAGGATGTTAGCCACGCAAGGTGAATTTTTTCGATCGATTGCCTGACTGACAAACTGGCGCTGTTTGCTAATACACCAACTGCGAGTGCATACCTTAGGGAATTCATTAAGAAGCACAGCCAAATCAGCAAATTGGGAAATTCGTTCCTAGAGAAATACGGAGGACTACTAGGCATCCGTTTTCTGCCATGCAGAGCATCTTCTGCGCTGCCGAAGCAATCGTCATCGATGGAACTCACATGCGGTCGCCTCCGATACTGAGTGACTCACCCTACTTGGACCAACTCCTATTGTGTGGACCAATTCGTCTATCTGCGGATCTAATACACAGGCAGAATTGAGAGGAACCTGAATTCTCTAATGAAAGAATCTACACCAAAGTGAATCCAATACGAGGCTGTGCAATAGGCATGCACAGCTCAAGCAACTCGCTCACATAAGCGCAAGCATCTTCTATCGGTAGACGCCTATTGACCTTAAGTTACGGAATTGTAGTTAACACGATATACAAAATTTTGCCGCGACATACCGATTTCCGTCTCCTCCGTTTAGACGGATTAAACCGGCGCTTTGCGTTCAAAAGTAAATATCCACTAGAAGCAAGACCTCTGTCTTTTCTTCCATTTACTTGTAATTTAGCTGGACGCTTTAAAGATTGTATGTGAATTAGAGTTATCTTTGTATACACTAAAGACACGATATGAAATGTTTGCAATTACCGAAATTCGTCTTCTCATCGTGGTCTTCAAAATGCCGAGGGGGACTAAATGTTTCAAAAATGAGTAGTAAAATGTTAGGATTCAGATAAAGGGGTCGAACGTGAGTGACACCGAACTCACGAATGCCTCGCATAAGGTAAGGTATCTACTTACTGATGTGAAAGATCGTGAGATCACATTTCCGGAAGAGGACTAATACCAACCCGACTTATCCATGCTGTACTCTTTTTCGTGTTCTTCGGTCACGTCATCGAACGGATAGCTTAGCGCACACCGAGATTGTCGGTTAGGAAGCATTCGAAGGTATGCAGTCTGAGTTCAACAAACGCACCAGTGTGTCACTGAATGAGGTAGTTGCAAACGCCAACTGTCGGAGTTCAGTATTACTCAAAGAATGCTCCGAAAGTAGTGGTGGTCGAATACATCCGGCCTCTTAGTATGCCCAAATAATAACACATGCACAAATGGTGATAGTTCTGAGTTACTCACTTGTTTTTCGTTGAGATGGGGAGGCAGGGACCTAACAAGAAATGAGGGCATGAAGAACGACGTAAGTTGAAAAGAGTTAGTAGAACACAAAGAGTAGCGCCTCAGCACCATAGGTGGACCGGTGTTGGGGAGTAAACAGAAGACAAAAAGCCCAACCAATTCAGGAAGAATACTGATTGTTCTAAGTAGGATTTGAGGTTGAAAAGAGATGGGCTAAAAACTCAAATAAATAGCATGACTGTGTTTTGAAGTGATTTAAATAGCAAAAGTGGGAAACTTCAAAGGAGGATCCGTGGGTAAGATTAAACGGAGGACACCCTCAGGTGTGTCTTACTGTGTATAGTCAGTTTAAGCAGGAGTGTTTATACGTTTGTTTCGGTGGAGCTGACGGGTTGCATCGGCCTTGTGATCATCGCACAGACGAACTAATCGCGCGTAGGTGCTTCAGAGAATTCAAAATGCCCTAATTGGTATATCTCGCTGCTGTCATGAGCCATGCTATAAGGTGGTGTTAGTGTTAACGACAAAGCGACAGTTTGATATGTGCGGTTAAGCCGTAAGACCTCCAAGAAAATCAATTATAGGTTTGTGGTTTGTATGTACAGACAAATGCGAACAGTTGGCGGGATAAGCAATTTCAAATCATCCAATAGGACACTCGGTAGCACCTACCTTGGTGACTCAAATACAGCGCCTTATGCCAGGAGCGTATTATAGAGCTCCTGAGTTTCATGTACTCAACTTCCTGCAGTAATGAATAAAAGACTTTAAATTCATCTGGTTGACCTACATTGCAGAAGCCCATAACTGTCTCTAATTATCAGGTATCACGACTAGATTTAAATCCGGGTAGAATTAGACTTCGACGTAAAACCGCTTCTCGTGTGCCACAACATTACCACTAGCAACAAAGTAGGCAAGGGTGACTGATCGTTCTCCGAGCTGGATGGCTTGCTTGCAAACGCTTTACCCTCGGTTCAGGTATCGTTTGTATTGCAAGTGCCAGTGAGGAATTGGATCCTGTCGTTGGATCAATAGAATTGTAGTGAGAGGAAGTTCGCAAACATGTTCAATAACTGCCAAATGTGCGTGAGTGCAACTAAAAAACGTGGTGTTGTCAACGTTTATCCCCAAGCAAAGGACATAAATATAAATACGAATAGTAGCCGCATAAGTCACATGTGGGTACTCCATGTGTGGAGGCTGCAGCGCCATTTGCAATCTGATAAAGAGTGTGTAGGCCAAAGCAGGCATGCTTAGACTTATGGCAAATAGAGCATGCTGGATGTTAGGTCCGTTTGCCACCACAGAACACTCATGTTTGTGGAACTGCATTTTCCATTCCACCTACATGGCAAAGCCCAATCACACGCCACGTGATATACACGACACGTAAAAACAGCATTTTGACCTCTGTCCATTACCACGCCAGCGTCGAACCACGTGACAATTGGGAATGCAAGTTAGCTCGCATTCACTCTGATAGACCTGTCGCATCAAGACGCACACAACCGAAACAACCGGACAACGCTTCGGTCCACGTGCTCAAGGCTCGACGCATGCAGTCGCAACCGAGCCGCAATCGGAGTTGAACTCACAGCCATCATGCAAGCACATAAGTCTCTCACTTGTACATAACATTGTTATCTGTACAATATTATTATTTATACAAGTGCCCAGCCATTTGATTTTGTAACTAGTCTATATTTAAGCGGCACTAATACTGAACACAACCCATTGTTTGCGGTGGGTACAAGCTCAACAATGGGTACATTTCGCAAACAGATCTTTTCGTTCGGCGCTGCTCTGCGAGTTAAATTCCACTGAGTGGATACCGTTCGACCCCTGCTACGCGAAAGACCAATAGCAATGCCGACTTCAATAGAGCAGAATTCAATCGGTTTGAGTCAAGTAGTTGCCAGTGCACCACCTGCAGGTGACCATTGTTGGTTAAATTCGCCACTGACCGGCACAATGATGTAACGGGATTCGCTATTTCTCTCCGTCCTTAATCTGTTTGATTCCTCTAGCCCCATAGCCAACATGGCAATTGGAGTGTAGAGTTCACTAGTGTCCCACGAAGTTGAATAGTTTACCCGTAAGGAGACAATTAACATGCTGACACACCGGCATCTAGCAGCAGCTTCGTAGTAACTATTCCGCCGGATAATTGATTCGGTTAATCAAGTGCTATCTGGGCACCAAAGAGCACTGGATCCGGCTATTTTGCCTCACGTTGCGATTAGAAAAATAACACAGAAATGGAAAAGGATGCAACAATGAAAACAAGCAAAATAGTCAACCGAAAAGGAACATGGAAGGATCGCAGAGTGAAAAGCTGGCTGCTGAGAGCAGGCGAGAGAAGGTAAACGCGTCACTGATTGTTTGACTGTAACATATCTGACAAGAGTTCTTGCTGTTTGTAGTTGATCTGTACGCTCCCGTTTAGGAATTGAGTACGCACCCATCTAACTCAGCCTTTCCGACGACAACCGCAACACATTGAAAAAGTAACTTCGAGTTCAATAGCGGGGCGGTGAACTGCTGCTATTTATGTCAGCCACTGTGTTATGCAGTGGACGGACCGAGTGAAACATGAGTGGCCAATTCGATCTGGGTGATTGATCGAGGCTTAGTTGACATGCTTGAACCGATTTTGTTGGCCGGGCTATCGACTGCTGTTCTACAAGTGCCTAACGAGTAACAAGCTCGTCTAATGCTTATTAACTGGGCACACAGATCAACCAAGTGAACGTGACCCTTACGTTAGGTTCCCCAGCTATGAGAAAGAAATCGCAGGTGTGGATGCCCACTACGTCCTTTGACACACTGGGGCCGACAAAAGAAAGGATGAAGTTGTGTTTTAAATACGAAGCAAGGGAAACTCACAACAGGATTGTACAAAGAATCCAGTCCAGATAATACCAGAACAGCCATCGCGAGATGTTGCACGTCACGAAGGTGAATGAAGTAGGACAGCCTAAAAGAAGCACAGATGAATGCATAAAAGAAGGGAAAGGTATGGAAACTAACAGAAATGACACGCTGTGAGAAACTGCCGAGGACTACAATTCAACAGATACTAATATGGCTTGCATTGCACTCTACTTCGATCTCCAAAAGACTCACAACGAAGATCAACATGAAGAATATCGGAATAAACTTATCAGCAGTGGTATCGCAGCTCCAATACTTTCCTGGATAGCTTCGTACCTCACTGGTCCAGGGAAATCAATGAGGAACGGTGACCATGCATCGGAGGGGGGGGGAAGAGATGTTAGTTGCGGTGCACTACAAGGTAACGTACTCGGCCACTTTCGTTTCCAAGTGTGTGCATATGAGCGCTATCCTTCAATCAAGAACGAACAACCCTGCTCGCTTACCGGTGACATAAAATAGTGCACGCCACAAAGTCGAAACAGTGCACAGTTATATATATATATATATATATATATATATATATATGTATATATATATATATGGCTGGCTAGCCGAACAACCTCCTCGTGGTGCCAGCTGGGTGGTTCGGGTTTAACACGTTCCAGCAAATAGTTCGGCGGCAGTGTTCCAGGACGTGGTGGGTTTTCGCCTGGCAAGCGTTCTCCCTATAAAAAGCCACAAATGTCTGCTTAACAACACTGCGACGTGGCGGATGTGACTCGCCACAAACTAAAGTCACTGGCCCGTGGATATTCGGAAAATGCTATCCAACCCATGAAAATCAATCGCTTATTCCCACATTCCTGATGATAACAAACAGTCAAAAATTCTGCGGGGCATTCAAAAACACAAGCTACATTCCTACACAATTACATACGTATATACACCCATATACTTACATACACTCTTATGCCAAACATGTCCTTTTGTACAATTTGATCCCACTATGTTAGCTAAATATGATCATGCCTGTAAAGGTGTGCCTCGCATTGTCGAGAATAAAAATTTATTTATTGATATATTTACGCATTCGGAGAAAAATTTCTCCGGAAATTCTGTGGCAAATGAACAATCCCGACAATTAACCGACTAGCGATTATCACGATGTCGACAGTTCATGTTCCGCTCCGCAGGTTAGTAATGAGAGTGAGCATAGTTATAATTCCAGTTGTTCATCAGCCATACTGAATTTACCGGGGCTTATGAAAACGCACGTACTAAGCGCATGGAATGCGAAAGCGCAGAGACGCCTACCAGAAGTTGCATTGCACATTACCAATCTATTGGATAGACAAAGTAAAATGTTGAACCCATCGGAAAGGAATCGACGCATAGCGACAATCGTTTTATGAATATCAAATGGCTGCACCCGAGACGTACGATGAAGATCTTTATCAAATAGCTTATGGTGACAACAGAGTACTCATGGGTATGTACAAACGTTGGAATACTTGGACATTTGCAAAACAATGCGGACACTGTTTGGAGAGTCGCATGTTTGACAGTGGGCACCTGTCAATATCAAAGTTTGCGCATCCATGGTTATTTGAGTAATTGCATATACCTCGGGCAGCAGATGACCGAACCGGTCAGCGACACAGAGAGCCAGAAGTGGACACTCCATCGCATTCGCATGCTGTGCGACGTGCCCCATCAGCTAGGCAAAACAGACTGTACATATAGACGGCAAAACCTAAGTGCACACTATTTTACTGTACTACTTGTTTATTTATCATTCTACCTAGCAGTTGCTTCACTATTCCTATATCGGGTTCCTTTAAATATGGATACCTAAGATTTAAGGTTGTCATGTCTAAATGTTGAAGAAAACATCAACAGTTCGTATTGGGTACTTATTCTCATGCCTGCGAAAGTGGTTGTTAGCCTGACCTCCAAACGATACCCATACACGTTTATCGCACCATTGATCATGAGGTCTAACGTGTCTCTATCCAGTTTGTGACAGATCACACTTCAGTTTAGATAAACGCATGTGCATATGTTGTATTCGAACTGCCATTGGACATGGATGACGCCAATCTATGTATATATGTATACCGAAAGAATTCGACGAGGATAGTCATATTGCTTTTGTACGACCAACTTAGTGCAGGGAAACGGCACTCGGGCAAACCGAAAATAACATTACCAGAACATGAAGAAGGTGAGTTTATGACAAACTCATGTTGATTTCAGGTGTTGTGAATACAAGGCAAATTTGATCGATGCGAATTCCGTGGACTGCTTAAAAGGGCGGTTGCTCAGGCGCAGGAGAAGGCACTATGGCAGGTGGAATAGAAGCACGATGCGTACGCTCCCATTCGATTTATTAATCCAGGCCACTAAGGCGACGTTTGTGGTAAGTTTGCCTGCGTGATGACTATTCTTGCATTTTAGAAGTAGATGTTGTTTGAGCTCCCCGGTGTGGCTGCGCCTGATGTGAAGGTTGACAAGGTGCCTACCTGTCTATTACCCACTACTTCGTCCATACTGTCTCTAGGAAATAGTTGGTCGTTGCTGGAGGGGACGGGGTGCACCGTCATCGTGACGGTGCTAGGCTCAAAGAGTGGTTCCATCTTGTGTGGAACGGGCTACGGTCCAGCTACCGCCATGTGTACGTCAGGTGTGCATGATTTCCCAATTAGGCGGGAATGCTTCTGTTCTGCTTATTGAAGGAGTGTGGGCCGACTCCGTTGAAGAAACGTGGCTTCCATCCACATGCCTCCCGGTCTTATTCCTTCGGATTTACACCTGATATGAGATATGTGGGTGGAACTGTGGGTGGTGCAGCGCAAGCCACCCATGGTCGCTTCTGTAGGTGCAGGCGTCCTGTGGCTGTTCTGTGGAAGTCACAGTGACAGGCAAATCCGGATACGGACGCCGCCAAATCAATCAACCATATATATATATATATATATATATATATATATATATATATATATATAGTGCGAGAAACTGTTCCTAATATGGGAACAGAGCAGTAGATATAGAAACTTATGAGTAGAAGGATATTAGTTTAAAATGTCAATGTATTCGTCTCAGCAGATAACAACGTACATAGCGCAACCCCAAGCCGGAAAAGCACCAGACGCGTTTCGCCCTATTGAGGCTCGTCAGTGGTGCGCAATTGCTCGGTCCCCTACTGGGGATAAGACCCATAAACGCTAGATACTGCCGCCATCTAGCCAGCAGCTTAAACCACTGAGTCATGGGAGACGGCGGCTGGGCTACATATTTTGCAAGTAATATAAAATGCAGCTTTACCTAGTTCCAAATGCAATGGATATAGATAGCGTCTAGTGAGTGGAAATCATGACCTGGAGGCTAGCCACTGTCATCTGCAAGGGTAGTAACCTGCATGGCAGTAGAAGATAGGTCGTGCTATATTCAAGGTAGTTTGCAAATCACGTAGCCCAGCCGCCGTCCCCATGGCTCAGGGACTTAAGCTACTGGTTAGTTGGCGTCAGCCTCTAGTGTTCATGGGTTGAGCTATGTAGCGTGTGAGCTGCTGGGCCGAATACTGACAATATACAGAAACGATCATGCTCTTGCATGAATGAGCATTGATGACAATTTTAGTTGTTAAATATTGTTTGGACCATTTTCAAAAATTTCATCACATGTCTTATCGGATAATATCACTTCCAGGTCAAAGAGAGTATCGAGTTTAATGTGAAATGATTAGGGGTTTTCATATGACATGATTAAGGTTGACAGGCTGGTCCATAAAACGGTGCATTTTTTAAGGAAAAAGCTACAGCCAATGGTTGTTTTTATCCTTGGTACAAGTAATGGATATCTTTGTTGCGGAGTCATTGATGTGTATCCTGTCTCAACTCTAAAGTAGGCGGATAGGAGTATGATTTCTGATGTAACGTATTCTGAAGGAGTAACAAGTTTTTCTTTAGACGTCGCAGTCAGAGGGACTCGAGGTGAAGCTGCTTACAACGTTCGCGGTAGTTCGGGTTAGATGTGCCACTGAACAAACGTTTGGCGAATGATCTCTGTAAATTTTCCATAGTTTTACTGTCTATCTTCCGTAGGTTACCATCGATGAAGTTGCAGTATTTAAGGGTAAGACGAGCGAGTTTGTATACTAAATCGTGTTTAGCAGGGACTGTATGGATTGTGCAGCAGATGTTAGCCACGAATTGTTTGGCTCAGACTATTTGGTATTGGGCCTGTTCAAAAAAGCGGAAGTTGGAAGACCAGATTCCAAGAGCATGGGTAGACTCTCGTAAGGACAAACTTTCATTATTGTTTGAGTGACCCGTGAGGGTTCCCGTAACCGTAGAACATTATGCTTGATTTTTCAGACGAGAATTTCATCAAGTATGTGTCGGATAATTCCTCAAGAGAATGAAGATTGTCTTGTATTAGCGGCAGTGTGTTCTGAAGCTCAATACGCCGGAGCTCATGGCAGTCTTAATGTCATCAGTAAATAAAAAGTGTTGGCGATTATTGATGGACATGCTAATATCGTTGATATAAAGGAGAAATAGCAGAGGACCAAGTACACTGTCCCTGGATGACACTGTTAGTGAGTGGGCGTGGGGAAGAGTGGTTGTCGCCCAAAGTGATACTTCGAATCGATTGCTAAGGTAGGAGAAAAACCAAATTAAGAGTGGGTTCCGGACCCAAAAAGATACTTTTTCAACAACCGTTTGTGTGGTACACAGCCAAACGCTTTTTCTGAGTCCAGAAATAAAATTGATCGCATAACTGGAGCCTGCGTTTTCTAATGGGTAAGTAAAGCAGTGTGGCTGGCAGGTTGTGCAAGAATGTCGATCGAGGAAGTCATGCTGAGGTGTGTTAAACAGGTCTAGAGAAGAAAGAAATTCCATTAAAGTTGTTCTGATTAATTTTGCAGACAATGACGATGGTGGGAGTAGGATGGATCGGTTGGTAATTGGTAAGTTTTGATTTGGGACCGCTTTTATGACAGAGAATGATGAACGAGGCTTTTAACTTACCAGGAAAATAGCCAGTTTGCAGAAATACGGTGAAGACTTTTACAAAAGACAATGGTAAATCAGGTCCTCCCATTGTAACTGTAGTTAAAAGGACGCTGCTAGAGTCCAACCTGAGAAAAGGTTTGATGGTTTTCACTAGCTGATGAATAGTGCTGAGAGAAATTTCGACACTGCTTAGACATTTGGTTCCCATGGATTGAGGACATTCAGGTACAGAGACAGCAAAGAAGGCGCTAAAAGCCACACAAATGGCAAGCGGGTCACTAATGGATTAACCATGTTCATCCAAGAGTCCCGTGAGAGGGGAAAAGCTGTTGCTGGTTCTATGACGAAGAATAGCGACGAGTTTCTGTTTTGCTACCCGTTCGTAGTGCATTTCCTTCTTCGCTTTTGTGCTGCATCGCATGTGCATGTCTGATCCTAGTTGACTATCCGCGAATTTGTAATATTGTTGAGAAGTCTCCGGTCTTGTGAAATCATGCTAGCAATGTTCGCATCTTCTGAATGAATAAGCGTACTTTTACATCCATAGAGACGTAGGGGAAGCGTTTACTTCGTGTAGTAAGATGGGTTATAGCATAGTGGATGTTACTATAGAACTGTGCTACTGTTAGGCAAACATTGGTGGATAGGAAAAATGCATTCCAGTCGGAAGATCGGACCAAATGTTGAATGTGTGTTCAATCAATTGCTTGGAGAGAATATTGTGAACAGGTTCAGTTTGGCACCACTAAATTATACTATTTTGTGGTCAATACCTGGGAGACAGTCCAGCGGATCGGTGTTTGCGTTGACGAATCCTAGTGTGAGAATTACATCGAGAACGTTGGTTGATTTAGTGGATTGTGTAACCTCCAATCATATCGGTCGACAGGAATGCTGTGTGTCCTAGCAAAAACGGATTTGGTGACAAAGATATTTTCGGAAAATCGGAGTCCCTCGGTATTATTTTCTCTTCGTACGGCAGCACCGATGCAAAATGTAGTGCGGAACGGATGGTAGTGACGTCGCCACTTGGAGCATTCGGAGGATTGTAGGTAAAGCCGAAAAGTAAATGGGGGGAAGGGCCAGTAACAAGTAACTACAGAGATTACTTACTTTAAAGTGCAAGGTTGGCCGCAGTAAATGTTCAAGGGAGATATATATTATATCCGCCTACACGCTTCGTACAGTGATTTTTACGAAATAGTTGGCATTTGGGGATCGCTAGAGTTGAACCATGTTTCAGTGACGAGAATTGCATGTGGAATGCTCAACTGGGCAATCATGTGTTGGAAGTGAAGTGTGTTGTTAATAGATATCGCAGTAATCAGAAGTAGAGATGATGGCGTGTACGTGCTTGTTGAAAACAGTAGAGAAGGTTGAGAATTAAGGATCACAAAGTTCAGGCATAGAAAGTGAATACAGAGATGAAGGGGCAGTTGTAGCTTTTAATGTAGTCAGGCAAACGGGTGTGTTGTCGGTTGAGATTACTCGTAAAGCTGGGTGAAAGGAGAGGGTTGGTGCGTGAAGTCTAAGGTGTTAGTGGCTTCATCATCATCCTCAATACATGGTTGCCGAGGATAAGAAACACACCTCAGCTAATGTGTCGCAACAGAAAAAAGATGAGATACTAAAACCACAGAATGCAGAAGCCAACAAAATGTTCCTGGTTTGGTAAGGGGCCATTTATGTCATGTGTACAAACTGCGGGAAGAGTGAAAGTAGGCTGTTCAATTCTCTCGGATGAAACAGTGGTGGGAGTGATTATGGTACCACCTCGCATCTAACAAAAAAGGGTTGTAGTTAGGTGGTGAACTGTGAGAGGTTGCGTATATTTTGGGTTTTGTAGGATGTGTTGTTGTCCATTGTTCAGACTGATAATTTCTTGTTTACGATTGTGTCAACTCCAAGGCGGAACATAGTGATAGTGGCGTGGGGGCTGATAAATAGGGTCATGTAAGAGACAAGCTGCTCTGGTTCTACTCGAACTGGGCGACAAGTAGTGTTAAGGTAGTACGAGCAGATTTGGTGCAAAACGTCAAGGACTACCGGCTTTTTCGAAATAAAATATTATTTGCGAGTATCGGTTACTGAAAATCTACAGCATTTGACGGATGGCGGTGTAAGGTTTATATCGATATTAAGGCCGTTATCACTAGACTTTTTGTTGCCGAAATAATCTCGAATTTTTCGACGTCTAAGAGTAACATCATATACATGGACGTGGGGTTTGGTCGAAAGGTATAAAGTTCCTCCCATAAGCAGCTCAAGCTGTGACCCAATTTTTCGTTATTCATGTTTCTTGAATATGGTAGAACAGGTTGAGTAGATGTAATTCCAGGCAAATCAAAAGGTTGGAATACTGAGCTGTCTGTTTGGAACACCAGCAGTTACGTATCTAGCGAAAACGTACGCATCTGATGACCACCAAAATATTGCTCAACCACTATCGGTAGCATAAAGTGTGGTAAACATGAATTTTAAAATACACAAAACCTCTTGGCGAAGAGGCCTATGGGTACCTCAACGACCTTCCTGAAAAAGAGATACCAGCTAACAAAATTGAACCTTAGTGTGGCCGAAGGTTCAAGTTGAACCTTTATGTTCCCTGAAATCAGTCGACGGTAAGTACATGCCAATAATCGCAAGACATCTTATCAAGAACCTCGATCATACACTGTCATAAAGGGGCCTCACTCGATGAAGATGCAATCAATCCAGGCTCAGATATTCATGTGAATTGCACCGGCTGTTTCAAAGCGTCATAAATGAATATTCCACTCGGGCGTTTAAAATGCAAGCGAAAACCCCTCAACCATCCGAGCGACCAAAAATTGTTTGGCAATGATCATATAGATGAATTGGTATGTGAAAACGGGTCTGATTTCATGTGGACATCCACGAATACCAGTACACTGAGAGTACAAAAATTAAAATGTCAACGTAAAACTGTCAACGAAAATATTTGATATTTTACGCCGGCATCCCACTTACAAGACGTTCGATATAGGTGCATCCACGGTGGCAGCCAAGTGCGAGTTCCACTAAACTATAACCAGTTCTTCATCTCTTGCATCCCACTCGAAACCCAAGTTCATCATCCAATCCCTCCATGTGATGAAACAACATTCCTCTGCGACCACCTGCGATGTTTCTTTCCTAACGATTCATGATAACACTAATCGGAAATGTCGTCACAACCCAAGAATTGTACGTTGCACTTTAGCAACTTTGTGTGTTGATTTTGCTGCGTGTGTCTAAAATGCCAAGCCATCTACCGTATGCGTGTTAACGTAGGAGAGCACATCCACTTCCTCCAGTTCCTTTTTAATTCTTCCTTGCTTGCACGTTCTACATTACCCCAGTTTGACATTCCATCCCTCATTTGTTGATGCAATTTTCGTCAAATAGCGCCCATGCCAATGTTTATCTGTGATCCGCGGACCGTCAAGTAATCCGCGGTCTAATTTTGGGGGTTCGCGGGAAACGTTATTATTCCGTTAAAATTTATCTGGACGTGATCATTTTATTTTGTCGGTCGATGACAAACGGTCTAATTACCTTGCGAATTAGACATCTTCCAAGAAGGAACCTAGGTTTGTCAGAACCATAAATGTGCGACAAAATATGACTGCGTTTATTAGAATTACGTACAGAAGTTTTCTTTTTCTTCATGGATAATGAGTTCGTTTTACACTTGTGGATAGCTAACAGAAAGCGGTTTACAAGACTTGTCTATTTGCCCGATATATTCGCAAAAGTAAATGACGTAAATCTAGCACTGCAAGGAAAAGCTGCAAATGATAAAAAGGTTCCGAAAGAAAGAACTGCTGGCGATTTCTGTTTACAGTGGAGAGCTTGACATCAAGACGTCTAAGAAGAGATGAACTTAAGCACAGAACTTCAGAAGTTCTTCATGAGGAAATTGCGCAACACTTGGAAGATCAGGCAGAAGCATTGTCTAAGCATTTGCACAGCTAAATGAAAAAAAACTTGAAATAACCTTCATGAGTTAAGAACCCATTTACTTGCATAGTCTCTTCTTTTCACCTCACTTCATTATGCAAAATCCATCGACATGACACCAAATTCTTCTGTTTAAGAAGAGTTTCGCAAATTTTCGATATCTGAATTCTAATGTAAAACGAAATGACGAGTATCCTGTCATAGGGAAGACAGATGTCGCGGTGCATCTCTCATTTGTCACAACTTATCTGTGTGGAGGGCATTTCCGCATTACGTCTTCACGAAAGCGAAGTACCGTGATAGACTTGTGATAGCTTTCCTCAATAACATCAAACAGCAGAACACAGTGAACATACCAGAAAGAATTTCATCCCACAAATTATGGAGTAATGTACGTTGTATTTGCTTACTAAATGCAACACTTAAATTTTTACTAACATTAATGAACACCCGTGTCTATTCAGTACAGTAGTGAAAGTTTTCAGGACACTCTGTCTCATACACTTTATTAAACCTTAATCCTATGGAGAACAATATCTCAAGTGGTCCGCCGTGCGAGGTTCCAATACAAAGAGGTAAACGGTCCAAAAAGATTGTGAACCCTGGCACCATGCCACCTAGTTAAGACAACCGTCCGTGACAGCCCTAGTCGGAATAGGCTATGGAGTGCACCCGACTTCCTCGTGTACGAACTTTTATCTGAATGCATCATCCGCCAGAGGTATCACAAAACATCGAGTGAACAGCAGTGGCAATGTGAATTTTCCAAATTATAGATCTTAATTATTCATTAGCTGTCGATAATGCCTCGAGGATCAACCATGTCACGTTGTGCATCAAAGACGGACACTACTGCAAGACGTGTTAGTAGTATAAAAGGATCAGAAAACGGTAACGGAACAACGCGGACCTTAACAACGCCCCAGAAGAATTCCTAGAAGCCGCAGATGCATGCGGGCGAGGAATAGACGCAAAAGCAGTGCGTGCCACGTAACCAACGGAAAATGTTTAACCAGTGAAAGTTTTGTCTGTCAGAATTGATGCATATGGTTCATGATCTTTGTCACGAAAAACAACTCCGTTCGCACCTTGGGATCATACAACGTCACCTGACTCATTGTTTATGGTAGCATAGCCGTTGCTGTTATCGGAATCGGAGGGATGTGCCGCGTTCTGGTTCTCTGCTTAGCCATTCAATTCTCCACAAGCCACCTACTGAGAAACACGGAGCACGCGCTTTTACGACAGCGGTTAGGTACATCAGTTGTGATAAACCGCCGGCTCTGCGGGTCGACCCGCATACATATATATATGAAAGATAGACTACTCTCGTTGACACGTTCGATGATGGTTTATCAGTACTCCTGCTCCTGTGATGCACGATACGCGAGTAGCACTACGAGGCGCCTGTCTCAGAGGATTCGTGAACACATCCCGGCATGATTTTAAAAAAGGCGAAATGAGGTCCTCAGACAGCTCAATCATGTCGCACCTCCTTGAATGTGGCCATAAAGCTTCCGAGAATGACATCAAAGTCATCTACTCACTAGCTTACCACTTCTCTCAAGGATTCCGCAAACAGCTTTTAACCATCGCCGAGGCTATCTACATCATACATCTGAAGCCGGAATTATGTGTACAAAAACGATTCATACGGTCCATACTACTACCTTGGCCAAATGACACTGTTACTTAGTTATTTGGTTGTTATCTTACCTACTTAATTACTTCGGACTACTGAGCTTTGTGTATGCATGTTTATTTAGTTCACTTGATTTACCAGCTGTATCCCTGTCTCGAGTTATCGATTTTGATCGTTCAAACAGTCCAGAAGTCAATCTCAGCCCGATTTGACGCTTTCCCGGCAAACAGTGCCATGTAAACGTTTGTGTATGATGAGAGGTAACCGAAAAGAATTCTTTACTCTGAGATGATTTCTGAGGTCGATTCATATTAATGAAATGGGAATATTTGCTTTGCTGAAGACCAGCACTGCCCGTGATTCATTGATTTCGAAATTCCTGTGTGCAAAAAAGGCGTCAAAGTCCTCGCGTCACGACAGAAAATAATCCGACCAGCGGACAGGGTGTTGACAACAGCGCTGTCGGCAAGTAATCTACTGAGCACATCAATTTGTGTAATAGCAGAAATTGCTTATTAATTCAAAGCAATAGATCAAGAGTAAGTTGACCACAAGCCACGGTAACATCAAAACACGTACGAGCGCAAAAACGAAAATGTAGCGCAACACATACCACTGATGAAACATCACCTTTCCCACGGGATGAAATGGTAAAGGAGGAACGGTGCTCGAATACGCGAAGAGAGGAGTTATGGAGGAGGCCAGTACAACTGCATATCGCCAAAACTAGAATAGGAATTAAGAAGGAGAGTGGTAATAAAGCTGTAGTTTATTACAACGCAAAAGCTTGCATCAATGCAACGATGAAAGATGGAAATTAGCCACAATCCGAAGGATAAGTATGCAAGAGAATTTCAAGCACAAAGTGGAGAGTGGGACAGATATGGCAGTCTGATGAACCCGAGTTGGTGTAGGGATGAACAGTCTGGGGAAAAAGCCATTACAAACAAGGGATATGCATGGTAGTGACCTAACATTTCGATGGCCGGAGTGATTTATCACAATTGCTAAGCCTACGAGGCGCGAGGACGGAATGTGCAGAAAGAGTGAGAGTGAGTCATCTTTCCACACGGTGGTGAAACATAAACTACGAATATCGTATTAAAGCACCATCTCCTGTGCATCTATAGGGCACAGTGATTAAGCACATCGCGGAAATAGATGACGTTTATGACAAGGGAACGAAAAAATACTAGCAGCGAAACTGGATAGCAGATAGTAGTGAGGTCTTATCTAAACAGAGGAAAAGTTTGCAATCAAATGTAATGGAGAGTAGAGCGCATATTTCCACTACACAAGTACAGCTAACAACGAAGTCCACAAAGAGCAAAAATTTGGAGAAGCAACTCGAAATCGGAATGAATTTTTCAATGAATTCGATGTTTTTTGACTCGTTCAGCAACGCCAGATCAAAGATATACTTACCTGTAATATCCACGTTTAGCAAAACCCAAGCAGCGTTGCAAATGCAATAGTGCCCGGATAACCTACTTTTGTTGCATTTAGTAGGCGTTTCAGGCTGTGAATGCCCGAAGAGCACCAAAGGATAAATCTCAGATGATACACCTTGCTTATATACGTCGTCACGTGAGAAAATATCTGAAAATATTCTGTGATTAAGTTGTTCAATTTTTCGCTAACCTTGGCAACTAGGTTACAAACTTTATTGTATTTGCGATCAGGAGGGGTAGCCTGGCGTATACGAGCGAGCAAGTTATTTATATTTTTTCTGGATTCTGGAGGAGTTTGGAAAATAGTACTTGGGCGTAAACACGTTTAGCCGAACATCCCAGAAAGAACTAAAAGTATCGAAAGCCATGGCTACGGCTGTACAGACGTCCTCAATACGGAGGGCGTCGAAATACTGCTGGCCTTCGTCACCAAAGAACTGCAGTAGTACTTTGATTTTGTGTTTCTCGGTAAAAGACACCAGTGGGTCCAAGAGTGATAGTGATTCCAAGTAGTCCGTAAAGGTTTTTCGCCATCTATTCCAACTGGTCATAGGTGGTTTCTTTGCAGAACATGACCAGAACTGCGTGAGTGTATTCACAATAGACCAGTTGACCTCCATCGCCAAAATATACATTTTAGTCTCGGCAAATAAACGTTCGGGAGCGTGTGCACTATAGGGCTCACAACCCTAGGATAAGGAAAACATGCGTGGACGGAACACAACGCAACCAACAAGTGACAGAACATTCTTGATGACGTTTACAGGTGACACTAGGAGAGTGGTGTGTGTGTGTGTGTGTGTGTGTGTGTGTGTGTGTGTGTGGTGTCGGCGTGAGTAGGTTAGGGCTTGGTCTTGGGTGAACATGACATTAATGGGTGATCGAGTTATTTTCGACCACACCGAAGCAGACACAACTCGTAAATTCGAGTAATATAGAAATGATCGAATCAGAATAAAATAATTCAGTTATTTAGTTACCTGTGTAACATACCCACACAGAATAAGCAGGACAGCTTACTCGAATTATATCCACCCGACCGGTCTGTAGTGCTACTGAGTAATTGTGAGCGCACATCTGTCGAACTTCTTCGGTATTTAGGCTGAATAAAAAAAAGAGATTATGAACAGGATGATGATCGCCGGTATCGCAAAAAAGTGGCGACTAGTATCACAATGGGGAGAGGGGGTTCTGTCGATTTTGTTTCGCCGAACGGATATGCAAAGATGGCTACTAGCTAGTACTGGTTAAAAAAAGTGCGCAACGCATAGTAAGGATACCATGCACATGGTTGGCTTCAAAAAACCGAGAAAGAGTGCTGTTACTCGCTCTTAACATTGCACAACAGGATCAGATTCGTCGCCGCTCAGAGTACTCTATATAGAGTAGATTATTTTGAGAGTCCGATCAAACTTTGTGGCTGCTAGTCAGTGTCATGGTCAATAGACTTACGGTAGTCCACAGATGTTGCTACGCAGTAATACAACTCTAAGTGAAGTACACGTACTGTAGAAGGTAAGCGGCATTGATAGTCCTGTAAGCAGTGAACATTCCAAAATACTCATTGAGTACTAGAGGTACTTGCATTCCGCGACCTTCATTCACAACAAATCCACGGTAATGGCTATGTGAGACTTGAAATAAATGTCATGTAATATCGAGCTGTCTAGAGCAACAAGAACACAGGTGCGAATGTGGGACACGAGACTCCGTAGGATAGGATAAGCTCACTTAGGCAGTAAATCTAGCAAAACAGAAATACCAGAGAAAAGGTATGTTGTACTGATTCGTAGATGAAATGAGTTTTTGGAACGGTAGGCAGATGGGGTCAAGGTGAGCGTGAATTCAAAAACAGTCACATCGCAACCCACAGGTTACCGAAAAAGTTCACAGAAGAGGGGAGGAAGATCTAACGGTTTCCCAACCAACACTGGTAAAAAGAAGTGAAAGAAATGATGTGCTTTCAGGTTGGTATATGGCAGTACCGTTGTATTTTCAAGGAAACAACCAACCTAGATTGCTTACATATATATATATATATGTATATATATGTTTTTGTAATAGATAGTGGTGCTCCTTAGATACCCGTTTTAGAGCCGGATATACTCTTTCAATATGCGATGGCCCGCCCCGAACGGAAAACACCATCGATTTACGTAGGAGAGTGGTTAAATTGATTCCAACAGAGACAATCGGCCAAGAGGTAAAAAGCATCGAGAATTTCAAAAATTCTGCTACTTGTTTCCGCGTAATAGGCTATGGAAGGCAGGACAGTCGCGAACAGAAGCAGCGCGGACAATCATGTTGGACTTTGTCTCATCAGGTTGTGGATCATTCCTACAAACCATGAGGAAAGTGAACACTTTCTTCGCAAAGCGACGAGAAGGACGAAACAAAAAACTTCCATTAGGCATAAATAAAAATAATAAAAACACTTTAGAGAGAAGGTACCTGTAGGATTGGATCAATTTCTTGTGCATAAACCAGGAACTGAGGTCATAAATTTGCACGATGGACCGGCCTGAAATATGGTAAAAGGAAAAGTAGGTCATATTTCAAGGGAAAATTGATACTTCCAGAGGGATCTAGTAAACGGAAGTGATCTGGTCGCAACATCGCCCACAAAGTGGGACAGAGGCTGCCGCAGCATTACTGAGGAATGACGTTGAGCTTGGCCACCGACTTAGAAGATAATGTAGTGTACCGGAAAATACGATCTTTCAGTATTATGCAGCAATGGATTTTACTGTTGTTTTAACCTTCAAAACGTCCACTTGTTTTACGGACGGCACTTCGTTGCCATAAATTGTTATGGCGAGTATCTTGCTGCACCGTTTCTCGTTCTGGTTGATTCGTTTCCTATTTTTGTAGTCTGCATAATACATGATAGGTTCATTCGCCTCCAACTTCTATACTGTCCCGTAGTTGACACGACTCCTATGTGTCGCTGATTACAGACTAGTATCCCAGTCGCCACCCAACAATTGGTGACCCCGGTCCAGAACACGCCGTCCGCTACTTTGAATTTTCATTCTAGTGAGCCCGTTCCAGTGACTGTGATTCATTACTTGCGATCATTTTGTTTTCTCACCTACCACACTTTTATTCGCGTTTATAATGAATTATCTAGGGTAATAAGCCATCACCCTACGCGGTTAACGCAGTAGCGTTAGCTCCTCCATCTTTTTGGGATAATGATACTGTTATGATTTTTGCCTAGATTGCCTACGCTACGCTACACCACGCAACAACGCACTGAGGATGTCACCTCGATTGGTGATGAAACGTGGGCAATAAAACTGCCAACCTAAGCGAACCGTTCAACCGTCATCTGAGCAACCTACCTACCAGGTTTCGTTTCCGTAGGGCGCATATTCAGCACTATACATTATCAACTGCAGATAAACTAAGATGATATCAGTAAAAATGAATTTCATAAAGAAAAAAGCAAGGTAAAAGGGTGCACTGGTGTCACTCGAGTAAACGGACCTGTATTTTTGGGAAACGAGTGCACATTGTAAATCAAAATCCTCAGTATCTGTATCTGGTGGACTAAAGGTAGACGCTACTGCACCAGTTATCAGTAGAGTGGAAAGGTCAGGATGCGAAACGGCAACCAGCCAAACAGTAAGCCGTCATGACTCCCCCAAAGGAGAGGAATACGTTAGAACCGCAGTTGTATGCCCGGGAAGAATGGACGTACAAGAAGTGCACACCACACAACCCCTAGAGATAGAAGGAAACTCGCGAAATGCAACCTCCAAAAGGGATGCCGAAGATGAGTGGATGCCTCGTTTGTTGGAACGGATGCACCTAGTATTAGCTGTTTGACGTAACAAACAATTCCGCTTGCACCTAGGGTTTTTGCATATCCACCTGCCGAAGTGGATTTACGGAAACATTTCTTCATGATAGATTTTGGTTGGCCCAACGTTTTGTGGCGAAAAGCAACAAATCGCGAGTCATGTGCATTATCTCAACCTAGTATTCAATATATAGAAAGGGTAACAAGGTCTCGGGGACCTTGGAAGCAGAGGTTGTAAAGATATTTTTACAAAACTGATTTATCAGCAGTAGATAATGTAAACACATGTTTAGCAAAAAGTAACGGCTGACATAAAGGCTACGCCAACCAGACCCAGATTCCTCATCAACCTCAGCATACATCTTTTGTTTTCGATGTTTTGTCTAGTGCCTTCTGTGAGCGACCTCTTGGCTATCGGATAAATCAGGGAAGCACTGATCCCACTAAGTTTGTGGTTCCAAGAAACCCCCTCAAACTAACTAACAGCTAAATTTGATTGATAGCACAGCATGGGCAAGTTGCCTTGCTATATGACGCCTGATTGCATCCAGTTACATGCAGTAGCAATAATGGTGTAATCCGCGTTTCTCGTTCTTAACGCTGTTCCGTTGTTGTAGCACTAAGACACATAGTTAGCTGCTAGTTCTGTTGACTTGCATTCCACTGGTATTCCCAAGACCATTAATAGCAATCCACTATGAAATCACCTATGACACCCGTGAGACTTCGTATCGTACGAGGTAGTAGGTACATATATGAATGAATGCATCTTCTCCATACCAACCCGAGGTGCGTACCGGTTGTTCACAGAGAACGCCCTTTCTGTCTTTGAAGTTTAGTTTAACATGCACCGCAAATATACTAGGATGATCAGGAGGAGAAAAACCAGTTATTTCCACAATCTTGCACTGTATATGGCGACTAGATGTACGTCTGCAAACGCTGTTTCCGTTTCGTAATTGTCCGTCTTATGTGGTCTAGAAGCAAGGCGATAACGCAGTTTCCGGGTGTCTGAGTTGCTGATAAATAAGCCAACCAGAAACCTAACCCAAATGATTGAATGAAGGCCAGTACCCCAATGTTGCAGCAAAATTGATAAAAACAAAAAACAGACCAAATAGTACTTACGCATCGTCGAGAGTTGATCTACTGCCTCAGGCAGTGGTGTATCACAGCTGTTGTCATCAGTGAAAAGACCGCTGGCAGGCTGTGGCGAATCTGCAGGTTTCATCTGCAAAACAGAAAGAAAAGTAAAAGGCAAGCAAGGAGAGAAAAGGTGGAGAAAAACGATAATGTGAACAACAATAACTCACCTCGAGTCCCCGCAAGTATTTAGGATGAGAACCAACACCTGATTGGGCGGTTGTTGTGTCATGCCCTCTCGTATCGGAGGTGCCTACCAAAGCCAGAGGGCGCTGACCGAGGCCCTCCTTTTCGACCTCAGGGAGGTACGCCTCTCTGCGTAAGGTGGTGGAAGAAGCGACGTCGGACGGACCACGCAAACCTGCATATAGCGCAGAAGTGCTTTTGTCAGCTTGTGCCTGGCGCTGCACTATACAGCAGAAATCTTGCAATGTTCGGGGTGTCCAACCATCCGGATTAGGAAACGAAGACATATAAACGTCAGAAGTGTGAGAACGCGTAGAGCAAAGGTTATCCCGCAAACCAAACGCAACCAAGAAGCCTTGCGCAGAATATCGAGCACCGGATGTGCGTGGGAAAGGGACTCGGATGCGGTGCAAATCGTCTGGGTCAATGAGTAGAAAGTTGGACTGACCCGAATGACGCTCAGCTTCATTTGGTCCCATCAACAAACTGTTACCGAGAACAGTTGCATCCTGTCAAATGAAAACGGTTTTCATTCAATGCAGGAGACGTAGAAAGAGTTTAATAAGCAGAGAAGCACTATGGATAGTGTATGAGCACCAATGCAATGAAATGGCGTCGGATTGTAAAAACCCGAAAATGGAAGTTCACAAAAAGTAGTCGCTGGAGAACTCGGTGGAAACATAAAATAAAGAAGAGTCTGGCATTAGCGAGGATATCAATATAAACATTCCATAGTTAAGCAGAAAAAACGTACTGAGTAACAGATGAACAGGAATTACATATGTTCAACCAAGGAACATAACGCATAGAATTACATGTGCAGCGCGCAGTGTCAAATTAAAGCATCGTAAGGGATGTTTAATCCGCATCAGGACTCATCCTGAACACACAGCTCTTCGTTCTATCGATTAATCGATAGAGCATCATTGGCTTTGTGATGAGGCGTTTATGAGTTTCTAAGCTACCACGTGTATCCTCAAGTTCCGTTTGCAAAAGACCATTGTACAAGTTGCTAACCACTTACATGTCAATCATAGGAAGGCTGTGAAGCAAAAGATTTCCTTCAACATATTTACGTTGCTGATAGCGCCAAGTCGAATGCAGGACTAGTGGCAGATGGTACTGATGGGCCCAAACCCATCAAATTGTTGTGAAAGCACAGTGGATTAGGTTGATGTGAAGAACCAAGACAGCTGCTGCCATCACGAAGATAAAGCAGTTCAGTGGTTTAGAATAGAACACTGCAGTTTACAGGGTGATTCACTTCGGCCCGATGAGAGGCGAACGAATTGGTACGCCATTGTGTGAGGACGGAGAATGCCGGGAATATTCACATCGGATGTAGTCGAAGCGCCTGAAATTGGCTTTAAAGTACCTAGTGGCCAGGTTGAGATTGCGTGTGTCTCCATCCAAACACATGAGGTGCACACCAAGGTTCGACAATGGTACAATTTGCTTAGCCTATGCCTGAGCCATAGAGAGTAAGGCACTCAGGTGCGTTCCGATACAATACTCGTTAAGGCCCATATAGCCTAGTTTACGAGAATAAGCACAGAATGTTTTAGCTAGAATGCCCTGAATTTCGATTCAAATTCGCATTATCACATAAATCTTGCAGCGCTCTTTTGCGCGTAAATTGGGTGGTTTGTTGTTAATGACGAAACTAATGCATGGTCCGGATTCCGCCGTCTACGCGAAGTCGGTAAGGGAAGCAGCAATTGGCATGTCCAATTCATTTTTCCACATTGAGTTCTTCCAGTTTGATCTGCTGTACCTGCATCGCCTTGCAACTGCCAGACGGAAGCAGTCGAAACCATTAAGGCACAGTGGGCGACCCTTCCTTCAGAAAGATCTATTTCATATATAAATCTCAATAAACAGCAATACGTGAGCGTGCAAAATCTGAGATCAGTTAAAGTGATGAAATTTAAAGACCGCAATAATATGAAGCAAATTAAATCAATGGGGGTGAGTTTCATACATCCCCGAATGAACGAATCTCAAACAGGCATTCAAACTGCTGAGGAAATGAAAAGAAAACAGAGAAATGTAAAAAAGCAAAAATGGTGTGCACAATTCTCACTCGTTAATGATCGTGCAACACAAGGCTCGTCCTAACTGTGTCGGCGGGGAGAGTGATAAGTAAGGTAAAACATGGGTGAGAGAAAGAAGAGTGATTTTTCTGAGAGCAGCGGTGACATGTACTAATTGAGATCCAGGAAAACGGTCGACATAATGCGTCGAAGTGCTGGGTTGCGAAAGTCTCCCGGACTTGAAAATCATGAGGAAGACGTCTCCAGCCTGTGTGTTATGACCGATCGGTAAGAAATACCCAATGGTGCGCCTAAACAGTGCGTATGCTGGGCGAGATCAGTTGCAAATATTAACACTCGACTGGTAACCCAGGATATTGCTCTCTGCTGTCTCTTTATGCAACATTCTATTTTTCTCAAATTATTTTCGGTCGTATCATGAGAAAAAGTGGGACCCAAAGAAACGCAAACCGAAAGGTGAGAATCCGAGTACCAGCTCACGAACTGCACGAAAGTGACGTGTAACAAGCGAGAAAGTTGGTATTCTACGTGTGTCGTATTCATACGCTCAGCAGTTAACAACGATTGATAAAAGCAGGGAAAAACAAGACGAATAGGAAGTTTCCAGTAAATGGTATGCTTCTTTAATCGATTCGATAGATCCCGTTCGACCTAACAGCTCTCGAGTTGAAGTACACTACCTCACTAGGGGCGCACTCTCACACAAAGGGTTAGTAAAATGAGTGCGATATGTATTGGGTGTCGCCCGCTCGAAAACACCCCACACCGCGACCGCTTTGGACGATATTTGGTCACATCAGGTAGCAGATATTGAAGCCGGGACCATGTGGATTTTAGCCTTTTAACCAACGAGTCACGATGGACAACACTTGGCGCAACGGTTACTGACTGTTTGGAGGGTCATTTTGAAATACAGTCAAACCTGTCTAAGGTGACCACGCAGGGGACCGACAAAAAGCGATCGCCATGGACAGGTTCATGCATAGGAACCTTACCCATAGGAGAAAAGTTTGGGGATGTTTTTGGCTGGTCGCCATGGAAGGTTAGAATGTACTCATTGTGTGGCTAGATTGCGATATGCAATCTCAATGTGGACCGCGATTCCCAATGAAGTGAACCTTGGATAATTCGATTACTGGAACTGTAACAAATGCAGATGAGCGTTGGGTGTCTCTCCGCTCGAAAAGGTTGCGCTCCACGACCGGTTTCGAACTTGTTTGGTGGTCTCATCAGGTGGATAGCATGCACCGAACGTGGGGCCATTAGGATGTTAACTGAAACTCTCTGCCTCTTCAGCCCCTAAGATCGGCGGACATGAAGAGGCTACTTACGTTCGATCATCGGTGCCTTCGCAGTTTGGCTCACATCTGGTGGGAACACCGCATGAGTAACGAGCGTGTTCGACGCCTTGTTTACGGCCTAGGAAAAGGGAATGAACCGCTCAGCACTGTCATTTCACTCACCAGGCTCCGATGGCTGGGCCACGTGTTGCGCATGCCAGCCCACCGACTCTCTCGACGTGTGTTGTTTGCTCACCGGGGGTGTGGGTGGAAGAAGAGGAGAGGTGGCCAAGCGATGACTTGGTCCAGAGGAATGAAGGCCCTCACTTCGGAGCTGGCCTCAGTTGGAGCTTCACGGCTCCCTGGTTGGGGTCCAAAAGACGGTGAACACGTTTGGCTGGATACACTTGCTGATATGGCAAGGAGCCGACCTCAGTGGCGTTCCTGCTGTGAGTTTCTTTGTCCCTCCCCATCCCTTTAGCCTTCCCCTCCATCTACGATCTTATCTCATAGGGTAAAACGTAATTAAATTTTTGTTTTTGCCTAGTAGCCGGCTAGTAGCTTACCGGAACGATGCCTATCCGTTGCTGGTAGCTCAGCTGGCATTCAACTGTCGTATTTATTTTTCCTTGATGTATTGTATGTATATATTTCCTTTATGTATTGCGGTACAATAGCGGAGGTGTTTTACCATCTCTAGCTGACATGTATAATGATGATGATGATGATGCCTCTTCAGCCAGTGAGTTAGGGTCATAGCGATCAAATTGGCCAAGGATCGTTTAAATGAGAATTGTAGTCGCTATTGAGGTTGCGCGTCACAATCCATTCACGCAACGAGTGCTTTAAGAGGATCCTCCAATGAGAACAATAATTCATTGTTATCAACTCCAGTATACCGCAGTGTAACTGATAGGTGCAAAAGTAGCTGCACTTCGAAGTGGACCACGCGGGTACTGTTAATGGGGGAGTATATTAAGCTTCAGATGTTGTTTGAGACGGACGTAAGCGAAGTAACTAAGGTGAAATGCTGATCAGGTTTTAGCGATACAACGGTAAGTTTACAATCCAGCTGTCTTGATTAGAACATCCAAGCACCTAACCAACAGCTGTACCAATACCACCCACCAACAGGCGTTTTGCGTTACATAGCTAAAATCCTTAGTTCATTGCTTACATATTCCCATATGTATACGCGGCACAGAAAACGAATTCGACCACAAGGCTCGTCTGTTCATGCAAAACGTCTCATTGGACGATCAAATGACGCCAGTTTCAATTGCGCAAGCTAACATGACTAAACGATTTGAAGTGCAAACAAGATAAAGAACTGATCCGTGACCTGTAGCAACATGTTTGATGCCAGCTGACACGTGATTATTAACTGTTGAACACATGCGATACGGTAGAGTGGCACGCCGAGGTGTATTTGGAGTGAAACTCATGAAGTCATTCAGTTAGGTAATCGCAAAACGCATAGAAAAACTAGTGAATGGTAGTCGTGTACTCTTCGAGGCACATGATCAGCGCGTATTCCGCAAACCTGAAGATAGCCAAAACCAAAACCTTTCACGGGACATGCGATCTCAGGTGAAGGATGCAGAAAAGTACCGTATATTACCGTATATAAGCCGAGGAATTTTGGCTAATTTTCCATGTCTGTAGTGGGGTATCGGTTTATATAAAGGTTATGCACAAGTTGAAAAAACATGCATAATCCACCCAAAAAATCTGTACACCTATACCTTTATCTTGTCTTAGCACCACTCGCTAATGATAGATGGTATCCCAGGCGGTATTTGAAGTGCTTATAGACATATAAATTATGTTTGTCGAAAATTCTCGGTACATCGTACATTTGACTATCGCGTTTCCACTGTTTTTGCACGAAATGTGGGCACATTCCCCCTCAGCTGGATCGTGTTACGCCGCGTTAGCGCTATTTTGGTTAGCGAATACATCATGCTATGCTAATCAATCTGGTGCATTAAAAGTACGTCGTCCCAAATCACTTACCGTGAATTTCCCACTCACCCACTGCTCTACTGCGATTCAAAAATGCATGAGGCTCCGGACTATGCAGGGCGGGGTGTCTGACATACCTTTTCACCTTAGCTCATACTGTCGGCTCTCACGTGTTACGTGTGAGTTGACATCTAATCAATACACTGTCCAGTGCGGTTAAAATCTTTGTTCTGACGGCTCTAAGCCCCAGTAACTGCAATCATAATACAATAGGTCGCCAGAACTGACCAGTAGTAGATAAGCTTTCGCTTAAGCACTTTCAAATGAGAGCAGGTAGTGCTGAAGTCAAAATCGTGAGAAGCAATTTCATTTCTCTTTTTGCTGATTTTTTTGGGGTCGGCTAATATACGGACTTACCAGTTTGGACAAATTTGATGTTGCAAAGTCATACTGTCGGCTTTTACACGGTAATACACGGTACCTATCTCGTTTATCATCCCCGTTTCACCTATCTCATCGTTGCTCCGTCATGCTATGTATCGGTGCAACGTCTCTGATCAACTAGTTCCTGTGGCGTTCGTCTGGAATTGGTATCGGTGCTTAAGGTATGCTGTGCCACGGTTTAGTTATTTTTCTTGTTTGCTTCCTAATAATGCTTATCTGTGCCCCCCGTGTCCACCTAGTTTGAATCCCAATTCTTCAAATTTTCACTTCCCGTTCTGTCTAGATCGTTGGGAACGGCGCAGATAATTGTTCCAGCGTCAGCCCAATGAATGCATGCTGTTTTCATTTTCACTGATTTCTCAAGGCTCGCTTGTCAAATCACATGAGGGTTTGATATCGCCTTATATGCATTAAATCATAAACTTTGCGCCCAGCCAGCCAGTCAGGGGTTAACATAACCAGCGAAATCCACACAAAACATATTAGAGATGAACTTGTAAAGCTACTCACCCGCCCTATCCCCGAGTGTAATAGCATAATATACGGCAACATGAGAAACAGCGACAGATTTGCTCTGGAACACATGCAGAGGTCGTAAATTAAACATCTGATTGGTAAGCAATCTGCCATGAATTATCGAGAGCGCTGCAAGAAACTTCAACCCACATCACTTTAGGTGCGGCGACTGAAGCGCAAAATGTTGGTGCTTTACAATCTGCTACACAAAAAAACCTAAGCCGATGTGATTACACTCGAATTGCAACATAGCTCAGTACGAGAACCGCAACAAAGATTAAACACTGGTTATACAAATGCTAGAACAAGCATGAACTCCAACTAATTCCCCATTAACATACCTATTTATGAAATAAACTCCCAATCACATTCAGATAATCCGAAAATGTGATAACATCTCGTAACAAGATTGCAAGTTACCTTGATCTCAATACACTTACCACTGTATTCGCATAGGATAAACCGTACGATGAAGTATTCTGAGAGGGGCCCAAAAACACCTAAACACCCGTGTTTCCAAACCTTGAATTTCGCCTCAACCATCTATTGAATCGCTATTATATAAATCTCATGCCATGATATTACACATATGCGTATCATCCATGCAAAACATGGTTACTCTTGTACAGATTGATCTGTGCCGCAACATACAAAGTTTCCCGGAGCATGAGTAATATACGTATTGTTGCTATTTTTATTATCATTGGTTGTGATCGCTGCGTAGTTTACAGAAATTGATCGCCATTCGCTGTTATGCACGCAATGATCCCGAAATGGTCGCCTAAATGCTATCCAGTACCCGAAAGGTGATCCACTTAAGTATTTTATGTCACCAATAAAGATCACGATATCAGTATTCCTCACCACATGTATAAGAGATCAGAGCTGATGACAGAGCTCTATTATCCAGTCTCTGAGCTGAAATCAGAGGTGCACCATGTCTTCCGACAATGCTTACCAACCTCAGGAAAAGTTCGAGGGCGAATTGTACATATGTGGTTGTTCAATGATGTCCAGTCGAGTAGCTTGCTGAGAGCAGTAACGACAACGTAAACAGCTTGAGCCTTAGACTCAATATTGCCATAGACGTGAAGAGTCGCTGTCAACGGATTCGGACCCAGGGAGTAGAAGGTTCGTTATGACACTGTTTCCTTTCATGTGCGTTTCAGATACACAGCATAAGGCAATTACAAGAGAGTGAAAGGTAAAAGTTAGTGTTTTCTGCTTGTTAATCTGACCCAGAGGGCTGACGTCAAACTCTTTACTGAAGGAAGGATTACATCCATCGATAGCACTAGCTGCTAAGTTAATGAACTTCTTCTGATCAATATACGAGGAGGAAGAAGAGAGCTGCAAGATGAGGGGAAAGAAACCGCGGAGAAATATCATTGGTGACAGGGTCTAAGGGTAGGTAATGCCCTCCGGTTGTCTGTCATGGCCTTAGGGTGGAACGAGTAAAATTAATCCGCACAGATATGTAACTGATGCGGCACGGTGAGTCAGAATGCGATGTGGATTAAGATGGGTGTATTAATGAGACATATGCCCCATGCTGAGGCTGATGTTGCATTCTTGATGCTTCTTCACCGCAGTTAGGCTAAACCAACTTACACTTAAACTAGGTCTTTTTAAGCTGGATAAATCATATGGTAATTTATTTGATTTGTTCTGCCTACCTGAATAATCTGTTAACTGGCTACGTTGCTTACGGTAATTGTGGTTATCTACCTTGCGTTGGTAGCACTTTTGAATCACTTCTGGACATTTTTACTTATCGCGGATTCGTTGCTAACCAACCTACTTCATGTGCTAATCTGAAGAAGAGTTATGTCTGCATAGCCGTATGCTTTAACATATATGCTTTTTTGATAATGTTATTTCAAGTGATTGGCTGTTGCTTGATACACCCTGTGTGGCTGCGCTTGACGTGCTTGTTGACAAGGTGCCTACCTGTTTATCACCCACTAACTCGTCCATACCCGGCTTCAAGAGACAGTTGGTCGTTGCTGAAGGGGACGGGATGCACGGTCCTTGTGGCCGTGTTAGGCTAGAAGGGTGGTTGCATGCACTCAGTGTGGAGCGGACTACGGTCCAGCCACCGCCTTGTGTGCGCTTGATTCCCAAATACAGCGTGCTTGTGTGCCTGTGAAGGTGTGGGCCAGCTCTGTTGATGAAAGGTGGTTCCCATCCACATGTCCCCCGGTCTTATTCCTTCGGGTTTACACTGGATATGGGGTGTGTGGTTGGAGCTGTGAGTGGTGAGCGCAAGCCATCCGTGGTCCCTCTGTAGGCACAGGCGTCCTGTGGCTGGCCACAGAGACAGCGAAATCCTAAACCGGATGCCACCAACTATTAATGAGACGTAGGATGGAAATGGTTAGAAAACAGCTTATGGCCACAGCTGCCTAAGATTTGAGACTGTCATTTATGTTCACGTCAAAATGGTAAATAAAACACCGACAGTTCGTATTAGATACTTATTCGCGTACGTGCGAAAAGACTATTCACCTTACCTTCAAACGAAACCTAAGCACGTTTGTATTACTATTGTCCGTGAAATTAAATGCGTCTCAATGCAATTTGTGGTAGTTCATACTTCAGCATGAACAAACGCAAGCGCATATGTTGTATTCGAACTGCAGTGGAGATGGATGCCACCTATCCATGTACACATGTATACCGAATGAATTCGACGAAGATACTCATGTAGCTTTCGAACGGCCAACTTAGTGAAAGGAAGCGGCACGCGGGCAAACCGAAAACAACCTTACCAGGACATGAAGCTATGTTTGTCAAGAACTAATGTTAATTTCAGGAGGAAGTGAACTAAGATTTCAACTCTGAGTTACGCGGTCTGAGCAAACATCCTACCTACTGATCTACCATGTTCTGTAAGTGATTCGATCATCGTAATGAGGCTAGACCTTACCGTGGTGCGATGGTTTGCGTGCTTCAGTGATCCATTGAACTATGCTAGTTGGTGCCTTTTTGCTCTTTCAAAGACACTCATACCAGTTTGGGCAGTGGTTAGAGGCCAGACAAGCCCAGCTTTCTGGTCCTCCAAATTGGGGGTTGGAATGAGGGTGGCTCCTGATTCCTTAAAACGGACTCATTGTGGCCCAACGCTAAACCCGCTGCCTTGCGGTCAGGTTTTTGAACCAAAGACTTTGGTTGAGACCCTAATCGTTCTCCTATCTACGCTTGGATAACCTGGCAGTATTCTACCTAAGCAATACAGTGAATCTCACTTCAAACAAATTTCTGATGCTCTGGCTGTCGCAGAGGATAAAAAACGGCGCGCTATCCGTCGGATAAGAGCAGCAGGAGACCTGATGTTTGCGAAACTACACGTGACGAGTGCCCAGCCTATCCACAAATAGTCAAAAACGCTTGGAGCGTTGGGCTGAGCACTTTGAAAGGCAATTTAATCGGTCGGCATGGTTAGATTTTCTTGCCGGCCACTGATCGCCTGCTCCGTTGGTTGTTCCTTTGGATCCGCCCTATCTCTTAAAAGTCAAACGTAAGATCGGAGTGTTGAAGTCAAATAAGGGCGTGGGACCACATGATCTTCCACCAGTCATCTTCAAATTCGGGGGATCTGCTCTTGTGGATGATTTACACAAGTTACTAGTGAAACTGTAAGAGCAAGAAACTATCCCAATCGACTAGAGCCGCTCCATCATAGTCCCAATTTTCAAGGGAGGCTCACGATCTGAAGGCGGTAACCATAGAAGAAGCAGTTTGATCTCCATCGCCTCCAAATTACTTGTCTCTGTCATTTTTCACAGACTGACTGGTATCGTGAAAGCCAGATTCGTGAAGAACAAGCCGGGCTTCATCGAGGTTGTACCTGCATTGACCACATCTTCACCCTGCGTCAGTTGTTGGAGCACCGTCACATATATTGGCAGCCGGCCGTTGTCGTGTTCTTCGATATCAAAAGTGCATTTGATTCGGTGGATAGACGTGCTTTTTCTGACTGTCCAGTCAGGAAAGGTGTACCCGAGAAATATGACAATATTAACCGAGCATTATATGCGCGTAACTCGGACAGTGTGAGGGCTTCCGGCAAGCTGTTGTCGTCTTTCAATAACCTCTAGCGGTGTGAGACAAGGAATCTGGCACCTTAGAGCAACCGACCTGAAGAGGCTAGTTTCGTTCGACCAGCACTTCCTCCGCAATTTAGTTAACATCTGGTGGAAACACCGCGTGAGCAACGAGCGTGCTCGACGCCTTGTTTACGGCACAGGAAATGGAAATAAACCGCTCAGCACCGTTATTTCACGCACCAGGCTCCGATGGTTCGGCCACGTGTTACGCATGCCAGCCCACCGACTCCCGTGACGTGCGTTGTTTGCTCACCGGATGTGTGGATGGAAGAAGAGTAGAAATGGCCAAGCGATGATTTGGTCGAGAGGAATGAAGACTCTCACTTCAAAGGTGGTCTAGGCTCCCTGATTAGGGGCCGAAAGACGATGAACTCGTTTGACTGGATACACTTGCTGGCCTGGTTAGGAGCCGACCTCAAAGGCTTTCGTGCCTTGGGTTTATTGGTCCCACCCCATCCCTCTTAGCCACCGCCTCCAACCACGATCTCATTAGTTAACATTTTATAATTTTGCATAGTAATCTTTTTATGCTGCATAGTAGCCGGCTGGTAGCTTACCGGAACGATGCCCATCCGTTACTGATAGCTCAGTTGGCTTGCACCTGTTGTAATTTCCCCCTTTTTCTTTTATGTATTGCGGCACAGTAGCTGAGATGTTCCCCACCTATAGCTAACGTGTATAATGAATAAAAATGATTGAATGTAAGCGATTGGAAATGCATTGCAGATATGCAGGAGTCGTTTTGAGTTTGGTTTGCGTTAGGCAATCTCAATGCCAAGCACGGTGTAGTTTGGATCAAATCGCAAATCGCAATCGCTGTTATCCCCGTTTGAAGAGTTAGAACAAGGAAATGGACGGTCAGGATATAGAATAACGATAGTAAGGGCAAAAATTAAACTAAATGCAACCGCCCTGTGCATATATGTGAACCAACAGTTTAAGCTGAGGGCACGTCTCAGTTTCGAATCTAGCTGGTTTCGTAAAATATGTGCATTGTTGACGAGTTCCCGTAAATAAATAAAAATAATGAGGCATCTGCAGCACGCTGTGCCGATGCTTCGCTGCCATGCAGCCACCAGCAGTCGTGCGTGGATTAAAGAGTCGCTCGGTCTCTACGCAGGCTCGAACGCGTGCCCTCAGAGTACAAGGTAGGCTTGCGATCCTTAAGCCTACGGGCTGAGTTTACATACAACAAAGTGGCTGTTAAGCGCATTTTGGTTGTGTTGTGGCCGTTTGACTGAATCTGGTTGCGATGAACCCCTTAAAAGGAATATTTACTTGAAAATCCCTAGACAGATGTGTTCGAGGGACCAGTCGAGATAAGTGGTAACTTACACCAGGCAGAACAGGCAAGCGAGTAGAAGAGGCGCTTTGTAGGAAATCCACTGCTTTGCGAACACAAGGGTCCATGGAACCACGAGAACTATGGGCTAGTTCATTGGCGGTCGTATGCAGTACCTGGGTGAGAACAAGAGCCGAGGGGAAGACTGATAGAAGAAACGGAATTGTGGATTTGAAAAGAATGTGGCAAAAAAGGGCCATCTCATAAAGCCATCAGTTATTT
The DNA here is from genome assembly GCA_944474145.2 of Dicrocoelium dendriticum. NCBI lineage: Eukaryota > Metazoa > Platyhelminthes > Trematoda > Plagiorchiida > Dicrocoeliidae > Dicrocoelium > Dicrocoelium dendriticum. Next base: position 179,852,974 of record OX104063.1, read on the forward strand.
AATGGTAAACGGAAAAGAGTATGGGGTTATCTATCAGTGAACCAATTACTTCCGATGCGATGAATGGAAAAGTAAGTGGTTGATGGCAAGTGTACACCCAAATCGGTGCCATGAGAAATCGGCTGGCTACAGACAGACAATAGCGTAAGACTATGGCAAATGTGAAGTACAATGAACGAACTATTTACACTGCAGTATGTGGCATAAAGTTGAAGTCGGATAGACACAATACTGTGTGCATATGTTCACTGGAAGAACATTTCCGTGCTTCCCATTGTTGATAACAGCTAAATGCCAAAGTGCAGTGTCCACTTGCAGCAATGCGAAATGCGCATTGAAGGAGCTACTAAGCCAAAGACAAAGGGAGTTAAAATGATGGCAGGAGAGGTACGTGGTAAGTAAGACGATTATGAAGTCCAGTGCAGTGTGACGCTATGGTAAGTTAATGTATGAACAATGCTATAACATAAAATGATAGCTACAAAAGTGTAGAACGCGTCAAATTACCTGAAGATTTCTGCAAATGGCACTGACATAGAATAGTCAGTAAATGTGGACGTGGTAACAGAAAGGCTCCCAATCAACAAGAGGCAGAGTGAATATAGTACAACGATAGCCAAAGTTCAGTTACTATTTCTCTCTGCGCAAAACGTGTTACTGAAGTGGAGACAGGTCTTGATCATGCTAGCGAAAATGATGACAAGTAATTTAGAAACGGAACAAAGGACAGCCGAGATCGGAAGTCATGCGGCATCAGTCTCATCAACGGTAGCACATATTTGTGGTGAATGCTGATGCTTATATGCTATACAACCATGAAGCAACAAATGTGGCCTTGATGGCAAGAAACAAGGAGAATAGATAGAATGTGATCATCTGTGAACGAACATACTGGTATTCAATGAATACCTCACGAAGACAAGCGGATGGGAGATAATGATGAAATAGATTCCTTGAAAGTAGATGAGGTTAACTGCAATGGGAATCGCGGTCCACATTGAGAATGCGCGTTGCGATCCATATACACAACGAGTGCTTCAAAATGGCTCTCCATCCAGATTCCGTAGAACAATCACTAGCCGGAAACATAAGTAGTCTCATTCAATAGTCACCTTAGCACTAAACATACTAAACATGTAGTTTGAATGGGTAGTGGAAGCATGCCCGCCAGTTGTGCCGAATGCGTGATGGGGTCTACAATCTCTCGAACCAAACACAAAGTGGGTGCTGTAGACCCCAAGTTGAAAAGTGGGACAAGCGGACAAGTCCCGTAGCCCTCGACTTCATTTCCAACTTGTGAAGAGAAAACATTTGATCAACCATGCAGATGAAAGGCTTACACTTGCCTATGCCGTTACTGAATATTGTACAGTATGTTCTGCATTTTGGCTGTACAAACGAGAGACGAAAATCGTCCACAGAACTGATATCCTCCGGGTAAGAAGTGATAGGGATATATCCCGCCGTTTATCAACTCCGATCTAGCACAGCATCCGAATAATCCATATTAGATGAGATGTTGAATTGTTCTCCGACCTGGGTACTAGGGTCGCAGTGGTTTTACTGCCAATCAGAATAGCGGCTTCAATACGGATTATAAAAGAGCTTGTTAGTCAATACTGAGTCCCAAAGACGGATACATTCCTGTTCACTAACAAGCTAGCTCCTATCACGCACTGAAGCTGCCATCTTGATTGGTGGTAAAACGCCTGCAATCCAATTTCACTCAGATCAGAGAACAAATTAGCACTTTAACAGGCAAATTTCAGTTATCGGTACCTGTAGGTGTTCCGTACATACGTTGCTTGAAGAAATTCTTGGGTTAAATAAATAAATAAATTTTTATATAATTACCGACAGACGGTACACGGCCCCATAAGTGGGAGCGATCATTTGCATAGTGACTACGTTTCATAATAGTAAAGAAACGTGTATTAATAGAATTGCGGATCATGATTATGTTCTTTTTCTTTCCCCCGGTTCCTGGACCCGTGCACCTCATGTGTGAAATTTACGGATGTTTGTATCATCAGGATTAGATAATAAAGGGAGGGGCTACTAGGCTGCACAGGCACAGAATTTGGTAGTGTAGGTAGTGACATGTAGTGAGTAAGCTAGTTGTAAGCGAATATCTGCCCATGTTTTTATACCAGCTTCTGTCAATATTTCTAGAGTTTGCTGTGAGTCAAATATCTTCAACACATTTGGTATATTAATGGTGGATGTTTGTGAGAAGTGTAAAGTTCGTAGAAAGTAGAAGTCACGATTAAAATTCACGCACAATAATGTGCCTCGACGGGGAATCGAACCCCGGTCCACGAATTTCCGGTCCGCTGCTCTACCACTGAGCTACCGAGGGCTGACGATTAGGTGCGCAAATTTTAATACATGACTTCTGCTTGGTGCGCGACGTATTGCCAATAAGCTCACAGTACCTGCCCTGGTGTTGCAGATTGGCTCACTCACCCGTCACTTCCCAATGAACCGAAGTACATGTCCTTCAGATGTCCAATGGGCGATGGTAGATTAATGGTGGATGTTTGTGAGAAGTGCAAAGTTCGTAGAAAGTATAATGAGGAACGTCTGAAGGAAATTTCGAAACGTGGCACAGCATGTACACATGCGTATCTGTAGGGGTAGTTGGTTTCACAGATCAGTGTATCACACTACAAAGAAATTCGAACGAGTTTTATGACTTAAAAGGTTTGTGCGTATCAAGTAGCCGCCATTACGTGTGGGGTAGATTGCAGTCTTTCGTGGTTCAAGTGCGGTGCTGTCTGCGTAAATTCGTTGGTTTATAATGTTGTAGAAGAGAACGAGATTGTTCTTTAAGCCTCTCAGCCAAAGAGGATCCAGGTGGAGTTTTCGACAGCGACCATAATAAGTCATGTTTGAGCAGCGCCCAATGACCAGCTTGGTAAATGATCGTTGGACATTTTCCAGAGCCGTTATGTCTTTCTTTCTCAATTGGCTGTGAACGATAGTACAATATTCCAGAGTCGGTCGTACGATTGTCCTGAATGAATTAAGTCGTGCTTCAGGTAGGGAGAAAGTTTTGATGATTTATCCGCATAACTGCCTTGCTTTCGCAACCTGTTAAAGTACATATTCGGACCGTCGCAACGAAACTGGACCTTAACGTGGTGCGACGGTTTGCGTACCTCATTGACCCATTGAGCTATACTGGGTGATGCCTCCGAGCACCTTGAGAGCTACTCCTACCAGGTTGGTCAATGGTGAGAGGTCAGACAAACTCAGTCTCCTGGTCCTCCAGGTTGGGGGTTTGAAATGGGATGGCGTCCATTTCTGTAAAACTAAATCACTGCCACCCCGCTGCCTTGCGGACAGGCTTTTGAGCCAAAGGCTTTGGATGAGGACCCTAATCGTCCTCCTGTCTACGTCTGGGCGCCCTGGCAATATCTCAGCCTACATACAACCATGACATTTTCTTCAAACATAAACTTCATCCTGCATCGGCCGTCGCGCAGATTATCAAGGGTCGCCTTATCTGCTGCATACAGCAAGGCGGATAAGCGAAAACATGCTACTGCTGGCGCCTCCCTTCTTTCTTTTCCACCTTTTTCTCTTACTCCCATCCCGATCCCCATTACTAACCTTCCTTCTATAATTCCCAGCTTAATTGACAGCAACCGAAGTGCCACTGGAGTAGAACCATCTGCAGCCACCATCCCACAGCACCTATCGGACGCTTATCGGCAAAAGTCCCTTATAAGACCACGCTGTCCCGTTTTCATGGCGACATTCAACGTTCGCACTCTAAGACAAACAGGTCAACAGGCTGCACTCGCACGCACCTTGGACACACTGGGTATTGATGTGTGTTGTGTGTCCGAAACTAGGATCAATGACCCTAACGGGGTTATTGAATTGACTGCACCCGGCTTATCCTCTCGTTATTGGTTGCACGCATCCGGAGACGCCGATGCAGCACTCACGGGTCAAGCTGGTGTAGGTATCATTCTAAGCTCCAAGGCTGAGCCATCGTTAGTTGATTGGATTCCGGTGAACAGCCGTTTATGTGCAGCCCGTTTGACGACATCAGCTAAGGTGATTCACGAAGTAGTACAAAACGCTGTTTGTTTGTGATTTCCGCTTATGCTCCCACCGACTGCAGTTCTAATGCTGTCAAGGACACATTCTATCACGAACTGAACGCGCTACTACGCAGTGCTACTAGTTCAGATATTATAGTACTTGCAGGGGATATGAACGCACAAGTAGGGCGTCTGAGCTCTTCAGAAGCTCAGCTGGGTGGTAATTGTGGACTTAACTCGAACGGACTGACAACGGTGAGCGTCTGCTGCAACTGTGTGCGGAGCACCAGTTGTTTCTTAGTAGCACTGCTTTTAGACATAGTGGGCGCCGAAGTGCCACTTGGCGTCCTCCTGTAGCTGGCCAGCGATGGACCCAAATTGACCACATAGCCATAAGTTACAGATGGCGTGGTTCCATCCTGGATTGCCGCTCATACTGGAGTACCTGTGTCGACTCTGATCATGCCTTGGTACGCTGTCGTTTCTCCATGAACTTTACCGGGAGGCGCACCAAGCGTCCCCTACGATTGGCAACGGAGAAATTGTCTCAGTCCTCGGTCAGGCAAGCCTATCAAGACACACTGCATACCGAACTTCGCTGTCTTGTCCTAATGACACTGAGCTTCAGTGGAATAGGATCTCGACCGCCATGCACGACGCAGGAGCATCTGCTTGTGGCATTATCCATCGTCACCGCACGAGTCACTGGATATCCGAGAGGTCGGTAAACCTGTTGGAATCTAGAAGAAACCACCCGGCTGGCTCTGAACACAATGTGACCACACGGGCTATTAGGCATGAACTAAAGCAGAGCCAACATGCTGACAAGGAAGCCTGGTGGACCAGTCGGGCTCAAGAAATGGAGGAGGCAGGAGCAGTAGACAATTACCGCAAGCTCTTCCAGCTGATCCTCACCACTGGTCCCAGAAAACCAGGCGTAAGTGACACAATCAGATACAGCGCGGGTGCGCTGATACACAATAAGGAGCGCTGTATGGCTCGTTGGGCGGAAAACTTTCAAGATCAGTTCAGCTGTCCCCCTGCTCCCGGACCTCTTCCTACTCAGGTGATGCAGTACGAGCCATGGACGGTTAGTTTAGAGCCTCCGTCGGAGGCCGAGGTCAGAAACGCGATCACAGCCCTCAATCGTTTTCGTGCCGCTGGCCCGGATTCTCTCCCACCTGCACTATTTAAGGATGGAGGTGAGGTCCTCTGCAAAGCACTGACCTCCTTATTCGAATGTATCTGGAAGGAAGAGTGTCCCGGCTAATTGGAGCGAATCGATTATAGTGGCAATATACAAGAAGGGCAGTCGCACAGACTGTTCTAACCACAGGGGTATTAGCCTAACGCCAGTTGTGACAAAATTATTGGCCTCGATTATCGTTCGTCACCTCACTGCGGAACGGCAATCTCGGATTAGGGAAGAGCAGGCCGGTTTCCGCCCAGGAGGTAGCTGTATAGACCATACATTCACTTTGCGGCAGGTGCTAGAGCAGCGCCACGCATACCGCAGACCGACAATGGCTGTGTTCCTCGATTTCAAGAGTGCGTTCGATTCAGTCGATCGATCGATTCTGTTCGAAATACTTGCGCGAAAAGGTGTTCCCACGAAATATGTGAACATCCTTCGTGCTCTATACTCGAACACTACAGGCCGCGTCAGGGTCTACGGTGTCCTATCGGATAGCTTTCCGACCACAAGTGGCGTTCGTCAGGGTTGTCCGATTTCCCCGTTTTTGTTCAATTTCGTCGTGGATTCTATCATGGAGTGTTCCCTTGCGGAATCTCATGATGTAGGCGTTGAAGTGATGCCTGGTGAAAGGTTAGTTGATCTTGATTATGCGGACGATATCGTCTTGCTTTTCGACGATGTTGGGGCGGCACAATCAACCCTGAATAGCCTGTCCAGAGTGGTCCCATTATTTGGTATGCACTTCGCACCTTCAAAGTGCAAAGTGTTGCTGCAGGATCAACAGCCACTTGATGACCCCTTGACGCTTGCTAACGAGGAACTCGAGGTGATTGATCATTTCACTTATCTTGGCAGCTGCATCAGCAACGATGGGCGCATAGAAACTAACGTCAGCTCACGCATTGCAAAAGCCAGAGCTACCTTCTTGAACCTGCGGCATCTTTGGCGACAGAAGGGAGTTTCCCTCCGTCTGAAAGGCCGTGTATACAAGGCCACAGTGAGGGCCGTTCTGCTCTATGGTAGTGAGACTTGGCCCCTTCGGTCTGAAGATCTGAGGCGCCTTCAAGTCTTTGATCATCGTTGTCTGCGAAGCATTGCTGGTGTCGGATGGCACCAGCGTGTCCGCAACGGTGATGTGCGTAGGCGAGTACTAGGTAGTGATAATCATGCTACCTCCCTAGAACAACAGATAGCACTGAATAAGTTGCGTTCGCTCGGGCACGTGCTACGTATGCCTGGTCACCGCTTACCTAGGAGGGCCTTGTTTAGTCTGCCAGGTGTAGGGTGGCGCAAGGCTCGAGGTGGACAGAAGTTGACTTGGCAGCGGGAAATGAAGTCACTGACGACCAAACTGGGTGCTGTTGGTCCGTCTCGTCTTCCGGGCTGGAGTCCACGTGACTCACCTTGTGCTTGGCTCGAGACTTTACAGGACATGGCTCGCAACCGACACCAGTGGCGCGTCTGCTGCCGTCTCCTAATCGGATTGTCTGTTTAAAGTGTGTCTGGTGCTGAGTTATCTGCGGGGTAATGGCTGATTATGACGCGGGGCAGTGAAAGCCGCAAGGAGGCTGTCTCGCCGATGCCGCCTTATCTTTGCACGATAGCCAGCTGTTTGTGACGGTATGTTGTCTACACAAGGTGTAGGCGCCTTGACCCTGAATGTTTGCTTAGGGCATTAAGGTTTTCAGGTAAGTTCCCCTTCTCTCCCTCTTCTTATTCTTTACTTCATAGGCCCTCATGGTTGTATGGCAGCGAAGCATCAGTTCAAATGGCTGATGTACTGCTGTTAATGATGATGATGGTGACATGTTCGGGGAAATTGAAAGAGTTGGAGTATCTAATTCCAAAGTCCCGAAATGAATCAGACCTTGGGATCACGTTTCCGGCAAGTATGGTAGAGCCTTGTGGGATGCGGCATCTGTACCCAAGTACTTGGGATTTCACTGCGGAGAATTTCATTAATAAACGCTCACTAGCTATATTTATTGCGGATAGGTCTTCACAGATGTTACCCAAACATATATATAGTTGGTCTGGATAAAATGAGTAAACCAGTTTGACGTCATCTGCAAACAGAAATGGGTGTCCATGTTTGATCGGGTCACATAGTGTTTACGTAGATTAGGAAAAATAGTGGTCAGAGCACACTTCCTTGGAAGACGCCGCTGGTTATTTGTTTCGGTGTAGAATGTTGCTGACCGATTTTAACTACCTGAGTTCGAACGTTTAGGTATGAGTCGAACCAGTTAAGCAGAGGATTTCCAATTCCATATGACTCTAGAGCAGACAGCAGTGGCTTGTGCGGCACGCGGTCGAACGCTTTTTGCATGTCCAACAGAATTATACTAATTGCCATTCCTCTGTCAATCATAACTGTGACGTGATCGAGAAATTGTAGCTGGCATGTAACACAGGAGAGTTTTGAGATAAAGCCATGCTGTGAGGGGTTGGTCAGATCCAGCCTTGTAAGACATTGAATAATGTTCTTCTTGACTATTCGCTCTAGGGCTTTGGGATCAGCAGAGATGTGATTTATTGGGCGGTAGCTTGACACTTGATTTCTCGGGCCACCCTTGTGCTTAGGCATTATAACGGATTGCGTCCATTGAGTTGGAAAGCAGCCGGTAGTGAGTGAAAGTGTGAAGATGTTTAATAACAATAGAGCGAGGTTTTTTTCTCCGAGTTTTATAACAGTTGGGGAGATGCCATCTGGACCTGGACGAGTTGATGGTTTTATGGATGTGATGGTACTTTGCACATCTCTTAACGTCACAGGGATATTGCAGTATAGTTCGGTCGTTCCTTTTGGAAGTGGAGGATGAAATGGCTAAGTGTTGGGGACAAAACAGGATGCAAAACTATAGTTCATGGCCTCGCACATACAGGAGATGTCGCGCATAATTGAACCATCGTCTAGAGCCAACGTTTCAATTTCCTGAAGTGGTTTAGGGTTCCTTCTTTTGAGTAGTTGCATTAATGTACGTACTTTCTCAGGATTTCTGAGTACCCGACTTTCTTCTTTGATTTTGGCCGTTTGGGTTAGACGTTATAAATGTAGTAAATTCTCGTGTATTTATAGCAATGTTGCGATGCTGTTGCTTCTGCGATAGAGCGATTTGAGTTTCTTTAGTTTGATGTTGGCTTTGTACAGAAGCTTGAGTTCACCCCTATGTTCATGGATATTTCTCCATACAGTAGGTGCCAGTAGATCCACAACAAGGGCAATATTGTTCGTAAACTCATTTGTAGCCACAGTAGGGCTGTGAGTTAGGAATGAGGTATTCCAATTCATGGTATTGATAAGTCCGTTAAATGAGTTCCAGTCCACATGATGGAGGTTGCGAATGGGTTTTAGCATTTTACTTGGTCGTTTAGTTGAATCCATAGTCATATCACAAAGCACCGTGTTGTGATCACAGCCAGGTAGCGGATTATCAGCGTATATATAAGCGTATGTATAAGCGTAAGAGACTCCCATCGTGAATACAAGGCCTAACGTAGCGGCACTTCTGGTTGGCTCTCTAACATGCTGGGTTCAGCCATTGAGGTGAATACATGAGATGATTTCCTCAATCTCCGCAGTGTTTCTGAGTGTAGGCACCATCTAGTTAACATGTGGTAGGTTGAAATCTCCACCCATAATGTGGTGCTGGAAGCAGCATTGATCAAATCGATTAGCTTTTGAGTTGCACATTGAGTAGTTCGGGGCGGTCGATAGATACAACCCACTAAGAGATCAATAGATGGGATCACTAGCCATAGTGTATCTTCTAAAGCACTGAACACAGGTTGATCTGCGGGAACTGCAGTCAGGTTATTTCGAAGATATATGGTACAGCCACCACCACGTTTGTGTGAACGATCCTTGCGGAAAAGCTTATAGCCTAAGATGTTAAGCTGAGAATCACTAACTTCTGACGTGCACCAAGTATCAGTGATAAGAACAACATAAGTGTTGAAAGTAGATCTAAGTTAGGTAAAAGGGAACGAATGTTAATGACGACAGAGTTAAAAGACATTGTTAAATTGGAAAAAAGTGGTGGGTAATGTTTATTTCTTCGTCATTGTATCTAAGAACTGTGTGTTGTGAGGTAGCTGAGCCACAAAGGGCTCTACCTCGTACTGGGTGACAATGTCATAAGGCATACAGATACAAGACTGTTTAGGCTTCCCGAACTTATGAACTCGCAATCGGCCCAAAGTTTATTAGAAGATTTCAAATCAGCGAAAGTTTCTTTCTGATAATTCTGTTAAGGCTACTGCACATATAAATATGGATAAAATTGCGACAGGTTAATATAGCTGGATAAGGGTTGATTCAGCCGAAACAGGCTGCTTCATTTGTTGATCAGATTCGCCAATCGATGAAGATAGTAATGCACATGGGGTCACGGGGTTACCAGCTGAGATCGAAATAAGCGGCGATCACGGTGAGATCAGGACCGGAGCAAATGTAGAGTCCTCACTAGCGTCCTGTTTGCAAGGTGCCGGTTGCACTAGTCAGATCGTAATGGCCTCGGCCGTCACTAGTAGGTGCTTTTTAAGATATTTAATACCTGGACGTTTGTTTAAATTCACCAAAACGGAGCGCCCTGTGCGTTTCTGGAGAGAGCAGCTCCAATAACATCTCAACTGAGCTATAAATAAAGGCAGCACCTTCATGTGTTCGAGAATATGCCACCTAGAACTCAGTAGATGCACAAGACGTCGAGCTCGAATGGGACAGAGTGCATTAACGCAGAAACTATCACAGTGAGTGTTCCTACTGACATCACATGTTTAAAGCTGAGCATCGAATTGAGAAAGTCAGTAAAACACGGTGCACGGTTGAGAAGGTACTATTTACAAAAAGAAGTGAAAAGATACTTACGTCACTTAGTTTAGTAATTAGTTCGTCCGGTAGCGTCGGATGATGAGCCAGTACGGAAAACGTAGGAGCGGTGGACGGATAGGCCATCGGAAAGCTGACACTAACTGTGACAGTGCCAGCGGCAGGCACACGTAAAATGGAGAAAGAATCTGGCGTCCCCCAAGGTCGGTGGTGCTGCTGACTGGCAGAAAATGCAGCCGAACAAGACAACCGTCTCTGCCGCTCGTCACCACTGACTGCATCGGAATCACCCGGGCATTTGTTCGGTTCTGAAAAGCGACCCAGGTGCTCCGAACGCATGGAACTATCCAAACTTGACGGCATATCGGTGTGGGTGAGTAGAAGGCTATCCAAATCCTCGGTATCAGCAGTCAAATTGCGATCGCGGATGCCAGCGTAAGCCGAGCAGACAGCGTAATTGTGGTAATGCTTTCGTCGACAGTAGAACAACGTGAGTTTGGCGTTACGATTGATCAAATCTATTTCCTCTATTTTATACTGCGAGTTGTTGAATAGAAGCGGAGACATGAGTGAAACAGGTAATGGATATAGGTGCGAATGTGTTTCATTTAAAGGCTCTCTAATAAACGAACACATCTGCAGCGTCTGCAAAAAAGTATTAACCAAGACAACTGAGTCCCTGTTGTGTGAGATGTGAGGTGTGCCAGCGGAAAAAGATAACAAATGTGAAGAGAACAGGAAGCTGAAAAGCAAAAACCACAGAAGAAAGGGATCAGCAAACAAATCTTCCCTCCTACCGCTAACCTTACAAAACAGCTGGACAGGAGTGCGTTTTCCTGGATAGTATCACGAACATTTTCATGAGCGGAACCCAGTGACATGGAAACAGTGCAGGGTGTTGCAGCAACTTAAAGTAGCAAGTGACCCTTCGTCGCGCTAAAGTGTACACATTTTCCCGTCAAAACTGCAGTCTAGCACTGGCTTGCAGAGACTAGGTGTGCATACAAACACAATATAGAGGTGGCAAACTTGAAAGAGGGATGTAAAAAGTATGATTATTTGTTATGCATTGCTGATTGACTCGGTCACGTAAGGATCACAGTTGCCAAACTCAGTTGTTGTTGTTGTTGTTGTAACAATCAAAGTTGAAGTCGTTTAAGTTTCTCCAAATCGATGCTCATATGCCAATACGGCCGTAGCGTAAACATCTGAGAGCGAGATAGGTCAAGGTGGGCTTTGATCAAAAATCTATTCGGCATACAACGATGCGCTGTTTAAAAGGTATACTAAATTACAATTCCTTTGCTCACAGCTTCGCTGACGGGCTTATGGTTTCGTAGTTGCCGTAGTGTCAGGGGTCCGGTCACTTATTGGCCATCGTGCGGCTTGCCCTGACTCGCTACCGGTGCGTGTGTTGTTACTGTGCTAACAGCCACCCAGGCACATCATTTCCACTGGCCAGGCTGCTGTAGCTTCTAACCGTACGGCTAGATCAGAAGTCACCGTTTGATCAGGCGGAAAAAGGTATATCTCCGGACATCAAGCAGCTCAATTAGTTGACAGGTTTTTCAATTACAATGCATCACAAAACCTCAACATTTTGTGTAAGTCTAGTGGGACTTGCCAGAAGGACGAGTTTTATTGGGCAGGTGAAAATTAACAAATCCATGGTAGTTAACGTTGGCCAAAGCGATCTTGTTTTACTTGTTATTGTTGTGATGGAGATAGTGGCAGCCTCCAGAAGAAACACTTTGCTATCGTAATCCCCTAAAATTTTATAGGTCGGTTTATGATTTCAATGGTTTTTAAACGTTTCGAGTTAAACTAGTTGGTAATACCACAGTTAGCCTGTGGCTTGGTGTGAAATGTCTCTATACGTATGAGCGAATCTGTGCTTAAGGGGCAAAATGGGGATGGGTTGCACTGTATCATAATTAGTCACAGCCAGTGCGATTCGTGGTATCCACAATGAAGTGTAAGTCTCAATTTTATCTAAAAGCATGGTCGCGTCTTCGGACATCCTCATCGCTGATGAGCTCCGTATTGGCAAAATGACCCACGAGTGCATTTCAGGATTTCTGGTGACAATTAGTAAAAGTTGCAAAGTGATGAAAATCGGCTTGGGACAACTAGACTCAGGCCTACTCGACAGAACATTGCATCACAGAAAAGAGTTAAATGGACTGAAATACAGTGATACAAAAACGGATTCTTCATTCGACAGTAAATGCATGTAAAGAGCACAGCGATGCAGTGACTACTTAATTACTGGTCGCATTACGATGTGCATGATGACAACAATCCACTGTGCCCAGTCATTGACTATTAGAAGTGACAGTACAGTTCAGTTAGACAAGCGTAATCTAGACACAGAAGCGAAAATGTTTTGGTCAATATCAGACGCATCACTATTATTGCAATAGATAGAAAAGATTAGAAAGAAGAACTGAAGTGAAGAGGGGCAGAAAAAAGTTGGATAAAAAAGCTAGTTGAGACACTAAACCTAGGTTTAGGAAATCGGATGTATAGGAGCCACTATCCGCATGACCGCGACACGCAAGAAAAACCCCGCTAACACTCACCTCGAGGTCCTGTTCTAAGGAATAATAATAAGTATAAGTTTGATGAAATCTCTGGGCTAATCTCTTCATTCCTCTATATCACGTCGTTGACTGAAAATCTAGCGGTTTCGCTCAACTAGCTGCAGTGACTGCTTACAATGCGCGCCAAAAAATGCGGTCGACGGGCAAACGAAGGACACTCCAGTGCTTCACCAGAGCGTTTCTTCCAAAACACAAACTGGATAACAAGTATTGTTCATGTGGTATGTATGTTAACCGATTGGCCGCTTCCAGTGGCTGCTCGGTAATCGGTAGAACCAGTGTGGTCGGCCATACAACAGTAGTTAGTACTTAGAATATACAAAGCATATTCCAAAGCGTCAAGCGCTACGCGTTATCCAATTCAGTAGTGCCTGCGAAGCCGCGGAGTACGACCCAAGGAGAGTTGTGTCGCCCGCATACTTAGGGTTTGTCAGTCTAACAAATGGCAGAACCACCACTTCGAAAAAAACTGAGGGCAGAATCATGTATGGGTAATTAGTTTACAAATTTGACGAGAAAGTGGGATATAGGACAACCCTGGTGCATTGTGCCTGTCATGGGGCCAAGTGTTTTGAAGCGATAGGAACATTAGGCCCAGCAGTAACTCGGCCTCTGTGATCTATATGGTGCAAGCTCAACGGATAACGAGAACACAGCACGAAACATGTGTAAGAAGAGAGAATGCGGCAAATTGGTTACTCACAGCTTTCGGGACAGACACTTAAGTTCAGTTGAGCAATAAACAATCGTTGTACGTTGCAGCAGGTGTGTGTGATTTTGGAAAGGAATGGGGATAACTGGAAGTGGCGAGTACACAACATCGAGCATAGGGTATGACGCAAATTTCAACCTGGTCTCAAGACTGACTAGTGCGACTCAGTTTAACTGCCAGCGCCTTTTCTCTCATTGTCAGCTCAAAGATTCCATCGCTAGTGCTTTATGCCACACATTATTGGGTAATCGAAATGATGTGTCTCTCGGTAAGCAATCCATGGCCTTACGCAACATGTGTAAGAACCAACTATACACATTCGGCTGCACTAGTTGATGTGATGTTCAGCAGACCATTAACGCCAAAGATCTGTCTGTGTAAAACATCGTTCTGGATGCGCTGGTATCACATGACAAGAGCGAAATCCTGTAGACAAATACCTGGAGAGGTTTGAGACTATGGGAGAAAACAAGTGCCACTGCGATTTCACATACACAACATATCAGACCAAAGGAGATCCCATCCCAAGATCAAGTGTCGCATACTAATGAAAACAGTATCGGCTGTTACGAAATGTAAGCTGACTTTAACAATCATACGCCCGTCACATGGTGTATTTGCCAATATAGATATAAATCGTCAACAGGTGTCAGAGGGCCAGTAAGCGACCGGTGGTTCTGCAACCCTACTTCGTACATTGACCTTACAATACGCCGCGAGCAAAACCGTAAGACGAGATACCCCTAAAAAGTAACAACCGAGCCGTTCGCTGAAATATGAAAGTGTAAGTGTCTCGGTAACAACACGTAAGCTTTATAGGCTTAAGAAACTAGTGTTCATGTTAACTTTCAGTACTCTTCTCATCTCAAGGAAAGTGAGGCAAAACTGCTTTCTCTTCTGCTTTCTCATATTTTTACCGTCGATAGAACAAGTTAGAATGTCTTGGTTGACATCAACATTAAAACCGATGGGTTCATCCAGCAGAACACATTCATCTGCATGGAGATTACGTTCTGCTCAACGAAGATGGGAAATGTGTACACTCAAAAGAAACCTGAGCACCGATGACAACTTCACCCGCCGGTAAATGGCAACATAGTAAAAGACCGCAATATGCAATAATGTTAGCGAATGTAATGAACAGAGATGGTACTAGCCATTTGATAATATCCACGGCACACACTTCTATTGGTGGATGTCCTAAGTATCTGTGCAATGCCCTCAAAAAGTAATCACGAAAATCAAGAGAAGGATGGGAAGAAAACGCTTAATCCTGCAGTCATGGGGTAACAATGGCCAAAGAAACACGCGAAACAGAAGCATACATTTGAGACGCCAAGGTGCATCATCGAGTTTACGCGATGTGATGAGCTCATCCTAGTGCCGACAGGCACCGTTTTCTACCGATGAACGTCGGTCGTCCGTCTACCGGGTCGCTCACCTGCTTCAATGCCATGCATGTCCTTCTAATTATAAGTATACTTGAACACTATGCGTCCGTTGCAAGTAGTTGGTGACATATCAAGTGAACTTGATTATCAGCCACCAGCCTGGAAAGTCGGTAGCGACGGAAGGTGAACAACGAAGGGATAGATCAAAGTAAAACAAACAGAACGTAGTCAATTAGGTGCCAGACAAACTGTGCTATAACTACACGTACAACGAAGGTGGCGGGATAAAGCGAAGAGATGATTAAAGACTGAGTCAGAGAGTATGACATCCGTCGATACAACAAGGATTGCTATTCGAAACCGTTGAACTGTGAAATGATGTTAGTTAGGGAATCCTAGGCGCATGTGCATTAAACATAATATACTGTCATGAATACTTCGAATGGCGCATCAGTGACGCCCAACATCCGCACTAAAAATTAAACAAAAAAATATAGTGTGACAAAAAGATGGAACCACTTAAGTCGTTATGCACCACTCCTGGCCATCATAAATGCTTTCTTCCCGCAGCAGAAAAAAACGCCAAATTAGTTGTGGAGTGCAAATCTACCTTCGGATGAGCAGTATCAATCAGAATTTGACCAAAATTGCTTCTGAAAATGAAAGCATTAAGAATGGTCATAATGCTTCAGCGTCACTTGAAACACGCATATGCCGTGTGACTTCTTGTGCGGCTAGAAAATGATATTCACCATCAAACTAAAACCAGTCAATCGATCAAAACCCGTAGCAAAATACTGTGTATATAGTTCCGTTGACTTGAAATGCCACGGTAAGAGAATTTGATAACGATGGAAAAGTAACAGAGGGCCAAAACAAACCAAAAGTAAAACAGTAAGAGTTTGAGAAAGGTCCGAATCGTAGGAGGAGTGCCACTAAGGACTTCGATCACAGTAAACCGGATATTGTCTATAACCAGTGTGGTGGTCAAACCCTAGGTCACCATCAAGGAATGCGGCATGCAACGGTGCGGCATGTCGCTGGGTACCTTCCCCCGCTATTTTGCCATGCCAGTATATGGTCAAACTGTGGCTTTATCTGATCAGGTAGAGTGCTTTCGAGACCGTTGAGGCAATACCCTCAGTGGCAAGCGCATAAAAGCTCCCTCGGTACACTAAGATTTGAATATTTCAGCGCCACTAGTTGTGGATGCCCTAAGTATCTGTGCAATGCCCTCAAAAGGTAATGCCAAAAATCAAGAGAAGGACGGGAAGAAAACGATTAAGCTTGTAGTCGTGGGGTAACAATGGCCAGAAAAAGGCAAAACAGAAGCATGCATTTGAGACACCAATAGGCATCATCGAGTTTACGCGATATGATGAGCCCCCGGTACACTAACATGTGAATTTTTGAGCACACAGAATTTCGAGCAGAGATAAGACGTCAACCAATTGAGCCTAGTGGAATTATCGAACAAGTCGCTCAACTAGCAACCATCGCAATAATGGCGTATTGGCTATAAAATCTCATTAGATAAAAGCCAGTATCAATGAAGATGTACAGCAACTGTGGGATACAATAGAAAGGTAAAATAGTTTGACACAACGCGTCAACTTACCTGACCGGCGTGAGGACTGAGGAGGGAAAGTTCTTGTGCCAAAAGCTTGTATGCGCTATCCTCACTGGGTCCACCTAGGAAGCAGTCAGAATTTGGAGGCAAAAAGTAAATAGAAGTGCATAAAAACGATACGAAGGTACAATGATATGCAGTTGTGTGTCGGCATACATAAATCAAAGCAGTATCAGAAACGGGGGACAAAGAGTGGGCCATTGAGTTCCGGTAGGTTGGAACAATCATGGGAGGAAACAGGACCATGCCAGATCTCATTCGGACATATTTTAGAATTTGCCATTTGAACTGTTATAAGTTCATTGGTTGCGCAGACAGAAATGAGTAGTATACAACACTTCGTTTCGATAGAGTTGGTTTTTAATGGGATCTCCTTTTATCTCCGCTCCAGGACGTTCAGTATGTACCAACAAGACGAAGCCTAAACTAAGTACGTCGTACGAAAACTAAACTAGAAACTACGAACAAATAAGCCTAGACTTAACGCACGGTCTGGGCAGAAGAATAAAACGAATTATCCTGTAACCGTGGATCTAAAGGCAGATTAAATACAGTACATGACTTACGAATAAGGTTTGCGATCGTAGTGCAAAGTGGCAGAAACTGTACAACGTGCGGCGGCTCGTGTATTTGGGCAGTGTCACAGTAACATAATTATATGAATGACCTTGAAACGTCAAGGATATGTCAGTGATCGAGTGAAAGGAATACATATACGATATGGTAACCGCTTGTAGGACACAGTAAAGCAATGTAAATGAGTAGAATAATTGGAGAATAGAGATACTGTGTCCTCATGTAAGCAATTCAGGTTGGGGATACATCAAAATTCCTTTTGGACTTTATACAATAGATGCCATCAACCGGTGAAATTGTTTAGCAGTCAAATAAGGCTTATCACCACCGAGTACAGTAATTTGAAAGAGCCGGAAAGTAAACATATTGTGAGTGACCCGAAGAAAGCGTACTGGTGAGATAATACCAGCAAAAATTGTATAGAAATGAGGCAATGTAGGTGGACGACACGATAGCCTGGTATCTATGAGATGCAACAGGCTGCTTCAGGGTGAGGGACCAAAGTGGACTGAAAATAGTACCAATTGAAACAAGCAGCTTTAGAGAGTGCTGCCAATATACCCATCTTAAAGCCTGGACCCATTTGCATACGAGAAACGACGAGTAAGTCTGGCCAAAGGTGGTCCCTGTTTCAATATGCCTGTCATTCCTAAAAATTGCGAGGTATAACTGCAGAGCTTGAACGTCTCACAACCATCTTTAAAGGTTGTAGAAAAAGTTATCGTACTGATCATTCGATCTGCGGACCAGATCGATTCAGTCGGTTCATATTCTTGTTAAAAAGAACAATGACGACTGGGGGGCGACAGCGATTCTGCTTCGCACCAAACACTATCGATAGTTAACCGTGAATGGTAAGAAATTTTTGGAAACAATAGGTTATCAAGGACGGCTACTTCGTTCATGGTGAACAGGCCAGCTGTTATACTGCAACGAAGATCAAACGATGATACAGTGAGGGGGCGTGAAGAAAATGGCCGGGAGACTTGCTCGTGTCAGAGTGCACCGCGTGCATAGACGGAACATGGGATTCACCAAACAAGCGCAAAAAAGCGTGATGAAAAAGAACAAGGCGTTCCTTCATTTAGGTCAATGTGATCAAAGCGCTGATATCACTTTTGTCAAACGCTTACGATATGCATCGAGGAGATAAAGGAGATAGAAAATACCTGATAGTGTAACCCGTGTGACTAGAAAAAATACCCAGTGTTGGCCTCAAAACGAAGTGACTGTAACGCCGCAAAAAACCAAGATGTGCACACGACCTGCCAAGAGCTCAACCGCAAAAACATGTGATATCAACAGTATAACTTCGAACGGTACACTGCCTGACACGGAATGAGCAGAGTAGCAGGGAGTTTGTGGCAAAACGTACAGTGCCACAGATGTCAATGACTGAGCATGAGAATTGAGTGGGCGTGGTCACATTGAGAGACTGCCGAGCTATAACCACTGGTAAGATATTAACCGCAGAACATAGGAGTGCAGTTCACAACTTCGCACAATCCACATCGATGAGTTCGAGTGAAGTCACAGCATCACTCCACGCATCGCTGTTACAAACCCGTATAGTACCTCGGTTTCCAAAATGCTCTGTACTCATACTGGGAAAACGCATAGTGCTGCCCTTTGAGGTAGAATAAAATGACCTAGTATATTGTGAAAAGTATGCGCTAGATGACCCGTTACAGTCATAACTACTAAACGAAAATAATAAGGTATCTCCGCTGTAGTTTACATTAATGTTTACGGCATTTAATTTTAGCATATACAATCGCAGAGACCAGATCTGTAAACTAAGTGAGCACAAAGAAGGCAATCTACCCAGTAGTAAGATGCACCATTTCCGGAAAGAAAACTGGCCAGTTAATGATGGACATGATTATGAAACTGAACGAACTGCGAATATTTATCATACAAGATCACATACAATTTAGACGGGAATGCTCTCAGATTGGGGTCAAAGCGCATATTGCAGTAACAGTCCAACGGTCCACTTACCCCCTTTGCCACCGAGTGGAATCGGTGTAGTGGTCACCGGGAACGACCGCTGAGAATTATCTTCCATTTTGGAATGACCATTTGAATGCTGTCAGTGAATTGAAATGGAGACGAGAGACGCAGAAAATTACTTGTTCACGCGAGATATTTTATGAGAAATAATGTGCACACAATGCGAGAAGCCGCAAACAAGAACAAGTAATGTAGCCAAATGGAAGGGGAATGGAACAAGCACGTAAAGGTTAACTTTCCTCTGCACCATTCGCTACGAATGCAGGCGCAATTAAACATTACTCAGGTGAAAAAGTCGGCGCAAATCTTGATCCAGTTTTGGTAGAAGTAATTTGGATGGATACCCCCCCCCCATCTTCCACCAGATGCCAAACGTTTAACGAACATACAAAGCAGACTAATTGTGCGTATTACAGGCACATTATCTTGAGATCTGTTACAGATAATAAATCTGGTCAGAATAGGAGCAATAAATTTCAAACATAGTTAAACCGGTGTGTTTGATGTAGATGAACCAGATGCTAGCAATTAAACGGTTCGATATGGCCAAAGATGAACAGGTTTAGTGGAAACTCGAAGATGTGTTTGTGAGAAAAAAACTTTAGCTATACGCGATTGTGGAGTCCGGTATGCGTTAGGGTCATGATACTAATGCAGCGAATTTCGCGTGCAGGATATTGAACACTCAGGTGAGACGCAAAAGCGGTACATGTGGCACGGGCCATATGTACTGCGGTGGCGCTTTTTTGGCCAGAATACTAAAACATGCCTTCAATAAGTGAATGAGAATGTAGATGAAAGGAACTAAACTCATACCGGGTGTGCAAAGGGTTGAGTAAAAATAAAGATATTAAAAATGGGCACGTTTGTATATTTCGCAACAAGCGGTGTGTGATCCACATGCGAGAGCGGTCATTAGCACACAGAGATAATATAGTTTCCATGTCTGTACATATCATGAGACATTTTTAGGCCAAAAATGTTCTCAGCCTCCCCTGTCCAATGAAATGAAGGTATCATTAGTTTTGTAGATAACTGACCACAGCGCTTACAACTTGTTCGCACAGCACAATCGTTTGTGCGACTGATTTCCAAATTTACCGGAGAGAAATTCAAATGTCTTGAACACATTCGGTCTAGTTCGGAATGTAGTCCGGTTTACATACGCTCAGACCTGTAAGCGTTAGTTTGATCAGTAGATTGGTGTATCATACCAAGAAGAAGGTTGATCGGATTTTATAAGTGGTAAATTGTGCGTAACCCCGAGTAGTTTTGACACCGGTTATCCGCAATTAAAGGGCAGCGCTGCTAGTGTAGACACTTTTATTTATGACGTTGAAGAGAAGAAAGCGATTGTTCTGCAGCCGTCACATTCAGACGGGATCCATTAGGAGATGAGGACATAGAGTATGGTAACCCACGATTGAGGACTACCCATGACCAGTTCAGTTAATGGTCTTTCGACGTTATTCAAAGCTATTCTGCTTTTCTCTCTTAGTTGGCACTTAATGGTGGTACTATGTTTTTGAATAGAACAAAACATTTTCAAGTAGAGAGAAGTCGTGTTGATTCAGAAAGGATAGTTATTTAGTTGTTGCGGTGTGGTAAGAAACATGTTGAAAGAAACTGAAGGGTTTGAAATGACTAAATCCCAAATTCCGAACTGAAACCGAGGTTTGGACCATGGTAGCGGCAGGAGTGAGGAAGCGTTTCGGGATGCGGGTACCTGTGATTTGATTGCAGAGAATTCCATTGACCAATCTTCACTAGATGCATTTAGTAAGGATGATTCTTCATGTATTTCCCCCGAGACATAGTTGCAATTGCTCTGGTGGAAATGAGCAGACAAATTTGACCTCATCTGCAAACATAAATCAGCCACGGTGTTCTAGGGGGTCACATGTTATTTGCGTTGAAAAGGAAAAGCGGTGGTCCAATTAGACGTCCCGGGAAGATGCCGCTAGTTATATTAGTTTGGTGTAAAGTGATGCCGGCTTATTCCGACTATATGGATTAGATCAATTAGGTTCAGACGAACCCAGGTAGTAAAACGCCACGGAAACAACAACATTCTAATACAGCCAAAAATGGCTTGCATGGCATGGTGAGAATAATGATGATCGCCACTCCGCCGCCAATGTTTGCGTAGCTCATATGAAACACAGGAGGGCCCAGAAAGAAACTGTTGTGTGGTTGAACAGATTCAGGTGTATAAAAAGTTGAATAACACTGGTCTTGGCTATATTTTCTAAAGCTTTTAAGGTAGCAAAAGTATGATTTACCGGAAGAAATCATGACATTTTGTTTCGCGGGTCATCTTTGTGTTTGGTACTTGAACAGATTTTTTAGTGACGTTGGGAACGGCCGGTAGCTAGTGGCAGTGTGAAGATATTTAGCGAAATAGGGGAATATTTTCACCGCTGTCTGATGACAAATGAGGATGCTATTTGGGCATAAATGACGTGACGGTTCTAGGGGATGAGATGACGTCCTGGGTTTCTTCTAATAACATGGGGATATTAAACATCAACTCGCTCGTTTTCTTAGGAATGGGGATGAGACAAGTGTGGCAACATCAAATGAGGGAAAGTTGAAATTTATTGCCTCATATATACAGGAAATAGTGCGCCTTAATAAGCCATTGTCCAGCGTCGGTTCTTAGATTCTTTGGCAATGTCTACGGTTCCTCAAGATGAGTAGCTGCATCAATGGCTGTGCTCTTCGAGGAGAGTGAATAATACAGAAGTACAACTTGGGCGGATCTTTCACTAAATGTGCACCTTTTGGACTACTGAGATTCTCAAGGCATACTCTTAGTGGATACTGGAAAAGAAAGGTGTGTGGCTAATCTTATGATAAACGCCTCCTGGTCCTGTGATCCCTGCATTATTATTCGCACTCTGTCTTATTGCTCGATGCAAGTACTTACGAAGATGTTGGCCGAAAATATGCATTTAGATGGTGTATAGTTGCAGATTCGCCGGTGGCTTATTGGAGTCACGTGAAGTAGAATCGCATTCACAGACTCGACCATGTAACCTGCGTGTCTGCAAATTAACCGCCCCGACGGGGTTTATATGGTAATACTTTGCCCAGTAGGGTGCCGCTTTGTGGTACACGGTTGAGGAATAGTGCAATAGCATAGCTGGTCGTAGTGATGAGTCGGACTAGTAGGTCGCACTTTCCTGAATGCACTTTCCAGACGGATACCCTATCGTTGCATTCGTTCCTTCATTTCTGACCATTGACTATTCCGGCAGTGATTCTGACTCCTATCTGAAATGTCGGCTAGTAGTCTAGAGGTAACGAGCATGCCTTGTAATCTTGCGGAGCGGGTTGGAATCCACATACGGGGTGGGGGTCTTCGCAGGTATACTCAGCCCGCATGTGAGTGGTGGTGGTCGCATGGAAGCGAAGCGCCGTTACGGCGCCCAGCTGACACATTATTTTCCTTGAAATGATGTTATTGTATTTTATTGGTGGCGTGTACCAGGTCAATTGAATTCGCCGCAACGCGGTGCAAGTATCGAAGTTGACAAATCGAACTGGACTGAACGGGTGTTGGGAAAAGATGATGCGGCTCCATCCAGACTGATATCAGCTAAGTATACATGAAAGAACCAACGCGTCGGTAACTGAGGCGACTAGTTTATGCAAGCAATAAACACGAATGGACGACAGCCGGTCATTGTGGTGCATATGAGGCCATGTCCACCTCAGCCGAATCAATCTATTGAGTCAGCAACATGGTCACGAAGAGCCTACAAAGATGAGTCTGGTGAACGGTGGGTAGATACCTGTGGGGTTAAAAGTGATTGTTTCCAGCTTTGTTTACTAGTCCATACGAATAGTAAAGCTGGTGTGACATATGACGCGCCATCGTTGGTGATATTCCAGGTGCGGCTCCATTTGATGTGGATAGTGCCAAGGAGTCTGCCCGACTAACACGACCACCGAGATCATATAATCTAGAAGACAACCAAAGACGAATGAGGGGAGGGAAACACAGTTCTTGTGGGAATGTTGCACATTCAACTAGTGGACTCCTGGTGTGATTGACCATGCCACCGCCTTCTGCAAGTCTGGCGTAACCGTTTGCAATCCTCTCATGGGCGAGAAACTAGTGGAAGCCAACACCGAACGAGTTAGATTTTCAGGCGTATTCTCTCGCGGCACATGTTAACGCCGACATTACCTGTGTGACATCATATGCATTTGGATACATTGGCACAGAGCGCTCCACAATCAGATAGGTGCAACACACCATTAAAGTGCGAAGTACAGTTGTAGGACTGGGCTGACATGTTCCAGGCTCTAGCCATCACCGAGCAGCCACTGGGAGCAGTCAATCAGTTCCATGCATTTGTAGCACCTCTGATGATAACATAAACGTGGATATAAAGGTACGTATCACCAATTCTGTGTGGATTTAAAAAGTCTAAAGCAGCTGTGGAGACAATCATCAATTAAAGAGCAGTGTGCACATTGCTGCGATAAGGTCGTTGTTCATACATCGATTTCAAACATAGACAACAATCATCGTTGTTCACTGGAGATGGTGAGGACACCGGATGAGCAATAGTGAAGTCCGCCAGTAGATATTTGCAAAGAGACACCCTGGTACCCAATTAGAGTGACTGTTACGCTCGAATCGTTTACATTGACTATGTCTCATGTCGTATACCCAGTGATCAGCCACTTCAGCGCACAATGTTTGCCGTCATTGCGCCCAGCTGAGTGAAACCGCGAGGTGACCACTCATTGCTGTGATAGGAAGTTATAAAAAGATTGGCTAGAATTTGGCCAAGATGTATATGCACCTTGGTGGACGCAGGCTTCGAGAGGAACTATATTGGCGATTGGGGACCTTGTTTTGATTTGGTGTACGCGCGAATTCACAGGAACTAGCGCAATCGGTTTCTTTCTTCTAGCCGTCCATAGTCCGATTTGAGTAGTCTTACTCTTACAACGTTTACATGATAAATACTTCACTTTGCTTGTCATTATTAATTGCGATTATCCAGGTGATGCACGGAAATTGGATCCACTGCCGTTCGGTGGGCAGATCATAGTTGTTCCAGTTAAACTCAACTGGACGGTATCATGACGTTAGAATGCTGCTGCTAGAATTCGGCAACTCATTACGATATAATTCTTGTTCAAATATGAAACGTATGGAAAAGGAGGAGTGGGGATGAAAAGCGAAGCAAGGGCGTCATAATGGTTTAATGACATCCAACATGAAGGTTCCATGGAAGACGTCTGTGACAGTGAAGTGGCAATCCAATTTTTATTAGATTACCTACTTGATGTCTTGGGCTGTTAATACTGCCAGGCTCAGACTGTGAACATCATTGGTTTGGAGTAAGACCTGCCGACCTGGTATCCCCGTGCTGAACGTGTCAGCCAACGGTCAAACGCAGGTAAGCCTAACTTTGGCGAGTCAAAACAAGAGATGCCGATCGTGGAGTATGATATTATGGGTGAGTGATAAAAACTGATTGAGCTTTCGTCGGACAGGGTTCAAGTAGTTAAAGTGATACGACCATATAGCAAAGTAATCCATGACCGCAGAAGTGGGCGTATCGTAATTCAAACATAATGGGAATTACTGAGAACACCTGTAGCTCCAAAAGCGGCTGATGAAGCTGGATTGTTGCCCGGCTAGGGAGCTATTTGCAGACGTTTCGTTATCAGACTAAATAACGTCAGTAGAGCAACACAGACCTCTCTGGAAGTTGTATTAAGTATGCCGGCTAGTTCAGTGTTTTAACGCCTACAAATATACTGCCTAGATCGGAAGACAATCCAACATTCTCACATGATGAAAAACCCAATGGAGGTTTAATAACATATCATAATGAGCGCCCACCTTGCTGCGGATAGAGTCAGGAGGAATATTTTGCACGTGATGTGATGCAATCAAACGAGAATCACGTCCAGTAGATGGAGATCCACTATCACTAAGAGGATTAGGTGAAGTGGGCAATGCAACTGCGTGGACATCTGACTCCGGAGTGGAGGCTTCTGCGGTTGCTGTCGCTGCTGCTAGTTCAGAGATGGCGCGATTAGGCGATGAACAGATTGTATAACAGCGTAGAGCATGATCGACAGACAAAGTGATCAGCTCCACAAGCGACCCACCTGAGATGACAAAACAGAAAGAGTATGATAAAAAGCCGGAAAATCTTGGTAGTATCATATAGATCTGCAGCAGGAAACTCAAAACAACCGCCATGAAATTCGTAATAATGACGAAGGAAAAGCAAACAAACCATCGTATAACAGTATGTCACGCATTATGTCTTAAAGAATTAGTACGTGCTAAAGGTAGGATTAGCTTTATGCGAAACTGTTCTGTGCGCACAAATAGGGAAATCCAAATCTCAGTGCAGGAATACTAAAGGGAAAAATGACGGGAAATTTGCGTCGAAAGTCAGGAGATATATGGTATTAAATGTGTTAAAAGGCAGGCATGATGCAAGTTAGAGTCACGTTTGGCAAAGTACAAGCGTTGTAAATAGGTAAGGGATACTCTCGTGAGTGTGAGGTGTGAATATGACACATGTAGCACGTACAAAGGAGAATATCTTTGCGCATACATTGTAACCGTCAGCGAATTGTAAATGTAGAAAGATGTGCAGCTGTGCCGTTGAAATGATAGAAAAGGCTCCTAGAGATTAAACAAATTTTCACAACGCACTTTCTAACACAAACAAAAGCGATGGTCTAGGTCCATAGGAGAGCGAGAAGCAGCACCCGAAAAAATGAGGCAAGTCAGAAAAGCAGGCTCTTATATGCAAAGACTATGGAATATTCCACTGGAAAACGCGTCTTGGTAAGTAAAGGGAGAAGTGATGCAACAACAAAAAATTGCGGATCACATTCTAAGGACCATCCAAAGACGGTCACATTGCAAACGTTATGGAAAAACACTGCCTTCCGACTGGCAAATCCATGAAAGGATGGTTTATAAAATGGTGGACATGATAGCAGCTTGAGCATAGGAGAAAAAGGAACGCATTCAGTCAGAATAGTACTCTGGGATAACAAGCAAGAAAATGGGAAGAGACAAATGATGCAGCTGAATCAGAGCTGCTGGGTCCACTCTCGGTGATTGACAAATGGCTGGGGCATGACCGGAGGTCCATTAAATGAAGGGCGAAATAGCTGCGAAAATCCAGTTGTCAATTTCGAACACACAAGTAGACGTTCTCGCGGTCAAATGAAGAACCAGTGCACCAGGCAAACCCAAACCCCAAGGACAAGATGTCCGTCTGCATCAAATTCACGTGCAGGTAATCGTTCTGCTGTTTCGGTGAAGCAGGGAGCATCACTAGTATAGTATCATGGATCAACTATCTCGTGGGCAGAGGCCACTCCATTAAGTCGATTGAGCTATTTAAAGATATCCCTGATGTGCCTAATAGTCGACCAAAGTACATATGCAGGCGGCTATTAGAGGTCATTGAGACTCCGATAAAATGAATCCTGACCCCCAGCCTGCACAATGATGAACAGTCTACCCCCATGACTGAAATGGTGGTTGTCATCCGTGTACATTTTAAACTGAGCACAGCTTACCTACACGTAAGGTGCGTCCACTCATTCTAACTCCCAAATAAAGGTACAAGCCTGATGAGGAATTATCGAAAGCATGCATAATAATAATAATAATAATAGCACGTACATTTCTCATGATTCGAGTAACAGTCCCGTAGCGGCACAGGTCAATGTGTATAATAGTAACCATGCCCTTGCATTGGTGATACGCGTATGTGCAATATTGAGGCAGGATATTCATATTAAAGCGTTATTTGATGGTGGAATAGAAAGGCAAAGTTTGGAAATGTTCGCTTACACAAACCTTTGACTCTTCAATGAGACCTTTTACAAATTGCCGATTGATCAAAATTGGCATGCAAGTAACGGGTGCGGAACAACTTCATGAGAAATATCACGTGGCGCCAGTCGACTCTTGGCTACACTAAGTTCTCAGTCTTGTACGGCGACTGTCTGATTATAATCACTTTATTACGGGTTACAATAATGTCTGCTTCGATCAGTGTTATCCTGTCGAAACGAACTACTCATGAGCAGAGATTTTCGGTTAGCTTGCAAAACTATTTACTCGGAAATGTTCCCAATCCAAAGGAAACTTGTGCTAGTCAGTCCTGGGCACAAAGGCAGACAACAGAAACTACCGCCCTATTAGTCACACGCCCACTATTGAGAGAGTAATGGACCGAGTAGTCAAAGAGAAAACAGTAAAGCATTCGCTCTCACAAAACCTGATTAACCATACTTAGTATAGCTTTCTACAAAAACGATCCTGTCAAAAATATCAGCTGCAATTCCTGAGTTGTTTAACGAACTATGTGGATATTCCCTATGCATCTATCATCGACATACAAAAAGCATTCGATAGAGTGCCGCATGGCTACCTGCTAGGGAAAATGTCACAACTTGACATCATAAACCCCTTGTGCTCTTGGTTTGGATCATATCTTACTGATCGCACTCAACAAGTTCAAATAGGTATTCATAGGTCATCATCGCTGCCTGTTACTATGGTGGTGTGATCCAAGGGAGTGTTCTTGGACCACTGCTACTTTTGATGTACACTAATGACATCACAGAAACTATTAAAAACAGTACAGCCTAGCTTTTTGCCTATGATATTAAGGTACTGTACACTGTATTCCTAGAAATCTGGAACACACTTCTGACAAGATATGGACTGATTTATTAGCTTTCGAAACATGGTGTAAGAATTGGCAAATATCATTCACTGCAGATAAATGCTGGGGTAATTGGCGTATCGATGCAAAATAGATATGGACACCCTATACCTATGTGAAAAGTCAATTCTATTCCGCAACACAATAAGAGATTTTAGGTATTCATTATTTAAGTACCCTCAATTTCGGGAAGCAGATCAAATACATAGCAGCCAAAACCCGCCAAACAGCGCGATTAATCTTCAGATCACTTGTTGCATGATCCCAAGCTGCATATGTTCAAGATCTGCGTGCATCCTCTTTTGGAATACTGTTCGATGATATTTACTAGTTGTAGGAAACGTGATCGTCTATGCTTGGTAAGTGTGCAGTCCTATTTACCGAATCTCCAACGCCAATCTATTCAGAGTGCTGTATACAGCTTAGATCAGAGCCTTTGTGGCTACAGTGATTTAAACTGGGCCTGGAGTTTCTGTACGATTTAGTGCACAAACATGTATTTGCCACGCACAATAGTATACACTTCATTCAGAATGAAAGATATGACAATAGGAATAAGAAAATTCGCTTTGCACAAGCAGAACTAAAACAAGCATACGTAAGAAGCTTTGCCCGACAAAGTATTCGGATATATGGAACAGGATAGCTACTTAATTACGACTCTGTGGATATTAAAAAATAGCTTGGAAAAATGCTGGGCAAGCACCTCACCGTGTTGTAAACTAAATGATGAAACTGGATTGAAGAAGGGAAACAACATATAAAGAAGAAGTTGGATGCACAGTGACAACTGCATGTGAATGTGCGTAAACTATCTGAATGATATTCTCTTTGTTTCACTAAATTATTGAGTTTTTTTCAATTCGAACATTACGTTATCTCGCTTCCCGCAATGTTAACTTGATAGTTGCTTTCTCTCCTTACATTTGCTGCGCACCGTTAACAGCTATCTCTTCTTTCCCGGAGAAAACAACTCGACTACCGTGGTAATTCATGATTCACTGCGAAGTCCATTTTTCCATATCAAGTACTCTACAATCCGATTGCATGGATTCGTTGGACCCATCTCAAAATCAATTACAGAGCTGCTTTTTTATTTTTCTATGTAACCCCTATATATAGCTGAAGCGGAATCTCGAATATGTACCACAGACTTATCAATATCTGTATTCCGCCACATTCCGTACTTCTCTTTTCCATTGTTGGCCACGACTGGGCCGGTCTCCTGAGGTGACGGAATGAAACTTCTGAATGATTTAATACACCCATTTGTGACGAATTGTCACACCTACTAGCGGGAAAAATACGCGCACCCAACGCAAGATGGCACAGACTCGGTGAGTAAAATAAGTGTCAGACACTAGAGAGAAAGAAAATGAAACGGGCTGAATGGCTTGAAAGCGTAAAAAAGAAAAAAAACAGAGGGCTTATTTATCACTGAGAGCATATTACTCACTATACCTAATAACGGCCATGAAAATGACCTGATACGGTGTTGACTCATTTGCTATATTGCCACATCGGCGCAAAGTTAAAGGTGGCGTGCAAGTACGGAAGAAAGCTTTCGACGGACTACTCCGCATGGAAGCAGGTACTCAAAAGGCGGTTCCGTGGATAGCCGTGTAACTTCCCTTGAACTTTTCACATTAAGCACATTCATCCTACTTTCAAACTTTCCTTCTTTATATCATTTTTACCGATGGAACTAATCGAAAATCAACCTTGGAACTTCTTTGGATAATTTGACATAACATCTGCCCTTGGAGAAAACCACGAAGTTGGACTGTAACTAGCCCAGTCGATATATATATATATATATATATATATATATATATATATATATATATATATATATAGATGCGAGCGGGTTAGTTCAGAAATCCCAGTTCCAGCGAAGTGCTCGGCGGCAGTGTCTCAGGAGGTGGTGGGTTTTCGCATGATAAGCGCTCTCCCTAGAAGAAGCCACAGGTGTTCGTTTAATAACATTGCCATATGGCAGATGTGACTCGTCACTAAACAATGTCACTGCCTTTTGCATCATTTCGGTGGAGCACTGAACTCCAGCAATTGTGTGCTTACATCATAGGAAGGATCGGGGGCCAGCTTGGTGATTCACCAAACAAAAGGTGTATGACCTGAGTAATCAGTCACCGACTCCCAATGGACGCAATTCCCTGAATTCGTCCCGATGTCTTACGGGTAGGCTATATAGCCAAAAACTCGAAGTGGTGTACACTAAGACAAGTCCCTACTTCGGCTTGGGTAACCGGGTAGTGTAACGTCCATTTACAAAACCATAGATCGTTCATTTGCTATACCACGGGCAACTACTTTGGCTTGGGTTACTCACACCCCTTCTTTACACGCCATTTCTCCATTTCTTATCAATCGCTGTTGTCTGTTACCAGCCGATTCCTGTTCCCATGATTCTAATCCCGATGGTTTCGACAACGCCCAAAGAACCCAACCAGCGGCCCTCCATCGGCCTCGAACCTCGTTCCGTCTAGTGGGCTTCAATGCACATACTCTCATGCAGATCGGGCTGCAGGCTGATCTCGTGCGTACGTTGGAATCTCTCACAGCCGATATTTGCTGTCATTCCGAAAACCGATACAAGATGTTAGTACTGTGATTGAGTTGAAATACACTAATGACCATGGAGCCTTATTTCAGTTATGTCTATCAGGTGATACGGAAACAGCCGTAGTAGGTTTGGCAGGCGTTCATATGACTCTAAGTGGCTAAGCCGAGGCTGCACTGCAGGACTGGTTCACGGTTAACAACCAACTGCGTGCAGTTAGATCTCGAGGACCATGCAAGATCGATAGATGTCGCGAGGCAAGACGTAACATAATTGTGATCTCCGCGTACGCACCAACATACTTTAATTGTGACACGGTATATGACGAGTTTTATCGCGCATTTCAACAAGTCTTGAGTAGAGCTTGAAAATCCGGTATCTTTGGTGGGGATTTCAACGCAGGCGCCGGTCGTCTATTAATACACTCCCGTGAGAAACAGGTTGCTTTGCACCACGATCAAGGGTGTGTGGATCACAAGTTTACGCTCCGCTAACACTTCGAGTAGCGCCACATTTATCGCCCGTCTACCATTGTTGCCTTTTTGAACATCCGAGCTGCGTTCGACCCAGTCGGACAGCCTGCTTTATAACCTTGTCTGCAAAGAAATCGGGTACCCGAAGAGTATAAATCCATACTCCGAGCTTTAAACAACAATGTCTCTGGCAGTGTGAGGGTTTACGGTAAGCTATCCTCACCTTTCGCTTTCACTAGCGGCGTGCGACAGGGACGCCCATGTCCCAATTTCTCTCCAATTTTGAGATTAAGGCTGTCCTATTCAGTGATCTCGAAGGTTTCAAGGGCTTTGTCGAGACTGACTTGGGCTATGCAGATGATATTGCATTGCTCGGTGACGATCCATAGATCATGTACCACTTGGCGATTGAAGCCACTAAGAATGGCATGACTTTGCCCCACCGAAATGTAAACCACTACTTTAGGATCGGCATCCACTTGTCCCCGTACTGATTTTTGCAGGCATATAGCTTGAACATTTACATAGCTTCATCTACCTTGGGAACAGCGTCTCTTCTGATGGTACCACGGAAATAGAGGTTTATCGACGTATTGCCAAAACCCGACTAGTTTTCGCTGTTCTGAGACATCCATAGCGTTGTCGTAACGTTTCATCCTGAGTGTAGGGCAGCATCTATACGACCTGTGTTTGCATGCTGCTGTTGCACGGATGCAAGTTCTGGCCGATCCGTGTGAATGGTTTGCGTCGGATTTCGGCATTTGACAATGGTTGTCTGCGGAGGGTAACTCATGTGTAGTAAGAATACCACACCTGCAACGACGATATTAGAAGTCGTGTCCTGAGTAATGCGGGCCTCCCTCTCGCCAATCTAATATCGCTGCACCAACTTGTGGTGGTTAGGTCACGTCTTACGTATGCCGTGCGAGCGTTTACCACAGCGCACTCTATTCGCTCGCGCAGAGCCGCAATGGAGGAAACTGGGCGGTGGTCATCTTACCACATGGCGACAAAACGTCAAGGCGCTGACTTCCAGTCAAGCTGTTGTCGGTCAGGTACGTCTTCCCGGCTAGGAAGTCAGAGATGAATAACACAGTTAGTTGGAGATTATTGAAAACATAGCGCGTCATCACAGATAATGGGAGGTTTGCATCAGTTTATAAATTGATTCTACTGATCAACGTAGAAACGGCGTATCAGAAGCACATAAAGTATTCTATCGATTTTCCGTTTTGGTCTCTTTGTATTTATTATGCATATTCATTCCATGGTTTCTGATGGACCGATGTCTGTTGCATGAATCGTTGCTAATGTAACTGGCGACATCCGGCCCGGAGTTGCCTGTCACTTCGGCCTCCATAAAACAGCCACAGGACGCCTGCACCTACCGAGGAACCATGGGTAGCTTGCGTTGCACCACCCATAGCTCCATCCACACACTCCATATCCAGTGTAAACCCGAAGGAATAGGACCAAGACGTATGTGGATGGAAGCTACATTTCATCAACGGAGTCGGCCCATACCGCTTCAACATGCACAGATGCAGCATTCCCGTATATATATGTAGAGAATCATGCGTATCAGACGTACAAAAGGCGGTGGCTGGGCCGTAGTTCGCTCCACACTAGATGAAATCACACACTGAGCATATCACGGCCACGAGGACCGTGTACCCCGTCCCCTCCAGCAACGAGTTAAGGTCTCCTGGGGCCAGTAATCGTGGTGGAAAGTGTTAGGCAGGTAGGCATCTTGACAATATGCACATAAAATGAAGCCACATCGGGGATATCAAACAACCAACATAGAATTTGAAGGAAAACAAACACGCGAAATTGACACCGAATATGCAGCAGAATAACAGAACCGGACAAATCAAGTAAAGTTGAATGACTTCTATCCAGAGTAAAAAGATGTAGTTTAAGTGTAAGTTTGTCTAGCCAAACTGCGGTGAAGAAGCATCATGAATGAATGGTATATATATATATATATATATATATATATATATATATATATATATATATATATATATATATATATGACAGTAATCTCAGTGGTAACCAACAGCCGGAGAGCCGCTCAGATAACAGAGAGACATTTTACAACGTGAAGGCAAGCGTTTGTTTTATTCGAGCATTTACTTCAGGCATTCGAGGGGACTTTCGCTACTTAGCGCTTCCCTTTCACAAACGCAAGCATGATCTCAAATCGACCATATTGCAACCAGTTTCAGATGGCGGCGTAGTGTACGGGATTGCAGATCATCCTGGTCCACATTGCCTGATTTAGACCATGCTTTTGTCTAGGCGAACAACTTTATGAGTTTTAGGTAGTCCCTGAATACGAAGCGTAGCAAGCTGGATACAAATAAACTATCTTATCTCTTGGTTCTGCAGGTACCAGTCTTCCTTGACCGATGCAGCCAGCTGCGACCCACCGAAATAGATTGATCAACACTAAACGTACATGCAGAAGACCATGATCTCTTCCGAACAATCAATCTGCAGTCTTACTCAGTGCGATATGAAGGACTGGATCTCTACGCGCTCCCCGTATCTTTTGGATCGCCGCAGAAATATTCCAGCGAAAACTAATCGTAATGAAATGGGTGGTTCTGTCGGCTGGAGACTCAAATAAATCCTACGCAGTGATCACGAAGCCTGATGGTCTTGGCGTGTTTCGTAAATGCAGGCCACTGTCTTCTCTGGCAATACTCGCAAGCTCTTCCAGATCATTCAATTCCCTGGCACAGGAAGCCTGGTGCCAGTGAGACTATGTACGAAGCGAATGGCTCGCCGATCATTAACCTACAGATATGCTTGGATCGATGTGCCGATTATTTTCATTCCCTGTTCCATTGACCTCCACCATCTACTTCTATGTTCTGCGAACCCAGCTGCCTGGCTTGGGTCGTCACACTTTATTCACCCGCGAAGCGGAAGTTTGTGTTGCGAATCGACACTTGAAACGATTCAAGTTTGCCGGCTCAGAAGGACTTACTCCGGGGTCGTTAAAGGATGGCGGCGCAGTAATCGTTATCCAGTTAATCACATTGTTCGTCAAAATCTGACATGAAAAAATATGCCTTCATTCTGGGGTGAGTAAGCTATTGTCCGTATTTTAAGAAGGGTGTTCGCACTTTATGAACCAATTGCTGTGGGAATAGCTACATTTCGGTTGCCTCCAAGCTGATAGCATCCACTCTGTTTCTTAGAATATCCATGTTGTGAATTACATGATGGCTGGCCACCGTCCCCCATGCCTCAGTGACAGGCCGCTGGTGTAAGCAGCTAGCTGTCATGGGTTTGATCCCCTGCAGGGAACCAAATAAATGCACACCACTGACGAGCTCTAATAGAGTGAAACGATTGTTTGGTGATTTTTCGGATTGTTAATTGACCTGTACGGCTTGCAGTCTAATTGCCACGATCCAAATAAATATTACCACATTCGTCTACTCATAAGTAGTCAGTTTGTTGGCCAATAGGTTTCGTGAACCCACAGAGGGTCAGGGTTCAGTTGCAACACCACACTTTGGATACGCAAACTAGAAATAATATGCTGCGGCTCATAAAAAACGCCAGAAGCAGCATAATCACTAAAGTAATTTATCCAGCAGTTTTTAAATGACTGCATTTCGAATTAAAAACAGGATACATGAGGGACAAGTGGCGTACCATAGGCCCGTGTACGAACATATATGCTTTTGTACGTCTGCCTGGTAGAGGAGTTCGATAGAGATTCGGACAAGGCCATAAGAAGAATGTGATCACCATCACTGGAAATTTCGGATGCAAATTTGTTACATGAGTTGACGTGCTTGGATAAAATGATGCTAACAGGTCCCGGTCTTGAAATGCCACCACATGGTTAGAGAAGAGACACCACCAGTACTTTAGGTATGCAGTACGAACGCTTTGCTGCCACGCAAGCACCGACAGCCACGCGTGAGCTAAGGATACTGTGAGGGCCGTCAGGCCCCTTAAGCGGGCTCGAACCCGCGCCATGGGATTCCAAGGCAGGCTTGTGATCCTTCAGGCCACGAGCCGAAGGATGTCTCTCCGAGCTGGCAATTACTACGGTGTCATTACTAACGGGGTCAAAGAAGACCACTGGATGGCAGTTGGTTCAACAGGGCAACACGTACGCAGTGATAAAATGTAGGATCAGATAATGTAATGCGGAGGATGCGCTAAGATGAGTAACACAGAACGAGGGTCTCTCGGTTTTAGCGTTTTCGAGAAGGGAATGTAAGACCACTGTTCAGCATCGCTACAAGGTAATTCACTCACGTGAAAGTGTTCACACCTTCGCCATGGGGGCAAAGTTGTGGGCATTACGTGAGGAGTTGCTGGTAGCGGTCGTTTTTAAACAGTGAAAACACATTTTTTCATGTGGAAGTGTTCAACGATGAGCAGCGGGCTTTGGAACAAGCTGTGAGGCCGTCCAGAAGTACTTGTAACCTACCCGTTGACTCTATGGTTGGAAGATGGTCAGCTAAGATTACGGCAACTGCATACATCAGCAGATTAGCTTCTTCATAGACGGTAATTAAGAGTATATAATTGGTAAATGGCTAGAAGGGTACGGTTTCTCGAGCGCAAACTAGCAGAGCACGTGAATCGCTTTCAAACAACCGGCTGCCTCCAAAACCAGAAAGAGCTGATTCCATGGACAACCCGGCTGATGTTTACCGCACTAGAAAGATATCGATCAACAGACCAGTGTTGATTTAAAATCGGTACCCATGATCGAACGCGTATCCGGCTAGTGCAAACAGTACAGTTTGAGTGCTTCATTCGCGTTTGGTTCACATTGTTTTCAGGATAAACTCCGATTTTTCGTGTACTCACCATGCTTCTTCATCGAGGGGTCACCACTTCTATACATAAGACATAGTCGCACCGACCCAACCAATTACCGTTGGATAACGCTACTCCCTGTGTTTTCCAAGTTTACAGTGTCGACCATCAATGATGCACTCATGCAGTATCTGGAAAATCACAACATGATAACACCAGAGCAACACGGCTTCCGACAAAAAGGACCATATACTGCGAACCTGCTAATTGCACGTAATAGCTGGACTGAAGCAGTTGATGGTAGAGAGGGAGTCGATGCTGTCTACCAGGAATTCTTAAAACCGTTCGATCGCCATGACCACCGAATTCTCCTCCATAAACATCAGCTCTATGGCATTGGTGACTCACTGCTGCGTTGGATAGGCAATTTCTTGCACGAACGTCGTTGGAAGTGAGAGTAAGAGAATCCCTGTCCGACGGAACTGAAGTGGAGTGAGGCGTACCACAAGGCTCGGGTCCCGTCTATTCTTGATTTTCAAAAACAATCTGTCGAGGGAAATTACTTCGATTTCCTATTATTCGCAGATGATATCAAGTTAAGGCAAGCGATCAAAGAACCGAACAACCACGAAAAGCTACAACGTGACCTCAGCACGATTTCAAACCGATCAGTTCTGAATACACTACTATTCAAACGGGCAGCAGGAGACCTGGTGTTAGTGAAACTATACGTGACGAGAGTGGACAGCCTATCCACAACTTATCAAAACGCCTGGAACGTTGGGCTGAGCATTTTGAAAGGCAAGTTAATCGGTCGGAATTGTTAGGTTTCTTGCCGACCAGTGATCGTCCCGCTCCGTGGGCTGTTCCTTTGGATCCACCCCCTCGCTCAGAAGCCGAACATGAGATCAAACTGTTGAAGTTAAATAAAGCCGCGGGACCTGATGACCTTCCTCCAGCCCTCTTCAAATTCGGGGGACCTGCTCTTGTGGACGATTTACACGAGTTACTAGTGAGACTGTGGAAGCAGGAAACTGTCCCAAACGATTGGAGCCGCTCAATCATAGTCCCAATTTTCAAAGGAGGCTCACGATCGGAATGCGGCAGCCATAGAGGAATCAGTCTGATCTCCATCGCCTCTAAATTGCTTGCCTCTGTCATCCTTCACAAACTGACTGGCGCTCGTGAAAGCCAGATTCGTGAAGAGCAAGCTGGATTTCGTCGAGGTCGTAACTGCATTGACCACATCTTCACCTTGCGTCAGTTGTTGGAGCACCGTCACATATATTGGCGGCCCACCGTTGTTGTGTTCCTCGATACCAAAGGTGCATTCGATTCGGTGGATAGACATGCACTTTGGGACTGTCCAGTCAGGATAGGTGTACCTGAGAAATATGTGAATATTATCCGAGCATTATATGCGCGTAGCTCGGACAGAGTGAGGGCTTACGGCAAGTTGTCGTCGCACTTTAATATCTCCAGCGGCGTGAGACAAGGATGCCCGCTGTCACCTTTCCTCTTCAACTTCGCTGTTGACGAAGCCATGGAATCCGCGTTTACAGGACACGACTTAGAAGGTGTGGAGCTACTCCCAGGAGAACGACTTCTTGATTTAGAGTATGCCGATGATATTGCCCTCATCTGCGACAGCTCACAAACGTGCCAAGCGGCACTGGACAGATTAGCACTAGTTGTCCGTCACTTCGGACATTGCTTCGCACCCACGAAGTGCAAAGCGTTTCTCCAAGATTGGCCTGGACCGCCTCCTACCCTGACCCTTGGTGAGGATCAGCTAGAAGTCGTTCAAAAATTCAACTACCTGGGAAGTTGTATCAGCGCCCGTGGGATTGAAGATGAAATCACGAATCGTATAGCAAAAGCTCGAGGCGCTTTTGCTGACCTTCGCCACTTATGGCGCCGGCGCGACATCACTCTCGCCCTGAAGGGTAGAGTGTACAATGCAGCAGTACGTTCGACCCTATTGTACGGTTGTGAAACCTGGCCGCTTAAAGCAGCGGACCTGAAGAGGCTAGTTACGTTCGACCACCGGTGCCTTCGCAGTTTGGCTCACATCTGGTGGGAACACCGCGTGAGTAACGAGCGTGTTCGACGCCTTGTTTACACCACAGGAAATGGAAATGAACCGCTCACCACCGCCATTTCACGCACCAGACCCCGATGGCTCGGTCACGTGTTACGCATTCCAGCCCACCGACTCCCTCGACGTGTGTTGTTTGCGCGCCGGGGGTGTGGATGGAAGAAGAGGAGGGGTGGCCAAGCGATGACTTGGTCGAGAGGAATGAAGACCCTCACTTCGGAGCTGGCCTCGGTTGGAGCGTCTCGGCTCCCTGGTTGGGGTCCGAAAGACGATGAACACGTTTGGTTGGACACACTTGCTGATATGGCTAGGAGCCGACCTCAGTTGCGTTCGTGCTGTGAGTTTCTTTGTCCCACCCCATCCCTCTTAGCCTCCCCCTCCAACCACGGTCTCAATACTTAGCCTTATATAATTTTGCATAATAATTTTTTGAGTGCACAGCAGCCGGCTGTTAGCTTACCGGAACGATGCCCATCCGTTACCGGTAGCTCAGCCAGCTTACACCAGTTGTTTTTTCTCCTTTTTTCTTTGTATTGCGGCACAGTAGCTGAGGTGTTCCCCACCTCTAGCTAACGTGTAGGATGTAATGTATATGTACACTACTATTCAATGTGGCAAAATGCCACGCTGTTCCACTGCGCCATAGGCATGACTACGTGTATAAGCGTACGTCAAATGTATTGCAAACAACTTCCCAAGAACGCGACCTTGGTATGCACATTAAAAGTGACCTTAACTGTTCAAAGCATTCAGAGGTAGCTGCGAAGAGAGCCAAGCAGCACGTCGGCTTGCTGCGGAGAGCATTCGGAAGATTCGACCCGTCTATCTTCCCCATGATGCACAATTCTTACGTGCGCCCTCACGTTGAATAGGCCATCCAAGCTTGGCAACATTGATTGAAGCGCGACTTAGAAGTACTAGAGAAACCACAATACACTGTCACAAAGAATGTCAAGGGCCTACGAAATCTGTCCTATCATCTCAGGTTGAATTAACAGGGAGTTTTTAATGACTGCTACTGAAGGCTGCGCGGCGATCTCATATCAGTCTACCAAATACTGAGTGACCCTAATCATGTATGCTGTCATTTGCTAAAACTCAGCCATAACACTAATCTCCGAGGTAACCCTCTGAAATTGTGTGCACAGTATAGGCGCCTGGAATGCCGGTGGAATTAGTTTTCACGTCGGGTTTGCCAACCCTGGAACTCTCTCTTAAATTTAGTTGTTTCCTCCCCCAAATTGGATATTTTCGAAAAGCGACTGGAACTTGCCCTTCGCCTCCATCACTTCGTTGTCTAAACTGTGCTACTTTGGAATATGTTAAGTATCCCTTCAAACCGAATTAACATGTCACATAAACCTGAGGAGGGGGTACAGAAGTGAGTATTCTCGTTGTTACTTTTTTACGGAGTACAACTACTACAACCATTCCCATGTTGCCTCGACGTTCGTATTCAATTCCCAAGTACACTACTATTATTCAGCAGCGTATCTGCTAGATAAACGCTCAAAAAGACAACTCACCTTTTGATAACTGTAGTTTTACCCCCACCATCATATGGGACTTGTCAAGCAACTACTTTTTTACCCTGCATAAATCATCGCTCAATGGATTGGCCTACTCTCTACACTTCATTGCGGTAAGCTCTTTGAGTTTGAACACCTTTTCTTTGAGCCTGCGAAGCCATTTAAGGAGTTGTGACGAGAACCTGTCTGCAAGAATGAAAAATGTTTCAACTGGACAACCGATGTCAATGCAGAAGTTTAGGTAACTAGTTAACCGATAACAGTGCTTCGATATGTCTGAGGAAAAAACAAACGAAAATCTGTGGAGGCAACAACCTCCCGCAGTTGCTTGGTTTTCTGAGGGAAGCACTACCTCTGCCTGAGCTTTCGATCATTATAGCAGGTGAAGTCGTTGTGGTTCCCCTTGCTACAGATAACGGGAGAACTTTATGACGGTGTGTGTGTTAACAAATATCGTGTTTAGGATTGCCGTTAGCATGTTGGGAAATTGAACAATTGATATGGAAGCAAATATAGGTATCACAGTTTGTTCATTTGTTAGATGAATTGTTCGCTGAACATGGCAATTTCGTTGCGAAAGAATGAAATTAGTGTCAGACCTGCCAAAATCGTTGGCAAATATACACCAAAACTCTAGGTATTCAAGGGTAGCAGCTATAAATCCGCCGCAAAGGTTTTCAAGGCTGGGACAGCTAAGGGAAGTGTAGATATTTAGCTAACAAAAACGAGCGATTAACATCCAGATAAGTTGGTTTGCATCTAGTGATTAGATAGCTGATGCGTTGCGAGTTTTAGCAAAAAAATCATTTCTTCGACGTGCTCCACAGGAGTTTAGGTGGGTGATAACACCATCACCACGGTTCCTGTTGGCACACATGCG
Source organism: Dicrocoelium dendriticum (assembly GCA_944474145.2). Classification (NCBI taxonomy): domain Eukaryota; kingdom Metazoa; phylum Platyhelminthes; class Trematoda; order Plagiorchiida; family Dicrocoeliidae; genus Dicrocoelium; species Dicrocoelium dendriticum. The sequence continues at coordinate 179,893,082 of OX104063.1, forward strand.
GTCAACAGGATAAGAGATAAATTAGTCGTGTTCCACAATTGTATCATCAGTGTCGACGTAAAGCAATATTTCTTGTGGCACAAGGATGCCTAACTGAGTATACTTACGACAAGCTATTAGTTCAGAGAGTTGCTAATTTTCCAAGCAGCGATCGGATATTAGCACCGAGTAAAATAGGTATGCTCACATTTCCGAGACTATTTCTTTGAAATGCAGCTCCCCATACTGCAGAATGTCTTCGCTTCGTTTTGGTACGCTATGGTTTATTTCGTATAGATCGGTCAGGGAATAGTGACAAATTCATGTGCGTGAAAGCACGTAAGAGCTTCAAAGCATCGTGAATGTCAACGATCATGTCACTATTTGCAGAAAAGATGATTGGAGAGTTACAACAAAAGGGTTCCGATAGGTTGCTGAAAAGTGTGTTGCTGAATCTGTTGGGAAGTAGTTAAACAAGACAGCCAAATGTGAAAAAACCCACGCCTAACGTAAAAAGATTAAATAAGTTATACATCGAAGGGAATTTAGGGATTTTTGTGATAGCTACGCAGTATAAGCATCTGCAGCCCGAGTGGTAGGGTGGAAGTTGACAAACCCTATGTGGAGCATACTTCCGTCTCATCAGGTGTATTCTCCGTTCCCACCTTCATCAACTCAAGTTCGATCGCCACGTTTCTGTAATTAGTGGTCCATAAGAAAGTCAAAGGACTAAAGTCAAACAAAGTTAATGGTTCCGACGCTTTCATCCGCAGTTTGAATGGAGTGTGCTGATTCCTTAACGCTATTTTTACCAGCAACCTACAACAAATCTCTCACTATGGTTGTGAGCCTCGACATTTGGAGGTCGACCAGAAGAACTCCGGTTCCTTAAAGGGAATTTCATAGATAGCACCCGATTGAGTGTGCCTCTGTGCTGCGGAAAGTTTTCGGAAAGTTGCTTAAACTTTGGATTCCTGAGGTCACTTCCGTAGACGATATCTACCGATTTGCCAAAGAACTCAGCGATCCATATTGGATGCCGCAACATACGCAGTTCTTTAAACTGCGTCTTGATCAGTCAAATGCTTTCAAAAGGTTCAATAAAACAATGTTTTTCGACCTGTTTCTTGAAAACGGTTCACCCAGATGTACGTAAACTGCTGCGTGACTGTTAATAATCGTCCGGATCTGTGGAGGCAAATGCGACCAATATGAAAAGGGAGCCCTTAACGTTTGGCGTTCCTGCCAATTGTGAAACTAACTGGCAAAAGTTCGGTTTGTTTGAGAGAACGATGCGCTGATATTGAACACTAACTATCGAGAGAAAAATGGTAAGCTGTCTTATGAGTCAGTATTGCAAAAACATGACCTTCAGGGGCAAATAGTTTATTCGGCGTATATGAATTAATCAAATAGACAAGTGCGACAGCTAGTATAAGACCTATATGCGTGTTGTTGCGCTGTATCCAAATATAACGGCGCTTTGATAAAATCAAATTAAAGTCCCTGAAAAAACGTGGAATGAGTTCCACCGCCGTTGGCCAATCAATGTAGCTATATAAACGGAAGGCAAACAATGATACGTCTGACAAAGAGGTTCGTTCGATCCGCATCCCAATATCCACAAGGTTCGTCTGACGGGTAAGGTTCACATTTCGATTGACTACACAATAGTAACCAATACAAATCGATTCAAGGAATAAAGAATTCCTATCCATTATTATTAAATTCGCGACTGAGTTGCCGACAATTCTGAGATCAGAGGTGGAGTCGGTTAGAAATATGGTTAACGGAGAAGTGTGGCGCAGAGATTCGTTTGTACGAACACCGAAAGACAGGCAAAGTGACCTCAGAAACGTGCTGTTGCTTGATTAGCGAGGTGCAATAACAACACGAAGAGTACGGATGCGCTTTTCTGGGTATTGTATGTTAATGAAGTGCATCTGAAGCAGCTGCGAAATCTTTTGGCCAAACGAAGACTGATAACTCGTTTAAACTATAAAAAATGCCCACATGACATCGATGAATGAGAATTTCCCAACATGTTCTCGGTGGACTTCTAGCTCTGCAAAAAAAACTGCAGGTAGTATATGCCTGACTGAACGTGGAGCAAGTAACACACTGGTTAAGTAAACAGCCAATTGGGGCATGGAAGTACGGGTGAAACGCATCGTGTGAATACCCTGCATGGAAGCAAGTCCCATGGGGACAGTTCCATGGATGACCGTATTACTTGAACTTTCCGTGAAAGCTACATTTATTATTGTTCCCAGTTTCTTTATCTCTCTACTTTTTCCAAACTGCTAATCAATTCAAAAACCCATATGAGAACCACTGTTCAAAAGACGGATAATTAACTATATTATGTGATCACGTTGTACATGTTGATAAGACCACTCATTTCGGCTGTGCCTCGTACTGCCGAGGAATAAAACATTTATTTATTTATTACATCGATAACGTTATAAGTGGCATAGTAAGCCAAGAAAAAGGTGACGACAGATAAAAGACAGAGGGAGGGAACAGGTAAAATGGAAGTGTGAATATAACCAACTAGATTTCACTAATGCACAGATCAACGATGCAAATGACTACTCATGATTGCCTGGATAGGATGACACGTAAACAGCGGTGCAAGTAGAAATCAACAAGCGAATTGTCAGGAGCACGAAGAACTGCGATTGGCTCGGACGACAGCACACAGCCAAAGCTATTCGGCTAATGGCCTTCGGCTCGTGAACCAGCGCCGAATATAAAGAGGAATCAATGGTAAACCGTACTTGTGGTGAAGCATCGCAAGATGTCGTAAACTGTAGATAATACACTGAATTTGATCGCAGATCAATACTCTTCCTGTCCACACAATGAAAGAAGGAATGAAAGCAGCGATTCTCACGACGGTGTGAACGAAACCATAGCTGCACAAGTAGCAAATGCCGCACGCGTTGTTTCGGAGAGCAGAGTTAAAGATGAGCGAAAAGCCACCTTTGGTTAGAATGGCCAACCATTGTGCCCAGAATGCAACAAAACGGGCCAGTTTATGTATGTATGTAATCTCAACAGTCCAGCAACTAGACATAGAGCCAGCACGGGCCAGTTTTGCGCGAAGTAAACCTCGGTCACTATGATTCATAAGAGAGTGCCCAGCTTGGCGCTGGTTGCCACCATATAATAGAATACGTCCCTGTTTGGATGCATTGACCAGATATAACCTGGAATAAGAACTAATCTATAACCCAGCAACGACTAACTGACCCCTTTACCAAAGGCCTGGCAGCAGATTCGACCGGCGCCAGTCACAATAATGGGAATTCATCTTCGAGTTTTACAAGTATTCGGATCGTGACTAACCGACTTCCGCTTGCATTCCCGAGGTACGTTGGAAGAAATTTATGAGGAATCCATTTTCTCTCAGGAAGATATTGAAGCTATGTAAGGTATCATAGCTGGGAGGCCAGATTTTGTATGAAATATGTTAAGGTGGGAACACAAACGTTTGTACAGCATCAGTTCAGAGTGTCGCTGTGGGCATTTTACCGTCGACATTTTTGTGATATCCACATGCATAGATGAAGAAATATGTCTGGATGCATGCGTATGCGCCCACGCATATCCTAAGATTAGGATGAAAACATGTCACACAAAAACCTTCGTTGTATATGCTGTTGATGCTCAACATAACCGACTTGAGAGTAGATCGATGTCGTCAAGAAAAGCAACCCAAACGACTGAAAAACGAAATACCCAAGAGTTAACGAACGAAGAGAAGAATGAACGCGCAATTTGGCGAAAAATAAAGCAAACAAGCTACTCGTGCTCGAGCTGAGACACTGACAAAGTTGGACAAGATCGATCCGCGTTGAAGACTGCGTTCGATGAGAGCGATACAAGTAATGGAAGTAGGGAGGAAAGTTGGGAGACCTTTCACTGTGTATGCAGTCATCAAGGAACCCAAATTTGGAGTCATGTAAAAGTTTTCTGCTTCCTTTTCCAGAGTTACCTTCACTGTGACGGTAAACAGTGGTTTGTGTCACATCACCCACCCATAAGATACTCAGAGAGAAATATTTATGAGCAAAGAGTGATTTGGAGCTGTCCCGCACTCTTATAATGCGTACAGCACTGATGCAAAGTAGGGGAAACCAAGCGTACCAAACGTACATAAATCTGCAGAAGGGCAGTAGCCTGTTTCATGGTGGAACGAATTTTTGAGCCTAGCGCTATCACCAAGACTGCGCATCCGCCCTCCCTTTGTTTAGTAGAAAATCGGGAAGACACTCCATCCACTTTCGCACTAAGCGCGGCCACAACTGGTATATCGTTCGGGGACAGATGTCAAGCATGAGTCAATAGCCAATCAAGCCCAGATTCAACTGAAGCGACAGAGGATAAGCATGCGCATCGTAAGCCACGGCCCTCGCATACAAATGACAATGGCCAGTTTACTGTGCCCCTGACAACGATAGTAAAAGTGAACGCAGAACGCTTGTGGTTCTCAGTTGGAGGGTGACCACAGAGTAGGAGGAAAACGACAAGTTGGATGATGCATAGAATGTCTGGATGGAGAATCAATGTCATTAAATTCTGTGTCGCACCGGAAAATATCGCGCGGTAGCGAACCTATCACATGACGACAAAACGTCAATGCACCGATTTCCAGTCCAGCTGCTGTCGGCCCCGTATGTGTTCCGGGCTGGGAAGTCAGAAATGAAGAATATCGTCGTTTGGAGAATCGCGAGGGCAAGGAGCGTAATCACGGACAATGGAAGGTTTGCATGAGTATATGCACTGAATCTACCTATTAAACTGTAATTACTAAACTAACAAAAAGGGCGTGTGAATCACACAAAATATTCACTGTGTAGTTTCCAGCTTGTGATCTTTATACTTATAATACATATCTATTGCAGGCATTCTTAGAGACTCTATGGCTATATATATATATATATATATATATATATATATATATATATATATATATATATATATATATATATATGGCCACAGTGGCCGACCTGGGCGCCATATTCGCGACCAGGTGACAGCTGCTGCCAAGGAGAGCATCGGGCGCGCAAACTGTGAGTGGCCTGATGGGTTTGATGAAAACAATGCGACGATTGGCGCATTGGTGTCGGGGAAGAATGCAGCATTTACAGCACATGTGGCAGACCCCAGTGACTTGGGAAAGAATACTGTCTCTTAAACTTCGACGGCGATTGACCCGAGAGCTCAGTCGCATTAAAAATGCATGGTAGACGGAGAAGGCGAAGCATGTGGAATGCTACGCCGAACGTCGCCAACACAAGGAATTCTTCGACTCGAAGAAGGCGATGTATGGACCGAGGTTGGGGCCGCTGAGGACGCTGATAGATGGCAGTTCAGGCGCTGTCTGCATGCAGACTGCGGACTAATGCAAATATGGCGAAATCATTTTCAGTGTCTCTTGAACAGCCATGCAGAAATTTACTGGAGTGTGTTGCACGGGTTGCAGCAACAAGAGATGAAGACGTGCCTTGGCGACACATCGACAGTGCCGGAGATGCGGAGAGCACTAGCTGAGCTACGAAACGGCAAGTGTGCCAGTGCCGACAAGATCCCGCGTGTAGTATTGAAACATGGCGGACCGTGTTGGTAAATGCACTGCACCAGTTGGTGCAACGCACGTGCCTTCTGAGCTTAAGGATGCCCTTGTGCTATCACTGTACAAAGGCAAAGGGAACAAGCAATGTTGCACGAATTATCGTGGTATCAAGTTGCAGAGTTGTGTGGGTAAGGTGATTGCCCGAATCCTGCTCAACCGTCTCGTCAGTTAGGTTGTGGAACCTAAAGTGGCGGAAGAGCAGTGGGGGTCGCAGCACTATAGATATGGAGTTCGCTGCTCGTCACTTGCATGAGAAGCGCAGAAAAAGAAGCCAGCCGTTGTATTCGCTGTTTGTTGATTTCACCGGCGAGCCGCGGGGCACTGGCTAGCGTTGAGTAAGTTTGATTGGCCGAATAAGTGTGTACAGGGTGGCCACGAAGTAACTGGTCATTGTTCATAAATGATGCTTTTTGCAATACCATTTATTATTTACTATTTGCACATTTATCATTTAGCATATATGTAACATATATGTAGAATACATCTACCTTTCTATTTTCAGGCATATTTTCGAAAAAGGACCGACACAAGTCCCTACACCATTGAGGAAAAACTCATAGCTGCCGTTTGGGTACATGATCGAGTGCTAGAAAAAAGAACAATGACGTTTCCACCAAATCCCAGGAGCGTTTCAAGAAGCTTGCATCAAAAAGAACACATTATTGGCATGGGAGAAGGAAACACTTGCATATGGATCTGTGCTGGATGCCCCTCGCTCTGGACGCCCTGCCTCCCGAATGGAGCACGTGGAAATCATTCAGCAATCAGTTTTCAATTCTCCAAAGAAATTGACTCGTAAGAGATCTGCTAAATTGCATATTCCCCGCTCCACACTCCAAAAGGCACTCAAAACTAACCTAGGCATGTAAGCATTCAGACCAATGCAGGTCAGTGAACTGTCTGATATTGATCGACAGAATCGAATAACAGCGTGACAACACCTTCTCCAGGAATTCCCCACAAAAATCAGTCGTCACAATGTCTTTAGTGATAAATGTGTTGTTTATCTCAGCTCACGAACACGAAAGGTTTACATTTGGAGTAAGATTAACCCATACCATGCTGAAGAAATCGACCACAACCCACCGCACGTCATAATGTAGGCGACAATGTCAGCCATCAAAATCATCCGGCCATTTTTTATCGAAAACAGTAAATGAGTTCACCTACCGAGAAATGTTGGAGACCTGGTTCATTCCACAATTGGTTTCAATTGGAATCATGCATGTAGCCGATCTGCAGAATGATGGTGTTCTTGAAAATTTCGCTATCTCGCTGAGCCGGTTCCTGGATGAGAATTTCCCTGGCCGGTGGATTGGACGTGGATCACAGCATCAATGGTCAACTTGCAGTCCTGACCTCTCATCATGCGACAATGCTTTGTGGGGCATGATGAGAGAAGACATCAGCAACAAACATTACAACAACAAGGAAAAACTTAAAGCTGTAATCCATGCTACATTGAACTCGATTTCCCCTGATGTTTTGCAACGCATCTCAGAACCCACTTGGAGACGCATTCGTCTAAGTGCTGAAAATGACGGTGAACACACAGACACATTCAATCCATGACAGTGTGATCATAGGCTAGCACATGTTTGTTTCAATAAATTTCATTGATCAGCGAAGAGCCCTTTTTTCCTAGACAAGTAACATGTACAATTTGTTTTACATTTATACACTGATTTATGTAGGTATATGCATAACAGTGGAGTGTCCGGGGACTTTGTGGCCACGCTGTAAGTTTAATTGAATGTTTGTACAGTGGTATACGGGCGAGGATGCAGCTGAGTGGACAAACCTCGGATGACTTTGTTGTATCTGGTGTGAAGCAAGGCTGTGTCTTAGCTCCTGCTTTGTTTAATAGTTACCTTCATGCAAGGATGTGCTGTAGTTTGGATCCTGCTTATGATTATGGCGCCGTGTGGACCACCGCATTGATGGTGGGTTGCTGAGCATCCATTGTTTCGAGGCGAAAACCCTAGGCTGTGAGACAACTACCCGTAGGTTACTGTTTGCTGATGACCGTGCGTCGTTTGCGCACAGTCCGGAAGAGTTGCAGCACATGACTTGGGGTCTCGCATCGACAGGGGCGAAATTCGGACTCACCATCCTCACAAGCAACACGGTTTGAATTTTCCAGCCTTCACCTGGAATGGAGTCCGTGGGCCTATCCCAAATCCAGGTTGCCGGGGAAGTGTTGAAAACCACTTCGAGATTTTGCTACGTGAGCGTAATAACAACCAACGTACAGATGACCAGCGAGCTGCGCAGCCGCGTATCGAAAGTGGCTACTGCATTTGGCAAGCTGGAATGTCGTGTGTGGAACAATCACCGGCTCACTGTCGGGACGAAGCTGCTAGTATACAAGCCTATGGTGCTGTCCGTTCTTCTATACGGCAGGGAAAACTGGACGTGTTATCGGAAGGATGTCCGTTATCTGGAGCGTTTCCACCAACAGTGTCTGCGTCGTATTATGCGCATCGACTGAAGTGACCGAGTTGCAGACATGGAGGTGCTCCGACGCACTGGCATGTATGCAGTGGACTGCATACTTCTGCTGAGACAACTGAGGTAGCTCGGGCATATTCGCCATATGGACTCGACCCGGATACCGAACAGCAGCTTTATGGCCAAGAACGTGCAGGGAAGCCGCAGGTTAGCAGGACATGATCAAAGAGAGTTTGTCACGAACTAATGTTGAGTTCATGTGTTGAGAGTCGATGGCAGTGGGTCGGCTTGCAAGGCGAGAGTATATCAAGAAGGCGGATGCCCAGGTGCATGAGAAACCACGATTGCATGGAGAAAAGAAACAGTTGAGAAAGCGACAGGCGTCGATGGTGGATAGCCCATCGACGTCTACCGTATTGTGATCTAGCACATGAGGTCGTGAGTGCCTCAGCCAAGCGGGTTTGGTAAGCTACCAGTGTCGCCGCGTTGGACCAACATCTAAGAGAAGACGAGTAAGCTAAATGTGCAGTCATCATGAGCGCGGCGCTTGGTAAGTTCGCTGTTTCCGATACAATTTACTAACCCACTTCAATAAGGCGGTCGATGTGGTACGTGTGTCGCACCCTCGTTGCATCTGGTCTGGACGTGTGTTTGTGGGTTGAGATTCTTGCATTTCAAGTGATGGATGTTGATTGATATTCCAGGTATATTTGCGCTTGATGTGAGTGTTGACAAGATGCCTACCAGTCTATTACCCACTACCTCGTTCATACTAGTTCCAGGAGACAGTTATTCCTTGTTGAAGGGGACAGGGTGCAGTACTCGTGGCGGTGCTAGGCTCAATGAGTGGTTCCATGCATCCAGTGTGGAACGGGCTACGGCCCCCTCACCGCCTTGTGCATATCTGGTACGCAGAATTCCCCAATTAGGCATGTATGCTTCTACTCTGCTTGTTGAAGAAATGTGGGCCGGCGCCGTTGACGAAACATGGCTCCCATTCACATGGCTCTCGGTCTCATTCCTCCGGGTTTACACTGGGTATGGGGTGTGGGTGGAGCTGTGGGTGGTGCAGCGCAAGTCACTCATGGTCCCTAGGTAGGTGCAGGTTTCCTGTGGCTGCCTTATGGAGACCGCAGTAACAGGGAAATCCGAAACCGGATGCCACCAACCACACACACAAGCACAAACATATATATATATATATATATATATATATATATATATATATATATACATATATGGGAAATAAATATTGGCCAAAAGTACGCACGTAGCAGTCTTCCCGGAAGGCTTTCAAGGGACGTAATTGAACTGATGTTAGTTTATCCTGTACAGTATCAGCTGATATTTGCATGGGACACAGCAAACAATAAGGAACCTATTATATAAAAATATGCACGCACATCGTTATCGACACCACTCAACATGTATTCTGAGCAAAGGTCCTCCAGAGACTGGATTTCCGGCTGAAAAGGAGTCCAGCGATACCTAGTGTTTATTGAGAAAGGATACAGATTGAACATACGTTCGATCTGTATACTGAAAACTAGGACGGGCGGGATAATATTCAGCTTAAATAGTGTCTTTTCTATACCCTACAAACGAGCTTTAGTCCACACCACTTTCACAAGCTCGCCAAACTTGCTTTCAGAAAACAATCATAAAGGAGTGAAACGGATCCCATCGACATTACAAGAGAATCGATATCCCGGGAGGTACGTAGAGCGACACGTGAAGGTAAAACCCAAGGGGAAATAACTGACCGGCGTTCTATAAGAGCCAATAAGTACTGCCGTTTAGAAAGGACCAAAATAAATTTCGAAGAGATCTCCGCGAATATGCAGTGAACCGATGTTATGCGACTGAGCGAATATTGCCAAGCCAAGCCAGATTATCAAGTCTCCACTTCCTGGTGTCCATCTCCTTCACTGTAATTGAGGTAGAAAGTACAATAGTCGAACCGAGAGCAGGGGGTACTCTGTGTGATCTGACGGCAAATAATCCTAAACCGTACGCTAGTTCGACTACTCAACATATACTCAGTTGTAAAAAGAGTGGTGGGGTGATTTAAATGGTATAAGTTGATCTCATCAAAACTGGACTCCATCGGACGACAGCCACAGGTTAAGATGAGTAACGGACGATTGTTTCACCCATCCGGAGCGCGGCAAACAGCACCCACTGCATCTCAACTGTTTCGCGTGCGAAAACTCATGCGAATCGCTTACGACAGTGAACAGACCAAGCAACGTCCTCCTACCTCAGTTTACCGAAGCTTCGATGACTACGTGACTGAAACCCAGTTTGTGCGAGCAGACGGTTCGTGAGTAGTATAACCCTGTTTTGGACAGATCGGTGATCGTTTCGTTCTAGTCGGGATATGGGCCATCATAGCTCCGCCAGCTTCTTTGCTCTAGTATACAACTTGGTTATTCCACATAATGCATGCAAACACCTGAAGACAAAATGCAAAATGGTTATTCCGTTGAGATGTGGTACTGTTTTGAAATGTATACTAGAAAAAACCTGTATGAAACGAACAGAGTTTGCAGGAGGATGTGATGGTAAACAGCACAGTTTAAAATGTCAACGAAAATGAGCGGTCAGTAAGACAAAGAACTGAAGCTATACCAGGTGAGAGTTACCTTACTGTCAAACGATGGACGGCACATAGCGTGCTTCGTCCAGAGTAAACACCGCTTTACTTGTTCATACAAGAGGCCGGTTGTCGGAAACCGGACTGAACCAGTCAAAAATGTGCCAGAACACAAAGGATGTACAGAGATGTTGAGATTCATTCAATGGAAATCAGTCAGTTAACGTAGTAGACCTAGCTACGATCTGCGTATATCATCCTTAACAAGAAGTCAAATCAAGAAAGCTTCACGTACCCAGATGGGCGCATTTTTGTGCACTCGCACTATCGGTTGCGGATGGTATCCACCACAAATGAATGGAGGAAGGGGAGCGAGCATACGTCAACTAAACGGCCCACATCAACAAGTAACGACCGCAAGTCACCGGAATGAATCGTCGAAATCTGTAACTTAGTTCGTTTGGATGTTAGTGAATTTATTGCGAAAAGCAACGAATCATGAGTGCTGCGTGGTATTTTGAAGTTCTTCCACAAAATCAACGGAGTAGGACAAAACTATTGACGTTGCAAATAGGTTAACTAAACGTAAGCAAACATATCCCGAGAGAAAAGACAGATCTGCAGTAAATATTGTAGAACCGATGTTCCAGTGGAAAAAGCAACAGTTGATTCAAAGGTCTGCCGATCAGCGTGTTGAACTAATGTTGCTATACAGCCATGATGGCCCTGGTAGGAAAGATGATAAAAGAGAGAAAAGGGGGACCTAGCGTAAAGCCTTAATGCCATAAGCAAACGTTCAGAGCCAAAAGGCCTATACCTTGTCAGAAACGCATGGTTATATAAGCTAGTTATTGTGTGAAGATAACATGGTATCGGTGTAACAAATTCATTGCGATGTTCAATGCCAGGCGCCATGAACAGCTTTAACCCACAAATATCTTAGTATCATATAAACTAACAATTCAGACTGACTAGGAAAAGATAGCAACTGTGTCAGCGATGCCAGCTGTGAGGCAGATCTTTCAATATCGAGCGAAGCATGAGATGGAAAGCATGGATTCCGAAATGGAAGGTGAGGTTGAGCAAAAGCACCGGTAACTACACTTCACGTGGTTAAGTCGATTTTGCTCCTTTGCAACATTTGATATTCGGAGTAAAGGAAATTCTGGGCAAGCAGTGAGAGTGAAGAACCGGATGTGCGACATGTGTAGATGTAGCCAGTACGTAAAGACTAATCACTTACTATCATTCCCAGCTTCTGATTGGTTGTTGTCATCATAGTTAAAATGTGCCTCATCATATGTCCGATGGAATCCAGAGGTAGGTTTAATTCGCCATGCCAAATCAACAACGACGGGATCAGATGGTGCAGGGAAACGTGATGTGTCCCAAGACGCGTCGGAGTTCCAGAGATTTGGAGGAAGTTTCTGCAGATTTGATGAACTCCATACCCCGATCCCGTGACAAGCCCAGTTAGCCGAATCTGGCAAAGTGAGAATTTGATCTCCAGAAGGCTGAATACACAATGAAGGAGCATGGAATGACGTATATCACTGAAGGATAAAGTATGATGAAACACTACAAATGAATAAGATGCTTGTTAGAAAACAAGAAGATTTCAGAGGGATGGTATGAGCTACACACACGCATACAACAAGGGAGAACAGTTGCAACTAAGAGAGGCTTCACACACATGGTGCGCAAACCAGACATTGCTTGTATCAAATCGGAGAAAATAAATTGAAAGTTGGCAAGTTCGAAACAGTCGAGCGTGAGTTCATCCAAAGGTCAAGAGAGAAAAGACGTGGCCAGAGAGAGGCCGCTGCAGAAAGAATGCATACAAATCAAACAAGCGACGCGTTCTAACATAAAGTGTTTAGCATAGCGTAGCAACTAGCAGAACGAAATCAATCAAGTTGTTAAATAAAGAACAGAGTTGGCACGCAACGACGGTCACCGGCTGGTGATGTGATATAAAACTTACACTAAATGAAAACCCACATGCAATGCAAGCAAGGCTGATGTGATGGAAGAGACGTGAGTATGTCCAATTTCATCATTCAGTGCAGTGGGATGGGGTGCAAACCTCGCATGCTATCAAACCGGAAGAACGAATTCCCTTAGTTTGGCACTGATGCGTTTTCTCATTCACAGGGATTCAAGATCATCGGTACTACCCTTGATATTTTTAGAACGACGCATTCTCCGATGTACGATTACAGTTGACTGAGCTGAGGATCTCGGATGCTCTGGTGACGCTCTCGTTGACTTCTACCGTCAACTACCGCGTGTTAAGTTTTCAAGAATGATAGTCCGCGTTAAGCATGTGATCGAAAGGTTTGGTGACACATTTTTATCCGAGCAGCTGCTCTCAAAGATGAAGTTTGCAAAAACAACTGCGACCTCAGCTTACTGATGATCAACCTAATGAAATCCTGTTGCTGAATTTCAAGTCAAGTCTAAATAATCTTTATGTACCAGACTGAGCACAGTTTTAGCAGTATTTTACATTAGAACTTCGGGAAAAAGCTTTCGGTAAAAATAGTCTACTTGGAAGGACAGGTAAATGGCGAAAAAAAGAAATATACATATATTCACTCAAGCAAATGTTCACGCGCAGAGTTTACTAGAAGAGGTGATAAATAAGGCAAAATAGTTATGATAAGAAGCGGTGCGAGAATACAGAAAGTTAAATTTGGAGTGTGTAGATGAGAAGGAACGAGTTTTTGTCAGCTCATCGTGGTGAGTGATATGGATCATTTAGCGTTTGGTTGCCGACTAACACATTGCCTTTTTCTAGTTTACAGCAACGGGCACACAAATCCTAAAGCGACAATTAAGGCAAAAAAGCCGAAGATCTCACGGACAGCTAGTGTTGTTTGATCCACTCCTTCGTCCCTCGGTTACCCCTTACGTGATCTTGACCGCAAGCTGACTACTCGCTTTCTCCAGCGCGCAACTGTTACCCATTCTTCCCGTGTGTGAGGACGTGCGTTCCCTTTGTTTCTGTTTCTGTTATTTTCTTCGTAACTGTTCCTTCTTCCAACCATCACCGTAGAATAACTCTCGTGGAGTGAATGATATGGATCATTTAAAAGCTGTGAGGCATAAAAAATGCTTGGTAAGAATGAAGTCTACAAGAGACTCTCGGGGTATTTCACTACAGTTAGAGATAAGCTTAGTCGAACGGATAATAGTTGTAAAGTCTTTTTGAAGAAGACCTGGAATTGCATATGACTAAGAATGCGCAACACCAGGTTTTCCACTTATAGTACAGAAGTTGAACATGACCTCTATCCAACCAGTACTTCAAGTAACTTGAGAGTACAATAGTCATGGATAGAACAACTATTCCTTAGACACTGTCTTTTCTAACCCAATGTACCTTCTCGACATCTTTAAAAACGATCACCTGTCTAACACCTGTATAAGAAACACTGTGGAACGTGAGCTGACGCACCTAGCCATCTCACGCTACTCTACTCAGTACCCATTCTAGAATCTTTGAACCCCAACAGGCTGTGCGCTTATTGCAAATGATTAACTCAACAAAAATGAATGCATCCTCGATTAGAAAAAGACAGAAAACCGCAGTCAAACACGTCCAAAATCCTGCCCGATATGCACAAAGGCAGTAACCTCCTCGAAGAAGTGAGCAATTCACCAAAAAGTAAACTCAGTGAAGTTAACACTAACTACAGGCAAATTTTATCATTCTGTAAACTAATCAAAGACGCAGTTAGTGTGAATTTGGACAGACTACGTACGGCAGGTTCAATTTTATCACTTATCACCTCTAAAACGTGATTATATTCAATATACCCGATAGACTTCGTATCGAAAAAATTAAAAACCACCCTCTTCACTGCCTGCAACATGGATCAGTTTAACTATGTTTCTATAAGATTTCGGAATAAGGCAAAAATGAAGTCGTGTCCGGTTTTATTGAAGTTCTCCGATGAAACAACTACTACTACTTTCTGAGATTCAAACGCCTGATTACTGCAAGAACCGAATTCAAAAACGCTATAGGCAGGAAAGACCAAACACCTCTAGAAAGACGCCTAACTATTAAAGAAAAGCCTCCAACTGTGTCATCCACCAAGTCACCGAGTAGACTAAAGTAGACCTTGACAGAACATCCTAAGTATCCCATAGAGATCCTTCACGTACTAAAACGTTTACCCTTGCGGCTCATACACTGAACAGCACTACACCTACTAAGTCGCCGAATAAAATGAAACAACCCCAGCAACTAAATCTTACCGAGATAACAGCAGAAAACAACCCTACCTCGGCTTCTCCATCTAGAAGTAATGTGCGCATGAAAAATGGTGTGTACTACAGATGTATACCCTACAGTTCAAAACTATAGAGCAAAATTCTCAATTAAAGCGGTGAGAAACAAAGAAACACCCCACAGTCAAGTTAAAAATAAATGCACCGCATTCAATCGAAACGATCATTATAAACCATGGAATGGCTCTCCATCAACACGACATGATAACGTCCAACGCCTAACCTCTCTGTCATAACGTATTCCAGAGCATCGGCACGACTCACTACAACATCTTCCTGGTTAGGTATACTCACATATTGAACAAGCTACCATTGAAAGTACGGGCAAGTGAGAACCTAACCAAATTTAAAATGAACTTGGGAGCTTTTCTCACCATGCAGAACATAATGAAAACATTCGGTCTTCAAGTGTCTACAGATGTGCTAATTTCATCAGGTCCAAACAATATATGACCTATAATGCAGGTTCACCACACTCCATCATACCTTAATTTTATGCTCGAAAATGTCACCCTTGAATTCCCACTCGTAGTTGGAGAAACAACACTAATGTATCTTGCTTTATCTCTCCCTCGTATATTGTAAATATTCTACTGTCCTATGGCATCCGGATAATTTGCACCACCTAGTGCGTATTGAAAACAGAAGCCAACTTAGTAATAACGCTATCTGTTATACTAAACGTCTGCAATATTTTATCACACCTAATCGTATGGCATCCCATAATGTCACGAGACATGCTAATTGGCTACTTACTTCGTTGATATTTTGACCTCCTAATCTAATTATTTCATCTTATTCTCCTGTTATTCTTCTGGTCAAGAGTAAGCCGATCGCCTGAGTTGATGGTTTGGAGCTTCTAAGCAACGTATATCCACGCCAAAAGACCTACTGGTGAATATAGAAAGTGCGCAAACATTAAAAAGACAGTCCAATCTGAACTGCTGAACTCACACTTATTGGCATATGACGCCAACCGGTGATCCCGGTCATCATGTACGCGAAAAAGACAATGAATGGCGAAAGGGTTGACTGGCTTCAGTAACTAGCTCACCAAAAAACAATTGCCCAAATGATGAATAAACTCGGTAGTGGCCAGCGTGCTTTTAAACCATACCGATACATGACCAGATGGGGCGTGGAGGTGCGGATGAAAATTCTCGAGGGACTAGCCAGCATGGAAGCAGTTCCCCTGGAGACGGTTCCACAAATGCCCGTATTACTTCACTTGTTCGTTCCTACCCTACTTCATTCTGCACTGAAACTGTTGTGCTCCTGGTTCCTAGTTCATCTCTATCGTCCTACTGCCTCACCGATATTTCCCATTAGTTTACTCCTTAGACCATAGCCTTGCTCTTAGTTGTGGTGCATTTCCACTTTATCTCTACACCAAAAATCGGATAACTATAGCACACTTTACTAATCACCCTGTAGTTGGCATCGTCTACAAAGCTATGATGCACTGAACAAGTCCTGACTGCCGTGAACAGTCGCTTATTTCTTTGTCTATTTATCTGTTTAATTCTCCCTTTTTCTACATTACCTTTACCGTGCATAGTCACGCACGCCATAAATATCTGCCTACAAGTGAAGTCTGAAAGGAATGCAACTGAACTCACCCAGCATCTCAACCATCTGGCAACCCAAAACACAATTTGATTAGTTCAACACCATAATGAGACCAAATAATGTCTAGACACTACGCTATGCCCTAACATCCTACGATGTGAATATTGCCTAAATTATTCTGCTAAAACAACTTGAGTATGATGATCCCCTGGAGTTACCTTACTATAGTCTTATCTTTGTTTTCGCAACTCTCTAACTTGCTACTCGCGAATAGAACCAACGGTATTACTACAGTCTATTAAGTAAGATCGTGTATTACTCATCTGATTTTGATCGGGGAATCTAACTGTTACATCCTTTTCATACTCTTCTCCCCCCCCCCCCATCAAACCGCCGCCATCATGGCACCACCAAGCTGCACGGAAAACAGCCAAATGAGAATGCCCGCGAACTGGTAGCATACGGCGACAGAAGTCCCAAACGAAAATATTCGCAAAAGCATCCCTATTGTAACCCAGTAAAAACCCAAACCATTGACAGCCTCGCATGCCTGAGTATGTTGCAATGTAAATATGGTCCGTCCCTTTGTGGGCTCAGTTTCTCGGTACCACGAGGAATATACCTTCTTCTTCTTCTTATTGTTATTATTATTATAATTATTATTATTGTTAGTAGTATTATTATCACGATAGTGGTCCGAATGATCCGTAGAATCCTAGCCACGGCATCTCAGGATCAGTTCGGAGAGCTGCCCACACGTGTACCATACTACGTGAGGACAACGTGATGAATGCTGATTGTTGCGAGGCAAGCAAAACTCTGTTTAACAAGACAGAAGAACGAAAACTATCAGTGTGATTATCAGAGGCTCAATAAAAACAAAAAAGCACCTGCAATGCACGAAGCGGAAAGTAAGGCAGACAAACAAGATAGTAGGCTGCATTACATTAAATCGGTGGCCGAGAGCCTATCCGATTATTTTATTGGCCAACTCTGATCGGAGTACCAAACGTTGATGGACCAAGTTGCTGACCCTAGCCGTCATATGTATGATAATGAGTAACGATGGTAAGTGAAGGTTCAGATGACTAAGGAAATACAAACAGGTAAGGGTGATAAATTGATAGCGAGAACCCCATTAGCTTTAGGGCTAAACCGGGTAGAGACGAGTCATCGATCGCTGTCGTGACCAACCCAGTAAGCTTCGATACAGGAAGACAGTACGAACGTGCTGGACTAATTCCGGGCCATTTGCTCACGAACTCTCCTTACACAATCAGGCGAAAGCTTCGCAAACGATGCATACCAAAGTAGACGGTTGACGGGCATTCGATCCAAACATCAAAGACAGCTTATGTTCACCAAATGACCCAGTGTGGTGCTAGATGGTTTGATGCGTAACACCAATCGGTGAACCGCAGTGGAAGTCACTCAGTGTTCCATCATATTTCAGTAATGCGGTGCACACATCGGTCATCAAGAATGAGCATTCTCTTCAGGTCCTCCACACGAATTGGTCATGATTTTAATTTATATGGAAGTGCTGATCACACGATGGCACTGAACATACGAGAGTTGGCAGCGAAGCTAATACGAATTTGATTCAATGTATGATCACGATGCTGAAAAGCCACATGATAATCTTTCATCGGTTGATCCAATTTGTGCTTCCTGGTAGACGGACCTTAGCCTTAAGGATCACAAGCATGCGTTGTAATGCGAAGGCGAGGGTTCGTACCTGCGTAGGGGCCCGGATGACCCTTGTAGTATCCTTAGCCCACAGGTGACTGGTGGTGGTTGCGCAGCAGTGAAGCGTCGGCACTGCGTACCGGCGTATTGATGATGCTCTTCTTATTCTTTTCTTTCTTGGTGAGACAAGACAAACAATTTGGTCATGAGCACAAACTGCTATCGACAGCAACGATGTAGCGGGCAATATTTCTCAATGAACGTGTCTTTTTAAATCATGGGCTTACTCGATGAGGCAAGGGCCACGGAATAGAACGACGGGGGGTACGAGCAACGTCTGTGATGAGTGCTGATTGTAGAATGATAATGGACAAAACACTTTAGGCCTGAAAAGTACGTTTGGCCTGGACGATACTGGTTTTAAGCCACACGTCATGCAAGCTTTGTTTCTAACTGTGTCAGAAGTTGTCTGAGCGGCAATACCTATTGAAAATGAAGCCTGTTGGCCGCCATGGTGATAATGAAAAAGCTGGAAGATGAGGAAAGGCAAAGTGGAATGAGGAAGTGAACTCACTGAGTAAAGTAGTCTGGTGATGTGTGACACACCACAGCGATGTTGCTGATAGGGACCAAGCAAACGCTTCGTATTCCACAGGCAAAGCAGGCCGTCCTGGTCTACAGTAACAAGCTCACTTTCAACCTTCGGGGACCAGTCGAAATTCTTTATGACACCTGAAGAGCCAGATCTGTTAGACTCGGGGGATATTTTTTCTAGCGGAAGCGTCTCTGGGTGGTTCGTCTAGAAGATACAAAGGGAGAAAAGGGTTCTCTTAATAATCATAGGCGGAGTGTAGCTCTTAGGCTAACAGCGACAAACGATACGAAATGCAAGTGGTAAGTAGCTGAAATGAAAAGAAAGAAGACAGGAAATGTGGACAACAGGAACAAGCTACTAACAGCTAGGAGACATAAAGATTGAAACTTGCAACGTAGGAAAACGAACTGCTCAAAGAAATCCAGCATAGAAAACCGATAACCAAAAAACCTGTCCCCGTTAAGCGCGTTGGTTTCTCTAGATGACAGACGGTACTGTAAGCAGCAACCGCACATGTATGATACAAACAAACCTGCCTCAAGCGGTCACCATGATCTCGGATGGGGATATTTTGCGAAGTAAAGACCAATTCATTCATGCGTACGTAAATACAGTGAGGTTCAGATTCCTTAAAGGATGGAAGAGGACCAGAGAGCAAAGAATACAATCAGAACGCCCGCGTGAAGTAAAAGACATAGAGAAGAAAGGCATTTGTAAGACGATGTTAATGCCCAATACTGATGAATTAAGAGAGTGAAAATAGTGGAAGGTGTCACTTGATAAGTGGGCCATAAAAAAATCGTAGAAGATGCCAATAGCTAAACCAGAATATCAAGTACGAGGCAGTTTCTTTCCGATAACTCTGATCACATGTGGGTAAAATATTCGGTCAATACTAGCTTCGCTCGGATTAGGCAAAAAATAGCTGAAACACAGGGGTAAACTAAGAGAGGGCGTATGAGGCCATTTTACGGCTGAGGTCAGGTGAGAGCTCGTACGCGCGACAACTGCTAGCACAATCTTGTCAAAAGTGTCATCGGACGTGATTGACAGACGTGTTCAGTCATTTAGTGTACCGCTGAGACGCGAGGTCTTTTAACAGCAAATGAGCTTAAATCGATGGAAAATATGAAGATAGTGGTCTAGTATGGAAATGGTCATCATACCATTCCGTCTTGACCTCAAGAACGACCATTGCTGGTCCTTGAGAGGTAAAGCAGTCTGCCCCCAAGAATGTCTCCCGATTTCAGATAGGATAGTGACAGCCAGTTGCGGTAAGCTGCGAGAATACTGAATACTGAGAATCGACAGGGAGAAGATAAAAATGTGTTCATTCATCGTAGGTGGATCGGGCAAATGCGAGGAATCACGTCGCTGATTCCTGCGCGGTGAAAGCATATTGCAGCCGCACTACATCTTAACCGGGTGCGATATACTCCCTATACCTGCAGTCCGCAAAGTAGGCGTCAAGGTATCTCTTAAATCCCAACACCGATTTCACCTCGAATAGCCTCTCCGGCAATCTGTTCCAATAGTTCACCACGCGACGTTCGAAGCAGTGTTTGAGCGATGCGCTTTAAACCCGGTACCACTGGTTTGTACCGCTGTCCGCATGTGTTGCTTGGTTCACAAACGTGCAGCAGCGCCCTTAACATAGGGAAGTGGCCCAGATGCTGTATCTAGTGCGTCATAAGGAGATCAACTCGAAGCTGACGATATGACAGGATATAAAGCCCTGGTCTCCTACATGGGTCCTCGTACGATATACCCCAAAAACTGGAGACGAGCCCGGTCACTACATGCTGGACCCGTTCCAGTCTGAACCTCACCTATAGTGATCGGACAATAGGCGGGTGGAAATCTCTTCAGACCAAGAGCAGGCGTAGTCTGTTTGCGTACAGTCTGTTCGTGTTGTCAACAGACTTCAGATCACAACGTGAGAGTACGCCTAGATAATTTAATGAACTGGTAGGATGAAGCGGGTGGCAGAAAAGGGTGTAGGCACACTCATTAATATCCCTTCCCAGGCTCATAAATCAGGACTTCGCCGGGTTGACCGGTAGGTCAACTTCTGCAGACGACCGTGATAGGCGGTCGAGGTCCTGCTGAAGGACATAACAGTCGCCGGGAAAATCAATAATCTTCCAAATCTTCAGGTCGTCAGCAAATAATACGTAGGGCAACCGAAGAAGCTGAGGTACTTTCTTGGTGTGGATCAGGAGTAAAATGGGCCCCAGCATTGTGCCTTGGGGTAAGCCGCTAGTGGACGGGTACCATTCCGTTAAGTGTCATCCACCTGAAAGCGTCATCTTCTCCCAATAAGGAAGTCACCGATCCACTGGTACAGTGCGCCACCAACACCACACATCCTCAACTTGTGGAGCAGGACCTCGTGGTTCACTTTATCAGAAGCTTTACTGAAATCAAGGTAGATAACATCCACTGACTCATCCCGATTACACGTTTGCAACCACTCCTGCCGCGTCAAGAGCAGGTTGGTGATGCACGAGCGGCCCTTCATGAAGCCGTGCTGTGCCGGTTAGATTCTTCAAATCCAGCAGCTGGAGGAGACCCATTTTCACAATCTTTTCGAGCACCTTCGCCAAAACAGAGGTGAGAAAAAACGGCCGGTAACTGTGTACATTGCGTGAGTCACCTCCTTTTGGAATCGGATTCACTACCGAGGATTTCCAGTCGCACGGCAACACACCCGCTGACAGCGTTTTGTTGAACAGATCCGTCACGGCAGGCGAGATGATAGCTGATAACGACTTCAAAATTAGTGGATGAAGTCCATCGGCTCCAACAGATTTCGTACCGTCAATACTGGCGAGTAGACTTCGGATATCTTCTACACCGCAATCAAGGCCCTCGAGTTCAGTAGGGGCTGCACACGTCGAGCTCGGCATAGGCGCATGCCCACTTGTATATACGGAATCGAAGTGTTCCGCCAATGCGGATGCACGTTCAGTGTTAGAGGGAAGAGGCTCTGTCAGTGCTCTCTAACACAGCTACGTCACCTGCGGGCCTCAGGCGCCGCCTCACGTAAGCAAAAATCTTCTTGGGGGCATTCTTCGCTGAGGTTGCAAGATCTTCCTCGAACTGCCAACGCTTTCGCGCTGTTGCATAGATTCCGCTGCCTTTTGTACGCCTCATAATTGTCGGCAGAACCAGACAGGAGGAATTTATTCCACAATTCGCGTCGTCGTGGAGCCAATCGACTATACTCTCTGTCGAACCATTGTGGTTTCACTGGTCCAGCTTTCTGATATTTGAGGGGTATGAAACGAGCAAACAATGATTGCACACCCTCTTTTATAACAGAGCAACAGGCTTCAGCAGATGAAGCCTGTGGCAGCGACCAGTCTACTTCACTGGCGGCTCGATGTAGACCATTGAAGTTGGTCTTCCAATAATTGTAGGACGGCTCCGGCAGACGCGAGTAGGGCAGCGGCAGCTCTAGGCTGGCTAAGACCGCCGAGTGCTTGCTAGCTGCCAGAGGCTCCAGGACCTGAATTTCATGTACACATTGCTCGCAACTCAGTAGTAGGTCCATGCACCATAGAGCGGAATGCGGTGTAACGCGTGTCGGTTGGCAGACACTGTGCTGCCTCAGTTTCAAATACCATCTCCGCGAACTGCGCCTCGACTTCACAGTGCCCGGGGAGAAGTTGTACCGCAGGCCACCGTAATAGAGGGGAGTTAAAATGAGCCATAAGCAGGAAGCGGGGCCGACTCATGTAGTTTCTGGCATGCGACAGCCAATCCACACATCGACTTCGCGGGCTGTGATAAGCCGCACCCACAAACACTCCACCTTGTATTAGGCGGATCGAGCACCATAACTGTTCGCACAAGCCATCTTCGGTACGGTAAGTGTGTACCAGTCTCCCGCACAGCGAAGACCGAAGGTATACCAGCACGCCATCTCGATCGTTTGATAGTCTGTCGCACCGGAAGCACGGCTAGCCACTGCTCTGGACTTCCTGGGTAGTGACCACAGGATTTAACCAGGTTTCGGCGAGTCCTAGTAAGGGTCGGATGACGTGAGGCAACGAAGTGAACTACATCGTCACGTTTGTTTATTAAACTACAAACGTTTGTGAAGGTTATGTGCAGGCCGCGGTAGAAACCAGCAGACGCGCATGAAGCGTCACCGATCTGTTGACAGGGGAAACTACCGGAAAATTTACAATGTGGAGATTGGTTTATCCACTATCAGCCTACCTCATCCACTCCACAATAGCGGACTTCAGTTTCTCTGTCCGACGGATCGAAATCGGGACGAATATGCATCTTTAGACCTCTTAGCCTACCGAGGCGGGATAGTATCTGAATCGGACTCGTTGCATCAACAAAGTTGACTCGCAGAGGCCGGGATTTCCCTTCGACTCTCTTTCCAAGAAGGGTGATTTGCTTCACCCGCAACCTCTGTTCAATCACGTCGAGAAGCCTATCAATCAGGCTCTGCGGAAAATGCACATCGTGTTCATAACGAGCCTGAGGACTAGCATCTGTCGACTCAGGCGCGTGAAATATCATAAGGTTACAACACCGCTGATTGCTGGCAGTTATCTTCTCCTTGTTGTTTCGCTGCACTCTCCATTGACCTTCAACGTTTGCGCTATCGCACACCGGTATGTTAGTGTTCATACGACGCAACAGCGGCATGCCATCTGAACTTCCTGCAAGGGTTGGACATCAGTCTGGAGAGCATGCAGCCGGTGGGCAGGTGGGTTCATTCGAACATAGAGGTGGCTGGGTTTCCGCTTGCTTGGATGAACTCACGGAGCTCCATTTTATGGAACGTTTCGCCCATTTTGAAGGCTCGCGCGGTTTCTCGGCTGTTTGTGACTGCACAGGCATGCCAGCTGAGACTCCAGCAACGGGTGGACATGGTTCTGGATAGCCTGCAGCCGGTGGGCAGGTGGGCCCGTTCGAACATAGAGATGGTTGGGTTTCCGCTTGCTTGTGTGAACCAAATGAGCTCCTCCCTATAGAACGTCTCGCCCGTCTTGGAGTCTCGCGTGGCTTCTCGGTTGTTTGTGACTACGCAGTGGCTTGGCATTCCTTGCACAATATTTGGACAACGTCATGCTGGTTTTGATGTAGTAGTTTAAAATAATCTAAAGACAAACCAATACGCGAAATGTGGAAATTCACACCACACATGAGACATGTAACAGCATTGGCTCTATGCCCAACTATCTTGCAACAAGTGCCACAGTAAGCTAAATTTGTCACTACTGATAGTTTAGCAGATGTGACGGTAAAGGTGATAAAGTGAACGATAAGTACACGATAAAAGTACCAGAGTAAAATATACGGGCACAAAAGCAATACACAATAAGCAAGTTCAGAATCGCAAAAGAAACTGAATTAGACAAAAACAAACACGAAAAATCTGCTCTGCATAAAATAATGAACAATGTAAACTGGTCTGTCAAATGGAGCGAGAAAAGCTTTCCGGCGAGCGCTATTTGCAGGCGGCGAAATAAACAGGTATCGGCCTGTCGAATAAGCATCTGAGGATAAGCAGTGGTAGTACTGGATGACATGGCAGATTTTCGCCTGCAAAGCTGTTTCTCTAGAGAAGACCACGGTAGTCAGTGACGATACAGTGTCGTGGAAGCCGTGACTCGCCACTAAGTAAACCCACTGCTCTCTGTCTCTCTTGGGTGGCATTGTAATTTAAAGAGGTACTGGACTTCTGGTCTTTACGGACCGAAAGACGTACGAGCCTTTTACTCGATCCCCGGCTCCTAACGAGCTACCAAACCTTTACATCGCCTTCCTTGTAGGTTAGATGCTTGACCAAAGGCTCGGCGTAGGACCCTATAAGACAACTCTCTAGTTTGGCGTGGGCCATTGGATAGTATCATGCCCACCGATGATTCATCGATAGAGTATACTACTGCTTTCGCTCTCGCTTTGCCTTTTGGCTCATCTAACTCCACTGCCCAACTTCCACATCCCGTTCTTCAAGTACACTTATGTCCTCCTCGGTCACAGTCAACCACTGTTCACTGGACGCACCTGACGGAAGTCAGTCAAACTCCTGGTGTTCGATTCCAGGCGATCATATCCTACTAACACTACCAAAATCCCAGCTTTCGTTTGAGCTAGTTCACCATTCAGCCTCGCAACGTTCAATGTTCGCACTCCAATGCAGACCGAACGACAAGCAAGTCTGGCTCACACTCTTCAAACGCTGTCGGTAAAAATTTGTTACATTTCAGAAACCAGATTGCAAGACTCCCGTATCTTCATCAGAATGACCTCTCCGGCAAAACCTGACGTCAAATACCACCTGCGGCTTTCCAGGGACACACAGGTTGCCGCTACTGGCCAGGCTTGGGTTGGGGTTGCTCTGAGTGACGGAGCTGAAAACGCTCTGATTGACTTGATCTCAGTCAAGATTCGGCCATGTGT
Source organism: Dicrocoelium dendriticum (assembly GCA_944474145.2). Classification (NCBI taxonomy): domain Eukaryota; kingdom Metazoa; phylum Platyhelminthes; class Trematoda; order Plagiorchiida; family Dicrocoeliidae; genus Dicrocoelium; species Dicrocoelium dendriticum. The sequence continues at coordinate 179,918,333 of OX104063.1, forward strand.
AGTCAGAGTATGAGGCTCATCTGATGTAAGTAAGCGAGTACCCTCATAGGGTGGAATAATGAATAAATAAGGTGTAATAAAATAAGGTGTATTGAGGTGCCACCCGTTATATATGAAGTCGGGATTGAAAAGCTGATGGAGGAGATCGCACAGCACACGAATGTGATGGGGTGCTAACTTCAGGCTCTCCTTGTCGTCGCCGACTAAGACTGGACCGGTCTGATTATCTGCTGCTTGAGATTCGTGCGGATTCTCAAAGAACGTCTTTTACCCAACGTTAAGCAATGACAGGTGGTAATATCACACATTTACTCACGGTCTCTTTGGCGCGACCATAGCAGTACTAAATCAAGAGTCCCGCTTCCCACTGTCAAACATTCGGCTTTCGAAACGGTGTTCACACTGGTTAGCCAATTGCTAAAAAGTAGCATGGCTGTCACTCAAGTACTCAACCGTTGGCACATACAGCTGTGTACTCTGCTGTGACCATAAACCACTTGGTAGGCGCCTCCACGCTTCCGCCTTTAATCTGCATAGTACCTGCGGTAGTTGTGACCTCGGTAGCAGTCGATCAAGCAATGGAGACCAACTGCAGGCTCTGATCTGATCACTACTTGTTTGGTTCCAGCACCAGTCTTCGGCAATCGGAAAGATAGATAGACTGCTAACTGGTGCAAGCTCTCTCAAACACACCAGTGATCTCGGTCTGATCACATAGTAATTAGTTACGGATGGTATGGAAGTGTAAAAGAATGTCGATCGCAGTGGTCAACTTGTCTAGACTCCAAACACGCAGCGATTCGTGATAAGGCTAGCATGCGTTTCGGAGCATCACCTAGGCGTACTCATTACCGACCGAACGTCATAAATCTACGAAATTCAACGACCCTAACCAAGTATCTAGCCACAATGTAACAATACTTGGCTCAGCTTCTGACGATGATTTCAAATCACAACGGGCGAGAACCAAAAAGGCCTTAGTTTCTGCTTGTATCAACAGCTGTGGAGTTGCCCATCATCCATCAAAGAGTTGGATATCCACTGTCTCCTTGTCGCTGATGGACACGCCGTTCGGTACCGGCCAACCCCAGCTATAGTGAAGAACGCCGATCATTGAATCAAGAATTGCGCAGGGATCTACAACCGGACCGGAAAACACGATGGTGTGAATGAGCCAGAGAGATGGAACTTGCTGGTCTCTGGCACTACCAGACAGCTTTTCCATCTCACCTGTCATCAAATGTATCCGATCTGGTGTAAGTAAAACATTTTGCGAAAGGGATGGCTCCTTAATCATTAATCTTCAACGACGGTTGGAGCGATAAGGTGAACATCTTGGCTCATTTTGTTGGCTGCCAGCTCCTTCTATTTCCCCTGGTGCTGAGTGGTCTAGCCACAAAAATCCTCTTTCGCACTAAGAACTCCGCCTTGCGAAGCGTTATAAGGCGCCCGGCCCTAATGGTCTACTTCCAGCTCTAGCTAAAGGTGGCGGGTATTCGCTTATTCGAGAAGTTACCGCTTTGCTCCTAAAAATCGGATCAAAGGATGATGTTCCATCAATTTATAACGAGTAGACAATAATCCCCAGCTTTGAAAGGGCTCGTGCATAATGTGCACAAAAACAGGAGTATACGTTCAGTTTGTAAGCTTCCGGTGTCCACCATACTTCGCAGGCTATCCCCAACGCGTGAATCGCTACAGCGGGAAGGAATGCGTTTCGCACTGGTCGCGGCTGCATCGATCCCATTGTTACACGCCGCCATGCGGAGTTTTCAAATTTGGACATGCGCTATAATTCCTAGCCAATGGATTTGCAAACTAACACAAACGCTTTTCGGCACTGCGTTGAGCCCTTTTGTTTAAAGATTAAAAATATTTTGTTCTGCATCTAGTGACATTATCGTGTATATTCGGGAAACCTTGAAATTTTTGTGTAGTTTCACGTGTATGAAATGAACATTTTCCCTGGTCATGCTAATCGAAACAAAATAAAAAGAAGCAGTAATCCTAAACAAAAAGATCATGCAAGATAGCGGGTTGCACTTCGGACGAAATATCTCGGAAGTATGAGTCTACCTATTTTACTCAGTGCCGATATCGGATCGCTACTTGGAAAATTAGAAGATCTCCAGTGTGATAAAATGTCGTGAATATTCTCTCGTGGGCATTATTATGATATAGGAAACCTGGCTCCATGTCGACGTTGCAAATGCAGTCGTGGAAGTCGACGGATTTAGAACGTATCGTGTTGACCGCTAATGTGCACGGAGAAACCGTGATGGCGCCGTTAGTATTTACCTTAATTATTCATGGCGCAGGTCAATTAAAGGATTCTTCGCTACAGATGGCAATGCATCAGCTGCTCAAGCGTGAAACGCAAACCAAGACTCCTGAACAGTTTTTCTTCGATTTTAGTAACAAACACCTATCGTTCCCCTAGCTGTTCCAGCTCCGAAGTCGGAGAAGTTTGGGACAGATTTACAACTGCAGTCCTCAACAACCTTGAACTCTCCTTGTGAATAGCTGCCAGCGATTATAACAGATCTAACATCAGAGTCAGTGCGAACCTTGGGATAAAGAACATCGTGCAATTGCTAACCAGGTTAGATGCAATGCTTGACATGGCATTTGTTAACAAGCTGAAGTGTTTTCTGTTTGTAATCGGGCGCCGCTTAGGAGCTCTGATCGTGTTATCGTAAAGCTATCTCCTGTTATGGCAAGATGAACCATTCAAGATCCCACCCATTGTGAAGATCGAAAATGCAGGCGGAGACAATGTCTTCCTCAGAACATTCAGCGAATGCGTGAAACCATTGCCTCCACAGATTTTCCCTTATCTTACCAAGGTACGTTGTGCATCTGCGACAATGGCCAGCTACAGGTGGGAGTTGTTTGGTTTGCACCAATTTGACCAGAAGCTTCCTGACTTGAGGCAAGTGGTAGCAACCCATTGAGTCTCGGCCGGTACCTTCCTGCCATCAATGACAATATGTGGCGCTCGAAGCTCTACGCCAATCGAGCTGTCAGCTTATACACATAAACCAGTTATCACCATTGCTAGGTTTTAAAAGGAGGGGATCATCGGCCTCTAACCAACCCCCGAAGAGGATAGGACTTTGATAAAGTTAGTTTGACCCTTAACCATGGACTCTGATGGCAATGGGAAAGTGCCACCTGGCGTAGCTCAATGGGTTACGAAGATGTGGAAACCATCGCACTATCTGAAGGTCCAGTCTCATCGCGCTGGTTGGCTTCGGTCGATTGTTTTTGTGTTCCTGGTTGGAATCCCGGATATATATATATATATATATATATATATATATATCGTGCGCCATGTACCAACCACGCTAGCAACCTGAAACCGTTTGGTATCGAGGTTTTTTGAGCTTGGGGATGCAGCTTAGTTTGGTTCATTTGATCAAACCAAGTGTCACGGATCAAACAGCTCTGAATTAGATCGCTTAAACAAAAATTGAAGTATTTCTATGAAGCAATTAGGGCTCAGAAATGTAAAAAATGGAATGCAACAGTGCCATGGATTTCGAAACTGCGCCATGTACGGCAGTTCACCTAACTACTTAGTTGAGTGACTATGCGGTCAATCGTTTGTTAAACACAGTAACACAACAAAATAGACTCGCATAACCGAATGATGAGTAATCGAATGTAACTGAGGACAACAACAAAAACGTTGATAGGTGTTCCAACATTTGACAGTAATGAACGCATCTCCACGACTGACAGATGCAAAAGGTGGAATAACGTCGAAAGCATGCATAGAATACTTGGTGCATGGGTATAAATGTTTCAGCTATGGGATCAACATATGTTGCGAAGAGAGAGACCGGTAGCAAAGCGAACAATATCAGTGGCGAGACAGAGACAAATGGGAGTATAGGCTTCCACTGTATTCAAGAAAACCTGAGTGATCATAGGCGTTGAAATGTGCATAGTGGACAGTGACATTGAGGGATAAAGCAGGAGATGCGAAACACAATTATCGTGAATGGACAGAGCAAAGGTGTGTGGAAAAGGATATCAAATTAGGAACATGAATTATAGAATACAGTAAAGTATAAAACTAAGGCTAACATACGTGATTCCGATCATTCATGTGGGGCTACTTATGAATCAAAATAAGTCGACAGAGTCAAAGGAGGCCTGTATCTCCGAGCAGAAGTTATTCGTGAGAATATTTACCAGAAGTCAGGTAACGGATACATTCCCAACCCGAAGCCTTAAGTTGCACATCAACGCCTTTTAGACTCAGGTGAGATCAGTGTCCGGGTGAACTGCATCTGGTGCGTGGGAAGAAGGCTCGCAAAACTAAAAAAATTAGTTTACACTACCGGAAGTGTTTCAATGAAAGAATGAACGCTTGATGGATTAAAGTGATGACTAGGAGTGGGAGTCTAGGTAGTTATGAGGCGGTGGCCTAAAATTTCTGCATCAATTTGCGCTTGTAGAGCACAGCCGTGGAAAAAGCACTTTTCCCTCGATGTTTAGAGACTAGGCATCCCTCATCTGTCGCTCTATGGTAGTAGGAGAACTATGAGCTGGAATGTCGCTTCCCCATCAGAGTCAAAAGTAAAAACTGCAGCCACCCGTAGAGGGTGACAGCAAAACTTTTTTCAACTTCGTTGATTAGATTGGTGGATAAACTGTGTTTTCCCCAGATGGCGCATGATGTGAATTTCATAAAGACATGATTTTGGAGAACACCGCTGTTAGATGTCCACAGGACCACAATATGATGATAGAATAAATGAAACCAACTGAACAGTTGGTCGTTGTGTCAAGCTCTGCTCGCGGAGCTCAAAGGCCTAGTGATCATGGCGATAGCCGCAAACCATTCCCAAGTTAGGCTATCCCCACCTGATAAGTCCAAACAAGGACGAAACCGTCGATCGTGGAGTGTAGCAACACCGAAAGCCTCAACTGAACAATTGTTGGTTGACAGTGTATGGCTGAATGCAGATAGTTTGTGGTGAGATGTGCGGTTCACAAGATGAGCTCGCACTAGAACATTCCCACGGTAGTAATGCATTTCCTAGCAATGAGTAGCTGCGCGTATATTTTATGTGATCACAAGCATGAGGTATACAAATTGGGTCGCTCGTCGAGCATGGTATTTGTGCAACAGACGTCCTGCCATTTACTGAACTGAGGTATTTACAATTAGATTGCAAAATGCGGTTGTTTTGAACCGAAGGGGCACCAACACTAGTTCATCCAGTATTGGCTTTAAACACCCTAAAAGAGTGCATCATAAAAAGAGCAAGCGGCCATTTAAAAAGCTGGTAGGACTGTAAAGACAGACGGAAATGACTATGGGTAGGAGAAAACTTCCGCAGTGAATTGGCTCAAACGAACGTTGAGATTCAAAAGAGCACAAAGTGGTAAAGTGGTACACACCCGAATACAACAAAGTGGATGCGATAATCATAGAACAAGAGAGGTAAAAGGGAAGGCACCAGTTCGTTTAATCAATTACGACATGAGCACCGAAGTGAAATGAAAATAAATGATATGAATTTCATTGCGTCATGACAAACGGTTGACAATGTCCACAAAAATGAGGTAGAAAAGGAGAGTAAAACTGAGATCATAAGTGGTGAGGAAAAGTATAGCAATCGTCGGACGGAGGGTCCGCGAGAGAAAGATACAAAATGCAACAGTGGCAGTGATGCTAGTTTCAGGTGAGCATGTTTCCTAGACAAGCTTCATATCTACTCCAAGAGAGCACAGAGCCAAAACTGGTTCGTCTGTTGACGGATCTGACAAAATGTAGATGTTAAGGCAACTTATGTGAACTGGCATCTCCGATTCGAAAGACAATGTATTTTGACTAACGAAGCAGGTGGCCATGATAGAAATATTGATACGTACGGATAAATACAAAAAGAAAACGCCGGTGGAGGAGATGCGGGGGCAAATAAGACTATATGAGAAAGTCATACGGGAGAGATTGTGACGTAGTAGTCTGACCCACGAGGTATGGGGTACTATGACGGCCTTTCTAAAGGGGCAGATCCACTGATCTGCCCTGCAGGGCAGCAGTGGGTAGAGCCAGCTCATGAGTTTGATTGCAATGACCTGATTTATAGCTAGCATACGCAGTCTTAGAACATTTAGGACAACTAATGTATCTTTTGGATCGCACGGTCAACCAATAATGGGGCCGCATTGTACTGGACAGAAGCGGCCTGGCTTGTATCAGTGAGTAGCAAATCCACGTGCGACAGCTGGTTTCTCAGGTCATCTGGGGTAATTCATGACGCTCGTGTTCTATGCTCATGTGGCTCGACTGTAAAGTGCTATCACTGTGGAAGAGTCTAGCAAGCAGAAACCATTGTCATCTCCAGAATCTCTTGTGAGGGGAATATTGAAAACGAGCCCGTTTGAACTGTAAGCATCCTGTTGTCTGCTACATTGGGCTCAGAAAGAAATTGAAATGTGACCAATGCAAAGTTGTGGCTCACGAAGCTCAGCAGAATAAAGAGGAGCAAGCTAAGTTCCAGTGACCGTAATCAATTACGAGCAGCATTTTAGCATACAAAATGAGCAGTCATTGCAACCATAGTTGATCTGGTAACGCTAGACAAAACGCAGCGCAATATGCTGTTTTCGACCACTGAGGCCTAAGTGTATCGCCAAGGAGATAGGATAAACGCTCACACTTAAAACGAGATGAAAGAAGAAAATGATCGAACATGCATTCTTGTTAGCTGGTTGGCGTCATTGTGCTAACCTGACACAGGGCTGAAATACAATGAGATCTAATTTGACCAGGAAGGGTGATCATTTTAGACTGCACCGTCCGACACCACTGGAAGCTACATTACAAGGACACACGGAAGAATTGAGCGGTCAAAAGTGGCGTGTGGCTGCCCAGGAAAACAATAAAGCAATAAGGTTATTTTAAAGAGCAGCTGGGAGAAAACTTACAGCCGATTGCAAATAACCACATAGGTGAAAAACAATGTGCAAGGGCTACGGCAAACTCACTCGAAGATCCCAAAGACGTGTATCGGAACGATGAAGGGAGGCAAATATGTGGGCAGATAATCGATTCCATTTCACGATTTTGGGATCGGCTGAAGAGTGCGTAAACGAAAAAGAACAAACTAGGAGGCGCGTTACAAGAGGCTATAAGGAAAGCGATCACAAAAAGGAGAAAGATGCAGATGAGATTAGGAACAAGATTGGTCGATGTTGACATGTTTGAAAACGAAAAGGTACTTCACCACGGCGTCTAGCGAAAGAACAACAAAGAATCACAAACGGGGTCACAGTTAGGACATGTGCATGCAGTAATATATTTCTATAAGGCTCTACATGAGTCATATATAAACGTCTGATAGAATGGAGTAAGGATGGGTGAACAAAAAGACTAGTGTACATTGGGAGGTACAAACAAGGGCTGTTCGTAACTGCTGTGCAACAAGACGATGCAAGATGCATAACTCCCGGCAAACAGTTCTTGCCTGGGCTTGGTCAGATAAGGAGAGGCTCTGTGACCGAACCCAAACAAAGCTAATGTGACTACCGATAACGTGAAAAAAACATGATGGGACTCGTTTCCAGACAACTCACGGGAAAATGGCAGAAACCACTCAGAATGCAAGTGCGCGGAACACGCAAAAAGGTTGCAGTTATTCTCAAAATAACCTCTGCCGGGAACACGCAGGACAAGCGAAATGGAGAGGGGTTTTTAAGTGATAGGTATATCGCTACATGGATTAATAGTGAATGGAAATATGATATATACATTCTAAAAGCGATTTAAACCCTTCCGCTTTGTTTCCATTCAATATACACAATAAGCACTGGAGTGAAGTACAAGATCGAGAGTATTAAGCTCAGTGAAATTTGAGTTGGATATTTCAATGGTAGGTGTGATCACAGAAGCGAAGCTCACTTCATGGAATAGCAAAGAAAAGCGGTGGTGGCATCTCGCCTTATGCGTCCGGCTAGATGCAGAGAATTCTTAATGTTTCTACAAAGAGTTGAGATGGAACTACCAAATTTAAACGACAGCAGCGCCTACGGATTGATTGACTATGGATTAAATTCACCCGACTAGATGCGCACCCACGAAGAAGGATACGATCAACTGCAACTGCAACGAAATACGGCATCGTCCACAATAATGAACCAAACAGCGTTGCTCAGTGTATATGGTATTGCGCAATGCCATACCGAGGACGGACCACTCGGCATCAAAAATGCAAGTCAAATGAAGTTGCATGCAGGTTGCAATTGGTTCCTCAGTTCCTAATGGGTCTGCATTTCATGCCTCCGCTAACACCTGATAGTTCATCAGGTCATCATCGGCCGGAAGGACTACATGCTTGACTTGTACTTCGGAGGCCAACGGGTCGAACACGTGACTTCGCCGTATACTTGGTCCACACGTGGCTGTTGATGATCGGCAACGAAGGGTACGGTGTGCCGGCGTACTGCTGGTGCCCCTCTAATCCGATTAACGGTATTCAAGGCCGAAGAGAACTGCTCAGGACTATGCGGAGCGCATCAAGCTCACACACATTTCATGTTAGCGATAGCGAGAGAAAAAGATACAACTGGTATGGACGGGGCGTAGTGCGCACAAAGAACATGTACACCATGTGCTTCAAACCTCGCGACCGGGTGGAGAAAAATGTGAGTTATAAGATACATCAGCAAACCAAACCAAGTTTCGGTTGAGATTACTTATTACTCGTCAGTCCGTCGCAATGGACGGAAACATTCCGGTGGGAACTGCTATAGGACAGTCAAAGGCTACCTGCGAAAAGTGTGTACAGATAGAAAGGTCGTAATACTCCGCGTAGGCTGGCGTTGTGATATTAAGATGCACAGATGCTTGCTGTGAAAAGGCTATCGGAGTAGAAGTTTGCAACCGTTAGCCCACTTGAAAAGGAATCTTATCAAACAAACTCGTTAGTGGGTCATTTTGAAGCACCATAATCTCAAACTAGACCGCCTTTTAGTTTGAACTGGGTGTCCAAACCCTTCGGCCACTGAGGTCGTGTTGGATGCAGGGCCAATGTAAGTGTGTTGCCTCAGCTCACAACACTGCACGACCGGTTTCGTACTCGTCTGGCACTCAGCAAGCGGAGAGTGCAGAGATGTGATTCGAACCCGAGGGAAGAGGGTTCAGCCTGTGGTCCCGAATTCAAGTCAACGTTATGATACCTACACCTGACGAATGCGAACAGATGAGAAACCGATGGTGGAAAACAGGGTGGTGAGCGGGCAACATCCAAGATGTATCTGCTACCAGAACTGCGACAAATACTGTGTGGGACAGACTGGAAGAAAGCTTGGCACAAGGCTACACGAACACAGCCTAGCCATTCGTCGCCACGATCAGAACTCCCTGATGTCAGTGCATATGGATGCCGAGAACCATCAACTCGACCTAGAGCATGCAAGTATCCTCGGAAGGGCCAAAAGCCGGTAAGCGAGTTCAGTAAAGCCTGGCATACGAAACAGAACTCGATCAATAAGCCCTTGGACATTGAAGTCGCTTACGAGGCACTGCGAACCACGCCCCTGATGCCGCACTGATGATGTTGCCTAGTCAGGCAACGAAAGGTCTGCACAACAATCACTCAGCTCGGAGAACAGCTCAAAACCCGCATCCACACCCCGAGCTACGGATATTCTCATTTATTTCAAGATGTATCGGCTTTAGACGCAGTCCTATTTGTGATAGTGGTTGAAACAGGGGGCAAAGAGAATGGTCGCGGTACCGATGAACCGGGGAACAGTCAGACGATGGCCGAGCGCGCACGAAAGGTCCGGCCCAGCGCACAGGAGAAAGCGTGATTTTCGACATCTGAGAAGCGGATTGGTTAACTGTGTGGCGAACGGATGGACGCATGGCCGTGTCAGCTAGGCAGCCGAGGAAGCATCAACTTAATAGGCCAATGGACAAGCAGACGCCAGTCAGAAGAATTAGCATGTGGAACCATCCGGTTTAGCACAATGACAGGACAGCATACCTTTGGATAGTGGAAAAGCAGATTGGCCGGCCATCCAACGAGCGAATGGGTTACGCCTGAGACCATGGTAACATCATGCTCAGCTTTGACAAATAGGCAATCGTGGGACCGTCGACCAAATGGGTGGATGGCCAATCGGACGCTACCCGGTATGGCAACAACGAGGCTCGAGGTAACCCTGGATTCAGTAAGCGTGGATCTGTCAAACGATTACGAACAAATTTGATGGAGCTAACGTCACAGGCCAGTTGACAAGGGCAAGTTAATAAACGGACAACAACAGAGTACTGTATGTAGTTTATAAAAAACCGCGATCCCTGTTGATGATAAATTCTGACTGTCGCCCAGACTTTGTTTACGATTCCCGGAGGGATGCACGACACCAATGACCAAGATTCATTTCGAAGCGGATCACGGTCCAGTTGAGATTGCGTGCTGCGACCAATTCATACAACAGGCACGTCAAGATGATCTTCCAATGAGTCATCGACAGTTGTAACACGCGTGGCGCGTGCTACAACTGGTGAATAAGTAGATAAATTGTATAAGTCTCGTGGTACCGAAAAACCGTACCCACGAAGGGAATGGACCACATCTACATCAGCAGTACACAGGATTTGTCAGGTAAGTATCGTCAGTGAATTCACTGTGAAGTGAATACACGCCACAACGCGCTCGGGTTGGTTGGGATCGGTGGAGGTAGGAGTCAGTTTAGGCATGCGCAATCGTCTAGTCGTCTGCGACCATCAGCAAGAAGCGATACAGCATCGATGGAGCAAAGAATTCCCAACCAGCATTGAGTGAAACTCGGCAAGTCTGCAGTGGAAACTTTTCCCACGATATAGACGGCCTTTGGTGATGATTGTTTATCCGAACGGCAAGTCTACTGGGGACACAATTCCTTTTTTGAAGGCCGTGAAGAACTCCGCGCTGGAGGATCATGCGTGACAACCACCGACGAAAAGGTGACGCGTATGACTGAGCCGTTAAACTCAGACAGTCGTCTGAGTGTTATTACGTAACAAAAACCCGATAATGCTGGCGATTAGTGAGGCCTTGTTAATTAAGGCTTATCAACCTGTGCTATGTGCACAGTAACTCTTGAGGCAATCAACTCGGTTGCCATGGCCTTGACTGTGACGTTTTGATTGGTGTTGCTCATTTTTTCATATATATACATATATACTCCTTTGTGTGTTATTACTCGTATTGTGTTTGCGACTGAAGAGAACAATCGAAATGTTGACATGTCACAACCTCTGTCTTCTCTCTGCCTTAACGAAATGGTTGAAGGGGACCCACTGTTTTACTAGTCGTCTGAGTGTTTGTTTAGTGGCACAGACAACAAAGATTCCAAAAAGTACCGTCCACCAGATTGGGACTAACAATCTGCAGATGAGAAAAGTATGCGCAAAACTGGTGCCTAAAGTATTGACGGACGATGAAAAATCGCACTGAGCTGAAACGTGTCAGGAAGTTGGGGACTTGTGTGAAAGGGACTCTCAAATTTAGATAATGTCATCACAAAGGACAAGGGTTCCTAAGCCGCCCTACAGTCCTGACTTGTCTCCCCCAGACTTCTTATTATGCCGCTTGAAAACTCTCATGAAAGGACATCATTTCGGGACAGTTTACAAAGTGAAACTGGCTTGCACCAAGGCTCCAGAGGACATTCCAGAAAAGGCCTACCTTGAAACCTTCGATGTCTGGAAATCTCGCTGGAAGCGATGTATCAACGCAAGTGGAGCCTATTTTGAAACCTTTTATTGTGATGTACTGATCGGATCAATGTTTTTTTAACAGACTCACTGACATTAATTTTCGGACGAAGCATGTACTCATGTACATGAAAGTGTCCAAGGTTATGGCTGATAGGAGAATGTAGATGAAACGTTTTATATACTTAACTCTTCCTTCACTGTGTTCAGTTTTATCTTCTATCAAATCTTTAGGTGCACTCAGTGAAGCCAATTCCATGTATAATAGGGACCATAATGATTGCGAAGTCATGAAATGGAAGGAAATTGGAAATATCAACCAGATGAAACGAGAGAGGTTACGCAGTTTTAGACTTGCCGCACAAAAGTAAAAAGGTCCAAACAAATTATGTGTGTAACGAAGACCCCTTAAAATGAGTAACGGGACTATGGTAAGAGAAAACAGTGACAAATCCAACTGGTATCCTCCAACAGCTCTCCAGGGAGTACAGACTTTTGGCTAGCATAGCATAGCACGTTGAGGAAAAGTGCGTAGGTCAGGATGAGATGGAGTGCACAAAGAACGAACGGCGTGCGAACTTTTTTCAAACGAGCACGGACACATTGTAGCACGCAGCAGATGAGGCAGGTGGAGGAAGACCACCTCCTTAGCCTGTTCTGAATACTGAATACTGTATTATAGAGCAAGTAGAAATGGATTCTGTACAACTCTTTCGAGATATGACGAAAAACGTTATAAAAGTTGTCAACCTTGAATATCATTGTCGTTCTCATGTAATATTTAAAATATTCGACTTACGATATTTCAGGATTCACAAATGTGATGTCATCGTAAGTGTGCAGTCGTTCTCTGAATCGAATATTGTTAAAATATAAAACTAACAACGTTTTGAACTGCTGCACTGATGTTGCCTCAATCACATGTTCGGGCAAACTATTCCAAATGTTTACCACTCTCCGTTCGAAGCACAGTGGGTGGGGAACACGTTTCATATCCGGCACAACAAGTTTGTATCTGTGTCCGCGTGTGCTGCATGGCCCTCGTAAGTGCAGCATTGGCCTTAACATGGGGAACTCACCGAGATGTAGAATTCGGTAGGTCATAATGAGGTCGACTCGCACCCGACGGTAGGACAAGGTGTAGAGTCCTAGTTTCTCGCACCAGTCTTCATACCCAAAGCCACGTAAACTCGGGATGAGCCTGGTAGCAACGTGTTGGACCCGTTCGATCTTTTGTGCCTCGCCTCTGGTAATCGGAAAGTAGGCGGGCGAACCGTACTCTAGCATTGGTCTAATGATAGAAGAGAACAGGCGAGTGGCAACCTCTTCAGACCATGTGCAGAAGCTACGTTTGAGCGCCCAAAGCATGCGCAGTCCGTTCCGATATAGCCTGTTCGTGTTGTCCACGGACTTCAAATCGTAGCGTGAGAGTACACCTAGGTCCTTCACGGAGGGTGTGGGATAAAGCGTTTGGCCGTCAAGGGTGTAGGTTCGGCCGTCTGCACCCTTCCCCAGGCTCATAAATACAGACTTGGCTGGGTTGACCGGGAGAAGAACTTCTGCAGACCATGTGGATAAGGGGTTGAGATCTTGCTGAAGTAGGCCACAGTCATCGGGAGCGTCGATTTCTCTCCAAATCTTCATATCGTCCGCAAACAAGGCACACGGCGACCGGAGAAGCTGCGGTAGATCGTTGATGTGGATCAGGAACAGAGTGGGCCCCAGCACAGTGCCTTGAGGCACGCCACTTGTAGAGGGGTACCAGTCAGTTAGATGGTCGTCGACCTGTACCCTCCACTTTCGTCCAACAAGAAAGTCGCGGATCCACCGGTGCAGTGAGCCACCGACGCCACACATGCTGAGTATGTGAAGGAGAACCTCATGACTGATCTTGTCGAACGCTTTACTGAAATCGATGAATATCACGTCGACGGACTTCCCCATGTTTATTGCCTTCAACCACTCATGCCTCGTCACAAGCAGGTTAGTAATGCATGAGCGACCTTGCATAAAACCGTGCTGTGCGAGCGTCAGGACCTCGTTTGACTGTAGCAACTGCAACAATCTCTTCTTCACGATTTTCTCAGCAACCTTTGCCAATATAGGTGTCAGACAAATTGGCCTGTAATTGTCTACTTTGCTAGGGTCGCCACCTTTCGGAATAGGCTTCACCACCGCACATTTCCAGTCAACCGGCAAAAAACCTTCGGAGAGCGACCTGTTGAAAAGGTCAGTCACGATAGGAGAGAGGATGGTTGAAAGTGACTTGAGAACCAGTGGGTGAAGCCCATCAGGTCCGGCAGGTTTGGTGCCGTCAAGGTTGGCGAGTAGTTGAGCTACCTCTTCGACGCCACAATGCAGACTATCGAGTTCGGTAAAAGCGGTACACGTCGGACGGAATTCGTACCCAAAAGGCTTCATTCTGCGCTGTTTGGCCCCACATAAGGCAACACAACACACCTTAACAAATGCAACGGCTGAGAAGTGAGCCGTGTTGTCTTATATTGACGGAGTCCATAAAATGGTAGCGAGACTTTTGTTGTCTTTGGGAGTCAAAATTGCCCACCAGCCAACAGAAACAATTCGAAATAAACTCTTCAAAGTGAAAGATAAACTTAGCAAGTGGGAAACATCTAGTGCAACCTACAAGATCTGATGCTGAAACTGTGACAAGTACTACGTAGAACAAACAAAAAGAAAGCTTGGTACACGGCTACATGGACATAGCCTAGCGATCCGTCGTCATGATAAGAACTCTTTGATGCCCGTGCATGCGGATGCCGAAGAACACCATTTCGAGCTGGTGCAAGTCGAAATCCTCGCAACAGCCCCAAACCGGCAAGCACGTGAGTTTACTGAAGCTTGATATTCAAAGCAGAACTCGAGCAATTAGTATTTAAATCACGAAATCGCTTACGAGTCTCTGTGAAACAGGACCTTCAAGCCGCCCTGACGATGTTGCCTAGTTTAGCAGCGAAATGGCTGCAAAATAATTCAGCTCGGAGAGCAGTACAAAACTCTCATTCACTTCCCGAGCTACAAATATTCTCAACGACCTAAATCAACTAGAAATGACGTTGCTAAGCCCAGAGAAAGAAGCGGTGGCCTGAGAAGCGTTAATGAGAATACCGTACTCATTTTCTTGATGCTTATTCCTCAAAGTGCAACAAATCGTACATTAGTTGTGCTTGAATGTTGAGGTATATGGACATAATACCACGCTAAAGTAACAAGTGTTGGATGGAGAAGTGGGAGAGCAATAAAGGGACGTAAGCTGTGCATCTTAGTATTCAGGCAGTGTGTATTAATAGGAAAGTTTAATACTTCATGTGAAATAGGGAGTACGGTTGCGCGGTTATTTGTCCAGTTAACCATGGTGGTGGTAATTGAGGAATACTGAGGCCGGTGTACACGCATAGTGGAGGTAAGTTTGGAATCTGGCTAGTAAGGGTCTCTGAGTAAGCCGGAGATGGAAGTTATAGCGGCGGGGGAAAACTCCCATTGCAGCCTAAAGTACTCGGCGACATTAATGGTTCCGAAGTTTGCACTTGTGAGTCACGTATGGAATCCTGGGGAATAGTAGTGATTCGACATTTTACCTAAGGATATGGATGAAGTGTGTCTTCTTAGTGATCTAAAGGCGATTCCTCTGAATCGGGTGAGCTGTCGCAGAAATTGCCACGGAGAAAACAGCGGCTTAGAGCCAAATGTACCTGATAGATTAAGGAGTACAGTGTTAGAGCAATCCTCAGAGAATAAGCGCAAGCTTCTACTTAAGACTAGGCACGGCTTCATGGATGGATGATCTCTTACTGTATCAAGAAGAGGATTTGTTTCGTAGGACGAAGGTATATGTAGAGCTATGACATTCCATGGTCGAGTAATCAGTCGACGCTGATTTGACTTTTTATTTGGATCGATTCAATACATGTTGGCGATGGAGCAATTATTCCTTCGTCTGCAATTTCGGATCTAAGCCGGTCGGAAAATCTCGACAGAACAGAGAAAAAGGAAGCTAAAACGTTTGCTGGAAGCAAAATTGACATCCTATCAAGTACCAAACAATATAATCTAAGATGATAGTGAACCAGAGGCTGAGTTAGAATAATAAACAGGGAATTTTAGTGTGCGAAAGAAACTTAATGCGTTTGGTTTCTCACCGCGTATCAAGGACACAATAACGTGAGTCCGGACAAACTGCGTTAACATACGGGTTATCGATCGATTCGGAGCAGTGGCACAACGATTCGGAACTGGTATGCGGTTGGAACGGAAAAGGCGACAGCGAGTAGGCAAATTTGTAGATAGCTGCTCTATACAGTAGTTGATTCGGATGAATAAGCGGTTGTTCTATAGCTCTCAGAATGGTTTTGCAGATACGACGAAAAATGCCTTACTAACCTCGAAAAATCCGAGGTTTTGCGTGTGAGTTTTGGTGTGGAACACAGTGACACACAAGTGACGATCTGACAGTAGACATTAAAACACAAAAAGTAAGTACAGATGGTTGGGAGCGCTGAGAAGAGCTCTTCAAGCCTGACTGAACAAATGTAGGAAACGGAATGTAGGGTGGAAATCCAAGCACAGCAGCGGAGAGAAATAATCCATCTGTTCGGCGGTGACATTGACCTAGTACCTGAGTACTTAGTTCTAGTCCTAGTTCTGTCATCTGAACCGGCTAGTTGTTACTTCGGAACACTGAGAGGGAACACAAACTCGACTGATGATAGAAACTGTAACCTGCTAACGAGTATAGAGCCACATCAAACAGGAGGAGCATGGTAATATGGTATTTGAAAGATTAACTGACTGCAGGTAGTTAGAGACGGAATCCGGATCGACAACAAGCCCAACACAGTAGAGTAAACGGTGGATCGCGAATGAGGTTGCGAAAGCATCAGATAGCAATGAGCAACATTTTGGCAACGGCGGTCGATTCCGTGACATTGGCAAAATTCTGATCTCCAGTACAAGACAGGTTGCGCAAAATGTCGCCTAAAAAGCCAAGTGGGATCACTAATGAGATGAGGTCTGCAGTTCACAGCCGAGTAACAGAACACGCGGGAGACTCCTGACTCCTATTCATTGGCATACACCAAGCACACAGTCCGAAGGAAACACACCAAGCGATCGGCTGGGACTGATAAAAAGCGGTTGGATCGGTGTAAAAGATGCAGAATTATAGCAGAATGCTCTATTATATCGCGGTGTGACTTTGTTGACAAATCCGCTGCCAACCATTCAGCCAGGTTAGTACATATGTTACCGAGCTATATGGAATATGTCTTCGTCACGGCGCGTTGGTCATCCAAATACTTCACCCAACCAGGTACAGTAGCGGCAGACATTGCATGTGGAACAAGAGGTTGATAGAGGATTAAAGAATCGGACATGCGCAACGTAGACAGTTCAGTGTTTTCCACGAAAAAGCCAATACTTCTAGCTTAAACGTACTATTTTCATAATTAACTGTGGAATACACATAGTAACAAATCTGTGGCGAAAAGAAGGTCAAAGACAAACACCACAGTAAACTTCATTTGAATCAATACCATCGCACATGGAACAAACTGTCGACTGACGTTCGGGTCAGCACATCGCAGCATGAATTCCGCAAAGCGCCTGAGATCTGTCTGACAGTCCTTAAGATGAGCAGACTACTGGAACGCTCTAGGACAATGAGCCCGGGGTATGGACAAGATACAGGTAGTATAGCACCGGGTGATGGAAAGAATTCCGTTAAGAATACGAAAAAAACAGGTCCCCTTGCTCCCCTATAACACAACGATGTTACCCAGCTCAAAGGATAACAGTTGGCTAATGGAAACGCTAACGCCTTGGTGGTTTGAACAATCAGGCCCAATTTAGCCCATGTCCAACCCATTTGACCTCAAATACACCTTTCTTTCACCCAACTTCAATGCTTAATGTTTGTGGAAGCGCTGATAGACTGGAAGGTTGGAGATTCGGAGCCGATTCAGTGTCTCCTCCATTCATCAATATGACCCTCAACGTTTCACTTCAGTTTTGTCTGACTTGAACACTTGCCAATCAATGGGGGGATCATGACGCATTAGATCTGACACCCAGTTCCTACTAAGCAAGCTTTCTTAACTTGAATATCTAATACATACAAAAGAAAGCAAACACAGCTAGTCAAATTAGTGATCCTAAATCTTTTTGTCATCGTTGTGCCCATGCACTTTAAAGCATCTGCATCGAATTTTGATGCCTCGCTAACGCTCTGCGTAGTATGGATTAGGAAACGCTTCAAGTTATCGGTGAAAACATTTGCTGTTGTAGGTCAGTTTCTGACATGCCTCTTTAAGATTCCTCTCTATGCTGGGTTAAGTAGGATAAATACTTTGAATACCACATTGCTGGAGTTCACTATAGAAAGCGTTACAAAGCCATGCTAGTTTTCCGTTCATGCGGCTTATTCGTATTCCTCGGGTACTGTTTGGGGTGTACACCAAACATCATTACTACGTTCTACCCCCCTGGTGTTGTGAAGTCTCGTCCGAATGAACATTATTAGCGCCTGACGTCATTCTGGAGGGTTACTATCAGAGTTACTAATGCGAATGGAACAAAAATTGGATTATCCGAAAGAAAACAAATCTTATACACGAACAACAAACCCGGCTGTACTCTATGCATAATGATTGGACCAGACCAACTAGACTGAGACTTATGTCGGAGAGTGATATAGCATTTATGAGTTCGAAAAATCCACAATAGAGTATGAGGGTTTGTTGCAAAACGATAACTAGTAGACACCAGCATTAGTCACTCGGTGCTTCAACCAGCTAAGGGGTGTGACAAACGGAAGCCGGTGTCCCCAGCACGCGGTGATCACGGCTCTGAGTCACAAGATTGCATTGGTTATACTGCGAAGTAGTACAACCTGGTTTTAACCGATAAGCAAATATCATGTGGTCTATGTAAACAAGGTTCAGGGAAGCATATGGACCTTACTGATCCGTGTAGCGACCTATTCAGTGAGTTGACTGCCTTGAGGCAACGTAGTTACCCAAGGAAGTGAGCCGACAAAGCACTACAAGTGGCTGCTTGATGATAGTGAAAATAGGCAGCGTGGCGCAATCCTACAGCAGTGGCTTGAACAGAGAAGCTCACTGAGAGCCAAAACGAATTAAGGACGGTGATCACAAATGTTATTCATGAACAGTAAAGTCATTCATAATGAACATAAATTTAAATCGCTGTCTCACCGTGGTAACTTTCATGGGCTATTTATCGTTGTTCATACTAAACAATCCGCTAAAGTTTGTTGGCCCATACGACCGTTAGCGTGCTGCATTCGGTCCGACTCATACACGCTCTGCCTGCGATACTGCGCTTTATTCGTGCCAAGCGGATGTGCTTCGTTCATCCGACCCATGTACTTGTGAACATCTCACTTGGACCTCGATTGACTGGCCCCCTGTCCGCCAGTCTCGGATTGGTTCGGTTCTCCCAAACTACCACCGACTATCATAAGTTACACATCCATGATATGAAACACGCGTCGTTTCTGAGTGGTGTGCATCGCTACAGCAAGAAGCGCTTGCATTGTATACTTACCACAAATCCGCAGGTCGGTCACCCCACAGTAAGTAGCTCTAGAAGAACCAGAGAGGATAATCACTGATCGTCTTTGTGGTCACAAGACCAAGCAGAAAACAAGCTTTGGAGAGGCACGGACACACAACCATTTTCATGATTAACTCAGGGGAGAGGTTCCTGTAGGCCGGAAAATAGCCTAAGACGCCGTGGTATGCGAGTATCAGGATGAAAAGGAACTCCTCAGGTACACCTTTAAAAAGTAGGTAATGCAGTAAAACGAGCGCGACCAAGTGAAATAGGTGCATTCATGTCAAACAGGACGATGGTCTGCGCGTGCAGTGCAGTCCCGGTACGTAATCCCGACGGAACAAAAGAAGGCACACGTAATCTAGAGAGCGGAAGGAAAACCAAGCTTCCCACGTCAGTCGTAAGTGGGCGAAATTGCAGGAAGCATCAAATCCCTGCTTTTTGCACACGCTTAAACTCACGTGTTCAGTGGCTAAAGTGCAGATCCATCCCATTATTAACCGAATGGTAAAACTAGACACTAAGAATAAGAAACATATCCCCTCTAAACAATGTGTGTTTGCCCGTTCTGTTCCTATGGGACAGGGCATATTGTTCGTACGACAAGGTGTCTATCCGACAGAAAGAGGTACCATCATTCAGCAAGGATGAAGATTGGGTGTTGAAGGTTGGGCATCTCGCCAACACAAGTCGCACCACTAAAGCGACCGAGTCACACAAGTTCACCGGACAGTCGTTCGAAATGTACTCACAAGTGATTATTAGGACCACAGAAGCTATCGCAAACCGACTTCACGAACCGCCTGTGCATCCGGAAAAGATCCAATAAAACGGTAACCCTAAGACTATCTTGCTCCATGCGGCTTGGAACTCTGGACCCGTTGCGTCATGCGAGAATTGCGATAGTGAAAAAGTAAGAGATGATGATTGGTCTCCAAGGGCTATGAGCACAGAATAACGACTTCTAAGATGCCGCGCATTTAAACTACATACAACGGAATAACCCTGACAATGAATTATTGACGCATATTCATCTACATCGATTTTAGAAAACAGATGGGGGTCAGCGTACTCTATTTCACCACGAAATGAGGTCCGGCTTGCCGAACAACCTCCTAGTGGTGCCAACTGGGTGGTTTGGGATGATCCCGTTCCAGCAAATCGTTCGGCGGCAGTGTTCCAGAACGTGATGGGTTTTCGCCTGGCAGGCGATCTCCATATAAAAAGCCACATATGTCCGTTTAACAACACTGCGACGTGGCGGATGTGACTTGCCACGAAATAAAGTCACTGCCCCTTGCTTCATACTGGCGAAACATTGTATTCCAGCAACTAAATGTTGAAATTGTGGTGAGCATTGGGCCCCTGTTTGGCAAATGAACAAACGAAGAGCGTATGAACTGAACAATCAGTCACTGGCTCCCAATGGACGCGATTCCCAGAATTCGCTCCGCTGCCTTGCGGGCAGGCCATTCGGTCAAAGGCTCGGGGTGCTCTTCCCTAAGTCAACACCCTACTTCGGCTTGGGCTACTGGGTAGTACCACGCCCTCTGACGAAATCATGGACTCATCCGTGTTGTGTTGTTTTTTTTAACAATATCTGTACCTTGCTTTGTTCCATGATTTTTGATGACTTCATGCCTATTCGTAGGCTATTGCATATATATATATATATATATATATATATATATATTCCACAGATTCCACCGTCCTAAAAGCGAGTCACTGTAGAATCAGTTATGTGAGAAGCCTAGAGGCAACTGAATAAGGTCAATGCCCCGATGATCAGGCACAATTTTTTGACATCTATTGAACGTAGAGACGGCAGTCGGCGATCCCCAATTTGGTGCATCACACTGCGACATATGGTGATGCAGAATAGATAGACCAGGTAAACGCCTTTAGAGTCACCACCGTCCTTCCGCAATAAAAGGAGGCATCAGGTTATGTAATTTATTAGGATTTTACAATTCGAGCTCACCTCCTGCATCTCCGAAGGTAATTGACAGATGAGTTAAGCTGATTGAAGAAACAACAGTGAAACAGTAGATCTGCAGGACTACTTTTCAAAGTGCTGCGCAAAGTTCAACCTGAAGAGCATCATACCAGATCATTAATTTGCTTCAGTACACGTGCCGCTAAGTGAAGACTTTCGAGGGTTGATGTTTAGGATAACAGAGTGGCAATTCAAAGGCGCAAGTAATACCTTAAAATTATACAATGAAATGCTGACATTTGCGTCAAAGTGGATGTCGTGTCGCTTGTCGCGAATCAAGAAGAAAGTCTGGGCCGCGATCACAAAATCATTAATAAAACGTCTCGTGGTCATTTATAGATTACATACAGTATTTCGATGCTGTCTGTTCAATGGCTGGTCTTCGTTAACTGGCCTGTAACCTCAGTCTGTGTGCTCGATCTCCATCCAATCCACACTTACAGACCTCAGGATTACACTGGGCCTCGCTGTTGCCATCACGGACAGATTGCTCGGTGGCGTCTGATTGTCCGTCCGCTCATTTAGCCCATGATCCTACGATTGGCTACTCCACACTGTTGACTGTGTTGCTGCCATGATCTCAAGCGTATGCCATCCACTCGCCGTACGGCCGACCAATCCGCTTTTCCGCCTGCCGACGGCGCACTGTTTCTCCAATGCGCTGGGCAGGGTCCGTTCCGCGTGGTCAGGTCTCATGAGTAGCGTCTGATTGGTCATTCGTCTGTTCGGATGACGCTTTCTCAGTGAACCATCTGCCACAGCTGTGTGCGATGCTACAATGGTCTCAGGCGTATACCATCCACTCGCCGTACGGCTGACCAATCTGATTTTCCGTGTTCTGATGGGCCGGACCAATCGCGTGTGACTGGCCACCAGGTCATCGACACTGCATCGATTCCATCCGCTCCCGGAGCTCGTGAATCCAAGTGGAGTAGTGTCTGCTGTCAACCACTGCGTACCGGGTTTGACTCCCAGTTCTGACTGTTTTTATCTTAGAGGGCTTAAGCCGTTCGATGGTGGTAGTTTGAGCATTGCGGTAAGAAGATGGAAGCTGATGGATGCATGCATTTAGTACTATTGGTAACAACTGATAAGCAACTACATAAATAACAATGGGTGTGAGCAAACAAGCTTGAGGTGCAAAAGGAATGACGGAATTTCCACCCCTATGGCCATGGCAGCCTTAAGCTCAAAAATAATTGTTTTCAACACACAGGGCTGGCTTCACTCGGATTATTCCCACAGCGACGGGGAAAAGAAGGAACGGGGATTAGTGTGACGTAACACGATTGTGAACGCTGATCCGAGCTGCATCCGGTGACGCGTGACCTGTAGGTGACTACCAATTGAGGAAGCTGGCGGCCTGCGCGAGCACGTGCCAAGGTGGGTACAACGTAAAATTGACCAGCATCCCTGCCTTCCTGAATCTTAGTACTCGTGCGAACGTTTGTACTGGGAGCCCGCCACACAACTGAGGTAACTGATCCACCCATCTTCAACGCGATGGGTGTGGATTCCGAGACAGGTCCGCAGACGCTGATCATTGTGTCGTGATGGCTCTGGGTGAATCCAAACTGAGTCCAGGCTGCGATCAAAATTCTTATTAAATGAACAATTAGATCATTTTACATGTCACACGTAGTAGAATCACTCACAATGCGGCGTATTTCTACTTGCTATTGCTTTTTTGGCCGGCATTGGAGCTTCCTTCATGTCAGGCCAAATCGACTATATACCATCAATCCAGCCCATGTAATTACCATTAGGCAGGGATCGATTAGCATTCAGGCTCTTGGCTTCATGTTCGCTCAACTCGCCTGTTCGATCCGCCACCATCATGCGCAGTGCGGTAATATGTCACGACCACAAAGTGCGCTGTGGGCGATTCCTCATGCAATTACGATACTTAAAAAGATCGCGATTACGGTTTTCTTGGCCATCCGGGTGCGGAACGAGGGTAGCCGATTGAACAGGTCTTTAATAGTCTAAAACCTGAAATTCTCTTCCGTCGCCACGAGACTGGACCTTAACGTGGTGCGACGGTTTGCGTACCTCATTGACCCATTGAGCTATACTGGGTGATGCCTCCGAGCATCTTGAGAGCTACTCCTACCAGGTTGGTCAGTGGTGAGAGGTCAGACAAACTCAGTCTCCTGATCCTCCAGCTTGGGGGTTTGAAATGGGATGGCGTCCATTTCTGTAAAACTAAATCACTGCCACCCCGCTGCCTTGCGGACAGGCTTTTGAGCCAAAGGCTTTGGATGAGGACCCTAATCGTTCTCCTGTCTAGGTCTGGGCGCCCTGGCAGTATCCCAGCCCACATACAACCATGACATTTTCTTCAAACATAAACTTCATCCTGCATCGGCCGTCGCGCAGATTATCAAGGGTCGCCTTATCTGCTGCATACAGCAGGGCGGATAAGCGAAAGCATGCTACTGCTGGCGCCTCCCTTCTTTCTTTTCCACCTTTATCTTTTACTCCCATCCCGGCCCCTATTACTAACCTTCCTTCTATAATTCCCAGCCTAATTGACAGCAACCGAAGTGCTACTGGAGTAGTACCGTCTGCAGCCACCATCCCACAGCACCTATCGGACGCCTATCGGCAAAACTCCCTTATAAGGCCACGCTGTCCCGTTTCCATGGCGACATTCAACGTCCGCACTCTAAGACAAACAGGTCAGCAGGCTGCACTCGCACGCACCTTGGACACACTGGGTGTTGATGTGTGTTGTGTGTCCGAAACTAGGATTAATGACCCTAGCGGGGTTATTGAATTAACTGCACCCGGCTTATCCTCTCGTTATTGGTTGCACGCATCCGGAGACGCCGATGCGGCACTCATGGGTCAAGCTGGTGTAGATATCATTCTCAGCTCCAAGGCTGAGTCATCGTTGATTGAATGGATTCCGGTGAACAGCCGTATATGTGCAGCCCGTTTGACGACATCAGCTAAGGTGAATTCGCGAAGTAAAACAAAACGCTGTTTGTTTGTGATTTCTGCTTATGCTCCCACCGATTGCAGTTCTAATGCAGTCAAGGACACTTTCTATCACGAACTGAATACGCTGCTACGCAGTGCTACTAGTTCAGATATTATAGTACTTGCAGGGGATATGAACGCACAAGTAGGGCGTCTGAGCTCTTCAGAAGCTCAACTGGGTGGTAAGTATGGACTTAACGCCGAACAGACTGACAACGGCGAGCGTCTGCTGCAACTGTGTGCGGAGCACCAGTTGTTTCTTAATAGCACTGCTTTTAGACACAGTGGGCGCCGAAGTGCCACTTGGCGTCCACCTGTAGCTGGTCAGCGATGGACCCAAATTGACCACATAGCCATAAGTTACAGGTGGCGCGGTTCCATTCTGGATTGCCGCTCGTACTGGAGTACCTGGGTCGACTCTGATCATGCCTTGGTGCGCTGTCGTTTCTCCATGAACTTTACCGGAAGGCGCACAAAGCGTCTCCGCCGATTGGCAACGGAGAAATTGTCCCAGCCCTCGGTCAGGCAAGCCTATCAAGAAGCACTGCATACCGAACTCTCGCTGTCTTGTAATAATGATACTGAACTTCAGTGGAATAGGATCTCGGCCACTATGCATGACGCAGGAGCATCTGCTTGTGGCACTATCAGTCGTCATCGCACCAGTCACTGGATATCCGAGAGGTCCGTGAACCTGTTGGAAGCTAGAAGACACCTCCCGGCTGGTTCTGAACACAATGTGACCAGACGGGCTATTAGGAGTGAACTAAAGCGGAGCCTACGTGCTGACAAGGAAGCCTGGTGGACCAGTCGGGCTCAAGAAATGGAGGAGGCAGGAGCAGTAGGCAATTACCGGAAGCTCTTCCAGCTAATACGCACCACTGGTCCGAGAAAACCAGGCGTCAGTGAGACAATCAGGGACAGCGCGGGTGCGCTGATACACAATAAGGAGCGCTGTATGGCTCGTTGGGCTGAACACTTTGAAGGTCAGTTAAGCTGGCCCCCTGCTCCCGGACCTCTTCCTACTCAGGTGATGCAGGACGAGCCATGGACGGTTAGTTTAGAGCCTCCGTCGGAGGCCGAGGTCCGAAACGCGATCGCAGCCCTCAATCGTTTTCGTGCCGCTGGCCCGGATTCCCTACCACCTGCACTATTTAAGGATGGAGGTGAGGTCCTCTGCAGAGCACTGACCTCCCTATTCGAACGTATCTGGAACGAAGAGTGTGCCGGCTAATTGGAGCGAATCGATTATAGTGGCAATATACAAAAAGGGCAGTCGCACCGACTGTTCTAACCACAGGGGTATTAGCCTAACGCCAGTTGTGACAAAATTACTGGCCTCGATTATCGTTCGTCGCCTCACTGTGGAACGGGAATCTCGAACTAGGGAAGAGCAGGCCGGTTTCCGCCCAGGACGTGGCTGTATAGACCATATATTTACTTTGCGGCAGGTGCTAGAGCAGCGCCACGCATACCGCAGACCGACAATAGCTGTGTTCCTCGATTTCAAGAGTGCGTTCGATTCAGTCGATCGATCGATTCTGTTCAAAATACTTGCGCGGAAAGGTATTCCCACGAAATATGTGAACATCCTTCGTGCTCTATACTCGAACACTACAGGCCGCGTCAGGGTCTATGGTGCCCTATCGGATAGCTTTTCGACTAGAAGTGGCGTTCGACAGGGTTGCCCGATTTCCCCGTTTTTGTTCAATTTCGTCGTGGATTCTATCATGGAGTGTTCCCTTGCGGAATCTCACGATGTAGGTGTTGAAGTGCTGCCTGGTGAACGGTTAGTTGATCTAGATTATGCGGACGATATCGTCTTGCTTTTCGACGATGTTGAGGCGGCACAATCAACCCTGAATAGCCTATCCAGAGTGGTCCCATTATTTGGCATGCACTTCGCACCTTCAAAGTGCAAAGTGTTGCTGCAGGACCACCAGCCACTCGATGACCCCTTGACGCTTGCTAACGAGGAACTCGAGGTGGTTGATCAATTCACTTATCTTGGCAGCTGCATCAGCAATGATGGACGCATAGAAACTGACGTAAGCTCACGCATTGCAAAGGCCAGAGCTGCCTTCTTGAACCTGCGCCATCTTTGGCGACAGAAGGGAAATTCCCTCCGTCTGAAAGGCCGTGTATACAAGGCCACAGTGAGGGCCGTTCTGCTCTATGGTAGTGAGACTTGGCCCCTTCGGTCTGAAGACCTGAGGCGCCTTCAAGTCTTTGATCGTCGTTGTCTGCGAAGCATTGCTGGTGTCGGATGGCACCAGCGTGTCCGCAACGATGATGTGCGTAGGCGAGTACTAGGTGGTGGTGATCATGCTAGCTCCCTAGAACAACAGATAGCACTGAATAAGTTGCGTTGGCTCGGGCACGTGCTACGCATGCCTGGTCACCGCTTACCCAGGAGGGCCTTGTTCAGTCTACCAGGTGTAGGATGGCGCAAGGCTCGAGGTGGACAGAAGTTGACTTGGCAGCGGCAAATGAAGTCACTGACGACCAAACTGGGTGCCGTTGGTCCGTCTCGCCTTCCGGGTTGGAGTCCACGTGACTCACCTTGTGCTTGGCTCGAGACTTTACAGGACATGGCTCGCAACCGACACCAGTGGCGCGTCTGCTGCCGTCTCCTAATCGGATTGTCTGTTTAAAGTGTGTTTGGTACTGAGTTATCTGCGGGATAATGGCTGATTATGACGCGTGGCAGTGAAAGCCGCAAGGAAGCTGTCTCGCCGATGCCGCCTTATCTTTGCACGATAGCCAGCTGTTTGTGACGGAATGTTGTCTACACAAGGTGTAGGCGCCTTGACCCTGAATGTTTGCTTAGGGCATTAAGGTTTTCAGGGAAGTCCCCCTTCTCTCCATCTTCTTATTCTTTATTTCATAGGTCCTTATGGTTGTATGGCAGCGAAGCATCAGTTCAAATGGCTGATGTACTGCTGTTGATGATGATGATGATGATGATGATGAAATTCTCTTTAAAATTTAGAACAATGTCACATGAAATAGAATGATTGCCAACAGTTTCCGATTGGTGGGTTAAATGCTACCACGGTAAGCTCAGCGTCACTGTCGGCTGTTGTTGAACACGGAGCTAGGACCCGAGGAAAAAAAATTATGATCCGAAATGCTATTATTTAACTTTCCTTTACTATTATGATTTAGGCCAAACAAACCATGAAACCTATTCACTATAAAGATGATCGCTCCCGATTATGGAGCCGTGTACCGTTTGTCGGTAGATATACACATTTATTTATTTATAAGGCAGTGGGCGCTGTCGATGTATAACAATGGGCTTGATAGTCATTGACTTACAATGTGTGGCAGAGCACCCTGATCTCAAACAGTGACCACAACACCGATTGAGTAGCGTAGAAGAGTCACACATATGCGGACATTCATTGAGAGCAGCATGGAAGAGTGCTTTCAGTCTATCTGTTGTGTGCAACAACGAAAACGTGAATACTTCTACCCATCGGTCCAGAAGCATCAGATGTGAAGAAGGTAGTTATCTCCGATTGAATCAAGGCTGGATAATCAAAAGTTTGGTAGAATACTGTCGTCAAGCATGGGGCTTCCAAACACAGCAGACGCTAATCTCAAGGAAATAAACAAAAGCGCAAGGGTAGCCTGTGGACCGATTTCGCAGTGGGGACGATAAAAGACCTAGGTGAAACGTGACGACGTAGGTTTTGGGCAGATGACACACAGACTGCTCATTCTGACAGAGGGGCTCTGGTCGGGGAGTTCTGTCCCTAACCTTTGATTCAATAGTCCGAATCATAGGAAAGTGGAGCGAGTCATATTCCACTGGATGCAGACTCACAGGGAACTGCCTGAAGCCGATTATGCACAGCTTCTAGAAGTTAATACGGTTCATGTATATGTTTAAACCACAGTGGGACCACTAACAACTGAAGATAAATTGTGGCGCACTTGCACTTAGCTGGTTAGGAGTAGCCTGCCTCAAGGAGAGCGGTAGCAGATAGGTGGGCACAGGCAGGTCGGGATTCGTGGACCGGATGCCAGTAGAGCCCGATTTAGAACTCGCAAGATGGGTCTACTATGAATATTATGAGAGGAGATGACCGATCTACTCTAAATCTTCTGAATGGTGAATATCGATGGTGATTCTCTGACACATAACTAAAGCCTTGTATGATATGAGTGGCTCTAAAAGCCCCAAAAATGTGCCTAACGACGTAACTAAATGAATCACTATGGCACTGTAACAAAGTCCAGCTCTTATCCGGCGGAGAAAGATGACACCTAAGCTATGCGATGATCGACGATGCAGTGTGCTTATGCTGAAGCTGCAGTATGGTTGCGCGGGTTATACAATCTGACCAAGCAAATTGCGTATCCCGTCGACAAATGTTCGCGAGTGAAAGTAGACTATAAGCTGAGTTCAGTATATGTCAGTATCTGAAACACAGGAAGCATACTAGCTACAATCAAAAGCATAATGACATCAGAGGCAGCAAGCGACCACTGGAAGTTAGAATAAGTTTCAGGTTAGGTTCAGTCCCATATGGCGCGGTAAGTGAAACTTGTAAATGGATGTATCCAGCTGCTTGTATGCATTAACAAGCTGAGTAAACAGACCAACTGGTCAAAATTATCGTCATCATCATCATCATCATCATCATCATCATCAACAGCAGTACATCAGCCATTTGAACTGATGCTTCGCTGCCATACAACCATGAGGACCTATGAAATAAAGAATAAGAAGAGGGAGAGAAAGGGGGACTTCCCTGAAAACCTTAATGCCCTAAGCAAACATTCATAGTCAAGGCGCCTACACCTTGTGTTAACAACATACCGTCATAAACAGCTGGCTATCGTGCAAAGGCGGCATTGACGAGAGAGCAGCCTTCCGGCTTTCTCTGCCACGCGTCATAATCAGCCATTATCCCGCAGATAACTCAGCACCAAACACAATTTAAACAGGCAATTTGATTAGGAGACGGTAGCAGACGCGCCACTGGTATCGGTTGCGAGCCATGTCCGGTAAAGTCTCGAGCCAAGCACAAAGCGAGTCGAGAAAAGGACGATTGAGGACCGAAAAGAAAGCCGATAACTCTAGCCGATCAGATTGCTTATCAAAGTATTCGACCCAACGCTCCAAGGGCTCTGACAAGCTGTGGATAAGCTGTCCACTCTAGTCGCGTATAGTCTTGCTAACACCAGGTCTCCTACTGCACATTTCACGTATCAGATGAAATGGCCTCCGATGTCTACCAAGAGCAGCGGCTTTTTCTACCTCCGTTGTGTGAAGGCAAAGTCGTTATATTGTGTAGACAGGGTACTGCCAAGTTGGCCAGACCAAAACCTTTGGTTCAAATTTTGACCGTAATGGAGGGGGGTTTCGGCACTAGGCTACAGAGAGTCCGTTTCATAAAGCAAGGAGCCCCCCTCAATCCAACCCCAAACCTGGAAAGGCACGAGACTGAGTTTGTCTGGATTCTAACCATTGACCAAAGCACCACCCAGTAAAACTCAATGAATCATAAGACGCACCCAAACCATCGCATCACGTTAAGATCCAGCCTCTTCGCGATGCACAGACCAACTCAGCCGAATGAAAAATCTAACACATGTGCGTATAGTTGTGTATTAACTTGTATAATCGTAGTAACGTTTAGTACCATAAACGTCAATGAACAGGTTAAAAAACAAAAATCTGAGATTAAAAGGAACCGAAAATTGGTGTACTTCTTTGAAATAACGGATAGGGTAGTCACCGTATCGGAAAGTGCAACAAATTATCAAGGCGGATCAATCGAGATCATAAATTCAGAAAGACGACATGCGTCACATGCAGTTTAATACATGACAGAACCTAAATACTTATAGAAATTCCCCAATCCAAGTGCAGTGTCTGAGAACATTTGATGTAGGTTAGGCGGACAGCGAGATGTGAAGATCTTGATCTAGGCAGTATGAACGAACCAGGTCTCCGTGGGTGGTCCAGACGATGCCGTGAAGTTTGCTGCGACCGACATATATATATATATATATATATATATATATATATATATATTTGTGGTGCCACAGGTCGCCCACTGTGACTATGCAGTCCATATCACCACACAGGCGTGCAGCCATCGCCTTCTCCAGCTCAATACCTTTCTACACAGTACCGAGGGAGAGAAGGTTAAATTTACGCCGATTCACAGCGGGAGTGCAATACACAGATCTACGAAAATATATGTACAGTTTGGTCCGCACCAATTTGTGACCAGTGCCACACTCAGCTCCACGCAGTGCACGTGTCATGCGCACTTCACGCATATCACGCTGACGTACGATGACATAGTCGAGCAAGTGGGCGTGACCACTCCGTGGGTGTGTCTAAGTTGCTATATCACTCGTACTCAGTGCAAACCGAGTGTTCGTGATCGTCAGGTCGTGAGTGGCACACAGTAAGAGGAGCCTGTCACCGTTCGCATTCGCTGAACCAATGCCATGCGAACCGACATCTGTTCACACCGATGCATTACGCCCAACGCGCGCGTTGAAATCATCCAGCAGAAATGGTCGGTCGCTCCTCGGCACAGACCGTATCACGGAAGATAGCTGAGTGTAGAATTGATCACGCGTGTCATCAGGATAACACATAGTCGGACCGTAGGTGCTTATAAAAGCGGCAAACTTACCTCTTCTAAGTCGTCGGCGAACAGTCATCAGTCGCGTGCTGATGCCTGTTGATTCACCCACCAGCTGGCTATGGAGACAATCGGATATTCCAAATCCGACCCCATGTTCACGTGGTGCTGAGGTGGCGTTTCCAACACAGTAGCACATGTAGCCAGCACCTGCTTCATGCAAGTTAGCTTACTCAGCGAGCCGGGTGGCGACCGCTAAGTGGGAATGGGGTTACGCACTTCTTCCTGCTAAGATCCAGGACCCCAACCCGCATGAGTCAGTGAAATGATCATGTGCTAGACCCGCTGCCTTAAGGGTGTACATTTAATCGAAGGCTTTGGCTGAGGATCCGAGTCGTTCTCCCGTCAAGTATGGGCGTTCTGCCAATATCCTAGTCCATCCTCTTCTGAGGTTAGGAAGTGGTCGATGGTCCTCTTCCCGTAAAACCTAGCCATGGGAGACAACAGGTCAACGAGTTATATGTGCACAGCTCGACGGGTATGTTGCACACGTCGTTGTCTTTTTTGTCATTTCTGTGAATACGGTTTTGACCATTTAGATAAATGCATACTTTTGCAAACCTTCCATTGTCCCCGACCATGTCCTCAACATTCGTCAACCAGCGATGTTCTTAATCTCTGAATCCTCAGCTCGGAAGACGTACCGATCGACAACAGCTAGACAAGAAGTCATGG
The DNA here is from genome assembly GCA_944474145.2 of Dicrocoelium dendriticum. Lineage (NCBI taxonomy): Eukaryota > Metazoa > Platyhelminthes > Trematoda > Plagiorchiida > Dicrocoeliidae > Dicrocoelium > Dicrocoelium dendriticum. Next base: position 179,949,987 of record OX104063.1, read on the forward strand.
ACTTGAAATTTCGTCGCCACGTGGTAGGATGACTATCGCGCAATTCGTTCCAGTGCGGCCCTACGCGAGCGAATATAATGTGCTATGTCTAACACTCGCACGGCATGCATAAGACGTGACCTAACTATCTCAAGTTGGTGAAGCGATATTAGATTGGCGAGAGAGAGGCCCGTATTACTCAGGACGCGACCTCTAACATCGTCGTTGCAAAAATGGTGTTCCCACTACACACGAGCTACCCTCCGCAGACAACCGTGGTCAAAGGTCGAAATCCAAAGCAAATCATGCACACGAATCAGCCAGAACTTGCTTCCGTATAACAGCAGCATGCAAACACAGGTAGTGTAGACCCTGCACTTTACCGAGTGGAAGGTCACGACGAGGCCACAAATGTCTCAGATCAGCGAAAGCTGATCGGGCTTAGACAATACAGAGAGAAATCTTACCAATCGTGCTAGCAGAAGAGACGCAGCTCCCAAAGTATATGAAGCTATGTATATGTTCAAGCTGCATGCCTGCAAGAATCAGTACGGGGATAGGTGGATGGCAATGCTGGAGTAGGGCCTTGCATTTTGATAGCTTCAATCACCAAACGGTTTAGAACGACCTACATAGTCTGTGGGTCGTCACCAAGCAAGGCAATATTAGCAGCATAGTCCAACAACTGGCGAACCTTAGCAGTCATCAATCGGTGGATCTATCAAATATGAATGATGCTTAACAGGAAACGGATAGAAGACGAATGGTTCCCAAAGGTCACCGATGCAGTGGCTATTGCACTAATGAGCGGCGAACGGATAAAGATACTGAGAAAGATGTGCCAGATAACCATCAACCGGAGTGTAACAGGATGGCTTCAGTTTTTGCTGTCATTTTGCTTAAGGACAGAACAATGGAAGTATCATGGTTCAAAAAGAGTCAAGAGTCAAAAACAGTTCTTCGCTGACAAAAGAACAGTAAGACGATATTCTCCGTCCATCACCGAAAAAAGCGGAAAGCTATATCCCATCGAACATGATAATAATAAGCATAAAAGTTCCAAAGGGAGACAACTAATGCAAACGAACGGAGTAAATGGTATTAAAATCATCCCATGCGCCGAGTTCTGATTATATGATGGCAGTGCAGGTCATTGGGTGAGGTAACCAAACGCAAGACGAAACGAAACCAACAATGCAGAAGTCTGCCATGAACAAAATAATGTGCCAAAAAAGTACCTACACAGAGATTCGATGGCTCGTACCGGTCGGGATAGGTCACGGAGATCCCATATACATATGGCTCGGAACTGATCGGAAGAGGATGTGACCAACAAGTTGGAGTCAGCAGGACTCCAATCAAAGGAGGTGATGGGTCGAACGTATCCACCGAGACTGTGTTGCACACTTAGACGGTCCAGTGCGGCATCCCATAATAGAAGTTCGCAACGGTTGAAGCGCTGGGTGCGATAAAAGTACAGATATTAGGGGGTTGTTAGATTCGAGTATTATGTATGTCTGGTTGGAACACTGGTGTAGAGATAGGTGTATAAAGGTTGTTTTGGTGTGGCAACGCTGTGCATATGTATACATCCCGATAAGTGAATTGTGAAAACAAAAATCAGTTGAGCGCTTGAGAGCCAAGGGATTAAGAGCAACATATGGAGTTAAAGAGTTGCACAGTGAGTAACAGTGCATTGCAACAATGGCTTGTTGCACAATAGTCAAAAAAACAGACACATGGACAATTAAGAAAAATGAAACAATTTTGAACGATTATGAAATAAGCGAAAATGTCCAAAAGATGCAGGTTACTAGGCCTGCGAGGTAGATAAAACTGGTGCAGACTTGTTTCGGTTCCAGACACTGGGTGAAATGAAGTGGGTGAAGTTCAAGTTACTTAAATAACCAAATGATTAAGTAAGCGCGTAGGCAAATGAGTACTAAGATGAAAACCCTCAATACACACAGTGGCTTGTAACGAGAGCATCCCGTCACAGTCGAGGAACCTACCGCGTCCCCTCGTAGTCCCATGGAGATGTGGAGTGGCCTCTCAAACGGCAGCTGTTGGTGAAGTTATACTCGCTTTCAAAGATGGTGGTGTTGTCAGTGAAATTAGGGGGTAATGATGAACACCAAGGGTCTTCCAACCACAGATTAATTGTGATTGTGTGTGTGAGCCACGGAACAGTTGCGTATGGCGCACGAGATTCTAATATGATTCCGGATGATGCGTTTATGTGTAATCGCGCACTGAAGGAGTACGCTAGAGAACTGAAGTACCTGAACTGTTTCCGTGGGTAAAACTGGCTGGATAATACTACAAGCAGTGAGTCCTAAATAGGTCCACCTGGTAAGATGATCAGTATTCCCAGAAACAAACCGGAAAGACCGGTCGCACCAAATCGACTATCGAACAAGATCAACAATGATGCCTGCTGACGGCCAATTACATTTTTAGTGAACGCAATAATTAAGTGAATATAGGTCGTATTGAAATAGGTTACCCAAACATCAAGACGGGGTGATCACTCTATATACGGATGTTACTCGGTATTCTGAAGTCCAGTGTGTGGATGCTTGTGCGTCTAAGACAAAAGAAGCCTGCAAAAAACTGCCGAAAGCTTTAGGATTAATAGTAGCTACGTCTGAAAAAAATGCGCGAATAGACGCGAGCGAAGTGAATGAGTCAAGACGCACGTCTGAAGTTGCTGAAGTTTCAGGAGGTGCAGATACTGTTCAGATGGATAGGAGAATCATTCCAAGCAAGGGATTTTATGGTAGTCTAGATTCCGATGTATAGTTGGTTTTATGTTGAGTCAACCGAAGATTTGTGTAATACTGAGCACAAAGTGAGAGAGAATGTGGAATCCGTCCACAAAACCTGTATCTACACTTACCTGTTACAGTTTGGAAAAATCTGGGAATAAATTTCATAAATTGCTGCATGAGCCCCAGACAGCTCTTGTAAGATGGTTTTTTATTTCTAGCTGATGAATGGGGTTCTAAGACCCAATGTCAAGCAAAGACCGTCGTCACCACTGCTTGAATAGCAAGTACCGGGGAAATGGATGTGGGCTTTGAAACTTAAGCTCAAGTAACCAGTGATGGCGAGAAAATGCTATTCCGGGGAGGTTACAACACCGACTCACCAGCGGTAGTCTTATACCTGAGCTGGGTATAATGGGAACCAGTCCGTTTGGTTCATGCGAGAAAACCCATAAACACCCTGGAGCCAAATAGTAGTATGTGCAACTTCATACACCACAATGGCATCAAAAAGGTGCTTCGGATAGACAGTCATTAGGTGTAGTGCAACATCGTATTAACGATGCATCGATAAAACGTAACAACAAGCTTGGAAGACTGTTTAGCGCAGAATGGAGCGACGTCGTTGCATGGCAGTTAGCTATACTCAGACACAAGTGTAGTGCCAAAAATTTAAAACCTTATTTCTTCCCACAGGTGAAACGGGGTACACCTCAGACGGAAGCGTGTTTGACACAGATATGAGGTAACACTGCCAAATCTGGTAATCGAAGAGGCTATATGAGACGCACAGCTAGACTCAACATCTGGACACAGTGGAAAGCCAGTGCACCGCATCCGCATCACAGTAGTAGCCAAAATGCTTGGGTGAAATAATGCGAAGATATTACAGCACATGAGAATCTCCAAAAACTTAGACGAAGTGGGACTAATTTGCTTAAGTACATAAAACTCCAGCTTAACTAGAGAGTGAAATGCTGAGTAGTGTCGCCGATGAACATAACCAATGAGGTGAAAATCCTCAGAGAAGTTGCGACGGGTCGGAATAGCCAAATTCCCCAACAGAAATCAGAATAGTACTAGCCGAACTGACAGCTCTGACCGTCTTCGTCCGATGTGCATTGCCCACAATCCCTACATCGGTGACGCACTTTTCCAGCACAACAAATCGCATCACAGGACAGTTACCATTGAACAACGGACTAATTTGGACAAAAACCGACTGTTCCGCCATCGGCTAGGTATACAATACGTCATCACAAGGTCATAGATCGATCACTCCCCGCTGATCCGACCGTGCATTGGGATGCATCGAACTGTGCACATCCTTCGGCTTTAGGTAAACGAGAGAAGTATTACTACCAACCGGAGTAGTGACACCGAGTTTAACTAACGTAAGCAGTGAATGAACGAAATGCAAACTAAGATTGTGTGCGAGGAAGCTCGGTGAAATCGGCGTTGTGATTGGCCAGAGGCGCCCGAATAGTAAACAAAGTTGGCTAAGTGGCTTCAGACCCTGAAACGACGGAGTTTCAGGATTATGTAAGACTGCTGATGTGTGGTAACGGTACTTGGGATGGAGAAATTTACTGGTTAGGCGCAGCCAATGGTTGTTCCAACTTATCAGACGCATTGCTTCAAAGAAGACTCGCGGGTGAGACGATAACTAGGGAAGGTAGGAAGATAAACTACGCCTAGACCAACTGAATTGAACCTCGAGTAAAAGGATATTTTTTGTACCAAAAGTGATATGGTAATGAAAATCCACCATGGTTTTTTCTGGCACGGCCAGTCTCTTTAAGGTGGCTTGTGAATCCCGTCTAACAAGGACACCGTAGTTCAGGAGCGCAAGTCGTGCATCGCAAATTGGTGTTGAATAGACGCCTATGTTTGTGCACATTGGGAGGCAAGCAAAGAAAGTACGTAGTGCGTCTATGGTGCATGCACAAGTCACAGTGAAGATCGATCTACAATCTGAGCGGTAGTCCACAGACTGTGAGAGCTTACTTATGCACAGTGCACCCGGCATCTTTTGAAACAGCAAGCTCTCAAGCTACGTATCAAGGGTAGAACGTCAGACTCTGCAGTGCGCCCAGTGTTACTGTACACCGCAAAGTTACGACCACTGTGAATCGGGAATATGGAGAGAGTGGTAATTTCTGATCATCGATTCATGTGAAGCAGTGCTCATATGTAGTTCGAACATCGAGTGAGGAATGCAAGTAGCCACCAGCTGGTGTTTGGCGGAGGGCGGTCATCGCATCAGATGGCCCGTCAAGATCGAACTGCCCACGTTTGCTAGACTAAGCCTTTTGCATGCTCGAAAACCGTCAACCTCAGCGTATGTTCGCCTGACCGGATGACAGCTGAACTAACCGATCAGAAGTACGATAAAAACATAAATAGGCTGCTAAGACGATTGGGTTGCGGTATCACATATCGTCTTTCAGGACGAAAACCCGGGAATCAGCGACGGCGGTGGTCATATGTCATATCGGAAATAACGCATTTAATGGGTAGGTAGCAGCGTTTTATGGGGTACACTACTCCCCAATCCAAAAACTTCGACCTGTTCTTCGATCTTAGGTAGGTTGACACTTCGTTCCAATTATTTCCCTCCCATTTTAACCCACTGGTGCAAGCATACCCACCTGACGGCAAGACAAGACTCGGATGGAGCATGGCTGGTCAACCGAACCAAACTGAACAGACTTGGTTATGTCGGATGTGATAGAAAAACTTAAAATATGGGTGTAGAGTGGTATACGAAGGTCAGCAGTCGCGGGTTGTTACACTCATCCGTAGCGTGCCAAGATGATGAACAGAGGTGAGACAATTACGTGAATCTGGGTTTGGTTCATCGCAGTCTCCTCTCAGCCAGCAAGCTCACACATCTAAAAATGCAACACACGGCAGTTTCGGTCTTCTGGGTCTCTTCAGTGGTGCGTGTTCCTCGGACCCATCCCGGGTTCCGACCTCATGACCTCTGGATGCCAGCAGCCTATGCACTAAACCATAGGTGGCGACGGCAGTGCTGAGTGAGTGATGGTTAACTGCGATATAGCGCAGCTGATGGGAGGGGACTGTGATGACCAAACCAAAATTACACTCAACAAATCCCCACCACTTATAGGTAATTATGTGAATGCAATACACTAGCATGAATGGGGGTGTGAGTCAGGAACAAAGGAACAGACTAGCCACAAACAAGTGATCTCCAGTCAGCGGTTATGTGGAGAGATGCATTACGGAGAAGAACATGGAAGCAGAACAACGTTCTATTCCATTTGTGGTAGAGACTGTGCAGATGTGAGGATTGTACTGTGCATACCTGTAGGAGAACTGTGAGAATGCATCTGACAACTTCAGATCGCCTGATTTTAAGTGCATCGTAGCGCAAGGAAACAGAAGAGAGTGACTGAGCTGCACGGACTAAAGTACGCTACCGAAATACTAAATTTGGTGAAGAGTCAAGAGTGACACCTGACAGAACCATACTGGTGCGACAAAAGTGGTTTCATGGTGCAAAAAAGATGATGTCGATAACATGGTAGTGTGCAGTGTGGTTCGAATCTGGAACAGCAGACCCAATATTATATACGTGAATGAGGCACATATTCAGGGCACTCACTACTAAACCGAGTTGCGCGGGATCGTTTGGATGCCATAGTATCCCGACGGGATCGTACTTGAGATTTAATGGAAAGCGTAACTTTGAGGTCGGTCGGTCCAGAGGGAACAGGATGACCTCCAAAGCCCTAGGAGACAAAGAAAATAGCATGAAACTGTTAGATAGTAGGTAGAAAACGAGGTGAGAGTGTTAGTAGATCGCAACTAAGGATGCAGTCTCTGGAATTCACCGATGCTCGACGCACATTCCGACTGAAAGCCTTTGATTCGGTTGATTGATATGCCCTTTGGGACTGCCTGCTGAGAAAAGGTGGGCCCGATAAATACGTACACATTATCAAAGCGCTCTACGCACATAGTTCGGGCAGAGTAAGGGTTTACGGCAAACCTTTGCCACCATTCAATTTATCCAGTGGTGTGAAACTAGGTTGCACGCTGTCACCGTTCCGCTTTAGCATAGTCATTGACGAAGTCATGGGAACGGCGGTCGCCCGACACGAGTTAGAAGGTGTGGAGCTGCTCCCAGGATAACGACTACTTGACTCGGAGTATGCCGACGACATTGCGCTCATCTGTGACAGCCCCGAACGTTCCAGATGCATGGATAAGTTAGCTCTGACTGTCAGTCGTTGCAGATTATGCTTTGCACGTTCGAAATACAAAGTCCTCCAAGATCGGCAGGGACCCACCCCTAGGTTGAGTCTTAGTACTGATAAGCTAGAAATCGCCCAGAAATTTAAGCATCTTGGCAGCTATATTAGTGCCCTTGGAATCGAAGACGAGAGCAAGAAACGTATAGCAAAAGGTCAAGGCGTTTTTGCTAATCTCCGTCACCTATGGCGCCGGCGTGACACTCTCACACTCTGAAGGGCAGAGTTTACAATGCAGCCGTCCGCACAACCTTTCTGTATGGTTGCGAAACTTGCCCCATCAAGTCGACAAAAATTTAGAAGTTAGTTACGTTCGATCATAGCTGACTTCGCAGCTTACTTCATGTCTGGTGGGAACACCGCGTGAGCAATGAGCGTGTTCGGAGCCATGTATTTGGTGCAGGAAGAGGAAGTGACCCGCTCAGCACCAGCCTAAGATGGCTGGGCCGCGTGTTGCGCATGCCAGCCTACCGACTCGCGCGCAGTGCGTTGTTTAGGCGATCGGGATATGGATAGAAGAGAAGGGGAAGCAAACCAAGGACTTGGTCAAGAGGAATGAAGTCATTTAATTTGAACTTGGCGTCAGTTGGTGTTTTCCGACTACCGAACTGAGGACCGAAAGACGATGAACACGTTCGGTTGGACACACTTGTTGATATGGCGTAGAGTTGGCTCAAATGGCGTTGGTGTGGTGAGTTCCTTTGTCCACCCCTCTCCCGTAGATTCCGCCTCTAATCAAGATCTCATATTTAATACGTGACATAATATGTAACATTACATCACGCACTTTGTAAATTTTTTGTACGGTGTTCTTGGTGTATTGCGGCACATTAGTGAGGTGTTTCTTACCCTCAGCTAAAGTGTATTGATGATGATGATGAATATTTATGGAAAGCGATTGTACGCGGGAAGCGTATAGCAGTAAAGCTTTACGATGAAGAAAACCAGAAAAACAAAGAACACAAAACAAGAATGAGACATACGGCCCTAAAAAAATCTGAAAACAGATAGGGGACAAAAGAGAATTGGCTGAGGGTAGCTTTGATGTCGATGTCATAACAGGACGGGTGAAGTGAAAATTGACGAGTTAGTGGAAGTGATGATTAAGTGAAATAAAATGGCACAGATGGCTCGTACGGAGATCTTGAACGGGTTTAATATGAAGCACTGGATTGGAGAAGTGATAGGAAACCGTGACAGAATTTGTGCAGGTAAAGCCATTGAATCGACCTTGATGACGACCAAATGATTGCGTTTCTATCCATTGAACAAAAACCCAAGCCCAAGAATACACACAGAAACTGGCAAGTGAAAATAAATGGCTAAACCGAGTCTCAATGTGAGTGGCATCAAATGTGTGAAATATGCTGATCATACATCTACTGAATTGTCTGCTTGAATCGAATAAATTAGCGACCAGGGGTGGTTCAAGATACCTCACGTGAACTGCTGAGTCTGACCGCTTTTTAAACGGTAAGGTAGAAAGGAAATGGAGTGTGCGCAACAAACAAAATAAGTAATGCAAGCAATGCAAATTACCCCGATAAGGCGCAGAACTGACCAGTTGGATCAATAGCGATGCGTGAAGCCTAAAAAGTAGATTAGAAAGGACCAGATCCGGTAAAAAGGAAAACAGTCAAAGACTGTCAAGATGTAGAAACAAGGACATCGAGCAGAATGAGAAAGATTGTCATTTACAAGTGCATTTTGTCGGCGCATTGCGAGCAGAAAGAGACTGTTAGTTAACTTGTCGATACGGTTGAAATTATGATGTCGTTGGAAAATCAATTGCTGAAAAGGCATACAATTGAAAATGGCTGCTAGTAAGTGTAGGAATGTAAGGTGGAACACTTAAAAATCGTGTTCTAAGGCAAAGGGGCAATTTTGGCCTAGTGCGGTGAAAACGGAACTGCCCTAGGTAAAGAAATAAGTAGATAAATCTACATATCCTGGCCAAGAGTGGAAAGGAACAGGATATCGGAAACGAGTCCGACCACCGAAGTGCCATCGGTTAGGTCCTCGCCTCGCTCTCTCTAAGTTGGGGCCGTTGTGGCGCCATCTTGACATCAGTCTATCCATCAAAGGGCGGGTTTATTGTGCGACTGTCCGCGCTGGACTGCTGTACGGTGGCGAGACTTGGTCTGTTCGCACCGTTGACTTGCGCTGTCTCTCGAAGCACCGTCGCCCGTATGTGGTGGTTGCACCGAGTAACCAATGAGGAGGTTAGCGTATCTTGGGTGGAGGCATCCAACCGCTCGAGGAGCTCGTCCCGCTGCGTCAGTTGCGGTGGCTTAGACACGCACTGCGCATGCCCGCGTATTGTCTTCCGTTTCGGGACTTGTTCGCGGTTACTGGACAGCCTACAACATGGAGCAGCCACATGAAAAAGCTAATGAAACAGTTGGCTTCGGTAGGTTGTCCACGACTACCTGATTGAGATTTCAGAGATACTGTATCGCTAGACAGAGACCCTGGAAGTTATGGCTCAGGATCGATGTCGATGGCTGAGGTGCATCTCTGCGTATTGCGGTGATTTCCCTTTCCTTCCCCAATAAAGCAACCAATTAAAAAACTCAAAAACTGTGAGTAAAAAAGCAGTGAAAAAATGATGCATGATCTTTTTCCTCCTTATCGTATCCTGTACTCTTATTCCGCCATGATTCTGATGGCACAGATTGTGATATATATATATATATATATATATATATATATATATATATATATATATATATATATATATATATATATATATAACGGTAAAGAAACCTAATGAATGGCTACACGGAAAGTGCTTTAAGATTCGTAGAGTGGAAGACTGCCGATAATGAACATCCGTGAACGCATATGGGGAGTGCAATAAGTCGTCCTTGGTGCGTTGTAGAAGCCGAGATTAATGGGACATCAAAGAGGCGTTTGAACGATGTCACAAAAGCGACGTCTCTTATCAAGCAAAGAAGTTGGAAGCAAATGTAATCGCGGCTCTTGACTACTAAAGCAGTCAGCAGCAGCAATGTGACGAAAAGGAGCATGTGGTTTGGGCACCAGTCGGTATATAGCTTTAGTTAGTGTATGTGTTCCACTACGCGCATGCACTGCAAATCATACTCTGAACGCTCCCAAGAACCAACTATCGGACATGTTAGTTGTGACGGAACTGACGGACAGTGATGTAATGGAGCCAATGATGGACGACTTGATCAGCTCCCAACTCCCCATACTGGATACTGAGTAAAATGGAAGTGATTCTACGCATTAAGTACTCGCTAAATTGCAATTTGAAGTTCCAAATCCCGCTCAGACACCTTTCTCTGTGGGAAATGATGACGTGAAGATAAACTAGTCGGCCGACAACCCCTTGATATCCGGAAGATTCTTGGCCCGATTTGAGTTTAGACAATGAGAATCGGGTGAAATGTAGTGGCGTAGGAGGAATTCGAGATCAAGACTAACAATTTCCAAAAAGACACTGCACAAAAATCATCGTTATTTTGCCGAACTCAGCCCGTGGCAGAAGGGATTAGGTGTCTGATATGTAACTCGAAGATCACCAGTCAGAAGCTGTGCAAGCGCAGGTAACCTCGCAGAATCCTTAGCCAGTGTGCGGCTAGTGGTGGTGGCGCGACAGCGAAGCGTCGGTGGGGGGCACAGGCGCACTGCTGATTTCGTACTTTTCTATTCTTGTTATTTGTCAAACTCTGGCTCAAGCGCATACGATATCCTCCGAAAACAGGTAGCCGGACATCGATAAACTGTAAAACGAAAAAGGTTGGCGCCTCACGCAGTCCGGAAATAATAGCAAAACGCCGAGCAAAAGCTATTAGGTTAAAAAGCAAGAACAATTGCACATTAGTAGTAGCTAATTGAATCCAATGAGGACAAAACAAGACGGTTACCTGAACATCCCCCAGACAGATTGAATGTGAGTTGGAATGGGGCTGAAAAGGACAGAAAACTGGTGACACAGTTGAGACGACCCAAGTACCCAACACATGTGAAGCTCCAAAATTAATTCGGTTTGGAGCAAACGCTGTTGTTGCTTTGTCCACAAAAATCCTCATCCCTTTTACAAGTAACCCTCACATCAAACAAGTAAACGCAAATATGTCAAGGGATGACCCGGGAATAATATGGAAGTACGGCTTCGAGTTGTGGATGGACGAGCTCGAGATGAAAGTAGAAGGCTATATGGTAATGACAGCGCAGATTGGGTACCGGTGTGCAAAGAAATACACACTAGAAAGCGAAACCGACCATGTGAATAAGCCGGAATACATGTAGCACACAACGCTGAACCGAAAGCATCCTAGGCAAGAAAACGGAAAGGTGAATTATAACAGTTGTTCAGTTGAACAATTGTGATCCGAGCACCGAAATGTAGTGGATTCAGTTGCCACGACTCCCATCGCCAGAATAACAATAAATAACAACGGTAAGATAGTGGGGTTATATACAAAAAATGTAAAGAAAATGGAAGCAAGAGGAGCGTTAGAGCAATCAGAATGGAACGAAAATTAATAATCAAATGCAGGAACGCCACTGACTGCGTGACTGCGCCATGTCTGATATAGTTTCCAACCATTGATGTGGACCATCTCGACGACCTCATCCACAAATACGGCACGCACCAGTCTGACCAAGTCTCAATCTAGTTCTTCATGCCTCCACGCCACGTCGTGGACTGGCAACCTCACGGTCTCACCCTAATTTGTGCGGCCATGGGACATAATGCACGCCGAGGAATCCAGTCAAGGGGCATACGGAGGACATGGCCTAGCCAACGTAAGCGAGTAATAACCAGCAAACAATCGAGTGAGACACTAGAAAGCTTCTGGTTAAAAATCAAACGGCGGATCTCAGCATTGCTCGCCCGGTGTTCCCACCAGACGTGAGTGATACTCCGCAAGCACCGGTGGTCAAACATAGTCAAGCGTTTAATGTCTGTCACGAACTAGTCAGATCTCTGATCTATATAGTAATACAGACCTCACAGCAGCGTTATGCACCCTACATTTCACTGACAGACTGATATCCCGCCGTCATCATAGATGATGGAGCCTTTGGAAAGCCATAAGACCTTACTGATACGCGAAGTAACCACACCCACTGATGTGAGCACCAGAGAAGATACAACTACCAACGTAAGTAAACCGATCCACCAGTTCCATTGGCTTTTCGATGATAGCTAGAACCGGAGGTGTGTCGGTCCAGTCCCCAAGCAGTATTTCACACTTTAAAGGTGCAAAGCACATGCCGAAGGGTGCATCGCTACGGGTCAGTCCAACCAGTAATGTTTGCATAATCTCTGCATCAGACCCAAGAAGAGCTATGTCGTCCGCGTACTCCAGGTTTGTCAGTCGGTAGAACTGCGACTCCAGAATAGTCTGAAAGAACCCAATCATTCATTATCGTTTCGATCACAAAGTTGAAGAAGAAAGGCAGAGAAAAAGGCATCAACAGCACGACGGTACGAAGTATCTAAGCTTCGCTGCCGCGTAATCACCATCAGTCGCACGTGAGTTAAGGATAATGCGAGGGTCGACCGGTCCATACGCAGACTCGAACCCGCGCCCTCGGATTACTAGGCAGGCTTGTGATCCTTAAGGCTAGAAGCCGGGAAGAGGAAAGGAGATATAGGATAAATCTGGCGAACCGCACTTGTCTTAGGGAAGGCAGCATGGTTTCCTGCAGAGCCTTAAACGGCCTCGAGAGTTACTGTAAACAGACTGCATAACAGAAAGTAATTTAGCTGGCACGCCCTTTGTGGATAGGCAGTGTCATAAGCTGGCGGGTTTAACAGAGTCGGCGGCTTACAAGTCCAGGAAAACCACCAGAGTCGTTTGTCTGTATGTATGTCTCTGCCTTAAAACTTGACAAACAGTAAATATGTGGTCGATACAATCACGACTAGGGCGAAACCTAGCCTGGCTTTCAGTGATTCGGTTCTTACGATAACTAGTAACTCGTCGTCGGAACATGATACAGGAGAGAAGTTTGGAGGGAATGGAACTAAGGCTAATTCCTCGATGATTTTAGCACAAAGTACGCTGACCCTTCTCGAAGATGGGCAGTTGATAGTCGCCAATTTAAAGGCACTTCTTCAGAGTCCCAAATCGTGCTAAATAGAGAAATTCCAGTCAACAAGAAGTCACCTCCATCTTGCAGCAAAGATGAGGGTCATTGGGTGCAAGAGTATTGTTTCGTCTCAACATGGAAAGCTCATGCCGAATCTAATTCAAAGTGGGAGGTGTGACATGTCCTTAGGCGGTGTTTACTAACCCCAATAGAGGTTTGAAGTTGAACCGCACACATGCGGCTGTTCACCAGCATCCAGTCGAGTAAACTGCATTCTGCATGTTTGCTTAGGGCCATACCAACATCGGAAATATTTTGAGCCATAGACTCAGTATAATCAGAGAGATGAAGAGTGTAGTCATCGTTGTTAGATAGAGAATCAGAATGAGGGAGTCGGAGATTCATCACAACGCTATTGTATGCGTGTTTCGGAGACACAGCACACATCGATAACAAGAGAGTGAAGAGCGAGGATGTGTTGCCCGCTGCCCGATCTGACCTAGTGTGTAGACGTTAAAAGAACTAATGTGAAATGGAACCCTAGGTTTGATGGAAGAGCTACATGCATCCATGGCAGCAGCTGCGAGGTCAGTGGCAATCTCTTGCTCAATAGACAGGGAAGAAGTGAATTGAGAGAGAAGAGAAAAACAAAAAGTATTGTTGATGGAGAGGGCAGATGATACTCTCCGGCTGCTCATCCCGAGAGAGGAGCATTGTTCAAGGTGCCCTACCTCTAGGCTTTGAGTCAACAGTCTGACCCACAAGCCAGAGGAGGGAGCTAGTAGAGTGCTTGGACAAACAAAAAGCATTTTGTATTAATGGTTACTCTAAATACTAAACATAGTATCGCCGATAGCACTCGGGTGTTACGAGCATTGTTCTACGGACTACTACTATCAAACATCAATGGCGATTAAATTTTGTGACCGAAGGAGCAAAGAAATAAGCAAGAAAAGCCTTCGTTGTGATCGTACAGACCCAAAATTAAAATTACTTAACCGGTACCAAAGATGTCGGCAACTCAGGAACACCATCCCAGCTTTTGTGATAAGCGGAATAACTTTGATATTCAAAGCAGCGATAACCACCAATGCAGATGTCAAAATAGATAAACTGAACAGATAACCGCAGTTCATGGTTGTCAAATACAGAAGGATACCAAGCGGTTATGAGTGAGCAACAGCACTTTGCGATTAAAAGTGGAAGACTAATGCGAATTGGGATAAATCAGCCGCTCATTCTTCAGATACGGCCAGCGGTTCCCACCGCCGCAAACAAGTAGCCATTCCCTGCGGCTGAAGAGTTCCCATGAATTGGAACAAGCTTACGATTAATGAAAAACGGACTTCGATGATTTAACTCGAGTCGTGAGCCAGATGGATTGGTCTCTGTCACAACCTGCAGCTTTTGGACTTTGTTGGTCAGTTAAAAGGGATGGAGTAAACTCACTAGGCAACCGGTTTGTGCCCCTCAAGAATCGTAAAGTCGAACTAATCAAGCCACATGTAGTAAACTGGATCGGCGCCAGTACTGTGAGACAAATTCCTCCGCTCAAGCTCTGTAGATGACCACGAGGCAGCGGAATAGTTGTAACAATACGAAAAAGAGCAAGTGCTGGCACTTTGAAAAGCACAGCGTAGACGTCGCAAATACTGCTCCGAAGAGAACTTATGCTTATGAGAAGCAGAGCCTGAGATCTGCAAATTACCCATCGAAGGCAGAGGGCCAAGAAGTACAGCCTCTAACTCCCAGCACTGGGCGTTCGTCCGCGTTAGCGAAGTACTTTGCTTTGGCATTTACAAATGACCAGGTGACCGCACCGACTTCGAAGAGCAAAGTACTTACCGAACTCGATAATCTGGACCGGGTTATCAAACAGGTGCGTTAAATATTCCCCAACATTGATGACATCGAGCCTGCTGAGCCCAACGGGTTTCACCCAATGATTCTTAAGTCCATATCAGCCATCATCTCGCCTGCCATGACTGTCCTGTTCAAGAGGAGGTCACTACAGCAATTCTGGTCAGAATATCTCCTGGCGCCAACAAAACACAGTTTCATCCCAATTAGATCATGTACTACCGACTTGTTGGTGACAAGGCATGAATAGGGAACCAGGGGAAATCAGTCGACGTGATCTACCACGATTTCAAGAAGGCATTCAACAAGGTAAACCATGCGGTCCTCCTTCACAAGCTGAATATCTGATGTCGATGGCTCACTGCACCAGTGGATCCGCGAATTTCCGATCAAACGAAAACGAACGATAGGGATGAGCAGCCATCTGACCGACTGGCATCCGTCAACTAGTGGCGTACTCCAAAGCATGGTGTTAGGGCCTAGTTCGTTGCTGATGCATATGAACAGTCTAACTCAGGCTCTCAGAACGCTATGTGCCCAGTTTGAGGACGACCAGAAGATGTGGAATGCAAGCAGCACTCCGCGATTCGACAGCCTACTACAGCTAGACCCAAATCGCCTTACCATGTAAATGTCCGGCTCCAGGTAAATCCATCCAAATCGGTATGTAAAGAGCTTGGAGCAGGGTGGTGGCGGTCGAACCTAAACATTTGGGTGCCAAAGTTACATAATAGACTTTCGTGAAATCAACATCTGCATCAATACACGTTATCTGAAGGCAATAAACCGAATTCAGCCAAGGTATCAAAATACAAAAATAATATATATGGAAAAGGATATACAAAAGATTACAGAATAAAATCTAAAACCAAAAGCGCAATATGACGCATTGCATCATATTAAGCACAACGTGTGAGAACGTGATTGGAAGGGGAAGATAAAGGAGCAGGAACAAATAAACTCATAACACAAATGACATTGGAGTTGGCTCTTCGTCATGTCAACAGGTGCATCCTACCATACGTGTTCATCGTCCTACGGACGCCAGAACAGCAATCGGGAGACACCAATCGACGCCGGCTTCGGAGTGAGGGGCTTCACTCTTCTTGACGAAGTCATCGCTTGGCATCCCTTCCTCCTCTTCCATCCACACCCCCGGCGCGCAGAAAAGGCACTAAGCGGGAGTCGGTGTTCTGGCATGCGCAAACGTGATCCAGCCATCGGAGCCTGTTGTAGGATATAACGGCGTGGGACGGTTGAATCGCTCTTCATGCACCAAATACGCGACACCGAACAAGCTCATTGCTCACGCGGTGTTCCGACCAGATGTGAGCTAAGCTGCGAAGGCAGCAATGATCGAATGTAGCTTGTCTTCTTATGTCGGATTCGTAAAGCAGGGTTGAACGCACGACTGCATTGTAAACTGAGTCCTTCACGGCGAAGTGAGATCATGCCGAAACCACAGGGAGCGGGGGTGGGGAGAAGTACATCGAGCTTTTGCTATACGGTTTGTGACATCTTCCAGTCTTCAGATGCTGATAAAGCTGCCTAGATACCATAATTTCTGGACGGTTTCTAGCGTGTGGGTGGGTCCCTGCCAATCTTTGTGAAGGACTTTGCATTTTAGGGTGTAAAGCATAGCCCAAAACGGATGACCGCTATTGTAACTTGGAAAGCTTCGAAGTTGTCACAGATTAGGTTAATGTAATCGGCATGCTCCAAGTCAAGAGGTCGCTCACCAGGAATCAACTCCAAATCTTGCAAGTTTTGTACAGCAAACGACGTTTCCATGTCTTCGACAATGGCGAAGATTCAGAGGAAAGCTGACAGCAGGCAATCTCGTTGTACACCGATAGAGAAATTAAAAGGGCGGAGAGAGTTTGCCATGACCATTCATTCCACCCGAACTGTGTACGTATAACTGTGGATTGGCTGTCCACCCGCGTCGTGTAGAATGTAGTTAATAGCTAGTATTTTGCAGTCAGCTTCCCGTATCAGATGGAAATAACAAGGGCAACGAATGTTTCCATCTCTGACGCATGATGCGACCACCAGGCATCGCGCTCTCTTTTCAGGCTAGCCCATAGTTTTGTGCTGAGATCTCTGTTAGCCTCATTGTATTCGCTCCCAGCCAGAATGTGTCCACGAGCATCCAAAAGTTCCAGAGAATGCGTAAAGACCTTATATTCAGGTTGGCAATTTGAACTGCTACATGAAGACATGCTTACCGCTAAGAAGGTCTGGCGGATTTGCAAACAGTGAACTCCAACGGTGTTCAATGGGCGCGTACACAGTCCGGAAACCAGCGTACTTCGATACACATTCAGAACACTTGGCTTCCTCAGTCGGCTGGTATCTGTGGGCTCGCTGCGTCGTTGCAAATGTCCGCCGAAACACACCTGCCGACCAGCACATACAAGTGCGTGATCAGAGTCAACCCTCCTGATCCAAAGCGAGCGACAGTTTTAGACACAGCCTCTGCAACGGCAACCGATCGCGATGTGATCGATTTGCCTCCATGGCTGTTCTGAGGCTGATTGGCTCCATGTCACCCTACTGCATGTGCTGCATAGGAAGTTAGTGCTCACGAAAAAACTAGCATCTTCACACAGGTGTACCAACCGCTCACCATTATTATTACGGGAGCCTACACCATGTTGGCTGTTCTGATGTAGCTCATCAGTGGACAACTTCACAACTGGAGACTTCAGATCAGCAGCATGCACCACGGTATCCGTACTTTTCCTGTAACGAAGATGCGCGTTCAATTAGTGATAGAAGTCGCCTTTCACCGAGTCAGCGCTACATTCGGTGGGTGCATAGACTGCAATGACAAACAGACACCTATTGTAACCACTCGACTTCGAAGCTGTGAAGGAACCGGCCAATCTGATAGTGCACATTCAGCTGTTGACTAGGATGTAATCGGTAATACAGCTTCAGCCCGGGGACTCAGAACAATGCCCACACCGGCTTGATCAGTATTTGAAGCTGCGTCATCTCCGGACAGACGCATTGAGAAAGTGCCACCAGTGTCACACGTAGTGGATCGCATGGTAAGCACAGAACTCAACTCTTGTGGGCGGGTTTCTGACAAATAGCAGGTGTCAATCGATAAGGTATCTAGTGTTCGGGATAGGACCGCCGGTTGGCCAAGCTGTGACAAAGTGCGCACGTTGAGGCATGCCAGTTTTATAACACCAAGTTTCCTGCTGCCCGTTCTTCATAAGAGTGAAGAACCTACGATGAGGACCAGGGACAACGGCTGTCTCCATCGTCGAGATACAATACCACCACTAAGTTTCAAAGGACTTACGGTGCATCCAATTCTTTGAGAATCGTTGCTGGTGTCTGATGACACCAGCGTGCCCGTAACGATGATGCGCGAAGGCGAGCGCTAGGCTGTGATAGTCAAGATAGTCCCTTAGAACAACAGGCACTACTTAATAAGTTACGTTGGTTTGGCACTGGTTACTGATCATCTGATTTCCATTTTTGTCTTGTCTTGGTTTGTAGAAAAGTTCACTTCTGTACTCCATATCATAATATTCCAGATAGTTGGTTAACTATTCCTCTGATGAAACAACAAATGTGACCCAGGTTTTTGTCACTACTTCATCTCATGTTGGTCCTCAACATCGCTTAACTTTTAACAGAATTGTACGCTCGCCATCTGTTAATGTCAACATTGGCAGATTTGTAGAATGTGAAGCCAGATGCTTTTCCGTACATTATTATCATCTTGCTCTTCAATATTTCATACACATTTAATCTGGCCCGAAAGATAAGGGTGTGTCAAAGTGGACCTTGTCATCTCGGATAGCCAGACTTCCAGGATTTTCGACCGTCACTACACTGTACTTTTGCCATATCCATGAAATGCTGTTTTACCTGGCTCCATTTTCTACCATGTGCCTGTTAAATCTCAGGCTTAGTGATTGGTAGACAGTTTTTATTTTTTCACAGACCTGCTGTCCACATTTATACTATTATTCGTACTTTATCCTGCCGTAATAAAAGTTAACATCGTTCAGAATAACGACAGTTATAGCTGGTGATGCACACAAGCCTTACTGTATGTCGTGATAATCCGTAATACAGCGGCCATAAAGCTTGGCACTACAACTCTTGACCACATATATTATTGTGCTAGACCACACTATTTTAGACTGTTTGACAATGTGAAAATTGTTACTATCATTTAGGTCGCTTTTCCTAGTATAGACGCGTCGCAGTGAAATGTTGTCAGCTACCAAACGATGCATCTTTCGCTCTAGCGTCTGTTGCTATTAGAATCTTCGTTTCATACTGAAGTACTTTTCTCACAGGGTAAGGATTCCGGCATGAGTCCACATTTTTGGATGTCCAAAAACAACTAGTGAGGAAATTACAAGGCTTGCCAAATTTTATGTGTTCCTTGAAAACTTTGCCAGATATATACATTTTACTCATTTTCACTGGTAATCATTTTATAGCCGTTTTTACCTACCTTGATACTATTGTTTCACCCTGATTCCACTAAGAACTGGGACTTCTGAACGTGTTTTAATCGATTGATGAAGTTGGAGTGCGCGTCAGCGGAAGTTTAAAAAGAATGGCTATGCACGGAAGTCCAATTTCCGCCTTCTGGTCAGACTGTGCTGGTCAAGAAGGACGGGGCATCTGTTAACGGAGGATATAACCCCAGCAAACCTTCTGCGCTACAACCTGAACAACATGCATGTGTGAAACTGACATGGATATAATATAATACATATCCCTATCTAATATGTAGAGGGGACTAAATGAAAAAATCTGTAAATATTTTGATCTTTCCCACGGTGGGAATAGTCTCTCGCATCGTCGAGAAATAAAAGATTTATTTAGTTATTTACTACGTATGCCTGGTCACAGCTAATCTAGGAGGGAATTGTTTTTGTTTGTCAGATGTAGGGTGGTGCAAGACTCGCAGTGGGCAAAAAATAATCTGGCAGGCAGAAACATAGTCAATGACGACCAAACTCGGTGCCATTGGTCCATCACGCATCCCAGGCTGGAGTCCGCATGACCCGCCTTGTGCTTAGATTGAGACGTTACAGGACATGGCTCGTAGTTAACACCAATGGCGTGTCTGCTTTCGTCTCCCAGTCAGACTGCCTGTTTAAAATGTGCTTGGTGCTGATTTAACTGAGGGGCAATGGCTGATTATGACACGTAGCAGTGAAAGCCGCAAAGAAGCTGTCTCGCCGATGCCGAGATATCTTTGCTCAATAGCCAGCTGTTTGTGATGATACGTTGGTGACATGTTGTAGGCACTTTGACCCTGTTTGTTTTACGCAAGGTCCCCATACTCTCCCTCTTATTGTTCTTCGTTCCGTAGGCCACCGGTTCAAATGGCTGACAGAATGCTGTTGATGACGATGATGATGACTAGGTTTCAGTCCATATTCAGGCAACCTAGCAATTTTGATTTCAAATCTTTGCGGGGCTTGTTGCGTTCGTTCCCAGCCGGAATGCGTCGGACAGCATCCAGCACTTCCAGAAGCTGCGAAGAGACCCAACATCCAGCATAAAACCAGAATAACCAAACAAAAACACATGCTGCTAATAACATCTGGTGTGCATATGGTTCATCATCATCATCATACACGTCAGCCAGAGGTGGGAAACACCTCAGCTACTGTGCCGCAATACATAAATGAAAAAGGAAAATGAATACAAAAGTTGCATGCCAGCTGAGCTACCAGCAACGCATAAGCATCGTTCCGGTAAGCTACCAGCCGGCTACTAGGCAACAAGAAAAATTATTGTTTTACGCTAAGAAATAAGATCGTAAGTGGAGAGGGAGGCTAAAAGGGATGGGTACGGACAAAGAAACTCATAGTAGGAACGCCACTGAGGTCGGCTCCTTGCCATGTCAGCAAGTGTATCCAGCCACACGTGTTCACCGTCTTTTGGACCCCAAACAGGGAGCCGTGACACTCCAACCGAGGCCAGCACAGAAGTGTGGGTCTTCATTTCTCTTGACCAAGTCATGGATTGGCCACCCCCTCCTCTTCTTCCATCCACATCCCCGGTGAGAAAACAACGCACGTCGTGGAAGTCGGTGGGCTGGCATGCGCAACACGTGGCCCAGCCATCGGAGCCTGGTGCGTGAAATGACGGTGCTGAGTGATTCAGTTCCTTTTCCTATGTCGTAAACAAGGCGTCGAACATGCTCGTTGCTCACCAGATGTGAGCCAAAGTGCAAAGGCACCGATGGTCGAACGTAACTAGCCTCTTTATGTCCACCGATCTTAGGTGCCAGGTTTCGCAACTGTACAGTAAGCTCGAACGTACCGCTGCATTGTACACTCTACCCTTCAGGGCAAGAGTGATGTCGCGCCGCCGCCATAGGTGGCGAAGGTGAGCAAAAGCACTTCGAGCTTTTGCTATACGGTTCGTGATCTCGTCTGCGATCCCAAGGGCGTTGATACAACTTCCCAGGTAGTTGAACTTCCGAACGACTCCTAGCTGATCCCCACCAAGGGTCAGCGCAGGAGGCGATCCCTGCCAACCTTGGAGGAACGCTTTGCATTTCCATGGTGCAAAGCAAAGCCCGAAGCGGGAGTAGTTCCACACCTTCCAAGTCATGTCCTGTAAATGCAATCTCCATGACTTCGTCAATAGCGAAGTTGAAGAGGAAAGGTGACAGCGGGCATCCTTGTCTCACACCGTTAGAGATATTGTAGCGCAACGACAACAGCTTGCCGTAAACCCTCACTCTGCCCGTGCTACGCACATATAATGCTTGGATAATATTTACATATTTCTCGGGCACAACTTTCCTGAGTAGACAATTGCAAAGGATACTTCAGACAACAGAATCGAAGGCATCTTTGATGTCGACAAACACGACTGTGGTGGGTCGCGAATATGTGTGACGGTACTCCAACAACTGACGCAAGGTGAAGATGTGATCGATGCAGCCACGACCCCGATGAAACCCGGCTTACCCCTCACGAATCTGACCAGTCAGTCTGTGAAGAACTATGGAACGTAAGTAATTTTGAGGCGATGTAGATCAGACTGATTCCTCTATGGCTGCCGCATTCCGAACGCGGTCTTCTTTGAAGATGGGAACAATAACGTAGCGGCTCCAGTCGGTTGGGACAGTTTCCTGCTCTCACACTTTCACTAGCAATCCGTGTAAAGCATCAACAAGAGTAGAGCGCCCGAATTTGAAGAGGGCTGGAGAAAGATCATCTGGTCCCGCGGTTTTGTTCAACTTCAACAGTCCGATCTCACGTTCAACTTCTGAGCGAAAGGGTGGATCTAAAGGGACATCCCACGGAGCAGGGCGATCAGTGGCCGGCGAAGAATCGAACAATTCTAACCGATTAAATTGCTTTTCAAAATGCTCAGCCCAACGTTCCAAACATTTTGACAAATTGTGGATAGGCTGTCTACTCTCGTCACGTATAGTTTCACTAACACCAGGTCTCCTGTTGCCCGTTTCCCGTATCAGCCGGCATAATTTACGGTGGTTACCAAGGGCAGCGGCCACTTCCATCTCTGACGCACGAACAGACCACCAAGATTCGCGGTCTCACTTCAGGCTAGCACGAAGTCTTGCTCGGAGCTCTTTGCGAGTTTCATTGTGTTCGTTTCCAGACGGGATATGCCGGCGAGCGTCCATAAGTTCCAGAGACCGCGAAGAGACCCCATATCCATGTTGGGTATTAGACATACCACATGAGGATTTGCCTGTTGCTAGTAAGGTCTGGCGAACATTTGACCAGTGACCATCAATTGTCTCCAGTGAGCGCTTACTCAACTCGCATGTCAGCGTACTTTGATACGCATTCAGAACAGCTGGCTTTGTCAGTTGGCTGGTGTCAATGCGCTCACAGCGTCGTCGTGGGCGTCCGCCAAAACACATCCACATGTCAGCACATACAAGTGCATGATCGGTGTCCTCACATGTGCTCCAAATCGAACGACAATTCTGGATGCAGCCACTCCAGCGGTAACTGATAGCAATTTGATCGATCTGCGTCCATGGCAGGTGGGCGCCAAGTCACCCCCGGCGGGTGCGGTGTCGGAAATTAGTGCTCGCAAGAAATAAGCGAGCATCCTCACACAAATGAAGTAACCGCTCACCGCTATCATTACGGGAGCCTACACCGTGCTGACCGCCCAAATGCATTTCATCAGTAGGCAGCTTTCCAACTTGCGCGTTCAAATCCACAGCCAGCACAACAGTGTCCGTGCTTTTTCTGTGGTGAAGAATCTGGCTCAGTTGGCGGCAAAAGGCGCTCTTTACGAAATCATCGCCGGAATATGTGGGTGCGTAGGCAGCGATGATGAATAGACAGCTATTAGTCCCGTGCGACTTCGAAGCTTCGAACGAGCCAGCCAATCGGAACGCACACATCCAGCTACTGATTGGAATCCAATCAACCAGAGCAGCTTCAGCCCGGGGACTCAGAGCAATACCAACACCAGCTTAACCGGTGCTCGAAGCTGCATCGTCACCGGATAGGCGCAATGAGAAAACACTGTTTGCGTTACCTGAAGGGGATCGCAGAGTGAACACAGAGCTGGAGTCTTGCGGGCAGGTCTCCGATAAGCAGCAGATGTCGATGGAGAGCGTCTCCAATGTGTGGGCAAGTGCTGCCTGTTGATCGATCTGTAGCAATGTGCGTACATTGGGTCATGCCAATCTGAAGGAGGATCGAGGGCTCCAAATGGAAGCCGATGAACTGGACTTGGCCGCTTGATTGGACATGAGCCTGTCGACAGGAGAGAAGTGACGCTCCGCGTTCACATGTGAGTTGAAATTAGAAGAGAAATGTCTACAAGGCATGTTGGGTGAGGGCCAAGAATCGGGGGGGGGGTGAAAACTGGGGGGATAAAAGTGAAGCTGGAACGGGACGATAATCGTGAAAAAGCGTAAGAGGAGGAATAAGAAGACGGGAAGGCTTGAGCAGTAGCATCCAAACCCCTATCCACCCTGCTCGATGCAGCAGATAGGGCACCGCTAAGTATCCTCTGCGACGACCAGAGCATCAGAAGTTTGTTTGCAGAGAGATTCATTGTATTGCGCGGGCAGGATACTGTCAGGTTGCCCAGGCCTAGACAGGAGAACGATTGGTGTTCTCAACCAAAGCCTTCGGTTCAAAAACTTTACCGCAAAGCACCGGGTTTGACGTTGGGCTACAAAGTGCCCGTTTTAAGGAATAAGGTGCCACCCTCATTCCAACCTTCAACCTGGAGGACCAGGAGGCTGAGTTTGTCTGGCCTCTAACCATCGACCAATCTGGTATGAGTGGCAATGAAGGTGCAAAAATGCATCACTCAGCATAGCTCAATGGATCGCTGAGGCACACAAACCATCGCACCGCGGCAAGGTCCAGCCTCATTGCGATGGGCATATGGTTTGTGGTCGGCAACTGTGTTTAGTGAGCTCTTACTTGGGTCGAATGCCACCATACATTATTATATGATTAGTACAGCCGGCTTCGCCAGCAAGCAAGTGCCTAGACGCTCACAACGTTGTCGCTGGCGTCCACAGAAACGCACTCGGAGGTCAGCACATATAAGTGCATGATCGGAGTCCAAATTCGTGCTCCAAACCGAGTGACGGTTTTGGACGCAATTCTTTCAACAATAACCGATAGTGATGTTTGAGTTCATGACAGATGGGCGCTATGTAACTCTTCTGCGAATGCTTGGTCGTAAATTACTGCTTGAGACAAAGACGAGCATCTTCACATGAATGTAACAATCGCTCATTATTGTCAATACAGGGGCCGACACCATGTTGGCTGCCCAGATGCAGCCATCATTAGACAATTTTCCAAGTTGAGTGCTGAGATCGCCAGGCAGTATCCGTATTTTCTAGCTCGTCCAATTCACGACAGATACCGTTCTTCACGAAGTCAGCGCCACAATATGTGAAGGGGCAGGCAAAGATTATAAATAGGCACATGTTGGCCCCGTGCGACTACGAAGCTTTGAACGAGCCGGATAGCAGGAAAGTGCACAACCGTCTGTTGATTGGAATCCAATCGATCAGGGCAGTTTCAGTGAAGGGGAGGGGTGGCCAAGCGATGACTTGGTCAAGAGGAAAGAAAGCCCTCACTACGAAGTTGGCCTCGGTTGGAGGATCTAGGCTCCCTAGTTGAGTTTCGAAAGACGATGAACAAGTTTGGCTGGATACAGTTGTTGACATGACTAGGAGCCGATAGCAGTGGCGCTTGTGTTGTCTGCTTATTTGTCCCTCCCCCTCCAACCAGAATCTCATTTCTTAGGCATGATACAATTCTTTTTTTACGGCACAATGGTGGGCTGGTAGCACTCCGGAATGATGCCTATCTGTTACCGGTGGCTCAGCTGGCGTGCCTCTGTTGCCGGTTTTTGCTTCTTTTCTTGTATATGGCAGCACGATAGCTGAGGTGTTCTCCACCTCTAGCTAACGTGTATAATGATGATGAATGATGGACAGCTTTAGTCAAGGGACTCAGAACAATGCGCATGACGGCTTCACGAGCGTTCGAAGCTACATTAACTCCGAATAGACGCAGTCATGCTTTGAGTGCTCAAGCGCAGCTTCTGGGTCCGGTCGCCAATTGCCTGTTCTCCTCCACCATAAGGCCAATGCTAGAGTACGACTTTCGCGCACACTGTCCGACCACCCCAGATGAGGTGCAGAAGATAGAACAGGTCGAACACCTCGCCGTCACACTCTCACAGTTTAAGGTACGAAGACCGGTGTGAGACACTAGGATCGTACACCCTGTGCTACCGTCGAATGGGTGTAGAACACAACATAACCCATCCTATCTTACACCTCGGTAAGTTCCCATGCTGAGGCTTCTGCTTCATTTCCGAAGACCATGCAGCCTACGCGTGCACCAGTATAAGCTTGTGGAGCCGGAACTGAAACGAGTTCTCTACCTTCGTGCTTCGAATGGCGAGTGATTAATGTTTGGAACGGTCTGCTGTAACCCATGGTGAAAGCAAACCAAATGCAACAATCCAGATCGATGTTGGACTTACATTTATCCACGGTCGAATTCCGAGAACAACTGTTTACAGACAATGACACCACACATGGTGAATCCTGGGTTAGTGCGCGTTATACAATTGTGGACGACCACAAGTCGGAACTTGAAAAACAGTTAGAGAATTGACAGATCACAGGTGGGCTTCTAATTTTTCAGAATTTTTGATCATATTTTGATGGATGTGTACATAGCTAAATTTCTACTTGCTCTCGTAAGACAGTAGCCAGAATAGCCATACAAAGTCCGATCCAACAAGGGCTTCTCAATGCACATTCCGCTGAAATGAGGACGGCTCAAGCGCCAAGGAAGAGATGAAAATATTTGGAGTATGCAAAAACAGCAACCCTGCACTAATTGAGGCATAGCTCAGAGAAAATTGCTTTTCCCAAGGCATTCTGGGCCTAAACTAAGGCTGACGTAAATATACTTTCTAAATGAGATGTGTCAAGGCGGGTCATCTGAATCACGTGAGGTACGCCTATGATGAATGCTCCAAACGGGGTCTAAAATTCGAGGAGAAACGGTCCAAACTGACGACCACAAGGCCATGATGACGAGAGCAAGTAATAAACCACAGGGATATTGTGTGAATGTAGCAGTGTGATGACATACCAAAGTTTAGTCCCCTAGGGAGAGAGGCACACGATTGTGCTCGTCGCAACCAAGCGAGAAACCGTTAGCAATAAGCGTAAGCCGTGTACACAACACAAAGGAATAGTGAAGAAAATTGGTGGAGGGGACGGGATTCAGAGGAGCCCGAAGGCATTCAGGGCTACATGACCCGGGCACAGCTGGCCAGCGCGCAGGGCCTATGTAGCTCAGTCCATAAATTTATTACGAATCTCATAACTAGGGAACAACGGACGAATAAGGACAACGGGCGTATGAGTGGACTATGGCGATGAGAAATCGGTCCTGACAGAGACATATGGTTGGTGTAATGAAGTGATTACTTCGAGTGATAGTCACATGATAACCTAACAAGTAATGCAAAGTACCGTTCATCAGCCAAGTGAAACAGCTAGTAGGTGATTCGTGAGCAGAAAATTGAAGCGAGAGACGACTGCGAGCCAAAGAGATGAAAGCGGTGCGGTTAAGCAGAAGTTTGTCACGGACAACAGCCACTAAACCTACCGAAGACATGAAGACAATCTGAGTCACCAGCTTTCTCTTAAGGCGGGGGAGACGATGTCAAAGCAGACAAAAGGACAGGCGCGTAAGAAACAAGGTGGAATTGAAAAATGTCTAATAAGAGAAGTCGCATTAGGTACAAATGGAATACATATGAGATCTATCGAAATGACTAAGAATAACCCAAGGCAAAACGTGAAACAGTGGGAACGATTTACCGATTCACCGAGAGTCCGTTATCGACCGCAACGTGGATGCGATGAGAATGTTTGAAGGCACCACAGCAACCTTTTCGTCATGTACAGTAAACACAAGGCACAGTGCTGGTGGAGAAACGGTTTGAACGGCGCAAACATAACCGACAAAGAGCACGGAACAGAGCTAAAGTAATAAAAAACAGTAAAAAAACGGAAAAGGAAAACAAACCACTGTACAATACAATTCAAAATAATCAAAATTGGGCAGAAAAACGAACCGGCCACTTGTGGTATCTCGATGGTGTGCGTAAAAGACAAGCTCGAGTTCAACGAGGAACAGACAAACCCAAACGGTACAAACGGAGTGAAGAAACCGTCAATGCGAGATTTCCAGAGCAGACGCCGCGCTACTATCTGTCATGGCACTGGTGTTTTTGGATTCCGTTGATAAACGGGGTTGGGCGGTGGGATTGAGCTCATCTGCATCGACCGGCAGGGGTTGGTGACGAGCTTCTAAGGCCAACTCACTAGGACCAGAAAGCTCCGCAGCACCGGCCTTAAGTTTTTGGAAAATGAAAAACTCGGGTTGACTCGCGGAGGGGTCGCTACCCGGAGGAGAATGAGAGGAGTGGTTACCGGAATGGATAAGACGAATCTTGCACTTTAATTCGGATTTGTTTGCAGTTTTGCGACTCTTCTTATGACAGGTATGAGGTTCTAACGATGTCGCGGTTATAGCAGAATTCGAGTGCGTCTTTAGGTCCGATACCAACTTGGTCCGATTAACACGTATCGGACGCGGTTTACGAGACCTCCCTTTCGAGCTACCACGCCAGCGCGATTCCGGTGATCGGACGTTAACGGAATGGTGAGCTTTGTGGGAATTCTTATTAACAGATGAATCCTTTTGGTATAGCCTGTTATGACCATTAGCAAGTTTGCGCCGTTTGGCAGGCAAGGATTGAGAAGCGTAAGGATTAGGCCCATTGATTTGAGGATGCTGTCGGCGTGGACGTGTGGTTGTCGGCTGTGCTTCGTTCGGAATGGGCAGTCGACTGTTAGGATCCACAGACGCCCCGGTTACCTGGGTTTCACTAATACATCCGGAGTACAAGTCCCGCCCAGACTTCGAACAAGAAGAACGGGTGCGTTTAGATGATCCAAGACGCCGGGATGAGCAGACACGAGAGCCTACATATGGTCTTGATTCCTCTTCATTCTCGAACTCATCGTCGCCATCACGTGCCGCCTGTTCGGCTTTCAGAGCAGCCTGCTCTCTTTTCACTTCAGCAAGAGAAGGAACAGCGGAGTTTTGGGGAGAAGTAGAACGGCTGAGATTGGCCTTGCAAGTGGAACCTGAAGCGGGATATAGATGATGAGATGCAGAAACCTCGCTTGTCAAACCAGGCGTCAGGAAGGGAGGTTTGATATCAGTAATCGATTTTCCTGTAGGGTCCGAAAGCGATCGTGGCTTTGAATCGATGCCATCACAGGAGTCACAGTCGCCAAAAGCAGGAGCACGGTGGCTTGTGTCAGGCAAGCACAAAGATTCAGCGGGAGAAAGCTGGTCGGTGCTTGCATTGGGGACGCCAGAGAAACCCTAAAGGGTGAAAACAAAGACAATATGTAGTGGTCGGTGGAGTGACGAAGTTAACACCAAGCCGTATACTGCCACATACAGGAGAACAGAAGGCACTCAAAGTAACGTGTGTATGTGTCAAGGTGAGACTTAACTGCAAAGCACTCCGAAAAGTTGGATAATCAGTTTGTTTTAAGCAAAGTAAACTGATTGATAACGCTTAGCAGCAGGAGCTACAGAGGGCCAGTGTCAAGCCTTGAGTAACCACACCTGAGTGGGGACAAGAGTGTTAAAGGGTAAGGAATGGGCGATGAAGTAAGGTAGAAACATGGCGGGGCAAAAAAAGCAGTGTCCATCCTAGCCCACCCTGATCAACATCGCCTCGAAGTATGCGATAAGTGAGCTCATGACTTATGCATTCTAATCGTGCCACAGTTGGTCGACAAAACCTAGATAAGTGAAACGAACCATTGGGGTTGCAACGTCTAGCCATTAAGCTTAATGACTAATAGTTTAGCCACCTTATAATAATTATCAACAAGAGGACAGTAGTATTAAGCACTGGTACTTTGCTGTTATACAACCGTGAAATAAAAGGGGTAGCTGCACCAAAAATAAACGAGATGGAAACATGCGTGTTGTGGAATATCAACGCATAAGGAAAACAGGTAGGATCGTGGCGCCAACAACTCAACAACAATGTTCATTAAAGAAAACTGATAAGTTCATGAAAATGAGGCGATATCAGTGAGCCTGGTTTGTTACACTTTTCAATGTCTTGCGTCGAGGGATTAGATGCCGAGCTGTTAACCCGAAGGTCACTGGTTTGAACCCGCATAGGTGCGGAGGAACTCGCGGAACACTTAACCCACGCGCGATTTGTGAAAGTTGCATGGCATCGAAATGGCGGTACGTAGTACCGGCGTACTGCTGATACCTTCTTTTCTGCCTCGCTGTACCGCGTCAAAAGCAAACTAATTCCACAAATGGGTCCGCACCATGTGCAAGTGAAACTAGTAGATTGGTCAGAAAACGGTGATAAATGCACAACTGGTTTCGGTTGTGAGGCATGTCCCGTAATGTTTGGATCGAAACTCAGAACCCCTGCTTTAAGAACGGAGAACCAACACTATCCAACTCAGTAGTCAACGATTTTGTTACCAATTGCCTCTTTAAGCCTCTCGCCATCCAACATCTGGCAACTGATACAAAGCTCGTGTAGGTGGGTGGTATGTAGGCTCAAGAGCCGACAACACGTAATCGTTATTGCTACTGGACCAATGTCAAAATCGGATTATCACAGCCTGGCAGTCGTTCGAGTGTTTCAGCGTTGTAAACACTCTGGAGGCATATATGACGAAAAATGTTCCGTAGGCCACAAATTCAGTCCCAGGACATACTGTTTCCAAGCTTCAATATGGCAAAAAACAACTGTGACCGTGATATTGTATACAAGCGAATGCAAGGTAAATTCCATTTCTATGACAAAGATGTCACAGATTCCTAAGGACAAAAAGCATTGCCCATCGCGACTGCGTGACTTATGAGTAGCGGTTTCGGATGAAACCAAAAAAGCCGGGGTTCGAGTGCCTGCTACCTACCTAATGCGATAAAACAAATTCGAAATCAGTTACAGAGCGCAGCGCTTTTGATCAGGCAACACCCAACATCTGTCGACAACTCTGGTAGTTGTGATCAGTGGACTAATTTCAGAAGTCGCACAACCATCACTACCACTGCAACTGATAATACAGGTTAATTGGTCAACCGTAGGGTTAAATGAAGATAGCGAGTGGTGGGAGCCTTGTGAAAACACTTCGACGGTGCAAAGTGGAAGCCAAATGAGGAGACCACAACAGTTAAAACAGGATTGACTAAGCCGATCAGTCCATATCGATCAATTTTACCCCGGGAAGGACCTCACTATCCGCATCGTTAAACCGCGTAACGCAACGTGTCATGATGAAGTCTATTAAATTGAATAGAAGCAGGGAAAAAAGACAACCTTATAGAACGCCACGTAGTATCAACAAAGATTCCGACAACTCATCATAGGTCATGGGGCCACCTAGTGTTCCAGTGCACATGTACGTATATGGTGGGAACACCATAACGGACAAGATCATAGAGAACGGAGTGGAAAGATGAAATCCATTGGGAATTGAAGATAGTAGGCTCAGTAGGCCTGTAGTACGTGCAAATCGGCCTTAGCGTTCGTCTTAAAAGAAAATGTGATATATCTATCTTCATCCTGGTCGAAAACATGCTAATTCGTGCCTTCCATACCTCGTCGAGTGAGTGAACCAAATCAGCACAAAACAACTCAATAGTACCCTCAGATGAGCATAAGTGAGAGGACGCACCGACAAAGCAAAAGTGAAAGGTCGTAAAAACATTTAGTACATCAGGTTCGGATATGATCTCTGAAAGACTTTGGCAGCACGTCGGTACGCAGTACCGACGCTTCGTTGCCGCTCAACCATCACCAGTCGCGCGTAGGTTACGGACACTGCGAGGGTTATCCGGTCCCTACGCAGGCTCGAATACTGAGAATAGAGAGCGAGAAGATAAAAACCTGTGTTCATCCATCGTAGGTGGATCGGGTAAATGAGCGGAATCACGTCGGTGAATCCTGAGCGGTGACAGCATATTGCAGCCGCACTACATCTTATCCGGGTGCGATACGCTCCCTATACCTGTAGTCCGCAAAGTGGATGCCAAGGAACCGATTTTGCCTCGAATAGCGTCTCCGGCAATTTGTTCCAATAGTTCATCATGCGACGCTCGAAGTATAGTGTTTGAGCGATGCGTTTTAAACCCAGTACCATTGGTTTGTACCGGTGTCCGCGTGTGTTTCTTGGTACACAAACGTGCAGCAGCGCCCTCAACATAGGGAAGTGGCCCAGATGCTGCATCCAGTGCGTCACAAGGAGATCAACTCGAAGCTGACGATATAACAGGGTATAAAGCCCTAGTCTCCTACATCGGTCCTCGTACAACATACCCCATAAACTGAGGATGAACCGGGTAGCTGCAAGCTAGACCTGTTCCAGTCTCGGCACGTCACTTACTGTGATTGGACAATAGGCGGGTGATCGGTGCTCAAGCACAGGTCTTAAAATGGAAGAGGACACACGGGTGGCGATCTCTGCAGATCAAGTGTAGAAACTGCATCTCAGTGCTCAAAGCAGGCGTAGTCCGTTTGCGTACAGTCTGTTCGTGTTGTCGACAAACTTTAGCTCACGACGTGATAGTACGCCTAGATCCTTTATGGAACCGGTGGGATGCAGCGGGTCGCCGACCAAGGTGTACACACGCCTACCACAACCCTTCCACAGACGCATAAAGATGGACTTCGCCGGGTTGACCGGTAGGTCAACTTCTGCAGACGACTGGGATAGGCGGTCGAGGTCCTGCTGAAGGACATAACAGTCGCTGGGAGAATTAATAATCCTTCAAATCTTCAGGTCGTCAGCAAATAATACGTAGGGCGACTGAAGAAGCTGAGGTACTTTGATGATGTGGATTAGGAATAAAGTGAGCCACAGCACTGTGCATTGGGGTACGTTGATGGTGGACGGGTACCATTCCGTTAGGTGGTCATCCACCTGAACGCGCCACCTTCTCCCAATAAGAAAATCACTGATCCACTGGTGCAGGGCGCCACCAACACCACACATCTTCAACTTGTGGAATAGGATCCCATGATTCACTTTATCAGAGGCTTTACTGAAATCAATGTAGATAAGATCCACTGACTTATCCCGATTATATGTTTGCAACCACTTCGGTTCGATTGATCGATGTGCCCTATGGAATTGTCTACTCAGGAAAGGTGTGCCCGAGAAATATGTAAATATTATCCAAGCATTATATGCGCGTAGCACGGGCAGAGTGAGGGTTTACGGCAAGCTGTCGCCACCCTTTACTATCTCCAGCGGTGTGAGACAAAGATGCCCGCTGTCACCTTTCCTCTTCAACTTCGCTATTGACGAAGTCATGGAGATTGCATTTACAGGACATGAATTGGAAGGTGTGGAACTACTCCCGGGAGAACGACTTCTTGACTTGGAGTATGCAGACGACATTGCCCTCTTCTGTGACAGCTCCCAGACGTGCCAAGCGACACTGGACAGATTAGGACTGGCTGTCCGTCACTTCGGGCTTTGCTTTGCACCCTCGAAATGCAAAGCGTTCCTCCAAGATTGGCAGGGATCGCCTCCTGCGCTGACCCTTGGTGGGGATCAGCTAGAAGTCGTTCGGAAGTTCAACTACCTGGGAAGTTGTATCAACGCCCTTGGGATCGCAGACGAGATCACGAACCGTATAGCAAAAGCTCGAAGTGCTTTTGCTAACCTTCGCCTTCTGTGGCGGCGGCGCGACATCGCTCTCGCCCTGAAGGGTAGAGTGTACAATGCAGCGGTACGTTCGAGCTTACTGTACGGTTGCGAAACCTGGCACCTAAGATCGGTGGACATAAAGAGGCTAGTTACCTTCGACCACCGGTGCGTTTGCAGTTTGGCTCACATCTGGTGGGACCATCGCGTGAGCAACGAGCGTGTTCGACGCCTTGTTTACGACATAGGAAAAGGAACTGAATCACTCAGCACTGTCATTTCACGCACCAGGCTCCGATGGCTGGGCCACGTGTTGCGCATGCCAGCCCACCGACTTCCACGACGTGCGTTGTTTGCTCACCGGGGATGTGGATGGAAGAAGAGGAGGGGTGGCCAAGCGATGACTTGGTCAAGAGAAATGAAGACCCACACTTCTGTGCTGGCCTCGGTTGGAGTGTCACGGCTCCCTG
Organism: Dicrocoelium dendriticum; assembly: GCA_944474145.2. Taxonomy (NCBI): domain Eukaryota; kingdom Metazoa; phylum Platyhelminthes; class Trematoda; order Plagiorchiida; family Dicrocoeliidae; genus Dicrocoelium; species Dicrocoelium dendriticum. The sequence goes on from OX104063.1 coordinate 179,983,690, forward strand.
GTTGGGGTCCAAAAGACGGTGAACACGTTTGGCTGGATACACTTGCTGACATGGCAAGGAGCCGACCTCAGTGGCGCTCCTGCTGTGAGTTTCTTTGTCCGTACCCATCCCTTTTAGTCTCCCTCTCTACTTACGATCTTATTTCTTAGAGTAAAACAATAATTTTTCTTGTTGCCTAGTAGCCGGCTGGTAGCTTACCGGAACGATGCCTATGCGTTGCTGGTAGCTCAGCTGGCATGCAACTTTTGTATTCATTTTCCTTTTCCTTTATGTACTGCGGCACAGTAGCTGAGGTGTTCCCCACCTCTGGCTGACGTGTATAATGATGATGATAATCCGTTCGTGTTCCAAATGGTTTGACGGAGCGTAACAACTGAACTTGCGACCTCGGCTTACAAGGCAGGTTTGTGCTCCGTACGGTTACGAGCAGGCAATGCTTGAACCCACCTCTTTGAAATCCACGTGCGCCGCGGAGGTCGAAACGATGGACGCAAATGACGATGTTTCGAGGTTGAGTTTGAAGAAGAAATGCAAACAAAAGTCATTGGAGAATTGAGCACTCCAAGCTAAACAGACAAACGTCTCTTAATGTCTAAATAATGGCAAATCGGAGGAGAATACAACTGGCATTCGGCTTGCTCGCCTAGTTCGAGGGTAACACCTGACATCCACCATCCGCAGCAGCAATAGCAGTACATCAGTCACTTGAACTGATGCTTCGCTGCCGTACAAGCACGGTGGCCTACGGAAGGAAGTACACTAAGAGGAGAAGTATGGGGACCTAGGGTGATACAAACAGGGTCAAGGCGCATACACCTTGTCAAGAACATACCGGCGCAAACAGCTGACCATCCTGCAAGGATAAGGCGGCATCGGCGAGACAGCTTCGTTGCGGCTTACATTGCCACGCGTCATAATCAGCCATTCCCCTATAGATAATACACCAAGCACATTTTAAACCAGCAGTCTGATCAGGAGATGACAGCAGACACGACATTGGTGTTAACTGCGAGCCATGTCCTGTAACGTCTCAAGACAAGCACAAGGCGGGTCATGTGGACTCCAGCCAGGAAGGCGAGACGGACCGACGGCACCAAATTTTCTAGGTAATGATTTTATTTCCTGCTACCAAGTTAACTTTTGCACACCTCGAAATTTGCGTCATTATACACCTGGCAAACAAAACAAAGCGGTGACTAGGCATACGTGTCCAAGCTAACGTAACTTATTCAGTGCTATCTGTTATACTAAAGAACTAGCCTGATTATTAGTTTCTAGCTCTAACCTAAGCCCATCGTCGTAGTGGATCCGCTGTCATTCGACACCAGTAATGGTCTGTAAGCAGAGATGATCACAGACTTGAAGCCACTTCAGGTCGAATAGTTAATTCTCACTACCACAGTGTAAGAGGGCCCTCAATGTAGTCTTGTAAACACGGCTTTTCAGACTGAAGACACGGATAGCGTAGATTCAAAAAAAAACAGTTCCAACTTTTGCAATACGTGAACGGACTTCAGTGCTTATGCGCCCATCGTTGCTGATGCAAATGCCAAGTGAAGTGATCAACTACCTCGAGTTGTTCGCTATCAAAAGCCAAGGTGTCATCAAGTTGACAATGGTCCTGCAACTACACTGCGCTTTGTAGGTGGGAAGCGCATGCCAAATGACGGACTACCCCAGAGAGGTCATTAACGGATGAGTGGACCACCCCAAGATCGTCAAAAAACAAAACAATATCGGCCACACAATCAAAATCAACTGGCTTCCATTAGGCAGTGTCACTACGCCTGCACCATGAGAATGCGCAAGGTCACACTCCATGATGGAATTCGCAACGAAGTTGAGCCAAAATAAGGAGGAAGGATGAACCGGACGACACTTGTTGACAGAAAGATATCCGGTAAGTCACCGTAGACTATGAACGGGCCAGTGTGGTCTGAGTAGAAAATACATAGAGTGTTCACAAATTGCATGGGAACACATTTTCGCGTAAGTATTTCGGACCAACTGAATCGCACGCACTCTTGAAGTCCAGAAACACAGCTATTGTTGGTCTGCGATACGTGTGACGCTGCTGTATCACCTGCAGCAGAGTGAATATGTGGTCCATACAGCCGCGTACTGGGCGGAAACTTGCCTGCTCTTCCCTACTCTGTGATTTTCATTCTGCAGTGACACGGGAAGCGAGAATTCAAGCCAGTAATTTGGTTATCATCGGTGTTAGCCCAATACAGTCAGTGCGACGGCCCATCTTGGATATTCCTCCTATGATCGATCCGCTCTAGTTAGTTAGCATGACCTGTTTCCTCCAAACCTATTCGAACTGAGAGGTTAGGGTTTCAACACCATCTTTAAACAGTGCGGGTTCGAGGGATCTGGAACAGCACCGCGAAAACGATTAGGGGCTGCGATCGCGTTTCGGACCTGTCGCCGATTTAGCTTCTAAATTAACTTTCCATGACTAAGCCTGTAGCACCAAAGGAGGAAGAGGCCCAGGAGCAGTTAAAAAGTGCATATCTCTCGAACGTGCTCTGCCCAATGAGCTAGCCGGCAGTTTTTATTGGAACTACTCTCAAGGTTGAAACGAACGAACGACCGAACGGTATCATCAACATCATACACGTTAGCTAGAGGTGGAAAACACTTCAGCTATTGTACCGCAATACATTAGAAAATAGAAATAGAACAAAGGCACGCTTGATCTTTTTACCAAGACCGGTAGTGTGCGTGAGTTTGGAGAATTGCGAGTTTCGCTGCCATTTTCACACAGCGCCTAGATGGAGACGAAACCGCCGAAGCCGCTGATCTTCCCAGCGTGAGGATTTAGTTGAGTACACGCACTGAGGCTGTGCTACCAGATTGGATCCCAGTCAACAGTCGACTCAGCACTTGAAACCACTGTCCAGCCGCAAAACCAGCGTACGTTGTTTGTTCGCCCTAGCAGCGTACGCTCCCAAAGACTGAAACTCCGAGTCAAGGAAGAGTTCTACTGTCAACTGTCTAACCTTCTCGAAAAAGCGCCGTACAGATATGCTGGTGCTTGCAGTTGACTTAAATGCGCAAGTCGGCAAGCTTGCGGTTGACTAGTGTGAACTCGGTGATCAAGATGTTCATAGTACTGGAAGAGATAACAGTGAGTGCCTACTTCAGCTTTGCGCTGATCACGGCCTCTTCCTGTAGTGTAGTAGCTTTCGGCGATCCTGGCGCCAACGCACCACCAGAAGGTCCCCATCACCTGGTCAACCGTGGACACAAATTGAACACATCGCCATCAATTATCGCTGTCGGAGCTGTATACAGGAACTGTTAGATCATCATATTTTGTCGAAATTCCGAATTAAACACCCAACATTCTCTGTATGACTTCTACCCCAGCCGAGGAAAAATCAAAAGTCCAACGAGCTTGACCGAGAAAACCGTGTTAACTAAACACCGTTAAAACGCTGTACAATTTCCGCAGACATTCCCCAAATTTATAGGTCGCTTAATGGCCCACGGCTTCGGGAAACCGTAGGTCAACTTGTAAAATTAGTAGCTTCCCTGCTAAATCTCCGTATGTTGGCGGTCAAGTGAAGGATTGGAAGGTTCCAGAACCTTCGAAATTAATATATATATATATATATATATATATACATATATATATATATATCTTGGCACAGACAAGCGCGTGATCCGAAGTGAGGTAAGTGCGTCATAGAAGAGGCGATCCCCTTACAGCTGCGACACAGCCGATGCAGGATGCAATTGAGGTTTTGTTAAATAGTCATGGTTATACGTGGGCTGAGATATCGCCAATGCGCCCAAACTTAGACATTAGAACGATTAGGACTTTCAAGCAAAACCTTTGGCGAAAAATCTGTCTGCAAGACGACCGGGAGGTGGCAATGATTCCATTTTACAGAAATGGACATCAGCTCATTACCAACATCTAACCTAGAGGACTAGGAGACTGAGTTTGTCTGAGGTCTAACCATTAACCAACATGGTAAGAGTAGCTCCCAAGGGACCACAGAATTTAGCTCAACGGGTTCGCAGATACGCAAACCATCGCACCACGTCAAGGTTAGTCTCGTCGTGATGGAAGAGGTTACGCGCTCACTTGAGCATTCACTTTGCAACAATAATCCCAAGGACAATAGTTGCCATCATAATCCTTCGCTGATGGCCGCCGGGCTATGGTCTGGGAAAAGTTAAGCTGTAACAATAAAAATACGTTCCTTCACTTGGAGCTGCCTAGCGATTAAAACAGCACAAATGTGGTAGTTTGTTAGGATCCATATAAGTTGACCGCCCTAAGCGTATCTATGAGAAGTGACGTACTTAACTGTCGGCACCACGAAATGAACAAAGCAATAGGAGAAGCTTTAAAATTTTGGCTTTAGAGACACAGCACACATAAACACCAACAGGTTGATTGAAAGAAAGAAGAAAAAAGGCATCAGCAGTACACCGGTACGCAGTAGCGACATTCCGCTGCCGCACAAACACCACCAGCCGCACGTGGGTCAAGGATCACAGAGCAGGCTTGTGATCCACAAGGCCACGGGCCGGCATGTTGATCAAGTCAAGACAGAACACGTACATTGAAAGAGTTCAGATGAAATGTTACTCAAAAAGCCACCAAGAAACCCTTTTAGTATTGGAGACGATCCTAGGTAGCCGCATGCGGTTAATTGGTTGCTCTATGATTCGTCGGCAACCCCAAACGCAGCAGCAAAAGCGCAGATCATCCAATGAAATAAGTCGCAACTCGGCAGCAAACGGACGGATCAGCCGTCAGATGGAAGAGAAAATGGAAATGAGTTGGAAGGTCATAGCCACCAAATAGATTGGAGTTGGTAACGGCTAGTACGCGCAGGATAATATTCGAACGAATGGGTAACGTTGAGTGTTCGAAAAGTAGGAAAATACTGTATCCAAGAAAACATGAAGTGCACTGCAGCTGAATACTGGCGGATGTCAGGATACGATCAGATGTTGCGAACCCCAGTCCACGGTGCATTACCTCGATGTCATCGCAAAAGTAACTAAAGATTTCAACCCCTTCGGGTATAGGTGACCCACACAGGCAAACCGGATGCGGAAAGTACAACCACCGTATGGCACACACAAAGCAGTGGAGAATGCACATATGATGTCAAAGCAAGCGGCAGACAAGAATTGAGTAGTGTAATTACCTGTAAAGATGAACAAGTGGAAGGAGCAGGACTATCAGGGAATGAAGTTGGCTTCACTCGAGACTTGAGCTGGAATTCCGTTATGACGACACTGTAACCGTTGGCGAAAATCTCAAACAGCAAAGGAGATGAACGATCAAAGTTTTTGAGTTTGACGGACCTAAGTAGAAGTATAAGCCACGATAGACGAATAGACTAACGCTCCGTTTGGACCGGGTTTTTCAAAACTTTTATCCGGTCTCTTCTTCCGAAGATCCTCATCTTTCTCTTTTAGAATGGCCTGGGCGATCAGCTGTTGCTGTTCCACGACTTGAGGATTTAAACGTGGCTTTCTAAAAGTGACATAGTGATAGAGCAAGAACACCGAATCGTACCGTGTGGATGTGCCTTTGCGCATAAAGCATATTTCGCATTTATACGATTCACTTGGGTTCATGTAAGTGCAGACCCCGCATTCCCATTTGTCGTCATCCTCCCCACGAGGTTTCCGTTTCGACCTGTATGAACAAACGCATATGACGAAATTGTAGATTGCTCAAAAAGTCACATTTGTCTTAAGCATCGTGGGTCGGTAACAGGGAAGGTAGTGAGAAGACAGACGATCAAAGGAGTATGTGGTTCGAAGCGACATAACATAAAAAAGTGGTTAGGCAAATGGTGTAGTCAGAAATATAAATTGCACTTTCAAAAATGCTAGCAGGGATTGACTATCAGATATGGCACGGTCACGGAGTCAGTAGCACAAGCGCTTGTCCCCACATTTCGGATTCCAGACGATTGCGTCCATTCGCCATAATCTATTAGTAACATCCGTTTATTGTCGACAGTCTGTGCACATGGATGTACGGGTCAAAGTGGATGAACTGAACGAATGTGATTAACATTCACATGAGCTACGTGCTTGGTCAACTCATGATTTCGAATTTTAAGGCCATAAGCAAACCCAATAAAAGCAAAAAGCCTCTCACGTAGAAGCGAAGTTTGGTTATCCGTAGTTATGTCACTAAAGGCATCAGCCGTAGGTTGGTGTGTCGCGCTGACGCTTCGCTGTTTTACGACAATCAATAGTCGCGCACGGGCTTCGGATATTGCGAGACCGTCCGCACCTAAGCAGATTCGAACCAGTGACCTTTGGGTTAAAAGGCAGAAGCCTTATCTTTCTGGCCACCCGCCGATGTTATGTCACTAAATATGGAAACATGCTGACGTGACCAACAGACAGCGAAAAAGTTGATTTGACGGACACAGTTACGGTCGCAGATAGATAGACAGCTAGCAAGTAATAAAAAAGTTTCTCAGCCTGAAGGAGTCATGCCCGCTTGCATCCAATGACAGTTGGAATAAGCTAATAAGCCATCGCAATGGGGCTGGACCTTACCGCGGTGCGATGGTTTGTGTGCCTCAGTGATCCATTGAGCTATGCTGGGTGGTGCAGTTTTGCACCTTCAGAGCCACTCATACAAGATTGGTCAATGGTTAGAGGCCAGACAAACTCAGCCTCCTGGTCCTCCAGGTGGGGGGTTGGAATGAGGGTGGCTCCTTATTCCTTAAAACGGACTCCTTGTAGTCCAGTGCCAAACCCGCTGCCATGCGGCCAGGTTTTTGAACCAAAGGCTTTGGTTGAGAACCCTAATCGTTCTCCTGTCTAGGCCTGGGCAACCTGACAGTATCCTGACCACGCAATACTATGAATCTCACTTCAAACAAATTTCTGATCCGCTGGCCACCGCAGAGGATAATTAACGGTGCCCTATCTGCTGCATCGAGCAGGGTGGATAGGGGTTTGGATGCTACTGCTCAAGCCTTCCCGTCTTCTTATTCCCCATCTTACGCTTTTTCACGATTATCGTCCCGTTCCAGCTTCACTTTTATCCCCCCAGTTTTCACCCCCCCCCCCGATTCTTGGCCCTCCCCCACCTTGCTTCAATAGTCGCTTGTCTTTTAGTCTCAACTCACATGGGAACACGGAGCGTCATTCCTGCCCTGTCAATAGGCCCATGTCCAAGCAAGCGGCCAAGTCCAGTTCATCGGCTTCCATTTGAAGCCCTCGATCCTCCTTCAGATTGGCATGCCTCAATGTACGCACATTGCTTCAGATCGGTCAGCAGGCAGCACTTGAGCGAACATTAGAGACCCTCTCAATCGACATCTGCTGCTTATCGGAGATCCGCCTGCAAGACTCGAGCTCTGTGCTCACTCGGCCATCCCCTTCAGGTGACACTAGCAGCACTTCCTCATTGCGCCTATCCGATGACGATGCACCTACGAACACCGGACAAGCCGGTGTCAGTATTGCCCTGAGTCCCCGGGCTGAAACTGCTCTGGTTGATTGGATTCCAATCAATAACCGGATGTGTGCGGTCCGATTGGTTGGCTCGTTCAAAACTTCGAAGTCGCGTGGGACTAACAGGTGTCTATTGGTTATCGCTGCCTATGCACCGACAAACTGTAGCGATGACTCGGTAAAAGACGACTTCCTTCGTCAACTGAACGAGCTGCTTAGCCACAGAAGAAGCTCGGACACTGTAGTGCTGGTCGGGGATCTGAACGCACAAGTTGGAAAATTATCCACTGATGAGCTGCATTTGGGCGGTCAACATGGTGTAGGCTCCCGTAATGATAACGGTGAGCGGTTACTTCATTTGTGTGAAGATGCCCGCTTATTTCTTGCGAGCACTAACTTCCGACACACCACTCGCCGGAGGGTGACTTCGCGCCCACCAGCCTCGAACCAGCCTTGGGCGCAGATCGATCAAATTGCTAGCAGTTACCGCTGGAGTAGCTACATCCAGAACTGTCGGTCGATTTGGAGCACAGGTGTGGACACCGATCATGCAGTTGTATGTGCTAACCTGCGGATGCGTTTTGGCGGACGCCCACGACGACGCTGTGAGCGCGTTGACACCAGCCAACTGACAAAGCCAGCTGTTCTGAATGCGTATCGAAGTACGCTGACATGCGAGTTGGATAAACGCTCACTGGATGCAATTGAAGCTCACTGGTCTCATATTCAACAGACCTTACTTGCAGCAGGCAAATCCTCATGTGGTATGTCTAATCGCCAACATGGACATTAGGTCTCTTCTCGGTCTCTGGAACTTATAGATGCTCGCCGGCATATTCCGGCTGGAAGCGAACACAATGAAACTCGCAAAGAGCTCCGGGCAAAACTCCGTGTTAGCCTGAAGAGTGACCGCGAATCCTGGTGGTCTCATCATGAGTCAGAGATGGAAGTGGCCGCTGCCTTTGGTAACCATCGTAAGTTATTCTGTCTGATACGGGAAACGGGCAGCAGGAGACCTGTTGTTAGTGAAACTATACGTGACGAGAGTAGACAGCCTATCCACAATTTGTCAAAACGCTTGGAGCGTTGGGCTGAGCACTTTGAAAGGCAATTTAATCGGTCGGAATTGTTAGATTTCTCGCCGGCCACTGATCGCCCCGCTCCGTGGGCTGTCACTTTGGATCCACCCTCTCGCTCAGAAGTCGAACGTGAGATCGGACTGTTGAAGTTCAAGAAAGCCACGGGACCAGATGATCTTCCTCCAGCCCTCTTCAAATTCGGGGGATCTGCTCTGTGGATAATTTACACGAATTACTAGTTAAACTGTGGGAGCAGGAAACTGTCCCAACCGATTGGAGCCGCTCCGTCATAGTCCCAATTTTCAAGGGAGGCTCACGATCGGAATGCGGCAGCCGTAGAGGAATCAGTCTGAGCTCCATCGCCTCCAAATTGCTTGCCTCTGCCATCCTTCACAAACTGACTGGCGCTCGTGAAAGCCAGATTCGTGAAGAGCAAGCCGGATTTCGTCGAGGTCGCGGCTGCATTGATCACGTCTTTAGGTTGCGTCAGTTGCTGGAGCACCATCACATATATTGGTGGCCCACCGTTGTCGTGTTCCTCGATATCAAAGGTGCATTCGATTCGGTGGATAGATATACACTTTGGGACTGTCTACTCAGGAAAGGTGTACCTGAGAAATATGTAAATATTATCCGAGCATTATATGCGCGTAGCACGGGCAGAGTGAGGGCTTACGGCAACTTGTCGTCGTACTTTAATATCTCCAACGGTGTGAGACAAGGATGCCCGCTGTCACCTTTCCTCTTTAACTTCGCTGTTGACGAAGTCATGGAAATCGCGTTCACAGGACACGACTAAGAAGGTGTGGATCTGCTCCCAGGAGAATGGCTTCTTGACTTAGAGTATGCTGATGATATTGCCCTAATCTGTGACAGCTCACAAACGTGCCAAGCAGCACTGGACAGATTAGCACTAGCTGTCCGTCACTTCGGGCTTTGCTTCGCACCCTCGAAGTGCAAAGCGTTTCTCCATGATTGGTCTGGACCGCCTCCTACGCTGATCCTTGGTGGGGATCAGCTAGAAGTCGTTCAAAAATTCAACTACCTGGAAAGTTGTATCAGCGCCCGTGGGATTGAAGATGAGATCACGAACCGTATAGCAAAAGCTCGGGGCGCTTTTGCTAACCTTCGCCACTTATGGCGGCGGCGCGACATCACTCTTGCCCTGAAGGGTAGAGTGTACAATGCAGCGGTACGTTCGACCCTACTGTACGGTTGTGAAACCTGGTCGCTTAAAGCAGCGGACCTGAAGAGGCTAGTTACCTTCGACCATCGGTGCCTTCGCAATTTAGCTCACATCTGGTGGGAACACCGCGTGAGCAACGAGCGTGTTCGACGCCTTGTTTACGGCACAGGAAAAGGAACTGAATCGCTCAGCACCGTTATTTCACGCACCAGGCTCCGATGGCTTGGCCATGTGTTGCGCATGCCAGCCCACCGACTTCCGCGACGTGCGTTGTTTGCGCGCCGGGGGTGTGGATGGAAGAAGAGGAGGAGTGGCCAAGCGATGACTTGGTCTAGAGGAATGAAGGCCCTCACTTCTGAGCTGGCCTTGGTTGGAGCATCTCGGCTCCCTGGTTGGGGTCCGAAAAACGATGAACACGTTTGGTTGGACACACTTGCTGACATGGCAAGGAGCCGACCTCAGTGGCGTTCGTGCTATGAGTTTCTTTGTCTCACCCCATCCGTCTTAGCCTCCCCCTCCAACCACGATCTCATTATTTAGCCTTATATAATTTTGCATAGTAATTTTTTTTGATGCACAGTAGCCGGCTGGTAGCTTACCGGAACGATGCTCATCCGTTACCGGTAGCTCAGCCGGCTTGCACCAGTTGCTTTTTTCTCCTTTTTTCTATGTATTGCGGCACAGTAGCTGAGATGTTCCCCACCTCTGGCTAACGTGTATGATGATGATGATGGTGATGATGATGATGATGATGATGATGATGATGATGATGATGATGATGATGATGATGGAATAAGCTAATCGCAGGTGATAGTACGACCCGAAAATAAGCCTCAAACAGCACCGAGTGGAACAGTGGATCGAATCGTAGCAACAGTCACTCTCTACGAGTGATCGTATCCGGGAAAATGACATGGAACTGAGCTGTGCTATAAAAAAAGAACAGGCACATTGCGCTGTAACCGGTGTGAGATAATCACATTGCATCCTGTGGTTTACAACCCTAATGCTACAAACACTATGGCATCAAGCACGGGCGGCTGAAACAAGTGCAAAGAACGACAGCGAAAAAGGGTCCACAAGCATCTCAAAGAGTACAGATGGAAGCAGTGGTACCAATGGGCACAGTAAAGTGTACTGTATGGAGAATGCTGGTAAAACAACGTGGTCTAATGCTAAGATACATGGCAAATGTCGAGCTTCGGTCGAATACGGCGATGCACACCAACAAACGCGTGAGAGCAATTGTTTGTTTTCGTGCATTTCATGTCACGTAGCTTCTGAAGATTGTGTAAACCCCTCAAGGCTAATCGGTAGTTAATCATGGCTGAAGGAAACAATTCTACAGACGCGTAAGATGATGCGCGTGCTCACCCTACATGGGACAATGCGGCCGTACTCTCGAACTAAAACTGCTCCCCATTGAGTTGGATTGTTGAGTGAAAGGTTTCGTGCAGTCTCTCAAAAAATAGCTTGTCTTCTGACCTCTTCAATCGCATCTTCCCAGAATAATCAGAAAGTGTCGCTGAGTTGGTCAGCTAGAGTAAGAACGAAGCCGAATCGTTCTGCTCCACATAGTCAGTAAATGTGTGTAATCTGTACCAGTTCAGTTAACGTTCAACGCTAAAATTTGCCTTGTATCTTATAGTGATTTATGTGTATCTCCAAACTGCTTACCCAAGGCCGTCATGCCGAAAAATAGTACTAGAAGGGTGATAAATGTGTTTCCCTCCTTGACTCGAGGCATTTGCAAAATCGGCGCAAACAGATCAAATGAATCCTGCATGTTTGCGATGACGAGGTTAGATGTCGCGCCTTATGTGATACGGGCCATCCTCTCAACAGAATAGTACCGATGTGTCAAGTGTGGTAGCTTGGTTACGTCATAGGCATGCCGAGTAAGCGAGTACCAAATCGCGCTTTATCCGCTCAAAAACAAGACCGCAATAGAAGCGCGCGGTGGGTAACTTACACATGACGGTAAAACGTCTGAGCAGACTTCCGGTTTAGATATCCTCGGTCCCGTGCGTTTTCGGGGATGGCGATCCAAGGATAAAAAGACACCACTGTCTGGAAACCCTAGAGAAAATAGCGCGGGATGGGGCTAAGTGGAAGATCTGTATGGATTTGCGCCTCGGTTTAACTGTACGCAACTTCAGTCATTAGACTGACAAAAAATGACACAACGGTGTGCGGATAAAAAGCTACTTCATTTCCTACCCGTTTCCCCCATGATGTTGGTACTCATTACAAACATTACGCTTTTGCAGTCCGATTAATACTCCAAGACGTCGGTGAAAGGGATCATCCGTCATAGAGTGGTTATTGGGAGACTCGACCGATACGAGTCCGATTTTGTGGATGAAGCTAGTCCGAAATTGATACTATCCCAACTTGGTAGTATAAAACGTCTGAAGGTCCACATTCGTCCAGATAGAGCTTCGATAAAAAGGGAACGGCTCCAGTCCGCTACCAATGAACTAAAGTGACGTACTGATGGTGCAGAAACAACATCGCAATTTCAAACTTCTAACACTTACCAGGGTCCGTCGAACCCGAACAAATAGATGACGCACCATTCGCGCAAGACAATCTATACTGCGGCCTACAAGGAGCCCTTAGGAACATTTGTCATGAACAAACGTGGCGAGTTATGCCTCCTCTTTGCCTCTGGACTGATGTGCAATTTCTCCCAGGGGAATAAGAGGCGACAGCAGTACGCTGGTACGCAGTACCGACACTTCGTTGACGCGCCAAAACAACCAATCACAAGTGGGCTAAGGATACTGCTAGGGTTGTCCTGTTCATATGCAGACTGGAACCTACGCCCCGGGATTACAAGGCAAGTATGTGATCCTTAAGACTACGGGCTGAGGAATAAAACGTTTATTTATTTATTTATTTATAAGTCCAGATATTTCATAGACACAATATTTAGGAGTGGGGTAGCATAACACATCTGCCAAATGAAACGCACAAAGCACTCGAATCCGTCGTGTTTAGACCTAATGTTGACTGGCTGTGAACAAGGCGTACGACGTTCAGGTCCTGCATCAAATGGCAACGAGTGATCACTCAACAGTCTTAAGCCACCTGAAAATGCAGCAAACGTACCCGCGTACACAGGAGCCATTCCACAACTTTTAGTAAACTGACTTCGATGGTTTCACTCGGGTCGCTAGTCGAGAGGACTGACTACTGGCAGAATTCGGCGATTGACTAGAGAGCTCCGTCGCATTAAAAATGCATGGTGGACGGAGAAGATGAAGCAGATGGAATGCTACGCCGAACGCCGTCAACACAAGGAATTCTTTCACTTCTTGAAGGTGGTGTATGGACCGAGGTTGGAGCTACTGAGGACGCTGATTGATGGTACCTCAGGCGCTACCTACTCACAGACTGTAGACGTAATGCAGAACTGGCAAAAACACGGACTGTCTCTTGAACAACCGTTCAGAGATTGACTGGCCTACTTTGAACGGCCTGAAACAGTACGATGTGAAGGCGAGTCTAGCGGACGCGCCGACACTGGATGAGACGTAGAGAGCACTTGCTCAGCTGCGAAACGGCAAGTGTGCCATTGCACACGGGATCCCGTCTAAAGTATTGAAACACGGGGGAGACCTGCTTTAGTGACTGCGCTGCACCACTTGGTGCAACGTGTATGGATTGAGGAGGAGGTGCCTCCTGAGCTGAAGAATGCTATTGTGTTAGCACTGTACAAAGGCAAAGGGAGCAAGCAATGTGCCACGAAGTATCGTGGCATCAACTTGCTGAGTTGTGTGGGCAAGGTGATTGCCCGAATCCTGCTCAACCGCCTCGTTAGTCAGGTTGTGGAACCGAATGTGGAGGAAGAGCAATGTGAATTTCGTGCGGGTTGCAGCACTATAGATATGGTGTTTGAGGCTCGACTGTTGCACGAGAAGTACAGAGAATGACACCAGCCATTGTACTCGCTTTTGTTGATTTCACCAAGGCATTTGATACGGTGAACCGCGAGGCATTGTGACTGGTATTGGGTGGATTTGGTTGTCCGAGTAAGTTTATAAGTTTAATTGAATGTCTGCACAGTGGTATGCAAGCGAGCGTGCAGCTGAGTGGACAGACCTCAGTTGACTTTGCAGTTATCTCTGATGTGAATCAAGACTGTGTTAGCTCCTGCCCTGTTTAATATGTATCTTCATGCCATGATGTCTTGTGATTTTGATGCGGCTTGTGCTTACGGTGTTCGTGTGGAGCAAGGTATTGATAGTGGGTTGCTGAAATCCGTCGTTTTGGTGAGAGAACCCTAGTCTGTAAGACAAATATCCGTATGTTGCTGTTCGCTGACGATTGTGCGTTGTTTGCACACAGCGCGGATGAGTTGCAGCACAAGACTAGTGCTCTGGCTTCGACAGCGGCCAAATTCGGGCTCACCATCAACACAATAAAAACTGTCTGTCCATTTCAGCCTTTACCGGAGGTGCAATATACAACGGTGCCGGGAATTAGCAATGGTGATGAATTGCTGAAAAGCACCTCCCGCTTCTGCTACCTTTGGATTGTGATGTTGATTGACCAGCAGCTACACAGTGAGCTGCGTATCCGCGTATCGAAGGCAGCGGCAGCATTCGGGAAGCTAGAGTACCGAGTGTGGAACAACCATCAGCTTACCGTTGGCACGAAGCTGATGGTGTACAAATCCATGGTGCTCTCCGTTCCTCTATACGACAGCGAAACGTGGACGATGTACCGGCGGGATGTGTGATATCTCGAGCGGTTCTATCAACAGTGTTTGTGACGGATTCTGCGCATCGGATGTGGCGACAGAGTTGAAGACACGGAAGTGTTGCGCCGAAGTGGAATGTGTGCAGTGGACTGCATACTTTTGCTGAGACACCGGAGGTGGCTCGGTCATGTGTGGCGCGGATATCGAAGCAGCTATTATATGATGAACTGAGTTTGGGGAAGCGGCATGTGGGGAAACCGAGGCTTCGTTACCAGGACATGACAAAGTTCTAATCTTGATTGCAGGTCATGGGAATCGAAAGCGGTTAATCGGAGTGCATGGCGCGATCTGATCACGAAGGCACTTGCCGAGTTGCAAGAGAAAGCCCTCGTGCCTGCAGAGAAGAAGCGGCAATTGCGGATTCGACAGGCGCCGGTGGGTTGTACTTCATCGACAGTGGGCGCATGATGCGGTAGCACATGCGGTCGCGAGTGCCTGAGTCAGGCAAGCCTAGTGAGCCATGAGCGAGGCCACACGGGGGCACGACCGAAACGACGACGGGTCCTGCAGAGAAAGTAAGCAGAACCGGCGCAGCGTTTGTAGGTACGCTACATTCGATTCACTAACCACGTGATTGCATGCAGAGTCCCTTTATTTCAAGTGGTCGGTTTGCTATATTGTCTTAATGCGTTTTTTATCTCATAGTAATATCTACTTAAACTATTTCCTATAAAATTGCGCAAGTCCGTTAAACTACTTCAGTTAACTTGGATAACAGTTTCTCGATTATGGCATTTTCTTAAAATATATTTTCTGACGTCTTTAACTTATCGCGGATTTAATTGGAGGGTCAAGTTTGGATTACACGTTGTGTGATTGGATTGCTGTCTCCACCTGATGAGATGAAATTACATCGAAACGCGTCGTGGCTGTGCAGTGTTTTCGGGTGGGCAATACCCAATTTCTATCTACTTATCGCGGATTTGTTCGTAACCAATTAATTTTATATGCCCATTGAGTGAAGAGTTATATCACTGTATCTGTATGCACTATTCGATTTATTCTACTTGATCTCACCGTTTCAAGTGATAAGATGTTGCATGATATCCCCTGTGTGGCTGCGCTTGAGTTGCATGTTTACAAGGTGTCTACCTGTCTATTATCCACTACCTCGTTCATATTGGCTCCAGGAGACAATTGGTCGTTGATGGAGGGAATGGGGTGCATGATCCTTGTGGCCGTGCTAAGTTCGAATAGTGGTTCCATGCACTCAGTGTAGAGCGGACCCCGGGTCCAACTACGGCTTTGTGTGTTTGATTCCCATATATATATATATATATATATATATATATATATATATATATATATATATATATATATATATATATATATATATTAAGGAGTACGTCCGTAATGATGCTGGGAGCGCACAGACACCAACCAATTGACGAAGCCAGGTGTTCTAAATGCGTATCAAAGTTGGCCGGCAACCGGAGTGGTTAAACGCCCAGTGAACACAATTGAAGATCACTGCATATTCTCCAGACGTTCTTAGCAGCAGACATGTCTTCATCTGGCAAATCTAATTGCAAACCTGGATACAGTGTGTTTGAGCAGTCTCTGGAACTTCGGGATGCTAGCCGACACATTGATTGCACGCATCCGGAGACGCCGATGCAGCAACCACAGGTCAAGCTGGTATAGGTATCATTCTAAGCTCCAAGGCTGAGCCATCGTTGGTTGATTGGATTCCGGTGAACAGCCGTTTATATGCAGCCCGTTTGACGACATCAGCTGAGGTTGATTCACGAAGCAATACAAAACGCTGTTTGTTTGTGATTTCCGCTTATGCTCTCACCGACTGCAGTTCTAATGCTGTCAAGGACACCTTCTATCACGAACTGAATGCGCTACTACACAGTGCTACTAGTTCAGATATTATAGTACTTGCAGGGGATATAAACGCACAAGCAGGGCGCCTGAGCTCTTCAGAAGCTCAGCTGGGTGGTAATTGTGGGCTTAACTCCGAACAGACTGACAACGGTGAGCGTCTGCTGCAACTATGTGCGGAGCACCAGTTGTTTCTTAGTAGCACTGCTTTTAGACACAGTGGGCGCCGAAGTGCTACTTGGCGTCCTCCTGCAGCTGGTCAGCGATGGACCCAAATTGACCACATAGCCATAATTTATAGATGGCGTGGTTTTATCCTGGATTGCCGCTCGTACTGGAGTACCTGTGTCGACTCTGATCATGCCTTGGTACGCTGTAGTTTCTCGATCAAGTTTACCGGGAGGCACACCAAATGTCTCCTCCGATTGGCAACTGAGAAATTGTCTCAGCCCTTGGTCAGCCAAGCCTAGCAAGGCGCACTGCATACCGAAGTTTCACTGTATTGTCCTAATGACACTGAGCTTCAGTGGATTGGGTTTTCGGTCGCCATGCACGACGCAGGAGCATCTGCTTGTAGCACTATGCATCGTCACCGCACCAGTCACTGGATCTCCGAAAAGTCGGTGAACCTGTTGGAATCTAGAAGAAACCACCCGGCTAGCTCTGAACACAATGTCACCACACGGGCTATTAGCCATGAACTAAAGCGGAGCATACGTGCTGTCAAGGAAGCCTGGTGGACCACTCGGGCTCAAGAAATGGAAAAGGCAGGAGTAGTAGACAATTACCGCAAGGTCTTGCAGCTGATCCGGACCACTGATCCCAGGAAACCAGGCGTCAGTGAGACAAGCAGAGACAGCGCGAGTGCACTGATACACAATAAGAAGCGCCGTATGGCTCGTTGGGTGGAACACTTTCAAGATCAGTTCAGCTGACCGCCTGCTCCCGGACCTCGTCCTACTCAGGTGATGCAGGACGAGCCATGGACGGTTAATTTAGAGCCTCCGTCAGAGGCCGAGGTCCAAAACGCGGTCACAACCCTTAACCGTGCTGCTGGCCCGGACTCCCTCCCACCTGCACTAATTAAGGATGAAGGTGAGGTCCTCTGCAAAGCACTGACCTGCTTATTCGAACGTAACTGGAAGTGTCCCGGCTAATTGGAGCGAATCGATTACAGTGGCAATATACAAGTAAGGCAGTCGCACAGACTGTTCTAACCACAGGGGTATTAGCCTAACGCCAGCTGTGACAAAATTACTGGCCTCGATTATCGTTCGTCGCGTCACTGCGGAACAGGAATCTCGGATTAGGGAAGAGCAGGCCGGTTTCCGCCCAGGACGTGGCTGTATAGACCATATATTCACTTTGCGGAAGGTGCTAGAGCAGCGCCACGCATCCCGCAAATCGACAATAGCTGCGTTCCTCGATTTCAAGAGTGCGTTCGATTCAGTCAATCGATCGATTCCGTTCGAAATACTTGCGCGGAAAGGTGTTCCCACGAATATGTGAACATGCTTCGTGCTCTACACTCGAACACTACACGCCGCGCCGGGGTCTACGGTGGCCTACCGGATAGCTTTCCGACTACAAGTGGCGTTCATCAAGTTTGTCCGATTTCGCCATTTCTGTTCACTTTCGTTGCGAATTCTATCATCGAGTGTTCCCTTGCGGAATCTCACGATGTAGGCGTTGAAGTGCTTTCTGGTGAAAGATTAGTTGATCTTAATTATGCGGACGATATCGTCTTGCTTTTCGACGATGTTGCGGCGGCACAATCAACCCTGAATAGTCTGTCTAGTGGTCCCATTATTTGGCATGCACTTTGCACCTTCAAAATGCCAAGTGTTGCTGCAGGACCAGCAGCCATTTTATGACTCCTTGACCCTTACTAACGAGGAACTAGAGGTGGTTGGTCATTTCACTTATCTTGGCAGCTGCATCAGCAAGGATGGGCGCATAGAAACTGACGTCAGCTCACGCACTGCAAAGGCAAGAGCTGCCTTCTTGAACCTGCGGCATCTTTGCCGACAGAAGCGAAATTACCTCCGTCTGAAAGACCGTGTATACAAGGCTACAGTGAGGGCCGTTCTGCTCTATGGTAATGAAACTTGACCCCTTAGGTCTGAAGATCTAAAGTGCATTCAAGTTTTTGATCATCGTTGTCTGTGAAGCACTGATAGTGTCGGATGGCACCAGCGTGTCCGCAACGATGATGTGCGTAGGCGAGTACTAGGTAGTGATAATCATGCTACCTCCCGAGAACAACAGATAGCACTGAATAAGTTGCCTTGGCTTGAGCACGTGCTATGTATGCCTGGTCACCGCTTACCTAGGAGGGCCTTGTTTAGTCTGCCAGGTGTAGGGTGGCGCAGGGCTCGAGGTGGACAGAAGTTGACTTGACAGCGGGAAATGACGTT